>CM053028.1:184759864-185359864 GCA_028564925.1 Lithobates sylvaticus
GGGGCCCTGAGCGTTCTAGTTACGCCACTGGTTCTACTCAAACCTGTTTGTAGTTCCCAAGAAGGAAGAGGTACGTCCAATCTTGGATCTAAAAGCCCTCAATCACTTAGTGAAAGTGCAGAGGTTCAGAATAGAATCAGTTCGATCAGTAGTGTCTGCACTCCGTCAAGGGGACTCCCTGGCATCCTTAGACAACCAGGATGCATACCTGCACGTTTCTGCGGTTGCAGTCGGGGAAGCCCACTACCAGTTTGTGGCTCTCCCTTTTGGTTTGGTATCAGCCCCCCCAGTTATTACCAGGTATTGGCTCCTGTGTTGGCGTTGCTATGGCAACACGGGTTCGCGATCGTGGGTTACGTAGACGATCTCCTCCTGAGAGCTTCTTCGGCCTCAGAGTTAGAAGAGGATGTGGCGATCACCGTGCAGACCCTGCAAGGATTTTGGTGGCTGTTGAACCTAAAAAAGGTCGGCGATAGTACCGACTCAGCGTTTGGAGTACCTAGGCTTGCTGCTGGACTCCAGGGAAGTGGGAGTGTTTCTCCCTTCGGTCAAGCTGCAGACTCTCAGAGCCACGGTAAAACTGCTGATGAACTGCAAGTGGTCGTCGCTGCGCTTCTGCATGCGAGTCCTGGGTCTCATGGTGGCCTCCTTCGAGGCAGTACCATATGCCCAGTTCCACACCAGAGTCCTGCAGAAGGAGATCTTGGCAAAGTGGGACAAATCTCCATTGTCCCTGGATCGACAGATCCAGGTGAGCCAGTTAGTCAGGGATTCCCTGATCGGGTGGCTGAGGTCCCCGGTGCTTCAGTCCGGGAAGTTTTTCCTACCTCTGAAATGGATGGTGATCACAACGGACGCCAGCCTATTCGGCTGTGGTAGAGTAATTGGAGTTCAGTCGACTCAGGGCCTCTGGTCGACGGAGGAATCCAAGTTGCCGATCAATCGGCTTGAACTGAGAATAATCAGGCTATGCCTCTCCACATGGTCAATGAGACTGCAAGGGCGTCCAATCAGGATCCAGTCAGACAACGCCACTGCTGTGGCATACGTCGATCACCAAGGAGGAACAAGAAGCTCGGCCGCCACACAGGAGGTCGCTCACATACTTCTGTGTGCAGAGCGACATGTACCGGCCCTGTTGGCCATTTACATCCCGGGTGTGGAGATCTGGCAGGTGGGCCAAGTCGTCAGAAGCTGGACCCAGGAGAATGGGCGTTGCATCAGGAGGTGTTCAGGCTACTGTGTCTGCGGTGGGGCACACCAGACATGGATCTTCTGGCCTCCCGTCTCAATCGGAAGGTGCCGAGATTCGTGTCCAGGAGAAGATATCCGTGGGCAGACGTGTCAGACGCGCTGGTGGCTCCATGGGATCAGTACCAGCTGATCTACGCCTTTCCTCCAATGAAACTGTTACCACGTCTGCTTCGCAGAGTGGAAGCCGAGGGGATCCCAGTAATACTGGTTGCCCCAGATCACCATCCTGCTTCATCATCGCTGGTTTTACCGGCATGGCTATTGAGAGACAGGTGTTGAGGAACCGGGGTCTGTCGGACTTGGTGATCCCAACTATGTTGAGAGTACGGAAATCTTCTTCTCGGAAGATATATCTTCGTACCTGGAAGGCCTACCTCTCCATTGTGAGGAGAAAGGATGGCATCCGCGCTCCTTTTTTCTATATACAGGATCCTGCTGTTTCTTCAGCAAGGGGTGGACCAGAAGTTGGCGTTAAGCACCATTAAAGGACAAATATCAGCTTTGGCTGTCCTTTTTCAGCGACCTCTGGCGTCTCACTCTCTGAGTACTTTTGCTCAAGGGGTGCGACATGTAGTCCCTCCTGTGCGTCCACCGTTACCCCCGTGGGATCTGAACCTAATATTATCGGCTCTTCAAAAACCGCCATTTGAAAATATCAGAGAGTTCCCCCTGTTGACTCTTTCCCAGAAAGTGGTCTTTCTAGTGGCCATTGCATCGGCCAGGAGGGTTTCAGAACTGGCGGCCTTGTCCTGCAAGTCGCCCTATCTGGTTATTCACGAGGATAAGGTGGTGTGCGTCCGCAACCGTCTTTTCTGCCGACAGGTAGTCTCTGCATTTCACATCAATGAGGACATTGTGTTACCATCTCTGTGTCCTAAGCCGACACATCCTAAGGAGGTGGCCCTTCATGCTCTGGAAGTGGTTCGGGCTCTGAAGGTGTATTTGTCTGCCACGGTTCCTTTCCGGAAGTCAGACTCACTGTTTGTTTCGGTGGCTAGTCCAAAGTAAGGCATGTCGGTCTCGTCGGCCACCATTTCCAGGTGGATCAGACAAATTGGAGTACAATCCTACGCCTTGAAGGGGCAGGTGCCCCCCTTTCCGGTCACGGCCCACTCCACGAGGGCAATCCGAACGTCTTGCGCCTCCGACATCGAGCGTCTGTCCCTCAAGTGTGTAAATCGGCGACCTGGTCGTCTGTCCACACGTTTACAAGTTCTACAAGGTAGATGTCAGTGCATTGGGTGATGCCTGTTTTGGCCGCAAAGTTTTGCTGGCGGCTGTATAGTTGCAATTGCATATGCAATTTTTTTCCTGTTGTTTTGGGTAAAAACGCTGTACTTTTAAGTTAATGCACTGTGGCATTGTTACCGCAATTTTTGATGCGGTTTGAGGGTAGTGCTTCTCCGTTGAGGAGCACTGTGATGATTTAACACCCAGAATAAGCAGACAGCAGAAGCTTGAACATGGCCTGGTGTTTATTCAGCAGCAGCCATCTTACAGAACTGAGCACAACTCTCCGCCCCCAGATCACATGACCAAAACTGTTAACTGTTTCCTAACATGCATAAGTACTATAACTAGGCATAACAATTGAACTTGAATTATAACAGAGCATACACATCATTACATCTTCCCTCTCAAGTATGAAGCATTTAATATGAGACAAAGTCCCTCCATATCTTTGGTTTAATTGCTCGACCATAGCGAGAGAAAGTAATCGCTGGCTCATCATCCGTAGGATTGGTGTCTAGTTGAGAGTCACTCCCAGCATTATCACGTGCTGATACGTTTATGCTGTCCTCGGTATCCTCAGTAGACTCAATATCCGTGTTTAGGACTTCTGTGCCATCATGGGCTTGTTCTTTATCTTCATTGTCATCTGGTTCCTCTAATGATGTATCTGCAGCAGTGTCTGGACGAAGATGACGCCTGTTTCGTCTCAGTTTCTGTCCACACTTGGTTTCGATTATATATGATTTTGGTGAATTGGCTTCTTTGACAATTCGAGCAGGTTCCCATGTATTCCCAGTGACTCTGTGTCGCACAGCTTGCCCAGCAGAGAGTGGACGAAGGGATTTTGTAGATTTATCAAAATACAGTTTTTGCCTTTTCATATTTATGATCCTCTGAGCTGTTACTCGATCCTGTGGAATAAACTGAGGCTGCAATTTCTGTGGTGCAATAGGCACTGTGGTCCTCAGTGTTCTACCCATTAGCAGCTGTGCAGGTGAGCATAAACCTTCAATAGGTGTTGCACGATAGTTTAACAGTCCTAGGTACACATCCTGCCCTGACGATTGCGCTTTCAGTATAATGGATTTGGCTATGCCAACATACTTCTCTGCTAGACCATTGGCCTGTGGGTGATAGGGGCTTGTGGGTTTGTGCCTGATTCCCCATTCACACAGGAAGCACTGGAACTCAGAACATGAGAATTGTGGCCCATTATCAGACACAAGTTCTTCACACACTCCATGTCTTGAGAGTATTGTTTTGAAAGCCCATATGACTGTTGATGCTTTTAAATTTCTCAGCTGCACTAGCTCAAAGTATTTGCTGTAGTAATCTACTACTATCAGGTAATGGTTTTCCTCAAAATGAAAAATATCTGTAGCCAGTCTCTGCCATGCCCGTGAAGGAGCATTCCACGGTGTAAGAGGTTCCTTTGCGTTGTGTTTTTGAAATGTCTGGCAGGTTTCACACTTCTTCACAAGTGTTTCAATATCAAAGTCTAAATTAGGCCAGTAGACCAACTCCCGCGCCCTGCGCTTACACAGAGTGATGCCCAAATGCCCCTGGTGGATTTGTTTCAGTACTTCTGCTTGCTGTGACTTAGGAATGAGAATACGATCACCCATAAATATGATATCTGAATGAATGTATAGCTCATCTTTCATAGGCCAGAATCCCTGCAGTTCCGGACACAGCTTCTTTCGTTTTTCTGGCCAGCCATTGCACATGACACGAGTTAGTTTTTCTAGGACTTTATCCTGTTTGGTGTCTTGTCTTATCTTCTCCAGCCGTACATCTGATATTGGAATGTTTGCTAGTACTGTATGTACCTGTTCTTCCAACTCAGGTTCATCCCGTGCTTCATGTCCTTCTAAAAACACCCTAGACAGGGTATCTGCCATTGGAATTTCCTTTCCAGGCTTATACTTTACTGTGAGATCGTACTGCTGTAATTTCATAACCATCCGCTGCAGACGTGGAGGTGTAGAAGCTAGTGGTTTCTGTAGGATGTACTCCAATGGCTTGTGGTCTGCTTCCACAACTACTGGGTGACCATATATGTACTGGTGAAATTTCTCACATCCATTCACAATAGCCAGCATCTCTTTCTCAATTTGGGCATAATTGGCTTGCGTTGTGGTCAATGCTCGTGAAGCATATGCCACAGGATGTCCTTGTTGAGTCAGTACAGCACCTAACCCAAACTGGGATGCATCCACTTGAAGTACAGAGTCACAGTTTACGTCAAAATATTTCAGTATTGGCCCTGGATGTTTAGTGATCAATTTTTTCACTTTGTCGAAAGTCTTTTCCATGTTTGCGTCCCAACACCAAACAGCATCCTTCTGTAGCAGTGTACGCAGTGGTGCTATCTGTTGAGCAAGGCCCTGAGAGAATTTGGATAGATAGTTGAAAATACCTAGTGATGTCTCCAGCTCCTTTCTGGAGGTTGGGGCCTTCATGTTAAGAACTGCTGTAATCTTCTTTGGATCAGGCTTCAAGCCCTCTTTGGTTAGTAGGTGTCCAAAATATGTAACTTCTTCTACCCCAATTTGCATTTTGTTTGGATTGAGTGTGAGATTCTTCTCACGACAGCGATTGAGTAAAGCAGTAAGATTTTTGTCCTGTTCCATTTGATCCTTTCCATAGACCAGCAAATCATCAACTATTACTTCAACACCCTGTAGACCAGCGATCAATTTGTGCGATTTCTTTTGAAATATTTCCTGTGCAGATGCTATGCCGAAAGGTACTCTTGTGAAGCGCCATCGACCCAAAGGGGAGTTAAAAGTGGTCAAGTAACTGCTGGCTTCATCAAGACGCAATTGCCAGTAACCTGAATGGGCGTCTAGTACACTAAATACTGTTGCTCCTACTAGCTTGTGCGCTATATCCTCTATGGTGCGGAGTTTGTAGTGTTCTCTCATTATGACTTTATTCAAATCACGTGGGTCAATGCATATACGAATTGCACCTGTGTTCTTTTTCTCCACCACAACCATAGAACTGACCCATTCCGATGGTTCTGTGACCTTTTTTACTACTCCCAGCTTCTCCATCCTAGCGAGTTCTTGTCTGACTTTATCCACAAGAGTTAAAGGTATTCTCCTTGGGGCGTGGATGACAGCCTGTGCACCCTCTTTTATTCGTATGCGGCTTACACCCGGGAGGCACCCCAGGCCCTTGAATAGATCACAGTACTCACGTTTGATGTCAGCCTCTGTCAGACCTCTGTGCCCACCGTCCACAGTCATTATGATCTTCACAAGTCCAATCTCTTTACTTGTTCTGAGACCTAGCACGGCTGGGGCTTGTGTTTCTATCACAAACAATTGTAAAACCTTTTCAGATCCCTTGTATGAACATTTTGCATGACAGCGACCCATTACTTTCAGCTTTTCACCACCATATCCCATTAGTTTCGGTAGGTCCTGAGTCTCTAAGGGGGATTCATTACTGAGGTGTTCCAGGTATATGTGACTTGGCACACAATTTACTTGTGCTCCTGTATCTATTTTGAATGTGATTGGAGTTTTGTTAGCCCCTATCTGTAATGTTACAGTTGCTTCATCTGCGGACTGATGTGTTTTTTGTACTACTGCAAGATATATTGGGGTGCAGTCTGAGTCTGACCCTGCATTGTCATCATTGTCCTCTATGGCTTGTACAGAACGTGTTTTTGACCTTTCGGTTTGTGAAAACAGTTTACACACCCTGGCAAAATGTCCTCTTTTCTTGCATTTATTGCATATCTGCCCCCTTGCCGGACAGACACAATTTTTATGGTGCATGTTTCCACAAAATCCACACGCTTCTTGTGTGTTACTTGTCCCAGTGCCATAGGTGTTCTTTATTCCTTTGTGTGTTTTTTCTTGCCCATATCTGCTGCTGTGATTTTCTATAGCATTAATCTGGAGCTGTTTTCCTTCCAGTACCTGCATGTCCTTTCTTGACATTTCATATGCTCTGGCAATCCTTATGGCTTTCTCAAGATTTAAATCTTCTTCCTGCAGCAGCTTTTCCTGAACTTCCTTAAACTTACTGCCCATCAGAATGCGATCTTTTATCATATCTCCAGCATCATAGAAAGCACAGTCTTTGGCAAGCAAGCGCAGCTGTGTCACCCATTCATCCACAGACTCACCTCCACACTGGTTCCTCTCATAGAACAGTTTCCTTTGCACTGTGGAGTTTCTCCTTGGGTTGCAGTATGCTTCAAACTTTGCAAACAGTACCTCTGTTTTCTTTTGTCCTCTGCAGTGATCTCCCCACTTGCTTGCCAGGCTCGGCACACATCACGTCCTTTTTGTCCCACACATATCAGAAAGTGAGCTGCTTTCTGCTGATCAGACCATTTGTCTGCATCTGGTCCTGCAAACACAAGCTCAATCAGCTCCCTCCATTGTGACCAGTTTTCAGATACATTCCCTGATTCCAAATCCAGGGATGGAATGTTCTTTGTGTTGCTGTTTGCTGCCATGACTCTTCTGACCCGACTTCTGGTATCATGTGATGATTTAACACCCAGAATAAGCAGACAGCAGAAGCTTGAACATGGCCTGGTGTTTATTCAGCAGCAGCCATCTTACAGAACTGAGCACAACTCTCCGCCCCCAGATCACATGACCAAAACTGTTAACTGTTTCCTAACATGCATAAGTACTATAACTAGGCATAACAATTGAACTTGAATTATAACAGAGCATACACATCATTACAAGCACCCTGTTTTTTTGTGGTGGTTTTTCCACACACTGTAGTTTTTTTGTGGGTAAAGTTTGTACTAGTTCCCACATGCCATGGTGGATGAAGTTTTATGCTGTTTTCCCACCCCTCGTTTTGGCACTGCTTGGGGACGTCCCAATGGTCTAAAGAGAGAAGCTGTGTCAGTCGGTGAATATAAGAGAAAATAGGATTTTTGTACTCGCCGTAAAATCCTTTTCTCTGTAATTCACCGACTGACACAGCACCCGCCCCTCATATTTTTCTTTACGCTATACTGCTTGTTGACGTACTGAGGCTGCAGTAGCATGCTGAAGGGTTGTTACCTAAGGGACCGCCCCTTGGGCGGAACTAGAAAGTTCTAGCTTTATTATCACATGTAACATGTAATGCCTAGTCTTCTCCTGAAGGTGGCATAACATCCCAATGGTCTAAAGAGAGAAGCTGTGTCAGTCGGTGAATTACAGAGAAAAGGATTTTACTGTGAGTACAAAAAATCCTATTTTTCCAGCTTATTTTGAATATCTGTATGTAGTATGGTAAACACAGTTGAAGATATTCACTACTTTCTGTGATTGATGGTTCTCATCCCCTTAAAGTAGGACTATAGACAACTTTTTTCATTTTGGATAGAGCAAGGGAGGGTTATAAACCCTGTCAGATTTTTTTCGCCATCTGTGTCCCATTGCAGAGATTCCTCTTCACTTTATGTTCCATAGCTAAACCGGAAGTGAGAGGAAATCCCTGCAAATTAAGGGAATTTTTGGAGGACCCCCATGTCACCAGAACTAGCTTCCCCGTTAGAAGGTTTCCCAGAGCAGAAGTTCTCCACTCCCCCCTCTCTCCCTGCAATCTTCTTAGACATGTCACAGATCCCAGAAGATTCCCCGGCCATTCAGAATGTGCAGCGCGCAATCTTTCACAGTTGGGTGCCCACAATGCAATGCCAGTGCCGCGGAGAGAAGAAGAGAAGCGAGGCTTCGGGCGGTCGCATTGCTGGACCATGGGACAGGTGAGTGTCTGTGTAATAAACACAGAAATGGGTGGAACTCTGCCTTAAGTTATACTTTTAAGTGTCTTTTGTGTCACCTTCAGTCAACAAAATATCTGATACATTTGAGGGATTAGAATCAAATGGGTAATCCGTCTGCCTTATTATTAATTACTACATCTACTATACTACCATTTAGGTGTATATTCTGACCTTCTGATGTATCAGAAGGTCAATACAATATCACGTCAAAGCTGCTATTTCTCCTCTCACTCTCCTCTCTAGGATGGCAACGCCTGAGAGATGAGAGGCTTCTCCCTACAGGAAACACAATCATTTTACAGCTGCTTAAAATACCCCACCCTTCTCCTTGTCCCCCGTATTGATTGGGTTTCTCCCACAGCAAAACGTTTGCTATTTTTTCTGACCAGAAGACCTAGAGAGTTGGATGGTACCCCTGTGAGGCAGGTTTAGGAATGCCGGTGAGGGCCGCACTAACCTGAATGCATCAAGCTTCTCACAGGTTTCCTAATTTTTGTTGTACAAGTGGTCGGGAACGGTGTTGTGATTCCCCGCCAGTGTGCAGCTCTCCTCCTGTTCCTCCCCTGCATGCAGCAAGCTCCATGCTGCGAAGGGCCGTCCTGTGACGTAAGTAGTGATGGGGGGAGGAATCAGAGCACTCCAAGCCTCGCTCTGAAACCGGGACTTCCGGTCAGAGCAGGGAAGAGGCAGAGCAGGCACGGTGCGACCCAGAAGAGGGGAAAAGCGCAGAGGAGACGCCAGAACCGCATGGCTGCCGGAAAGTGGATGGCTCTTCAGCTACCAGGAGCCAAAGAGCTGCAAGGAGCGTGAAGCCTGCCTGGACTCACCTCATAGAGAAGGAGGATGGAAAGGCAGGACAGGTGGCTGTAGGCAAGAGCAAGCCGGGGCCTGGTAAGTGACATTTTTGCTTCAGTGGGGGGTTAACACCAGCATAAAATCAAAAAAACAGCGCTCAATGGGATCATGAAAAAGGTTTATTTGTGAATCTGCTCTAATGACAAAACAGAGCAGTAAACAGTTCAATAGGACATACTGTTCAGATCTTTGGAGGAATATAGTGAAACCAAGTATTAAAAATGAAAAGTTACAGCATTGCACCATACCGCCTCAGGTCCTGATGACTGGGGATGTATCAAGATGTTACTAATCCTTCACTTGTTGCTGTATGCAAGGGCCGGCTTCACACTCCATATGCAAAGGAAGCAGATGATATTGTGGAGGGGGAGGGAGAAGGGCACTCTCCTCGGTGGTTGCAACGAATACCGCTGGACACAGGGAGGAGGATGGAATAAACAATGGTAATGTTGTCCTGTGCTTTCCCAGCCGTCAGCGCTAAAGGGCATCACACATCTCGCTGTGGGGGAGAGAGGAAACACTCAGCCTGAAGACCCGGAAGGACACCGCCGCTAGTCTGGAGCACAGGACGGCGGGGCGCACGCTGCTGGGGTTGTTATGGCGACCGTGACTTACTAGTTTTGCGCGCATGCGCTTTATCAAAGTCACGGGAGCCATAGTATGGATGAAATTTAAAGATAAAAAGGCGCCAAAAATGGGGAAAAAAAGAGGGAGGGATGTGATTGGTAACATCAATTAACCCCCTGTTTTCACTTCCCTTGTGATATGTGCATAAACATTAAACATAAACAATACAAACACTACTTTCCTACACCAGCACAACCAAAAAAACATATTAAATTAGAATACATCAAAAAATAATAATTAATAAATAATAATGAATATAAGAATAAAAAAAATTCTAAAATATAAAAAAATATATAAAAATGAAAATAAAAATAAAGATAACAATTAAAATTAAATAAAGAGAAAAAAATAATAAAAAAAATATATAGTAATAAAATCAATAATTAATATAATCACGCCATGTCCCCAAGTGCATAGCATAGAGTTTTGTCTTCGCCATAATTATTTTACCTTTTTAGATTGTTTTTACTTGCAGCAGAAAGGGACTGCAATGGGCGCCAACTTTGCCCCAGGGTATGCAAACCCGACAATGGGCTATTGGGAGAGTCACAAGATTTGGGTGAATAACCCTTTCTCTCAATATATCTTTTTTTTGGACGATATATTGACAATATTCTAATAATTTGGAGTGGTGATAAAGATCTTTTCCTCTCCTTTGCAGAATATTGTAATGACAACACCTTTGGTTTGGCATTTACCCATGAAGTGAGCCAGAAGGAACTAATTTTCCTGGATCTGGTTTTATTTCATGAGAATGAGGTTATAATCACGAGGAACCACAATAAACCAACAGCTGGGAATTCCTATCTCCACTTTGATAGCTGTCATCATCCAACATGGATAAAGAACATTCCAAATGGTCAATTTCATAGATTGCGTAGAAATTGCACCAAATTGGAGGAGTACAAAACACAGGGACGAGTGATGGAGAAAAAGTTTGTGTAAAAAGGGTATCCCAAGGAATTAATTTCCAATGCTCTCCTTTCGAATGAGACGTTACCTCTCGGTGGATCAAAAAGGAACCCCCGAGGATATGGCCTATTCAGCGAGGTTTGTCTCAAATTTTAACACCAAGTTTAGATCAATTTCTAAAATCAGTTATAAACACTACGCGATTTTAAAACTTGATCATATTCTGGCACCGGTTCTTCCCCCTAAACCACAGGTGACGTTTAGGCGATCCTGCACAGTAAAAAATATTATTGCCCCCAGTAAAATCACTAAAGTTCCAATAGATGATACTAATAGTACCTATTTTTAAGATAGGCCTGGCATTTTCAATGCCACAAGAGAGGTTGCCTTACCTGCCAATCCATTCCCCATGGGTGCTCGCAGATAATCACCAAGAAAGGTGAATGTTTCCAAATTAAACAATTTATTACTTGCTCTACTGAGTTTGTAGCGTATGTTTTACGATGTCCCTGTGGTATGCTCTATGTAGGACGCACTATCCGCACTTTGCGTATTAGGGTAGGAGAACACCGGAGATTTTTTTGGCAGGCCCATAATAAAGATTTTAGCCTCATTGAGGTACGTGGTATAGAGGTCATACCTAAGGATACCCTTACGGATAACGAAAGGTTTTCCCGTCTATGCCGAAGGAAAACCTTCTGGATATACCGTTTGGGTTCCCTTGCACCTGAGGGAATGAATGAGGAAATCGATGTTTTGAGTATTATGTGATAATTTTAGTACATACCCACTAATTGAACACGTTTTTTTAAATGTTTTTTTTAAATATTTTTTTCTAATAATGTCTTTTAACACGTTTTTAAAGTAACTATGAACACATTTTTATTGCACTAATCTATATAATTAATTTTACCGTTTATACATAGAGCGTGCACTTTAGAGAGCGATATATATGTGCGCAATGATACATATATATATATATATTCTATATATTTTTCATTTTTATTTTTTATTTTGTTATACATGCTAGCCACATCCAGTAATATTGTTCCGTACTAGTAGTGATATATACATAGATGTGGATATGAATTTGTATGGTTTCATGTATCCAGGTCTATGCATCCATGCACATATGTATGCGCTTGGGGACATGGCGTGATTATATTAATTATTGATTTATTACTATATATTTTTATTATTTTTTTCTCTTTATTTAATTTTAATTTTTCTCTTTATTTTTATTTTCATTTTTATTTTTATATATTTTTTTTATATTTTTTTATTTTTTTATTTTTATATTCATTATTATTTATTAATTATTATTTTTTTATGTATTCTAATTTAATATGTTTTTTTTGGTTGTGCTGGTGTAGGAAAGTAGTGTTTGTATTGTTTGTTTAATGTTTATGCACATATCACAAGGGAAGTGAAAACAGGGGGTTAATTGATGTTACCAATCACATCCCTCCCTCTTTTTTCCCCATTTTTGGCGCCTTTTTATCTTTAAATTTCATCCATACTATGGCTCCCGTGACTTTGATAAAGCGCATGCGCGCGAAACTAGTAAGTCACGGTCGCCATAACAACCCCAGCAGCGTGCGCCCCGCCGTCCTGTGCTCCAGACTAGCAGCGGTGTCCTTCTGGGTCTTCAGGCTGAGTGTTTCCTCTCTCCCCCACAGCGAGATGTGTAATGCCCTTTAGCGCTGACGGCTGAGAAAGCACAGGACAACTTTAACATTGTTTATTCCATCCTCCTCCCTGTGTCCAGCGGTATTCGTTGCAACCACCGAGGAGAGTGTCCTTCTCCCTCCCCCTCCACAATATCATCTGCTTCCTTTGCATATGGAGTGTGAAGCCGGCCCTTGCATACAGCAACAAGTGAAGGATTAGTAACATCTTGACACATCCCCAGTCATCAGGACCTGAGGCGGTATGGTGCAATGCTGTAACTTTTAATTTTTAATACTTGGTTTCACTATATTCCTCCAAAGATCTGAACAGTATGTCCTATTGAACTGTTTACTGCTCTGTTTTGTCATTAGAGCAGATTCACAAATAAACCTTTTTCATGATCCCATTGAGCGCTGTTTTTTTGATTTTATCTCTGTTTGAACTTTGCTCTGAAAGTTAAACAGCTGCCTGGGGTCTGAATATATTCCATCTCTGAAGTCGCCTTGACATTTGGTTCAGATGAGACTGTTTTTTTCAGAGCAGAAAACTATAGCAGAAAACTATTTTGTGTGGTTAACACCAGCAGGCTTTAGTGGTCCCTGGTAGACTCCCATGCTCTCCTCTCTTGTGGGGGGTGGGGGGGTAGGGCCTGCGGCCAAGCGAAGGGGGCAGGGACAGTTACAGTGACGGTTGGATGTTTTCCTCTTCTTTTGCAGAATCCCAAAATGGAACCCTGGAGGTCTCTGACAAAGCACCCTCTACATCTTCTAGCTCTAGCTTTACTAAAACATTTGGTAATTGTGGGGAAAGATTGTCTAAGTCCCACACCAAGCCTTTTTTTTTGTTATAGGTGTATTAACAAACTAGCTGGGAAAGAGGGCTCGGGGTTCCAAGAGTAAATGTTAGCCACTATGCAATCCTTTCGCACCTCAGTCCTTTTACCTCAGGTGACAGAACCCGAGGAGCCTACCTGTAAGGGGGGCTCTTCCTCTCAGGAGTGTTTACTCTCCAAGCCAGGGCCAAGTGTCTTTTTGCCAGTCTCTCAGGGACTTCCCCCAGATCAGGCTAGGGAGGAGGAAGAGATAGAAGAAGCAGGAAGCCAGGCAAAATCTGAGCCCAGCTCAAGGGATGAGGTTGAGAATGATCTGGATAGTGAGGCGGAAGAGACCAAGTTAAACAGACATCTCTTGACACTTAAAGTGTTTTATGTCACTGAAGAGATCCCTGAAACCTCAGCACACGATGAGATGTATAGGAGGTTGGTTAAGAACCATTCAAAGGTATTCCCTCTACACCAGTCTTTGAAGGATCTAATTCTTAAAGGGTGGGGGGTTCCTGAAAGGAGTTTAGTCAGACCAAAGGTGTGGAAAAGAAGGCCCCCCTTTAAGGAGGAAGATGTGGAAAAATGCCTAAAAGTCCCTCAGCTGGATGCCACCCTATCCAAAGTGACTAAAACATCTGACCTCTCCTTTGACGATACAAGGAGCATCAGGGATGCAATGGATCGCAAGTCAGAGTCCCTGTTGAAGAAAGCATGGTACACCAATTTCTCCACTATGGCCCCAGCGTTAGCAGCAACCTGCGTTGCCAGGAATGCAGACTTCTGGATAGAAAGTTTTACTAAACACCTCTCACAGGGTAATAAGTCTCAGGAAGTTCTGGATTCCTTTGAGGTTATAAGGAAGGCTATCGCCTTCCTGGCAGATGTGGCAGTTGAGTCAGTGAAAGCCTCAGCTAAAACAGATGCCCTTATTAACTCGGCCAGGCGGGCCATCTTAGGTAAAGCCTGGGAAGGCAATCTTATTTCAAAGGCTAAATTGTGTGGTTTTTACTTTGAAGGGTCCTTGCTGTTTGCCCTAGGCCTGGATAAGGTTTTGTCCAGGTCCTCCGAGAAAAGCACTGACTCTATGTAAGTATTCAGGGCAGACTAAATTGCCTTTCCCTGTTATGACCAGTTACAACTAGATTAACTATATTTTATTATTCTTTATAGATATTTTTTTGCATCCGCACCTGATGAGTGTTCACACACGAAAAGCGTTGGGAATTTGGGATGCAGACATATGCCTGTACTAGACAATCAATCCAGATCATCATCTACAAATTAATCATGTTTTTACTGCTTTTATATCAGTCTTATTTCCTTCGCAATGTGCTGCCTAGATGACATATGTACATATATGAATTTATAGAATGTACCAATTAATTATTCCAGACCAGCATGTGGTGCCAAGTTGATATAAATCTATGTATCCTTGATATCCATGTTACATTCGCACATATGTGTGTGTGAATATATATGAAATTATATTTTTTATACTTTTTTTTTATGTGTCTTCTATTACTCATATGTATTCTCTACATCCTTCCATGTTCAATAAATGTCCTTTTTATTTTTTTTTATTTTTTTTTCAAAGTCTTCTTTTATTGAGTTTTCAATTAGCATACAAATTTGCCCACATAGGGGCTAAACATCACCCACGCAGGGGCAGATCCTCTGAAGCGGCAACAGGCCACAACAAGGCATATCATACATCATAAACATCTTACCTCTGATAGAGAATGGAGAATGCACCAGCGACATCTGGTGCAGCCTGTGGGGTGTGTAGTGAGCCCTGTGTACAATTTTATATTGGACCAGTTTCTCCCTGGCTGAGACCAGAGGGGAGAATGGAAAATCCCAAATTTCCCTCCAGTCATCTTCATCTAGTTCCGTTATGTCCCCCACCCATCTCCTGCGGAGGGAAGACAGCTCTGGGATGGCAGCAACCAGCAGGGACCTGTATATCTGAGACGGTTTCTCCAGGTCTTTCACCTGAAGGGTGGATTCGAGTTCTGAGTATTCCAGTGTAATTGGTTGGCTTGAGAACTGACACCTGTAGGCATGAGCGACTTGAATATACCTGAAATGGGCTTGTGCCGGTACATAAAATTTGGAGCGTAATACATGAAAGGGAGTGAGCTCTCCGTTGATGGTAATATGCTCAAGGGTCAGAATCTTGTATTTGGCCCAGGCCTGTGGATCCGGGATAGTATTGAATTGTGCTAGGTTAGGATTCAGCCACAGGGGGGTGTGAGGAGACCAGGAGTTCGGCTGGGGTGCCCTCAACGCTTCAAATACCCTCCACACCCGCATAGTGGTGCGCATAGAAGGGGTGAGGCAGTGAGGTGTTTTTGGCCCCCTGAATAACAACCCCTTCAAGGCCTCCAGAGACCCCACCACAGCCGCCTCCAGCACCGTCTCAGAGTTGGTCAGGTCTGGCTGCAGCCACCAATGGGCGGTTACAAGCTGAGTGGCCAAGAAATACTTGTGGCAATCAGGGAGAGCTAAGAAATAAGAAATAAGTGATTTTGCGCTAAACTGTGGTACTGATAGTTCTAATTGAAATGCATATTCATAAATAAATAAAAATCAATAAGTATAAATATGATAATAATGCACAATGGTAAATATACATAAGAAAAGATGAAAATCAATATAATAATGGTGAAAATGGTGTCTAAAAATAAACCACTCAATAAATAACACCAAGTGTATAAAGTGCATAAAGTGCATACAATTAATAGTGCATCAAATAAATAATGTCCTGTGGATGTATAGATAGTGGTAATTAATAACAGGTATCAGTGTCCAGTGGACAGAATATTGCACGTGATGATGATATCAATAAAGACTGATAATAATGTCCATGCAGTGAGATGGATAAAGATGACAATAAATAAATAAATAAATAAATAAATGTCCGTTGATCCCACAGACGTCTTGTATATCACAACTGAATCAAAGTGAATGGCTATGGCAACTCTGGACTTCTTGGTGAAAGACAGAAAGTGGGTGCAGACAAATGAAATCCCAAACTGATACTCCCTAGCCTCACACCTTAGGGCGGTTGTTTCAAGGCGCTGAAAAGATTAGGGCTTTTATCCAGACTCCTCTCCTCCACTCCGTCCAGGGAATGTGGTTAGGTAATTGGGTTCTACAACAGATGACTTTCCTCCAATGCCTCCACTAAATTCCTTTGTCTCCTCACTGGCCTCTCACAAACATGCAGGAACCATTCCAAACACCGCTATCCAGCGGGTGAGCCTCTCATAAAATGGGGGTAAAGTACAAAAGAAGAGGGGTGGGGGGGAGCCCAATAGTGAAGTACGTTTGGATAAAAAACTCTTTATTAAAACACAAATTGCATCCTTACATTCATGTAGATAAGATTCAGCATCGGATGCTATCAGGCGTATCAGTTTGGGATTTAATTTGTCTGCACCCACTTTCTGTCTTTCACCAAGAAGTCCAGAGTTGCCATAGCCATTCACTTTGATTCAGTTGTGATATACAAGACGTCTGTGGGATCAACGGACATTTATTTATTTATTTATTTATTGTCATCTTTATCCATCTCAATGCATGGACATTATTATCAGTCTTTATTAATATCATCATCACGTGCAATATTCTGTCCACTGATCACTGATACCTGTTATTAATTACCACTATCTATACATCCACAGGACATTATTTATTTGATGCACTATTAATTGTATGCACTTTATACACTTGGTGTTATTTATTGAGTGGTTTATTTTTAGACACCATTCTCACCATTATTATATTGATTTTCATCTTTTCTTATGTATATTTACCATTGTGCATTATTATCATATTTATACTTATTGATTTTTATTTATTTATGAATATGCATTTCAATTAGAACTATCAGTACCACAGTTTAGCGCAAAATCACTTATTTCACTTGTGGTTTAGTGTTCACCATCAGATTTTGCAGCTCACTTAAGAAATTGTATTCTATTATTTAGGTACTTTTTACACGCCCTTCGGGGATTTTATTTGGTCACACGTGTCACCTTTTTCTAGTTCCAAGAAGCGCGAGGGTCACCCCCTTTTTATTTTAATCAGGGAGAGCTAAACCCCCACTATCCACAGGCCTGGTGAGAGTGGTTTATTTGAATCTAGGTGGTTTAGACGCCCAAATAAAGGAGAGAAAGATCTGTCTAAGAGAGTCGAAGAAGGTTTTAGTCAGCCATTGTGGGGAATTCCTGAAGATGTACGTGAATTTGGGGAGGACTTTCATCTTAAGAAGATTAATGCGCCCAATGAGGGAAAGGGGAAGGTTGCCCCACGCCTTCAGTTTGGCTTTAATTGCTACCAGGACTGGGTCAAGATTGAGCTGGACAAAGTCCCTGCTCTCTCTTGAGATGATGATACCTAAATAGGTAAACGTATCAACCCATTGAAGTGGGATAGAGGAGGGTGAGAAGGATTTAGCCCCTTCATCCACCGGAAAAAGCTGAGACTTGTGCCAATTCACCTTCAGCCCGGTGAAGGCGGAGAAGGCATCCATGACTCTGAGCACGCCCCGCAGAGAGTCACCAGCATCATTTAAAAATAGCAGCAAATCATCCGCGTAGAGAGCCACCCTCTCCTCCAGCCAGCCCACCATAAGACCAGGGACCTCGGCCAAACTCCTGAGGGCCTCAGCGATAGGTTCCATGGCCAGGGCAAACAAGGCCGGGGAGAGAGGAAATCCCTGTCTGGTGCCTCTCTGCAGAGCGAACGGGGGAGAGCCATTCGGTTTGATACATGCCAGGGGACCAGAGTACAATGTGCGTATCCAGGCTAGGTGTTAGATACCTGGTGGTGAGTCTGACTTGACAGAAGGAGACCTCTCATACGACTCTGGTTCAGGGCCCACTGGACTGGAGACAGTGGTCCCGTGAGCGCAGCGGGGTAGGAGTGTCCGTGCAGGTGGTGGCAGCTGAAGCAGGATAGATGCTGGTTCTCCGGATGACAGGGAACTGCGGGTGGTGGTTCAGCAGGCAGAGATCAGATGACCAGAGAGAGCTGGGTACTGGAACAGCAGCAGCAGCAACAGGACCTGTATGGAGCACAGACACGCTCAGAGGCTGAGGGATGGTCAGACAGGCCGGGTCACAACGTATAATCAGGCAGGCATAGACAGCAGGCAGGAGGATGGTCAAAGACAGGCAGAGGGTTCAGCAACATGTATCACAAGTCCAAGGCAGGGTCAGGCAGGCCGTGGTCAGGAAGCAGAGAAGGCAGCGGAGTCAGACAAGCCGGGTAGGAATACAGGGGTAAACAGGCAGATAACAGATGGGTCACAGGTCAGAGCTGCAGACGAACAGCGCGCAGGATTGCGGCTGTCATCCCTAAATAGGGACACTGGCGCCAACCGGCGCCAATCGCGCTTGTGGACTCGCACGGGCGCTCACGCACCAGTCGCGCACGCGCCCCGACGCGCCCGCTGATGCCTGGAATGGCCAGCGGTGCCTGTGCGCATGCGCACGCGCAAGTTGGCCCGTTCAGGGCGACTAGAGCCCTGACACTAGGGATGAGCTGAACACCCCCCGGTTCGGTTCGCACCAAAACCTGCGAACGGATCGAAAGTTTGCACGAACGTTAGAGCCCTATTACAATGGACATTAACGTTCGAAATCTAAAGTGCTAATTATAACGGCCAATATGCATGTTATTGTCCTAAAAAAGGTATGGGGACTCAGGGGACATGTATCAATGCAAAAAGTAGTTTTGAAAAGGGAAGTTCTGGAGCAGTCATTTTAATGATGCAAAAGTGAAATATTCCTTTAAATATTGTAAAGTATGCCTGTGAAGTGGCATGTGTTTCCTGTGTTTATAACTGTCCCTGCAAAAAATGACATTTGTAAAGGACAAAAAAGCTATTTAAAACTGCTTGCGGCTTTAATGTAATGTCTTGTCCTGGCAATATTGATGAAAATCTTTGAGAAAAATGGCATGGCTACCCCATCAAGCCCCCCCCCCCCCACCCCAGCCCATTACCAGCCCCTTTGGGTCTTGTATGGATATTAAGGGGAACCCCGCACCCAAAATAAAACCCTATACCTAAAACCCTATATACTCTGAACAGCAGTATACAGGCGGTGCAAACAAGACAGGGACTGTAAGTTTGTTCTTAAGTAGAATCTGTTTGTAATTTTGAACAGGTAAATTTCTAAGTGTAGCTCCAGCCAAAAAATCTATTTTTAAGCTTTTTGGAGAACATAGGGAAGGGTTATCACCCCTGTAACATTTGTTTTGCTGTCTGTGCACCTGTTCAGAACATTTCACCTCACTTTCTGTCCCAATGACAAATGTGTTTGGAAAAGTGGGGTTTTTATTGAAACAAGGATTGGTGATAAAAGCATCAGTAGAGAGGAGACACCTTTTTTCCAAATTAAATCTAACAGGATAGAATTTCCCTTCCTAGGGGTAGATTTCCTGTCACTTCCTGTTGTCTCCTTCCGTTTGCAAGTAGGAGTCGTTTGTAAGTTGGATGTTTGAAAGTAGGGGCCAGCTGTATATACTCTGCAGAAATTTGCCCCTTAGATGTTGGTGTTGCCACAACACTGTAAGCCCTCAGTTACTCTTGGTGGGCACTGGAACGCCCTGCTGTGAACTATTATATCAGGAATTGTAATTACATGCCATTGTTGAACAGTGGTAGGAAAAATTGGGCCTTTGGTGGTGGTGCTGGTGCTACAACACTGTAAGCCCTCACAGTTACTCTTGGTGGGCGCAGGAATGGGCCCTGCTGTGAATTATTAGATCAAGAATTGTAATTGCATGCCCCTGTTGAACAGGGGCAGAAAAATTGGGCCTTTGGTGGTGGTGGTGGACGGTATTGCCACAACATTGCAAGCCCTCACAGTTACTCTTGGTGGGCACAGGAATGAGCCCTGCTGTGAATTATTATATCAAGATTTGTAATTACACGCACCTGTTAAACAGGGGCAGAAAAATTGGGCCTTAGGCACTGGTGCTGGTGCCACAACACTGCAACCCCTCGCAGATACTGTACTTGGAGCACAGCAATGAGACCTGTTGCAAAGCATTGCATAAAAAATTGTAATTACATGCCCCTGTTAAACAGGGGCTGAAAAATTGGGCCTTAGCCACTGGTGGTGGCACCCAGAAACAAAAATGTTCCTCAAAGCTATCATCAGGATCATTGAGGAAGAAGAGGATAGTCAGTCAACATAACAGGACAGTCTCAGCATAGGCAGTCTTGAAGGGATGTGACATTTCAAAATAAATTATTCTGTTACATCAGCTTCAGGTGCCTGGTAGCTGGTGGTGATCCAAGACTGATTCATCTTTATGAAGGTCAGTGGATCAACCGAGTCGGTGGACAGGAGCAACCTGTGATCGGTGACAAAGCCTCCAGCAGCACTGAATGTGCGTTTCCGAAAGAACGCTGGATGCAGGACAGGCCAGTAGCTCAATTACATACTGTGCAAGCTCTGGCCAGTGATCCAGGTGTCCAAGTCTGACCTTGCCCTTAGGTATTCCTGCACCATGTATATCAGACGCTGGCGATGGTTGCTGGAACCGATTATACCTTGGGGCTGCGGACTTAAAAATTGTCTGAACGCATCGGTCAGACGGCCACCTTCTCCACCACTCTTTCTGCTACTGACCGAAGCCTCAGCAACTCGTTGTCCAGGACCAGGAGTTTGTAACCTCCCAGTCTCTGGGAACACGTTGCACAGACCTTTCTGCAAGGCCTCCCGGAGATGTCTCATCCTCTGCTGCCTCTGCGATGGCAAGATAAGGTCCGGAACCTTACCCTTGTACCGTGGATCAAGGAGAGTGGCCAGCCAGTAATGGTCCCTCTCCTTGATCCGAAGAATACGAGGATCCTTCCGCAGGCTTTGCAGGATCAGGGAGGCCATGCGACATAGGTTAGCTGAGGCATTCGGTCGGGAGTCTTCTGGGTCACTAAGGACGACATGATCCGCAGCCACCTCCTTCTAGCCACATACAAGTCCACCGGTTTCTTGAGACTGTAAATCATCCCTAAAAGACTGCTGCTGATGATGCTGAGTGCCAGGCTCCTCCTCCATGCTGACACAATCTTCCTCCTCCTCCTCATCCTCTTCCTGTGTGGGTGGGAGAAAAGGAACACTGTCTAGATAAAGGGGGTCTTGAGAGGCAAGGAAGTCCTCCTCTTCCTGCCTCTGTTCTGCCTCAAGTGCCCCGTCCATTATTCCACACAGCGTATGCTCCAACAGGTGGACAAGAGGTACAGTGTCACTGATGCATGCACTGTCACTGCTCACCATCCTCGTGGCCTCCTCAATTGGTGACAGGACAGTGCATGCATCCCTGATCATGCTCCACTGGCGTGGTGAAAAAAATCCGAGCTCCCCTGACCCTGTCCTGGTGCCGTAGTCGCACAGGTACTCATTGATGGCCCTCTGCTGCGTGTGCAGTCACTGCAGCATGGCCAACATTGAGTTCCACCTGGTGGGCAAGTCACATATAAGGCGGTTCTTGGGCAGGTTCAACTCCCTTTGCAGCTCAGTGGGGCGAGCACTGGCATTATATGATGGGCGGAAATGCACACAGACTTTCCTGGCGTGCCTCAGGACATCCTGTAAGCCTGGGTACCTGCCCAAGAACCTCTGCACCACCAGGTTAAGGACGTGAGCCATACAGGGCACATGGGTCAGTTGTCCCTGTCGCAGGGCAGAGAGAAGGTTGGTGCCATTGTCGCAAACCACCATTCCTGGCTTAAGCTGGCATGGCGTCAACCACCTCTCGGCCTGCCCCTGCAGAGCTGACAGAACCTCTGCCCCAGTGTGGCTCCTGTCCCCCAAACACACCAGCGCAAGCACGGCATGGCATCTTTTTTCCTGCGTACTTGCGTAGCCCCTTGAACGCCTACGGAGCACCGCTGGTTCCGAGGACAAAGGACAGGAAGAGGCCATGGAGGAAGAAGAAGAGGAGGGGGGTGAAGGAGAGAGGTGTGTCACAACCAGTAGTAGCATTTTGGAGGCGTGGTGGCGGAACAACCTCCAACACTACTGCACCTTGTCCTGCATCCTTCCCAGCTGCCAAAAGAGTGACCCAATGGGCCGTGAAAGATAGATAACATCCCTGCCCATGCCTGCTGGACCATGAGTCAGCGGTAATATGCACCTTACCGCTGACCGCCCTGTCCAGCGAGGCATGGACATTGCCTTCCACATGCCGGTAGAGAGGCGGAATCGCCTTCCGTGAGAAAAAGTGGCGTTTGGGAACCTGCCACTGAGGAACCTCACATTGCACAAACTCACGGAAGGGGGCCAAGTCTACCAACTGAAAAGGCAGCAGTTGAAGTGCTAGCAATTTAGCCATGCTAGCATTCAACCCCTGGGCATGTGGATGGCTGGGAGTGAACTGCTTTCGACGGTCCAGCAGCTGGGGCAGGGACATTTTCCTGGTACAATCGGATGTCGGTGTACTGCTAGCAGAGTACCCACAAGTACTTGGCTGTGACACACCTAATTCTACACCTTCATTCCTCTCAGTTCAGCTTTCAGAGAGGACTGAAGGTATAGTGGGGTTGGAGATCCCGGCTGATGAGGAGCAAGGAGAGGTCCGCTTTGCTCTTTGGTGTGGGTCTTTAAGGTACGCTTGCCAACGAGCTGCATGGCAGGTCAACATATGTCTCGTCATGCTTGTGGTGCCCAAGCGGCTGATGTTTTGGCCACGCGAGATACGCTTGAGACATATGTTGCAAATAGCAGCAGTGCGATATGATGCACTCGTCTCTAAAAAAAGGCCCACACCAAAGAACTTTTGTAATAACGCGCAGAGGCAGCGCCCTGCACAGGCGGAGCTCTGCGGTGTGATTCAGTTGGTGTGCTGCCCTTAAGTTGGCCCCCGGGGGGCATCCTGCCTCGTTGGAGATGTGCCTCCTCCTCTCTCCGATCAGGCACCCACGTGGAGTCAGTGACCTCATCATCCCTCTTCACCACTGGAGCAAACCTGGCAGTATGCTGAAGCTGGTGGAACATGACTGCCAGATTGCTGTCCTTGAGCATCCCCTCTCTCTGCGCTCAAGCTACTGCCTTCCTCTAGCTGAGTATCATCATCAGAGCCTTTAAAAAGCTGGGCATCCTCCTGGAGCATGTACCCAACACTGTGGTCAAACAGTTCGGGGGACTCCTCAGGAGGACATGGTGGGTCTAGGGAAGGAGTGACTGATGACATTGAGATGAGGGAAGAATACACGTTGGCAGCTGCTTTGCCAGTACCATGAGCCTGGGTGAGAGAGGATGAGGAGGATGAGGAGGGCTTGGTCATCCACTCTACCAAGTCTTCTGCATGATGGGGCTCAACATGTCCAGCTGCCGAAAATAAGGACAAGCGTGTCCCATGGCCACGTGCTGATGACGATGCACCGCGTCCATGACCAGCACTGTTGTCTCTAGACACAGAGCCTGCTTGCCCTTTTTTATTGGCTCGTGACTGTCTGCCTCTCCTTGTTGGCCTTCCAGACATTGTAATGGCCTGCAGGGAGATGGGAAAACCTGTATTAGATAACACCAGCAAAGAAGGGCAGATACAGGTGTATACTGTGCTGTGCTGGAGTCACACAACACACACTAACTCCTGCAGATGGCTGTATTAATAGATTACAACAGCACTAAAGGGTAGATACAGGTGTATACTGCGCTGGAGGCACAGAACACACACTAGGTCCTGCAAATGCCTGGTAAAGAACACACTGTCCCTGCCCATCAAGCTCTTTCCCTGCACGCCGGAACACACTACACAAGGCCGCCGCGCTGGTGGCCTTATATAGTGTGGGGCTTGTACTAAACCCCTTGAGCTATAATTGGCCACAGGCATCCTGCCTGTGGCCAATTATGGCTCTCCTCGCTGCCGGCGCTGTGATTGGCCAAGCATACGGGGTCACAGTGCATGCTTGGCCAATCATCAGGCAGCAATGCACTGCGACTGGCGCAGTGCATCGTGGGCCGTTTGTATCACACGAATTTGATGCGAACGGCCCGCAAAGTTCTGGTTTCGTCGAATGGACGAACGGCTGATGTTCGATTCGAACATGGGTTAGAATTGAACACCGTGCTCTTCCCTAATCCAGGCAATAAATTTCAGTGGGAAACCTATTCTTCTAAGCACCTCCCACAGGTACACCCACTCCACCGTGTCAAATGCCTTCTTCATATCAAGGGTGGCTATGGGCATATTAGTATGGGGGCATGGATATTAGAGAACAGTCTGCATATATTAATATCTGTGGACCTACCTGGCATAAAGCCTGTTTGATCAGAGTCAATTAGAGATTTAGTCTAGTGGCCGGTAACTTGGTTAGTATTTTCAGGTCACAGTTTAGGAGTGCTATTGGCCTATAAGAGGCGCACAACTTAGGGTCTTTATTAGGCTTTGGTATAAGAATGATATGGGCTTCCCTCATAGAGGATGGTAAGGAGCCCGGTTGGAGACAGGTTTGGAACATTTGAGTTAGTTTGGGGGCAAGCAGTTCCTTGTGAGCTCTATAATACTCCATTGGGAGTCCATCCATCCCCGGGTCTTCCCTGCCGGGAAAGACCCAATGGCAATGGTGACTTCTTCTGGGGAGATGTCTGAGACGAGGAATTGTCTCTCCGCATCAGAGAACCATCCCAGGGCTAGCTTGTCCAACATGGAGATCATAGGTGTAGGGTCAAAGCAGTCAGGGAGTGAGGAAACATATAGAGAGGTGTAAAACTTAGTCAATGCAGACAGAATATCTTCCTGGGAGGTGACTAATACTCCCTCTGCCGTGAGAATTTCTGGTATAACCGCTAAGGGCCTATCCTGCTGTGCTAGCATCGCTAGGAGTTTGCTGTTCTTGTCTCCATGCTCAAAATATTCCTGTCTGCTATTCTGTATACCAAGCCTGGTGGTGTCTGAAACATGAAGATGCAGATCTCGCCTAAGCGCTAAGAGATGCTCGAAGTTGGGGACCGTTGCCGAGGCCCAATATTAATTTAGAGCTTCCTCAACTCGGTGCTGTAAATCAGAAACCCTGTCCTCAAGTTCCGCCCTCACTGCCGCCACAGCCATATTGACCCCTGCTGTGAGCTTTGGAAACATCCCATGCCACCTCCAGGGAGGCTGACCCCACATTATGCACCCAGTAGTCCTGCAAGAAGGGAGAAAACCTGTCACGGACCACCTCATTGTTGATTCAGTGAGGTTGTAGCTTCCAGAGAGCTTTGTTCCGTGACTTGGTGGTTCTAATGGTCAATTTAAGGGGGTTATGGTCAGATAGGCCAGAGGGCAGGTAGCTGGCCTCCTGAATATTGGCCAGGAGGGCACCATTGACAAAAGCCAAATCGATTCGGGAGGATGTTTTGAATGTGGATGAAAAGCAGGAGTATGTTCTATCCTGGGGTGAAGCCACCGCCATGCCTCTTGGAATTCTGTGGCCTGAGCCCACGTACCAGTATCAGGATTGAAGGTAGACTGTGGGGAAGGTCTATCCAGGTCCCGGGACAGATAAATATGTCCTTTTACCAATTTACCTGCACAATGTCAATAGCCTCATTCAAAGTCACAACTTTCCTTCTTTATGCAAAAATTCGTTTCAGTCCTGCAGTCGCTGGGCTGGTTAGTGAGCATGGAAAAATTGTCCCTAGAACCAGCTGAGGTCCAAACCTCTTTAGGCTACCAGGTAGACTCACGGGCACAGAAGTGCTTCCTCCCAGAGGAGAAGGTAGAGAGTCGCTGCCATCAAAAGGCTGATAGGAGCCCCCGTGTGTCCCAGGAGAGAGATCCTCAGGGTCCTGGGACTCATGTCAGCCAGCATCCCAGCAGTTGTTTGGGCACAACTGTATTGAAGAGACCTTAAATTTTTCCACCTTTCCCTTTGGGACAAAAAGAACGAGTCCCTGGACGAAAGTCCAGTCCTCATCCCTTAGGTAAAGTCCTCCCTGAAGTGGTGGTCAGTCCCAAACAATCTGGAAAAGGGTCTGCCAACCTTGGGGCCAGTGGGATCCAATAAAGGTCACCATGGATGCAAGAACCTGGGGATGGGGAGCCCACCCACAGAAAGCCACAGCTCAGGGCACCTTGGATACTTCTTCCAATTTCAGAGAGCTCAGAGTGGGAAAGAAGTCCAGATTTGCTCAGACAACACTACGACTGTAGCTTACCTGAATTATCGGAGGGGGGGGACCAGGTCCAGACCCCTCCCAGACCTAGCCAAAGAGATTTTAAGCTGGACTGAAGGCAGGGTAGTCTCGTTGTCGGCAGTCCATATAAACATGGGCAAATTGATTGCAGGCTGGGAAGCTTCCCATAGACCACTTAGTCACTCTTTTTTTTTTTTTGCCAAAAGCTTGGGGTGGGGGTGGGGGGCAGCGCCCGAGTGCCCCCTATGGATGGCGCTCGGGCCGCCCATAGCTTCACAGGACAGAGTATACAGTTCAGCATCACAGGACAGAGTATACACCCCCAGTATTACAGGACAGAGTATACAGCCTCAGTATCACAGGACAGAGTATACAGCCCCAGCCTCACAGGACAGAGTATACAGCCCAGAAAATACTAAAAATATTTGGTCTTACTGCAATGCTAAATTCCAATTGTCTGTCAAAGCCTCCCAGGTGATTTCTTTAGTTGGTAATCTGTCCTTTTATTCAAGTTCTGTGTTACAGATTAGGTTCTTTAGGGGTTAGATAAAGGTTTATTTTGCTTAATGTGGGAAAGTTCCACTGGGGGGGGGGGGGGGGGGGGGGGTTAAGCAGCAAGATAAGTAATTACAATAAGTAAATTAAGAAATTTAGAAAATTTAGAAAATTAGAAAAATAAATTCTTTATTAAAGTTTACATGTAATATTCACATGGCAGTTCAAATATGAGCTCTGATAGGAGAATAAAAACCATTCCAAATGCATAAGGTGCAAACCCAGAACTATACATGGCATTACATGTCAGAATGTTGTATAAAAAGACTGATGCGTTTCGACCCGTGCAATTGGGGTCTTCTTCAGAGGATTGGTTTGCTGCAAAGAAATTGCCTTTAGCATGTTAAATTTTGACAGATAATTTATAAATCGTTGTATAAAGGATATGGATATAACACATAGTTACAAAATAGAAGGTGTATTCTGAAAAAAAAACTCCTAACCAGAATTCCCTTAAAAGCTGTCAGATGATCCTGCGTGCTCCCCGGCCAGACAGTACCCCGAGGGAAGACGTCACTCCATTGAGTACGGCTTACAAGAAGAAGTCACACGTTCAGACACCCCCTAGGGTATGCCACGTTGGGGGGTCAGAACCGGCAGCAAAATCCCAGGATGTCATTATATGGTGTATTCGAAAAAGTACACAAACTAAATTTGAAGTTTGCTAACGAGCGGTCAAAACATTCTCCACAGTAAATCATATATATATATTATGTATGTCCTATAATTATACTATGAAAAGTAAATATTTAATCAAGAATAAATGGGCGAAATGGCCAAATGTTTTACATATGTCCATTAATTAAATGGGAGTAGTGTCTAAACGGGCAAGTGGTCAGATACAGGGAAAAGGTGAATATGTGAAATAAAGAAAATAATAAAAAGGAAATGAAAAGCAAGAAGAGAATGAATTGTGAAAAAGGGAAAAACAGGAAAACAAAGTGAGAGGGAGGGGGGGAAATAAAGTGATGCCTAGAGTGGCCGAGTTGGATAAATGTGACATGGAAAGGGTGTGTGAGTGGTGCAAGTGTGTGAAACAAAATTGTGATACATGAAAAAATGGTGAGGAAAGAGGGGAAGGTGATGTGGGATGTGATGGGTGGGAAAAAGAAAGTAAAACACACCAACCCATGACAAGACCAAAACCCAAGCCAAAACAGGATTAAAGTCTGAATGCTGATGATGATCCCTCAACCTTGTATTTTTTGAAGGCCTTCTCCTTTGCTTTTATATGCATTTTTAAATTGGAGTTAAGCCATCCAGGACTTTTGTTCGCTCTTTTAAATTTATTACCCAATGGGTTGCATTGGCTAATGCCCTTATTTAATATGCTCTTAAAGCAAACCCATCTCTCCTCCGCGTTCTTTGTTTCTAAGGTTTTATCCCAATCTATGCCTTCTAGTAAGGTTTGTAGTTTAGGGAAGTATGCTCTTTTGAAATTCAGTGTCTTTGTATTCCCCTTATGTTTCCTATTTGTGTGATTTATACAGAAGCCAATTGACCGGTGATCGCTGTTCCCTAAATTGCCCCATATTTCCACATCCGTGATTAGGTCTGTATTGTTGGTAATCAGTAGATCCAGTAACGCTTTATTTCTAGTTGGTGCGTCTACCATCTGACCCATAAAATTGTCCTGCAAGACATTTAGGAAGTGATGAGCCTTAGATGAATGCGCGGTTCCCCCATTATGATAACACTTCCCATCATTGCTGCTAATCCAAATTGTGATAGGATATCTGTCTCCCCTTCCTCCCTCAGGTTAGGGGGGCTATAGCATACTCCCAGTATTATTTTCCCCTTTAGAGCTCTACCCATAAGGATTCTACCTCCTCCCTAGCTCCCTTAGTGATGTAATTTCTCACATTCACTTGTACATTATACATTCTTTTTATACCACTAGCAGAACTACGTGCACTTGCAGAACTACGCGAACTCGCAGAACTACGTGCACTCACAGACCACTCGCAAAACTACATGCACTCGCAGAACTACGTGCACTCACAATACACAAGTACTAACGATCCACACACACTACTCAGACAACATTCAGGTACTCACACTACACAGGTACTATGACCCTTGTTATAACCTCCTGTTTTTTAACTCACCACTTAGACCAGTTCCACTAACTCTGGTTTTAACTCACCACTTAGACCAGTTCCACTAACTCTGGTTTTAACTCACCACTTAGAACAGTTCCACTAACTTTGGTTTTAACTCACCACTTAGACCAGTTCCACTTAACAAGGTTATATAGGCCTCAAGCACCTGTGACCAATTAACCACTCCCCTTAATTAGTAGGCTGAAGGAAGCAAAGCAAAAAAAAGCTGTTTAAAAAGTGTCAGAAAAAGGTGTTAAAAAGCTACAAGGAAAAGCCCCAAAAAGAACCTAAAAATGCAACCCAGCAATCACCAGCAGTCAAAAAGCAAGACTTGTTCACTCTCCACTCAAGGTCCCCACTGTTTAGCTTCCAACCAGCAGTTTGGCCAGTGAAACAATAAAAATTAAATATTCCTTTAAATATCGTGCCTGGGGGGTGTCTATAGTATGCCTGTAAAGTGGCGCAGTTTTCCTGTGTTTAGAACAATACCACAGAAAAATTACATTTCTAAAGGAAAAAAAGTCGTTTAACACTGCTTGCGGCTGTAAT
Organism: Lithobates sylvaticus; assembly: GCA_028564925.1. NCBI lineage: Eukaryota > Metazoa > Chordata > Amphibia > Anura > Ranidae > Lithobates > Lithobates sylvaticus. The sequence continues at coordinate 184,789,340 of CM053028.1, forward strand.
GTATTGTTGGGTACTGGCAGGGCCAATCCTAGGGTCACAGGCGCCTAGGTGCATAAATATTTCTTACGCCCCCACATGGGCGTGGTCATCTTACTAACTCTCACTGAAATGGGCACAATGGCTTCTTTTAGGCTGGTCACAATGGCTTATTTTAGGCTGGTCACAATGGCTTATTTTAGGCCGGTCACAGTGGTTGCATTTGATGGGCACAGTGGCTGCGTTTGATGGGCACAGTGGCTGCATTTGATGGGCACAGTGGATGCATTTTATGGGCACAGTAGCTGCATTTGGGCACAGTGGCAGTGTTTGATGGGCACAGTGGCTGCTTTTAATGGGCACAGTGGCATCATTTGGGCACAGTGGCAGCTTTTGATGGGCACAGTGGCTGTGTTTGATGGGCACAGTGGCAGATTTTGATGGGCACAGTGGGCATTTGATGGGCACAGTGGCATTGCTTTTGGTGGGCAAAGGGCGTTTGGGCACAGTGGGCATTTAATGGGCACAGTGGCAGATTTTTATGGGCACAGTGGCTGCTTTTAATGTTGCACAACTTAGTCACTTACTTCCTTGACCGGCCTGGTGCAGTACAGGGAGTCACTCATAGCAAGGCAGGCACTGGCAGCTGAGCAGCTCGCTCTCTTCAGACATGCACCGCTCTGCTCCCTCTGAGCCACGCTGTCTGAAGAACATGGCAGAGGGGGGCGGAGCTTGTTCACTAGCCTCGGAGGCGGCGCGCTCTGAATGCTGGGGCGGCGTGCTCTGAATGCTGGGGCGACCGCGGTCTCTGACTGACGTCACTGGTTGCTAACAAGACGCCGGCGGGGTGGCCAGTGATTCTAGCAAGTGAGCAACCAGTGCAGTCAGCTTCTGCGCCCCTCTTCTGCAGGCAGATTACAGCGCCGGGACGCGGTGCACCCGTGCACCCACCCAGGATCGGCCCTGGGTCCTGGCAATAGAGATGAAAATCATTGAGAAAAACGGCATGGGTCCCCCCCAGCCCATTACCAGGCTCTTTGGGTCTGGTATTTAAAAAAGAAAAAGGGGTGGGGGGGGCAGGCACTATATACTATGAACAGAAGTATATATACTATACGGCCTGCCCTATATACTCTGCAGAAAATTGGGCCTTAGGTGTTGGTGGTAATATAGAGAAAAACTTACCCAAGCTCTACCGCAATGTTTATAGGATGATGAGCTGAATAACGGTGCTCAGGCCATTGTGTCCCATACATCAAAATTGCAAAAAGAATACCGGCAACTCGATTGCTTCTTCTTAATTCTTTACAGCAGTGCGAAATCAAAACGCTAACATGTTTCGGCAAAAGCCTTCCTCATAGCATACAGATTTACAATAAAATCAAGTTTATATAGGAAAATGTGTCCATTCCGCCAAAAAAAGGGTGGTTGTACAATCCAATTTAAAATAAATTAACAAATAAAATCATGTGAGGTTGGTAGAACCAGAGAAAAGGGGGAAGGGAAAGAATAGAAACACAGACTGAAAACTCTAGGGCAAATGATTATTAAACCCTTGTGGAACCAAATTATATTATTTTAAAAACAAATTCACATCCATTCTACTGTTCATTCAACTAGGAAATCAAGTATTCAATCTGTGTATCCACCACACCTCCTGCTGAAGTAGGGTATGGTGTGTATCCCCCCAACAGATCTTCGCACCTGTTCCAGACCACAAAAAGACTCCAGATAACCACCATAAACTGTTCTAAAATGTTTAGATACATTTAAAATATTTTTTGCATTGCTTTTTAAAGTGTCATTGTAGTGTTCTGATATTCTAATACGTAGATTGCGGATAGTGCATCCCACATACTGTACTCTACAAGTACTGCAATCAATTAGGTAGACAATCATCTTTGAGTTGCAATTTATAAAACTTTTACTGGATATTCTACCTGTTGAAAAAGAAATAACAGACTTGCTTTTTCTATGTATTTTACACTGTTTACAGGTGTTATAACCACAGGGATAGGAGCCCACTGTCCCCAACCACGAAATGGAAGGGGAATTGGAACGAAATAAAGGCGAAAGCATAGTACCCAAAGTTGGAGCTTTCCTACTGGAAAAACTGCACCCCTGTCCTAAAATATGATGCAACATTTTATCCGCATATAGGACAGGGAGGCAATGTTTTATGATCTAAACAATCTGATTGTATTGTTGTAAGTGGTCACAAAGTGAACACCTCCCCTCCCACTGGACTGTGCCTTCTTACTGGCAGAAGAGGAATTCCCAATCAGATTACCAGGTTCTCTATTTTCTGCCAAACTTCTGCCTATATAGGAGCTGACAGAGTCTCAAACACATCATGTTAAACATAACTTAAGCAAAGGGGAACACGAGGCTCTGCAAAAACTTAAGGTTAAAGCTGATATAACAATCCGTCAAGCCTGCCCTGGCTTTCGGTCTTGGCTGAGATCATAACTCCGCCCCTCCAACCCTCTGCACTGCTGCTCCTCCTACTCTCCCCCGAATGCTAATCATCCTTCTACCACCCTCTTGCATTCGGGGGAGAGTAGGAGGAGTGCAGAGGGCTGGAGGGGCGGAGTTATGATCTCAGCCGAGACCGAAAGCCAGGGCAGGGGAAACTCTCACCCCCCACCCTCACTGTGTAGGCAGCTGCAGGCAGCAGAGAGATTACATCATCTCTCTGCTGCCTGACTTCACTCTGGGACACAGCAAGAGACAATCCCCACCTTAGCAGCAAGTGACAATCCGCAACTTGTGGCAGGTGACGTGACAAGTAACAGTCCACAATGTGTGGCAGGTGACATGGCAAGTGACAACCAGCAATGTGTGGCAGGTGATGTGGCAAGTGACAATCCTCAACATATGGCAGGTGACCTGGCAAGTGACAATCTGCATCTGGCGGCAGGAAAGTGACAACGAATGTGTGGCAGATAATGTGGCAAGTGACAGTCCACAGCTTGCGGCAGGTGACATGGCAAGTGACAGTCCGCAATGTGTGGCAGGTGACGTGGCAAGTGACAATCTGTAACTTGTGGCAGGTGACGTGGCAAGTGACAGTCCGCAATGTGTGGCAGGTGACGTGGCAAGTGACAATCCACAACATGTGGAAGGTGACGTGGCTATCTTGACGTGGGGATACAGGACATTTATTGGCACATACACATGAGATTAAATGGTTGGCCAATAGTTGTTGGATCACAGTGGATGTAAAAACATTATACTCGGGGCGCATGCGTGGCGTGGAGCGGGACAGTTGCACCTAACAAGAGCTCCGCTCCACACAGGGCTTTCCGCCACTTTACAGGGCTATTAAACGCTGCAAAACAGCTCAAATTATAGGCACCCCGCTCACAATTACCTGTGCATGCCACGAATAAAAAAGAAAAGAGGAGGACAGCATAAGACCTTTACCCACTACCTCCTCAGATCACAGGAGTGGAATAGCATGGCCAAAAATGGCGCCAGTCGGCAGTCCACCCTACCTGTTACAGCTCTCCCTGCAGAACAACCAGTGCTGCAAGATAAAGAACCCCCAGGGAACAATGAGTACACCCCCCTCTCCAAAACAGATTTGGACACTAGCCTGGATGCATTATGCTCCAAACTGATGAATACATTTCAATCCGAATTACAAAAATCTACTACAATCCTTTCTCAAGAAATCTCAGCACTGGGCACACGCTCTGATTTACTTGAAAATAAGCATGATGAGCTAGTAATAGCTTTTAATGATTTGTCCAGGGAACATGAAAGTCTATCTAATGCCTTTACACAATTACAAGCCCATGTGGAGGATTTGGACAATACAAACAGAAGGAACAATCTCAGGATTAGAGGAGCCCCTGAATCAATTACAGATTTACCAGCATACTCCACAAAATTGTTCCAGTTTCTGTTGCCTGAGCAAAACCCCCAATCCCTTATATGCAACCGCATACACTGTGCATTAAGGGCTAAACCACCTCTTGACAAACCCCCCAGGGATATAGTTCTCTGCATGAAGGACTTCTTGAATAAAGAGGAACTAATGCGTGCGGCTCGCAGCTTAAGAAATATTACCCTAGACGGAGTCCAACTTTATATATACCCAGACATCTCACAAGCAACACTGGATAGACACAGGAAAATGAAAGAAATCACAAATGTTCTTTCTTCAGTCAGAATCAGATACAGATGGGGCTTCCCGTTCAAGCTGATCATTCCTCACAATGGCACAACATACATTGCCAATTCTATCCCAGAAGGTCAAGATATTCTTGTTAAATTGGGTCTTGTAAACCCTAACAACCTACCTTGTACACCTTCCACACCCCGTCCAGCCCCTATATGGAATACGCCCTCAATACAGGGAGATAGACGCAGACCCAGACATCAAGCTGGACAATGGAGTCCCAACTAAACTATTCCCTCATACAGAGAAACTATAAATGCTTTCCAGCTTTCACTGTTCACCTCCTGTTATCAGTTCTAAATTTTTTATTTTCTATTTTTTCAATTCACAGCTATTTTTTTAATGTTTTCTTGAACAAATATGAGGTCCTTCCAGTTTCAATGGACATTCCTTTCAATTGTAACTGATAGAATAATATGGCTATATTATTAGTATATGAACTAACCATTATCTTTTACAGCTTATAACCATCTCTTTATACCACTGAAAAGTCAACACTGACATCTACAGCCTTAAACTGGAACTGTAAGTAAGCTTCATTGACTTATCTTACATGGAACATTAAAGGCTCAATACTGACATCTTCTGTCAGTAAATGGTACTGCTGACCTCACAGGAAAAAACATGGTATCACGACCTCCTATCTTCTCCATCATCATCTGCCCATAATCAACAAATGGAGGTATCACATTCTTTCCTCTCGAACCCTTTTTTGAGTCTACTCAGGGTTTTATATGTATAGAGATCTATCAATGCTCTTTGTTTTTCTGAAATATTATAATGCATAATTTGTCAACGGAAATATTACTCAGGGAGGACGAAGACTTCTCAGAAGTTATAGTCGGTTTTGATATTTTTGTGGATTTTGCATAAAGAACAGTTTAATTTTATTACGGTCATAGATATGACTAAAGTTATAAAGTTTTTTTTTTTTTTTTACCTCACTTTTTTCCCTGTTTTCCATTTTTCTCTTCCTCTCCTCCATTTTTAAAGGAACTCAAATACTATTTTAGTATACAGGTTTCCCTAGGTGAGAAGTAGAGAAACTATAAGGATAATATGAAGATAAAATACTGATCACTTATTACAAATATGACAATTAAATTTTGAGTTCACTTAAAGGCAATTTATTGTTTTTGAAATAACAATTGCACAGTTTAAAGTATAGTTACAATTGTTGCGGCTTCCTGCCCGCATGCCGGCATGAATCAACCCCACACAGTCGCTCACCATTTACTACGATTTTGGATTCAATGCAATCTGTTTTTTTTTTTCATTTTTTATATCATTTGTTTTTCTATTAACCTCATAGACATTAAATCCATTCGACTGAGATTGAGACGTATTGGTCTCTTGAGTATTCACCGTCAGTTGGAGAATTTAGTGTCTCTCAACCCCATATTATTTCTTTTTTATTTCAAAATTAAGGTCAATTTTAAATATGCTATGGTGATAAGGCAATATTAAAATCTAGGTAAAAGTATCTCTTTCATAAATAGGATACTGCCCCTTTAAATATTGCAGCAGCGCTAAATGTCCTTTGATTTCTTTTTGAAAAAGTTCATAAAAGCACATCATGATAACCAAAATACAGTCTGAATTGGTGCATAAAAAGTCCTTCTTGTGATAAAGTAGTGAAACTTCCACCCGATAATCACTTTTAACACCACGTGCAGATCAGATTGCACTCACCAGAATTAAGACAAATATGGGCATTTCAATCAATATCCCTGTTACCAGCCATCCCGTCAGCACGTCCTCCTCCTAGCCGTCTGCAGGTACCAGAGCAGATCCACTCCAAACCCCAGCATAAAAGGAAACAAATGGTGCGGATAGCGTAGAACAGTTTTGATATCAATTTATTAGAAATCCAATATTCCCCCCAGTAAAAAAACATGCGTACAGCAATAAAATGATAAACAGCTTTGTAAAATATAAGTGGAGTGCACTCTGCCTGTTTGCTGTGTTCCGTCCACCGGAAACTAGCGCCAAACCGCTGTGTAGAAGCCGCTCACACACTTCCTGGTATAGTTGGCCCGGCTGGAGCGCACACGTCACTTCCTGCGAGGTCACGACCCTGACGCGTTTCGTCACTTCCGGACGTCGTCTGAGGGTATATCAATAGCGGAACCTCCAATCCCGATACACTATACTATAATAGGCATTCACAATGGCCAATCGGGATTAGCGATTCTACTTCATATTACTTAATACCTATTTCACTGTCAGCATTGAAACGATCAGTCTATAAATTAATGAAACGATATTGGGCATATTTTACATTTTACATTACATATATCCGGTCACATTTTATGGTAGATGGGATGATTATGACACCGATCCAGAGTCAAATTGTGCAATACTTATATTCTGCATTGGGCTAATCAGCTCCGATATTGCATGACAGTGTATGGATGTAAGTGTTGAATTTAGCAGATATATAGGTATATTACCCATTGTATAGCAATTTAAAATCACCCCGTAGGACCAATACACATATTGCATCTAGAAAAAGGGGACCGATAATCGGCCGACCATCTTACGGTGTATGGTATCATTTTTTTTAAATTTTATTTATATGTTAATTATGCATCCATATGACCACCTCAGGCGATATTTGAGACGCAATAGTTGCTTGTATATCTTATACCTTGTATGATTAAATATGGTCACATGATTGATCGTGCATAAAAATCATTATTAAAAACCTACATATGAAATGTTCACATAAAATGACCGATAAAAATGTTCCAATAAAACCACATACAATATTAAAAATCCATATGTGTAAAAATGAGCGGGAGAAGATAAAAAATAGAAGATAAAAAATAGAATAATACTCTCCTGTTACAGGCTAAAAATGTTTATATATATACACTAAAAATCCCATAAAATCTTGGTACATAGTAACACACATATAAAAATATATAAAATATAAATATATATGAATATATGCAGTACAAAATCAATAGGACCAAAATCATATAATATTATACTCCCCCCTCAGGTAACTCCCTCACCTGCCGTGACCTATAGTGACAGTGACCCTAAATTGATAAATATGTTAAAAACGATATTAAAAAACTATATATAAATATATTATTATATTAAAGCAGCTTCAATCGATGGGGTGGACTCAATATAATTTGTATCATCCTGTGTCTCTGAATTAGTGCATCACGTATCGCTTATAAAACAATTGATGTCCAGTTCGACATTTAAGCCTTTGGGTACTAAAACATCTACCGAATGAAGTTAATACCTCTCCAGTGGGGCTGGATCTGTTCAACCCCCCCAAAATAGCAGACCCGATGCATCCATATCGTGTTTGAGCTTAAAATGTAGAGACACATTGTGGTCTTTGTACCCAATTTTAATGTTATGTATGTGCTCTGCAATTCGCACTTGCAATTTTCTTTTAGTTCGTCCAATATAAATGAGACCAGATGGGCATTTTAATGGTACAAAGACCACAATGTATCTCTGCATTTTAAGCTCAAACACGATATGGATGCATCGGGTCTGCTATTTTGGGGGGTTGAACAGATCCAGCCCCACTGGAGAGGTATTAACTTAATTTGTGAGTTATCGAAACGCGAAACTCACTGGATCTATTCGATAGATGTTTTGGTACCCAAAGGCTTAAATGTCGAACTGGACATCAATTGTTTTATAAGCGATACGTGATGCACTAATTCAGAGACACAGGATGATACAAATTATATTGAGTCCGCCCCATCGATTGAAGCTGCTTTAATATAATAATATATTTATATATAGTTTTTTTAATATAGTTTATCAATTTAGGGTCACTGGCACTATAGGTCACGGCAGGTGAGGGAGTTACCTGAGGGGGAGTATAATATTATATGATTTTGGTCCTATTCATTCATTCATTCATTCATTGATTTTGTACTGCATATATTCATATATATTTATATTTTATATATTTTTATATGTGTGTTATTATGTACCAAGATGTTATGGGATTTTTAGCTAGGAATGTGTATATATATATATACATTTTTAGCCTGTAACAGGAGAGTATTATTCTATTCTTTATCTTCTATTTTTTATCTTCTCCCGCTCATTTTTACACATATGAATTTTTAGTATTGTATGTGGTTTTATTGGGAACATTTTTATCGGTCATTTTATGTGGACATTTCATATGTAGCTTTTTAATAATGATTTTTATGCACGATCAATCATGTGACCATATTTAATCATACAAGGTATAAGATAAACAAGCAACTATTGCGGCTCAAATATCGCCTGAGGTGGTCATATGGATGCATAATTAACATATAAATAAAAAATAAATAAAAATGATACCATACACCGTAAGATGGTCGGCCGATTATCGGTCCCCTTTTTCTAGATGCAGTATGTGTATTGGTCCTATGGGGTGATTTTAAATTGCTATACAATGGGTAATATACCTATATAACTGCTAAATTCAACACTTACATCCATACACTGTCATGCAATATCGGAGCTGAACAGCCCAATGCAGAATATAAGTATTGCACAATTTGACTCTGGATCGGTGTCATAATCATCCCATCTACCATAAAATGTGACCGGATATATGTAATGTAAAATGTAAAATATGCCCAATATCGTTTCATTAATTTATAGACTGATCGTTTTAATGCTGACAGTGAAAAAGGTATTCAGTAATATGAAGTAGAATCGCTAATCCCGATTGGCCATTGTGAATGCCTATTATAGTATAGTGTATCGGTATTGGAGGTTCCGCTATTGATATACATACATAAAGGGCACTTCCGCCGGCGAGGTCACACCCTCAGACGACGTCCGGAAGTGACGAAACGCGTCAGGGTCGTGACCTTGCAGGAAGTGACGATTGCGCTCCAGAGTGCACTCCAGCCGGGCCAACTATACCAGGAAGTGTGTGAGCGGCTTCTACACAGCGGTTTGGCGCTAGTTTCCGGTGGACGGAACACAGCAAACAGGCAGAGTGCACTCCACTTATATTTTACAAAGCTGTTTATCATTTTATTGTGGTACGCATGTTTTTTACTGGGGGGAATATTGGATATCTAATAAATTGATATCAAAACTGTACTACGCTATCCGCGCCATTTGTTTCCTTTTATGCTGGGGTTTGGAGTGGATCTGCTCTGGTACCTGCAGGCGGCTAGGAGGAGGACGTGCTGACGGGATGGCTGGTAACAGGGATATTGATTGAAATGCCCATATTTGTCTTAATTCTGGTGAGTGCATCCCCAAAGGGGAATCTGATCTGCACGTGGTGTTAAACGTGATTATCGGGTGGAAGTTTCACTACTTTATCACGAGAAGGACTTTTTATGCACCAATTCAGACTGTATTTTGGTTATCATGATGTGCTTTTATGAACTTTTTCAAAAAGAAATCAAGGACATTTAGCGCTGCTGCAATATTTAAAGGGGCAGTATCCTATTTATGAAAGAGATACTTTTACCTAGATTTTAATATTGCCTTATCACCGATTCTGTTTTTATTATATAGCAGCTGCTTTTTTAGGATCAATAGTCATTTTATTGTTCTTATATATTTATTGGTTATCCTGCCTTAAGAGAACTTGATCCAGGAGCGCGGAGTGGTAGACCCAAAGGGCGGCTATTTTTGGCTCTATCCTCACACAGTTTAAATATGTTATAATGAAAACATTTGCTCCTACTTGTAGTAATAACTACGGTACAATATTTCTCTTTCTAACTCTCAAGTCAACTAAAAGATATGCGCTTCTGTCTGTTCCCTTGTACACTTATCCAAACACTGAAATTCTAATATTTGGTCACCATATATACTTTCAGATTTATCCCCAAATATTGAAACCATCACATGACCATCAGGTTCATATTGCACAATGTGCAAGTATTCAACTCCCCTAATAAAAGGAAAAAAGCATTCATACAGTAAAAGAAATTAAATGCCAAACTGATCATATTACAAGAAACACATTTCATGAAGGACAACCACCTAACCTAGGCACAACAAACACTGGGGGAACAAAAAATAGTTTTAACATTTATTGAAAAATACATATAGTATAAAGACCAGAGACATGAAAGAAATAATAAAAACCACATATACAGATAAGAATCGATACATGATGTGAGCCCTAATGCGTCTACGTGTTTCGTTGTACACTTCTTCAGGACACATTTGGGGTTCAGTAGTTGCAAAGAAGAGAAGGATCTCACTATCTAAAGATAAAAACATACAAATTACCATAACATTTAATAAAAATGAAAAAACACTGTTAGAGCCGGGACAGAAGATCATGACACATGCACATAGAGCAAAAATACTTATGGCAACAAGAATATAATGTTACCTTGCAAGAGGGTCACGTAAATACATATTAGTCAGTCAATCAGTGATTAGACAGAAAATGGTTTCCAGTAAAGAAAAACATATGGAAAAACTCAGGGGCAACACAGCTCAATACAGCCGAAACACATAGAGGCCACCTGAAATTCAATATAAAAAGCAAACATTTTGATTATTTAAAGAATATGGCAAAGGTATAATATCAGATGGTGAGAAAAAAAAAGGGTTAAGTTGGTATACCTGTGAGCTGATCATTAAAACCTTATTGAACAGGGGATATTAGATGGGAGATGTAATATGCCGTGGACCATGATGAATAGATCAAAGAAGATCCTTGAGTCACAAAAAAGACCACAGATAGAAGCCTGACTGTTTATCCAATATGGTGGATCCAGATCCCAGCTACCATCATCCCAAACAAACTATAAAACAAATAAAGATGTAGCAATAAAACAAATATTAAAGTAAGCCTCCAAGATGAATATCAAGCAGAGGAAAACCTCATAGATATGGATAGAGCAACTTACCGTATTTATCGGCGTATAACACGCACCCCAAGTTTAGGGGGGCATTTTAAGGAAAAAAAGTTTTAGGAGGGAAGTTTAGGGGAAAAATAACACTTACATTTAAGCGTCATTTGCAGCTTGCCCAGCGTCATTTGCAGCTTGCCCAGCGTCGTTTGCAGCCTTGCCCAGCGTCATTGCAGCCTTGCCCAGCATCGTTGCAGCCTTGCCCAGCGTCATTGCAACCTTTCCCAGCGTCATTGCAGCTTGCCCAGCGTCATTGCAGCCTTGCCCAGCATCATTGCAGCCTTGCCCAGGGTCATTGCAGCCATGCCCAGCGTCATTGCAGCCATGCCCAGCGTCATTGTACCTTGCCAGCGTTATTTGAAGTCTGGTCCGGGTTTAAATTTCCCGCCGCCGAGACTCTCTGTCACGCGCGCCGCCGAAAAAGACCGAGGTGTGGCCGAAAAAGACCGAAGCGGCCCCGGAAAAGGCCGAGCCGACTGTTCAGCTCCGCTCGCGGTCCCGCCTCCCTGCGGAGCGAGCGCAGGGAGGCGGGACTATGAGCAGAGCCGAACAGTCTGCTCGGTCTATTCCGGCGCGGCTTCGGGTTTTTTCGGCCGCAATTCGGTCTTTTTCGGCAGCGCTCGCTATTTTTCGGCGGAGCTTGCCATTTTTGACATTTTTTTTTAGGGTATCGGCGTATAACACGCACCCACGACTTTCCCCCGATTTTTTTGGGGAAAAAGTGCGTGTTATACGCCGATAAATACGGTACTAAGTATATGGTGGTATCACGAAAATCCCCTGGGAGAGAGTGAACAACTCTTCAACTGGTGATAACAAAAATGAGGTAATTTAAAGCCCAAATTGGCGCCAAAAATTTCCCGCCACGAAATTCCCTCTAAAAAACGTCAAATAGGAAGATAGTCACCCATTGATTACATCATAGAGCAGTGACCAAGAGAATCCCCTTGGCCGTTACCGCGAATAGCGTCAAAAAACGCTGTGACATCAGAACCGGAAGTCTGCCAAAAAAACGGAAGTCCTGCAAGCTATATATAAAAAAAAAAAAAATTGTTATATTTTTCTGCATACATACATAGATGTATATACATAAAAAAAAAAAAAACTAAAATAAATACACCATCTGTATTGGATTATTCCTCCTGCCTAAAAAAGTGTTCATTATGTGCAATGCGCCAAAATATCTGAGACGGTATACAGTGTTGATCGTGCTAACATGCCCCGGTGTCATATAATACAGAAATACATATCCAAAAATAAATATATATATATATGTAGTGATACCCTCACTTAAGAGGGCCGCAAGTTTGATTTGGGTCCCTGAGTACAGCTCCACCAACCCCCCGGCAATCTGCTCTACCCGCTCTGGCACAGTTAATACACATATAAATATGCACACATGAAATCACTTATGCTCTAAGTGTAATGGACTCAAACTCACAGACAAACTGCCAACTGGAATAACTGTCTTTACTTCTTGTAATGTGGAAAAGGTAGTAACATGCATCAAACAGTTTACTTATAACACACAAGCAGGTCCCTGCAGTATGTAATACAAATGTAGAAATATATATGACTGAACCGCAATGAGGGGGGGGGGGACGGAGCGCCACGTGTAGCGACCGTTTGCTAGGCACCTCTGAGGTGCAACAATCTACTTGTAACTACCTAACGGACCAGGCCTGATCCCTAACAATGGAGCTCAGTCCTTGGATGAACACAATATTCTTCACCGGCACAAGATCTGTAGAGGTGGTGCACATATAAGATTAAGCAATGTATTTGTATTCCACAAGAAAGAAACAATCTTCTGCTCTCTGAGGTAAATAGCCTTGGCAGTCTGATAGGCATACAGTGTAAGGCAACAGTAAGAATGAGCTTTCGCTCGCTCACCACTCCGGATACCGTCCTAGGTTCTGGGACCTCCACTGGCTGTGTCCGGCCTCGTTCGTCACAACCCCTGCGTTCCAGTCTCCGTTCCAACCAACGGCGGCCAGGCGAAAGTCTCCGCGCCACTTGGGCTGGCAGTAAGGTACAAGGTTCTCCCTCATTCTGCTGCAAGGCCCAGGCTTCAGGCCTTCAGCAGTGACGGTCCGCACAGGTGTCTCCTCTCTCTCTCGTCCCCGCGTCAGAAGAGGAACAGGCGGGCCTTCCGCCCTCCTTACATCACCTCTCCCATCAGCCTATGGGGTGAAAACATCCGACCTCCCGGGAGCCAGGGGGATTGTGGGAATGGTAGTCTTATCCTCTGCTTCTGCTGACTGAAGCCGCCTCCTCTCTAAAAGTGGTACACCCCCGCTACACACTCCCCCCACTTTGAATCTTTGGTCCCCAAAGACATTGTTCAATCTACAAGCCCTTTTTGACTCAATGCGTTCACATAAGACAGACAGAGGAGCCTCCCACCAATTATCATAGGGTGGGGAGCTGTCCTGTCCACAGGTCGATTCAGTGCGGGCGACCTGTCTAACTGTGCCAGAGAGTGAGCTAGGGTTGTCCCCCACTAAATGAACAGTGGGTGGGTCGGAGCATTCAGCACTTCTCCTAGCTGTCATAACAGAGTCCTCTGAACTTTTTCCCATTTGGGGGTAGGTTAGCTTCTTGGGGGGCTTCACAACTCTGCAAGCTCTCTGTTCTCTTGGGACTTCAGGCTCTGGCGCCACAGGTTCTTCTTCAGGAACACACTCTGGCAGTATCACTGGTTCTGGTGAAAGATATACAAATAGCGTATAAATGGTGCGCAATTCAACCTTAATTATGTGAGCATAGATCTTTAAAAATAATTATTGCCACAATGTCAATTGTGGTCAATAGTGCACAAGTGAAAAAAATAAAATAAAATATATATACACTCCGTATATATAGTGCTGGAGGTGTGTGAAATAAAATATACAATCCTTGTATATAAATTAATATGTGAGTATGTGATCCTTATTATAAAAGAAATGCCAAACGTGCATATAAAATCTTATTTAATAGGTGAAAGTATTCAAATTCCCCCTTCTCTTCTTCAGCCGGTTGGGAGTCTTGTCCATCCCTAGTTTGGGAAGTCTGGGACCGAGTGTTGGATCTAGGGGTGTCCAGAATGGGAACAGATTCAGGTAAGTCCCTCACTGGGGGGATTCTGACTGCTTCAGTGAGTGGAAGCAAGTGATTCCTATGCCAGGTCTTCAAGGGCCCCACTCTCCCTTCTGGCTTTAACTTATACACAGGCAATCTGGGTAGCTTTCTGCAGATGATATATGGCTCTGATCTCCATCTATCAGCGAGCTTGTGCTTTCCAGGGATCCCTAGATTGCGTAACAGTACACGGTCCCCAGGCTGCAGGTCTTGTACTCGAACCTTCAAATCAAAGTTCCGCTTGTTTCGGGCCCCCCTCTGGTCAGAGGCCGCCTGAGCTTTTTCGAAAGCTATCTTCAAACTGTGCCTCAGTCGGTCCACATATCCTTTGTGGGAGGCAGCAGAGGCATGGTTTAGGGAAATGCCGAAGGCCAGATCCACTGGCAATCTTGCTTCTCTCCCGAACATGAGCCGGTAGGGGGAGAAACCCGTCACGTCACTAGTGGTGCAGTTGTAGGCGTGCACCAGAGCTGATATGTGTTGGCTCCAATGTTGCTTCTTCTCTGTCTCTAGAGTTCCCAACATGTTCAATAGGGTCCGGTTGAACCTCTCAGGCTGAGCATCTCCTTGAGGGTGATATGGTGTAGTTCTAGTCTTCTCTACTCCCAAAGAATCCAGTAACTTCCGGATCAGGCGACTCTCAAAGTCCCTTCCTTGGTCTGAGTGAATTCTTTGTGGTAGTCCATAATGAACAAAGTATTTTTCTAGGAGCACCTTGGCCACCGTAGAGGCCTTCTGGTCCTTGGTTGGGAAAGCCTGGGCATAACGGGTGAAATGATCGGTTACCACCAGAACATTTCCCAATCCACTCAAATCGGGTCGAGGCAGAGAAAATCAATGCATACCAGATCCATTGGGCCTTGGCTCTGTAAAGTAACTTTACGCTATAACTTTTGCGCAAACCAATCACTTTAACCGATTACTTTAAAAACCTGTGTAGTGTGTTTTTTTTTTTATTGACACTTTTCCCCAGGTGAATGGGTAGGCGTACGATGTACCCCATACTCATTCACATAGGGTGGGGGGCCGGGATCTGGGGGCCCCCTTATTAAAAGGGGCTCCCGGATTCCGATAAGCCCCCCCCCGCCCGCAGACCCCGACCCCGACATGTTGATGAGGCCCTTGTCCTCATCAACATGGGGATAAGGTGCTTTGGGGTGGGGGAGCCGCAGGGCGCCCCCCTTCCCCAAAGTACCCACCCCCCATGTTGAGGGCATGCGGCCTGGTACGGTTCAGGAGGGGGGGCGCTCGCTTGTCCCCACCCCCTTTCCTGACTGGCCGGGCTGCATGCTCGGATTAGGGTCTGGTATGGATCTTGGGGGGACCCCCATGCCGTTTTTTCGGCATAAGGGTTCCCCCGTAAAATCCATACCAGACCTAAGGGCCTGGTATGCCCCTGGAGAGGAACCCATGCTGGTTTTAGTAGAGAGGCGACATTGTCGCTTCTTTCTCGCGCTCGCTACAATAGGAAAATGTGAAATTTTCCTATTGCAGCCAGCGCGAGATGTACAGTGCCCTGTCGCCGAGAACCAGCGTGATGGGATCTCGCTGAAAACACAATCTCGTGGGCAGGTACTGTATATGGACATTTATTGGCCAGGGGATACAGTAAACATTTTCTTAAAAAAGCCTATAATAAGGCTTGGAATCGATTTAGACATGCGGTCTTGTTCTCTGACACTACCAAAAAGGAACCTGATGTGGTGTGACTTATCACCACTTATTCTGAGCAACATGGGACAATTATTGGGTCCATTATTCAGACTTGGGTCCTATTCTGCTAGCTGATCCTACTCTTTCCAAATATTTAGGACCCAGACTGGAAATTACTTATAGGCACGCTGGATCAATCAGGGATAGCTTTCTATGAAGTCAATATCGAAAATCACAAAGTAAACAACATGACCAACATGGTCTCTTTCGCTGTGGCGAATGTGACTACTGTCATTTACTTTTGGAAGGACCTTCGTTTGTCCTCCCGAATGGAGAGACTCACGTTTTGCAACATTTTGTTTCATGCCTTACTAAGGGGGTCATATACATTATTGTTTGCCGGTGTGGAGCATTCTTCATCGGCAAAACGATTAGACCCCTCTGGAAGAGAGTAAAGGATCATGTTTATTATGCCATGAATGGCATACTCAATACGGCCATTGGTTATCATGTGGCATCAGAACATAAATACGATCTGCATACTTTAAAAATGTATGCTCTTGATCGTATTTATGAGGATCCAAGAGGGGGAAATTTCGATCAAAGGGTACTACAAAGGGAAACTCAATGGATTTATAATTTAAAGGCGACCTCTTATCCCGGTCTTAATGACAGTTTGAGTTTCAGACCCTTCTTATAAAATCACTATTCAATCCTTTGTGGAAGATTGATGTAAAACTTATTAATTTAACATATATATTTTTTTGTTCTCTTTCCCAGATTTTTATTTCTATACAAGCTAATAACTTTATTTAGTAAACCAATATAACTATGCAATTTGCATTCATGTATATTCATGTATAATATATTCTATATACCTGACAACAAACATCAATATTATGTTCTGTTATATATTTCTTTTTGGATATGTATTTCTGTATTATATGACACCGGGGCATGTAAGCACGATCAACACTGTATACTGTCTCAGATATTTTGGCGCATTGAACATAATGAGCACTTTTTTAGACAGCAGGAATAATCCAGTACAGATGGTGTATTTTATTTTATTTTTTGTTTTGTTTTTTATGTATATACATCTATGTGTGTATGCAGAAAAATATAACAAAAAAAATATTACATTTTTTTTTCTTTTTCCATACCTTGCAGGACTTCAGTTTTTGCGGCAGACTTCCGGTTCTGGCGTCCGTTTGGTGATGTCACAGCTATTCGCGGTAACGGCTGGGGGGATTCTCTTGGTCACTGCCCTATGATGTAATCAATGGGGGGACTATCTTCCTAGTTGACGTTTTTTGGTGGAAATTTAGGGGCGGGAAATCTTTGGCAACAATTTGGGCTTTTGCCTCTTTTTTGTTATCACCAGTTGAAGAGTTATTCACTCTCTCCCAGGGGATTTTCGTGATACCACCATTTTCCTCTGCTTGATATTCATCTTGGAGACTTACTTTAATATTTGTTTTATTGCTACATCTTTATTTGTTTTATAGTTTGTTTGGGATGATGGTAGCTGGGATCTGGATCCACCATATTGGATAAACAGTCAGGCTTCTATCTGTGGTCTTTTTTGTGACTCAAGGATCTTCTTTGATCTATTCATCATGGTCCACGGCATATTACATCTCCCATCTAATATCCCCTGTTCAATAAGGTTTTGATGATCAGCCCACAGGTATACCAACTTAACCCATTTTTTTTTCCTCACCATCTGATATTATACCTTTGCCATTGTTTAAATAATCAAAATTTGGGCTTTTTATATTGAATTTCAGGTTGCTTCTATGTGTTTCGGCTGTATTGAGCTGTGTTGCCCCTGAGTTTTTCCGTATGTTTCTCTTTATTGGAAACCATTTTCTGTCTAGTCACTGATTGACTAATACGTATTTATGTGACCCTCTTGCAAGGTAACATTATATTCTTGTTGCCTTAAGTATTTTTGCTCTATGTGCATGTGTCATGATCTTCTGTCCCGACTCTAACAGTGTTTTTTTCGTTTTTATTATATGTTATGGTAATTTGTATGTTTTTATCTTTAGATAGTGAGATCCTTCTCTTCTTTGCAACTACTGAACACCACATTTGTCCTGAAGAAGTGTACAACAAAAAGCGTAGACACATTAGGGCTCACATCATGTATCGATTTTTATCTGTATATGTGGTTTTTCATTATTTCTTTCATGTCTCTGGTCTTTATACTATATGCATTTTTCAATAACTGTTAAAACAATTTTTTGTACTCCCAATGTTTTGTTGTGCCTTTAAAGTCTGACCACAGGTTTTCTTTGAATTCCTTTTTTTCTTAATGAAGCTTTACTCACTTACCCTAAACACAAACATAAGATAGCCTCTGCCATTAAAGACTTATTTCACAACCAATGCCACACCAGACATATCCTCTACTACCCTTTGGCTGGCGCATAAGATGTTCTTACGAGGCTGCCTTATCAAACTAGCCTCTCAAAATAACAGAGAGAGATGGGACAAGATTTTCTCCCTAACGAAAGAACTTCATAAATTATATAAGCAACACGCTAACACACGCGACCCTGGAATCTACACCTTAATCTCCCAAAAACGAGTTAGACTCCTTACTCACTTTCAAAGCCGAAAAGGCACTCTGCTGGTGAAAAGAAAAAAATGTCTTATCTAGTAACACATACTAGACAATGTTTGCCTGTAATTTAAAATAAAACAATTAAACTCACTCATGTCTACAAACTTAAGAATAATACCAACCAATTGATCACTCACCCGCAAGAAATACTCTCCATATTTACCACATTTTACTCAGACCTCCTTTCTTTTTTTTTTTTTTTATCTTTATTTAGAATTTTTCAACAGTTACATTTCACAATAAAAATCACATTCCCACTTTTTCACCCCATATCCCCACCCCTGCCTTGCAGCCAACTCTAGAAAAGGTCTCATGTCATTCCCGTTATGTTGTTTTATTTCTCCCCTGGAAGGAATCCAGACATTATCTTATGATCTCTTCTACATATCTCCATGACTTTCTAAAGTCGTTCCAGCACTCCCACCTTCCCTCCCCTTCTCTTTCCCCTTCCTCCTCGTAAACTTCTGAGCTTTCCAGTTTTTGTTGCACGTTCACTCGGGCTATCCATTCCCTTATCTTCGGGCTCTCAGTATCCTGCCATGTTTTCGGGATTACATTTTTAGCTTAATTTAAGAGAATAGGAATTAGTGATGCCTTATACTTTCTCAAGGGGGTGTCAGTCCCGTGGAACAAAACCGTCCATGAGTCCTCAGGGATGGCTTTTTTAATAATAATCTTAATTAAGTCGAGAATCTGTTGCCAATATTTTTTGATTATGGGGCATTCCCACCATATATGGGCCATCGTACCTGGTACTCTACAACCATGCCAGCACTCGGGGGACTTTCCTTTTTGATACCTACTAACTTTAACCGGAGTCAAATACCATCCAGAGAGGCATTTATAATTTATTTCTGTCGTCTTAATATCAAGTGCAGACCCGTGCATTAAATTAAATATTTTTTCAATTCTAATACTATTACAGGAAACTCCCAGTTCCTCTTCCCATCTCTTGACGTATGGAGGGAAACCCCCTACTTCTTCGCGAATTAGTATTTTATATATCCGCAAGATATTACTTCTAGTTGAGAGTCGCATACATATTCTTGTCATGCTCCGGGTACGGCGGGGAACAGGAGGTGGATCCCCTATGCCAATGGGGCGATAGCACGGGTTGTATTGGAGGACCGGTTCTAATGTTGCTACTGGTTTTCACCAGAGCCCGCCGCAAGGCGGGATGGACTTGTAGCGGCGGTAGCAACCAGGTCGTGTCTTCCAATAGCAACTCGACCCCACTGACAGCTGAGACAGGCGCGGTACACAAGGATTAGGCAGAGACAAGGTCAAACGTAGCAAAGGGTCAAGGCAGGTGGCAAAGGTTTGTAGTCGGGGGCAACAGCAAAGGTCTGGATACACAGTAGGAGCAAAACACACAACGCTTTCACTGGGCACTAAAGGCAACTCAAGATCCGGCCAGGACAGGAAGGGGAAGTGGGTTTATGAAGTGTTTTGGGTGTAACAGTAATTTGGGCCAGGCACCAATTACTTGTGTGCTGGCCCTTTAAGATCAACAGTAGTGTGCGCGCGCGCGCCTGGGGAGCGGGGGCGCGCGTGCCGGAGAAGGAAGGAGGAGAGAGGCACGGAGAGTGGAATGCGATCCCCGGGCGGACCGAGGCCGCCACGAGGATCGCATCCTGAGAACCGAGCGGCGCCTGCGGTCAGCGGAGCCGACCGGGGTGCTGCAGAGCTGAGGACGCCGTGGGCGCTCCGGGATGGAGGAGGCACCCGGAGCGCTCGGTGTTACAATTCTCTCCATCATTGTATAATCATCACTATAGCAGATTGGTTGTGGCAGGCCCTCAACAAAATGTTTCAGCTGGATGTACCTCCATGCTTCAATCGATATCAATTCTTTACCTAACCTCAACTCTTGAAAAGTGCCTATTTTGCCTTGTTTAATAATATATCTTGCAGTTGTGCACTCCCTTTTTTAATCCAATTACCCCACACTTCACTCCTTCCCGGTTCAAAAAAAATATTATCTTTTAAATATATTAAGGGGGAGTTATACTTTTCCTAAACATCCTATCCCAAATACTTAATGTAACCCGTGTCATTTCATGTGCTACCCCCCCCCCAATACCCTAAATTTTGGTGGATTCCAAATTTCGTATCCCAAGTGTCTGTTACTCAGTGAATTTTCAATATTTATCCATCTCTTATTATTTCCCCCCTTTGTCCATTCCATTACCCGCGAAAGTGCAACTGCGCTAAAATACTTTTCAAAATCTGGTAAAGCTAGCCCCCCCTGTTTTTTCTCCCTGGACAGTATCGAAGCAGCAATACGTGGCTTCTTATTAGACCATATAAACTTTAATATAATGCCCTTTAATATTTTAAAGAAGGCTTGGGGGATCGCCAGTGGTAGCATCTGAAACTTATAATTGACTTTTGGAGACATTATCATTTTCACAGCATTAATTCTCCCTATCCATGAAAGCGGACGTGATGACAATTTTTGTGTTTTCTTTTTAATCTCTTCTAATAGGGGGAGATAGTTTATTAAATAGATCTTTCTTAATGTGTCTGCTAGTCTCACCCCCAAGTATTTAATGTCCTCCCTCCATGGAAAATGAAACTCTTTTGCGAGTCGGTCCGCTTCACCCTGGTTGATATTAATATTTAAGATCTCTGACTTAGTAAGATTAATTTTGAGATTTGAGATATTTCCATATATTTTTAACACCCCTAAGAGGTTAGATATAGTGATCCAGGGGTTGGCTATAAAAAAAAGTACGTCGTCGGCAAAGGCTGCCAGCTTGTGCTCCTCTACCCCCACCCTTATCCCCCTTATGTCAACTTTATTTCGTATGGTGGAGAGCAGGGGTTCCAGGGACAGAACAAACAAAAGAGGGGACAAGGGACAGCACCGGCGTGTTCAATTTTTCATCACGAAAGGGAGGGAAGACATACCATTAACCTTAACCATTGCCTGAGGCTGATCATACAGAACTTTTATCCAACAAACCATTCTGGGTCCCACCCCCATTACCTCCAGTGTTTCAATCATGTGTCCCCAGTAGGGATGAGCCGAACACCCCCGGGTTCGGTTCGAACCAGAACCTTCGAACGGACCGAAAGTTCGCGCGAATTTTCGAACCCTATACGTTATAATGGACGCGAACGTTCGAAATCAAAAGTGCTAATTACAACGGCCAATATGCATGTTAATGTCATAAAACAGGTTTGGGGACCCGGGTCCTGCCCCAGGGGACATATATCAATGCAAAAAGAACTTTTAAAAACTAACGTTTTTTCGGGAGCAGTCATTTTAATGATGCATAAAGTGAAAAAAAAAAAGTGAAATTTTCCTTTAAATATGGTACCTGGGGGGTGTCTAAAGTATGCCTGTGAAGTGGCATGTGTTTCCCGTGTTTAGAACTGTCCTTGCACAAAATGACATTTGTAAAGGAAAAAAAGAAGCCATTTAAAACCACTTGCGGCTTTAGGTTTGTTCTTAAGTAGAATCTGAACAGGTACATTATGAAGTGTAGCTCCATCCCAAAAAAATCTATTTTTAAGCTTTTTGGAGAACATAGGGAGGGGTTATCACCCTGTAACATTTGCTGTCTTTGCACATCTGTTCAGAACATGTCACCTCACTTTCCGTCCCAATGACAAATGTTTTTGGAAAAGTGGGGTTTTAATTGAAACAAGGATTGGTGATAAAGTATCAGTAGAGAGGAGATACCTTTTTCCCAAATTAAATCTAACAGGATAGAATTTCCCTTCCTAGGGGTAGATTTCCTCTCACTTCCTGTTTTCTCTTTCCATTTGCAAGTAGGAGTCGTTTGTAAGTTGGATGTTTGAAAGTAGGGGCCTGGCGTATATACTCTGCAGAAATTTGCCCTATTAGATGTTGGTGTAGCCACAAGACTGGTGGGCACAGGAATGGGCCCTGCTATGAGTTAATAAATCAAGATTTGTAATTGCATGCACCTGTTGAACAGGGCAGAAAAATTGGGGGTGGTGGTGGTGGTGGACGGTGTTGCCACAAGACTGTAAGCTCTCACAGTTACTCTTGGTGGGCGCAGGAATGGGCCCTGCTGTGAGTTATTAGATCAAGATTTGTAATTGCATGCACCTGTTGAACAGGGCAGAAAAATTGGGGGTGGTGGTGGTGGTGGACGGTGTTGCCACAAGACTGTAAGCTCTCACAGTTACTCTTGGTGGGCGCAGGAATGGGCCCTGCTGTGAGTTATTAGATCAAGATTTGTAATTGCAAGCACCTGATGAACAGGGCAGAAAAATTGGGCCTTTGGCGGTGGTGGTGGACGGTGTTGCCACAAGACTGTAGGCCCTCACAGTTACTCTTGGTGGGCGCAGGAATGGGCCCTGTTGTGAGTTATTAGATCAAGATTTGTAATTGCAAGCACCTGATGAACAGGGCAGAAAAATTGGGCCTTTGGCGGTGGTGGTGGACGGTGTTGCCACAAGACTGCAGGCCCTCATAGTTACTCTTGGTGGGCGCAGGAATGGGCCCTGCTGTGAACTATTAGATCAAGATTTGTAATTACCCGCCCCTGTTAAACAGGGGCTGAAAAATTGTGCCTTAGGCACTGGTGCTGGTGCCACAACACTGCAACCCCTCACAGAGACTGTACTTGGAGCACAGCAGTCACACGTGTTGCGAAGCATTTTTTTAAAAAATTGTAAGTACCCGCCCCTGTTAAACAGGGGCTGAAAAATTGTGCCTTAGGCACTGGTGCTGGTGCCACAACACTGCAACCCGGCCCTCACAGATACTGTACTTGGAGCACAGCAGTCACACGTGTTGCGAAGCATTTTTTTAAAAAATTGGAAGTACCCGCCCCTGTTAAACAGGGGCTGAAAAATTGTGCCTTAGGCACTGGTGCTGGTGCCACAACACTGCAACCCGGCCCTCACAGATACTGTACTTGGAGCACAGCAGTCACACGTGTTGCGAAGCATTTTTTTAAAAAATTGTAAGTACCCGCCCCTGTTAAACAGGGGCTGAAAAATTGTGCCTTAGGCACTGGTGCTGGTGCCACAACACTGCAACCCGGCCCTCACAGATACTGTACTTGGAGCACAGCAGTCACACGTGTTGCGAAGCATTTTTTTAAAAAATTGTAAGTACCCGCCCCTGTTAAACAGGGGCTGAAAAATTGTGCCTTAGGCACTGGTGCTGGTGCCACAACACTGCAACCCGGCCCTCACAGATACTGTACTTGGAGCACAGCAGTCACACGTGTTGCGAAGCATTTTTTTAAAAAATTGTAAGTACCCGCCCCCCTGTTAAACAGGGGCTGAAAAATTGTGCCTTAGGCACTGGTGCTGGTGCCACAACACTGCGACCCCTCACAGAGACTGTACTTGGAGCACAGCAGTCACACGTGTTGCGAAGCATTTTTTTAAAAAATTGTAAGTACCCGCCCCTGTTAAACAGGGGCTGAAAAATTGTGCCTTAGGCACTGGTGCTGGTGCCACAACACTGCAACCCCTCACAGAGACTGTACTTGGAGCACAGCAGTCACACGTGTTGCGAAGCATTTTTTTAAAAAATTGGAAGTACACGCCCCTGTTAAACAGGGGCTGAAAAATTGTGCCTTAGGCACTGGTGTGGTGGCATGGATCATTGAGGAGGAGGAAGAGGATAGTCAGTGAACATAAGAGGACAGTCACTCAGCATCAGCATAGGCAGTCTTGAAGGGATGTGACATTAAAAATTATTTGGTTATATCCGCCTCAGGTGCCTGGTAGCTGGTGGTGATCCAAGACTGATTCATTTTGATGAATGTCAGTCGATCAACCGAGGCGGTGGACAGGCGCACCCTATGATCAGTCACAAATCCTCCAGCAGCACTGAATGTGCGTTCGGAAAGAACGCTGGAGGCAGGACAGGCCAGTAGCTCAATTGCATACTGTGCAAGCTCTGGCCAGTGATCCATCCTCAGGACCCAGTAAGCCAGAGGATTTTCGGTGGGAAAGGTGTCCAAGTCTGACCTTGCCCCAAGGTATTCCTGCACCATGTATATCAGACGCTGGCGATGGTTGCTGGAACCGATCATACCTTGGGGCTGCGGACTAAAAAATTGTCTGAACGCATCGGTCAGACGTCCACCTTCCCCACCGCTCCTTCTGCCACTGACCGAAGCCTCAGCAACTCGTCGCCCAGGACCAGGAGTTTGTAGCCTCCCAGTTTCTGGGAACGCGTTGCACAGACCTTTCTGCAAGGCCTCCCTGAGATGTCTCATCCTCTGCTCCCTCTGCGACGGCAAGATAAGGTCCGCAACCTTACCCTTGTACCGCGGATCAAGGAGAGTGGCCAGCCAGTAATGGTCCCTCTCCTTGATCCGAAGAACACGAGGATCCTTCCGCAGGCTTTGCAGGATCAGGGAGGCCATGCAGCGTAGGTTAGCTGAGGCATTCGGTCCGGAGTCTTCTGGGTCACTGAGGATGACATGATCGCCAGCAACCTCCTCCCAGCCACGTACAAGTCCACTGGTTTGTTGGGACTGTACATCATCCCTAAAAGACTGCTGCTGCTGATGCTGAGTGCCAGGCTCCACCTCCATGCTCACACAATCCTCCTCCTCCTCCTCCTCCTCCTCCTCATCCTCTTCCTGTGTGATGGGTGGGACAGAAGGAACACTGTCCGGATAAAGGGGGCCTTGAGAGGCAAGGAAGTCCTCCTCTTCCTGCCTCTGTTCTGCCTCAAGTGCCCTGTCCATTATCCCACGCAGCGTATGCTCCAACAGGTGGACAAGAGGGACAGTGTCACTGATGCATGCACTGTCACTGCTCACCATCCTCGTGGCCTCCTCAAATGGTGAGAGGACAGTGCATGCATCCCTGATCATGCTCCACTGACGTGGGGAAAAAAAAACAAGCTCCCCTGACCCTGTCCTGGTGCCGTAGTCGCAAAGGTACTCATTGATGGCCCTCTGCTGCGTGTGCAGTCGCTGCAGCATGGCCAACGTTGAGTTCCACCTGGTGGGCATGTCACATATTAGGCGGTTCTTGGGCAGGTTCAGCTCCTTTTGCAGCTCAGTCAGCCGAGCACTGGCATTATAAGATCGGCGGAAATGCACACAGACTTTCCTGGCCTGCCTCAGGACATCCTGTAAGCCTGGGAACCTGCCCAAGAACCGCTGCACCACCAGGTTGAGGACGTGAGCCATGCAGGGCACATGGGTGAGCTGCCCCTGTCGCAGGGCGGAGAGGAGGTTGGTGCCATTGTCAGAAACGACCATTCCTGGCTTAAGCTGACGTGGCGTCAACCACCTCTCGGCCTGCCCCTGCAGAGCTGCCAGAACCTCTGGCCCAGTGTGGCTCCTGTCCCCCAAACACACCAGCGCAAGCACGGCATGGCATCTTTTTGCCTGCGTACTTGCGTAGCCCCTTGTACGCCTACGGAGCACCGCTGGTTCCAAGGACAGAGCACTGGAGGAAGAAGAAGAGGAGGGGGTGGAGGAGAGAGGTGTGTCACAACCAGTAGCAGTAGTCGCGTTTTGGAGGCATGGTGGCGGAACAACCTCCAACACTACTGCACCTTGTCCTGCATCCCTCCCAGCTGCCAATAGAGTGACCCAATGGGCCGTGAAAGAAAGGTACCGTCCCTGTCCATGCCTGCTGGACCATGAGTCAGCGGTAATATGCACCTTACCGCTGACCGCCCTGTCCAGCGAGGCATGGACATTGCCCTCCACATGCCGGTAGAGAGACGGAATCGCCTTCCGCGAGAAAAAGTGGCGTTTGGGAACCTGCCACTGAGGAACCGCACATTGAACAAACTCACGGAAGGGGGCCGAGTCTACCAACTGAAAAGGCAGCAGTTGAAGTGCTAGCAATTTAGCAAGGCTAGCATTCAACCGCTGGGCATGTGGATGGCTGGGAGTGTACTTCTTTCTACGGTCCAGCAGCTGGGGCAGGGAAATTTGCCTGCTGCAATCGGACGTCGGTGTACTGCAAGTACTTGGTTGTGACACACCGAATTCTACACCTTCAGTCCTCTCAGAGCAGCTTTCAGAGAGGACTGAAGGTGTAGTGGGGATGGAGATCCCAGCTGAGGAGGAGCAAGGAGAGGTCCGCTTAGTTCTTTGGTGTGGGTCTTTTATGTGTGCCTGCCAACGAGCTGCATGGCAGGTCGCCATATGTCTGGTCATGCTTGTCGTGCCCAAGCGGCTGATGTTTTGGCCACGCGAGATACGCTTGAGACAAATATTGCAAATAGCAGTGGTGCGATCTGCTGCACTCGTCTCAAAAAAGGCCCACACCAAAGAACTTTTCTGATAACGTGCAGAGGCAGCGCCCTGCACAGGCGGAGCTCTGCGGTGTTGTACAGTTGCTGTGCTGGCCTCTACCTGGCCTCCAGGGGGCATCCTGCCTCGTTGGACATGTGACGCCGCATCCTCCTCCTCCTCGTCCTCCTCCTCATCCTCTCTCCCTTGAGGCACCCACGTGGAGTCAGTGACCTCATCATCCCCTCCCTCTTCACCACTAGAGCAAACCTGGCAGTAAGCTGCAGCTGGTGGAACAGTACTGCCAGATTCCTCAAGCTGGGTATCGTCATCCGAGCCTTCGAATCGTTGGGCATCCTCCTGGAGCATGTACCCAACACTGTGCTCAAAGAGTTCGGGGGACTCCTCAGGAGGACATGGTGGGTCTAGGGAAGGGGTGGCTGATGATGCTCTGTCAGTACCCTGAGCCTGGGTGAGAGAGGATGAGGAGGATGAGGAGGGCTTGGTCATCCATTCTACCAAGCCTTCAGCATGATGCGGCTCCACATGTCCAGCTGCCGAAAACAAAGACGCGCGTGTCCCATGGCCACGTGCTGATGACGATGCACGACCACGTCCACGTCCACGGCCACGTCCACTAGAAACAGAGCCTGCCTGCCCTGTGTTCTTGGCTCTGCACGCTCTGCCTCCCCTTGGCGGTCTTCCAGCCATTGTAGTCGGTAGTCCTGTGGGTGCTGCTGAGAAGAATATATAGGAGCTCTGTGTGATGCCACTAACACACTAGAAGTCCTATGGGTGCTTCTGCAAAGAAAATAGAGGAGCTCTGTGTGATGCCACTAACACACTAGAAGTCCTGTGGGTGCTGCTGAGAAGAATATATAGGAGCTCTGTGTGATGCCACTAACACACTAGAAGTCCTATGGGTGCTTCTGCAAAGAAAATAGAGGAGCTCTGTGTGATGCCACTAACACACTAGAAGTCCTGTGGGTGCTTCTGCAAAGAAAATAGAGGAGCTCTGTGTGATGCCACTAACACACTAGAAGTCCTGTGGATGCTTCTGCAAAAAAAATAGAGGAGCTCTGTGTGATGCCACTAACACACTAGAAGTCCTGTGGGTGCTTATGCAAAGAAAATAGAGGAGCTCTGTGTGATGCCACTAACACACTAGAAGTCCTGTGGGTGCTTATGCAAAGAAAATAGAGGAGCTCTGTGTGATGCCACTAACACACTAGAAGTCCTGTGGGTGCTTCTGCAAAGAAAATAGAGGAGCTCTGTGTGATGCCACTAACACACTAGAAGTCCTGTGGGTGCTTCTGCAAAGAAAATAGAGGAGCTCTGTGTGATGCCACTAACACACTAGAAGTCCTGTGGGTGCTTCTGCAAAGAAAATAGAGGAGCTCTGTGTGATGCCACTAACACACTAGAAGTCCTGTGGGTGCTTATGCAAAGAAAATAGAGGAGCTCTGTGTGATGCCACTAACACACTAGAAGTCCTGTGGGTGCTGCTGAGAAGAATATATAGGAGCTCTGTGTGATGCCACTAACACACTAGAAGTCCTATGGGTGCTTCTGCAACGAAAATAGAGGAGCTCTGTGTGATGCCACTAACACACTAGAAGTCCTGTGGGTGCTTCTGCAAAGAAAATAGAGGAGCTCTGTGTGATGCCACTAACACACTAGAAGTCCTGTGGGTGCTGCTGAGAAGAATATATAGGAGCTCTGTGTGATGCCACTAACACACTAGAAGTCCTATGGGTGCTTCTGCAAAGAAAATAGAGGAGCTCTGTGTGATGGGACTAACACACTTCAAGTCCTATAGGTGCTTCTGGGAAGAAAATAAAGGTCTGTGTGATGGGACTAACACACTTCAAGTCCTATAGGTGCTTCTGGGAACAAAATATAGCTCTGTGTGTGTGATGGGACTAACACACTTCAAGTCCTATAGGTGCTTCTGGGAACAAAATATAGCTCTGTGTGTGTGATGGGACTAACACACTTCAAGTCCTATAGGTGCTTCTGGGAACAAAATATAGCTCTGTGTGTGTGATGGGACTAACACACTTCAAGTCCTATAGGTGCTTCTGGGAACAAAATATAGCTCTGTGTGTGTGATGGGACTAACACACTTCAAGTCCTATAGGTTCTTCTGGGAACAAAATATAGCTCTGTGTGTGTGATGGGACTAACACACTTCAAGTCCTATAGGTGCTTCTGGGAACAAAATATAGCTCTGTGTGTGTGATGGGACTAACACACTTCAAGTCCTATAGGTGCTTCTGGGAAGAAAATATAGCTCTGTGTGTGTGATGGGACTAACACACTTCAAGTCCTATAGGTGCTTCTGGGAACAAAATATAGCTCTGTGTGTGTGATGGGACTAACACACTTCAAGTCCTATAGGTGCTTCTGGGAACAAAATATAGCTCTGTGTGTGTGATGGGACTAACACACTTCAAGTCCTATAGGTGCCTCTGGGAACAAAATATAGCTCTGTGTGTGTGATGGGACTAACACACTTCAAGTCCTATAGGTGCTTCTGGGAACAAAATATAGCTCTGTGTGTGTGATGGGACTAACACACTTCAAGTCCTATAGGTGCTTCTGGGAAAAAAATATAGCTCTGTGTGTGTGATGGGACTAACACACTTCAAGTCCTATAGGTGCTTCTGGGAACAAAATATAGCTCTGTGTGTGTGATGGGACTAACACACTTCAAGTCCTATAGGTGCTTCTGGGAACAAAATATAGCTCTGTGTGTGTGATGGGACTAACACACTTCAAGTCCTATAGGTTCTTCTGGGAACAAAATATAGCTCTGTGTGTGTGATGGGACTAACACACTTCAAGTCCTATAGGTGCTTCTGGGAACAAAATATAGCTCTGTGTGTGTGATGGGACTAACACACTTCAAGTCCTATAGGTGCTTCTGGGAAGAAAATATAGCTCTGTGTGTGTAATGGGACTAACACACTTCAAGTCCTATAGGTGCCTCTGGGAACAAAATATAGCTCTGTGTGTGTGATGGGACTAACACACTTCAAGTCCTATAGGTGCTTCTGGGAACAAAATATAGCTCTGTGTGTGTGATGGGACTAACACACTTCAAGTCCTATAGGTTCTTCTGGGAACAAAATATAGCTCTGTGTGTGTGATGGGACTAACACACTTCAAGTCCTATAGGTTCTTCTGGGAACAAAATATAGCTCTGTGTGTGTGATGGGACTAACACACTTCAAGTCCTATAGGTGCTTCTGGGAACAAAATATAGCTCTGTGTGTGTGATGGGACTAACACACTTCAAGTCCTATAGGTGCTTATGGGAAGAAAATATAGCTCTGTGTGTGTAATGGGACTAACACACTTCAAGTCCTATAGGTGCCTCTGGGAACAAAATATAGCTCTGTGTGTGTGATGGGACTAACACACTTCAAGTCCTATAGGTGCTTCTGGGAAGAAAATATAGCTCTGTGTGTGTGATGGGACTAACACACTTCAAGTCCTATAGGTGCTTCTGGGAACAAAATATAGCTCTGTGTGTGTGATGGGACTAACACACTTCAAGTCCTATAGGTGCTTCTGGGAACAAAATATAGCTCTGTGTGTGTGATGGGACTAACACACTTCAAGTCCTATAGGTGCTTCTGGGAAGAAAATATAGCTCTGTGTGTGTAATGGGACTAACACACTTCAAGTCCTATAGGTGCTTCTGGGAACAAAATATAGCTCTGTGTGTGTGATGGGACTAACACACTTCAAGTCCTATAGGTGCTTCTGGGAACAAAATATAGCTCTGTGTGTGTGATGGGACTAACACACTTCAAGTCCTATAGGTGCTTCTGGGAACAAAATATAGCTCTGTGTGTGTGATGGGACTAACACACTTCAAGTCCTATAGGTTCTTCTGGGAACAAAATATAGCTGTGTGTGTGTGATGGGACTAACACACTTCAAGTCCTATAGGTGCTTCTGGGAACAAAATATAGCTCTGTGTGTGTGATGGGACTAACACACTTCAAGTCCTATAGGTGCTTCTGGGAAGAAAATATAGCTCTGTGTGTGTAATGGGACTAACACACTTCAAGTCCTATAGGTGCCTCTGGGAACAAAATATAGCTCTGTGTGTGTGATGGGACTAACACACTTCAAGTCCTATAGGTGCTTCTGGGAACAAAATATAGCTCTGTGTGTGTGATGGGACTAACACACTTCAAGTCCTATAGGTTCTTCTGGGAACAAAATATAGCTCTGTGTGTGTGATGGGACTAACACACTTCAAGTCCTATAGGTGCCTCTGGGAACAAAATATAGCTCTGTGTGTGTGATGGGACTAACACACTTCAAGTCCTATAGGTGCTTCTGGGAACAAAATATAGCTCTGTGTGTGTGATGGGACTAACACACTTCAAGTCCTATAGGTTCTTCTGGGAACAAAATATAGCTCTGTGTGTGTGATGGGACTAACACACTTCAAGTCCTATAGGTGCTTCTGGGAACAAAATATAGCTCTGTGTGTGTGATGGGACTAACACACTTCAAGTCCTATAGGTGCTTCTGGGAAGAAAATATAGCTCTGTGTGTGTAATGGGACTAACACACTTCAAGTCCTATAGGTGCCTCTGGGAACAAAATATAGCTCTGTGTGTGTGATGGGACTAACACACTTCAAGTCCTATAGGTGCTTCTGGGAACAAAATATAGCTCTGTGTGTGTGATGGGACTAACACACTTCAAGTCCTATAGGTTCTTCTGGGAACAAAATATAGCTCTGTGTGTGTGATGGGACTAACACACTTCAAGTCCTATAGGTGCTTCTGGGAACAAAATATAGCTCTGTGTGTGTAATGGGACTAACACACTTCAAGTCCTATAGGTGCTTCTGGGAACAAAATATAGCTCTGTGTGTGTGATGGGACTAACACACTTCAAGTCCTATAGGTGCTTCTGGGAACAAAATATAGCTCTGTGTGTGTGATGGGACTAACACACTTCAAGTCCTATAGGTGCTTCTGGGAACAAAATATAGCTCTGTGTGTGTGATGGGACTAACACACTTCAAGTCCTATAGGTTATTCTGGGAACAAAATATAGCTCTGTGTGTGTGATGGGACTAACACACTTCAAGTCCTATAGGTGCTTCTGGGAACAAAATATAGCTCTGTGTGTGTGATGGGACTAACACACTTCAAGTCCTATAGGTGCTTCTGGGAACAAAATATAGCTCTGTGTGTGTGATGGGACTAACACACTACAAGTCCTATAGGTGCTTCTGGGAACAAAATATAGGAGCTCTGCCTGCCTGCCACGAACACACTACAAGTCCTATAGGTGCTTCTGGGAACAAAATATAGGAGCTCTGCCTGCCTGCCACGAACACACTACAAGTCCTATAGGTGCTTCTGGTAACAAAATATAGGAGCTCTGCCTGCCTGCCACGAACACACTACAAGTCCTATAGGTGCTTCTGGTAACAAAATATAGGAGCTCTGCCTGCCTGCCACGAACACACTACAAGCCCCTCTTTCTCAATCAATCTTTGTAACTGAATCTATCTAACTCAATTTCTGTAAGTGAATCTCTCTACCTAACTAAATCGAGCAGAGTGTCACAGAATCAGCCTGCTCAATCTGCGCCGGAACAGCATGTGACCGGCGCAGACGGCGTGGCGGCCTTTTATCGGGGGGGGGGCGTGTACTACAGCCCCTGAGCTGTAATTGGCTACAGGCGTCCTGCCTGTAGCCAATTATGGCTCTTCGAGTTTCCGGGGCTGTGATTGGCCAAGCATGCGGGGTCACAGTGCATGCTTGGCCAATCATCAGCCAGCAATGCACTGCGCCGGCCGCGCCGGCCGCAATGCATTGCGGGGCCGCTCGCATCACACGAACGTGATGCGAGCGGCCAAAATAGTTCTGGGCTCGCCGAGCGAGCGAACGCCCGGTGCTCGATGCGAACGTGGGTTCGCATCGAGCACCGTGCCCATCCCTAGTCCCCAGTCTACCCTGTCAAAGGCCTTCTCGGCATCCATTGACAGGAAAAGACTGTGGACCCTATCTATTTTAATGGCCTGAAGCAATAGCAAGGCCCTTACCCCATTATCCCTCCCTTCTCTTCCCGGGATGAACCCGACCTGGTCTGGGTGTACCAGGTCAGTCATCTTCTCTTTCAGTCTATTAGCCAGTACCTTCGCATACAATTTAGTGTCGACGTTCAATAGGGCTATAGGGCGATAACTGGAACACAACGTTTTATCCATCAAAGCATCCTTTCCCATCGAACAGTCTACACCCAACTGGTTCCAATACTGGCATAGTCTGGGGACCAATAGATCTTTATATCTTTTATAATAAGTCAGCGTGAAGCCATCGGGTCCAGGACTTTTACACGATGGTGAGCCCTTCAGTGCTTCATAGATGCCTCAGTTATGGGTCTATCCATATTAGTACTATCGTTTACTGTCAATGAAGGTAAGAAACTATTTTTAACAAAATCCTGTCCCTCGTCCCCTATTTCCTGCAATTGCTGTCCCTTTAGTTTCACATCATAGAGCGCTTCATAATAGATCTTAAACTCATTTGCTATGTCTTTAGTAGTATTTACCATTGTTCCTGATTTATTTTGTATTTTCTTGATGTAATTTATTTCTCTTTTCTTTTTGAGCATTCTAGCTAGGTGTTTGCTGGTTTTGTTTTGGTTTTGGTTTTGGTTTTGTTACCCCATTGATGTCTCTCCTTTGCTAATTTATGGAACCACTTCCTCGAATTTTGGTCGATGACCGTTTTTAATTCTTCTCTTTTATTAATCAAACTGTGAAATATGTTCTGGTTTTGAGAATCTCCCCGCTTATGATCCTGTTCAAGTATATACACCTCCTCTGTAAGTTTGGACATATACTCCCGTTTTTCTCTTTTTTTTCCCGCTCCGATGGAGATGAGGATCCCCCTGATAAAGACTTTATGGGCCTCCCATAATGAGGCAATAGACGTCTCCCCTGTATCATTAATTTTGAAATACACCGGGGCATGATCTGAGAGGGTCATTATTTCTATCCGTGATGCCACTACATGTTCTAACAATCTATGCTCAATCAGAAAGTAATCTAAACGTGAGTGCGTTCCATGTACCGGGGAGAAAAAAGTGTAGTCCTTAGATTTGGGGTGTTGCACCCTCCAGACATCAATCAAATGGCTTTGATGAAGTTTTAATTTAATTTTTTTTAGTTGGCCATAGCTCTGTCCCCGTGCCCGGGATGTGCTATCCATCTGAGGATCCCAGCCAAAGTTCAAGTCTCCGGTATGTAGTGGATATTTCGCCACACTCTTGCGCTAGTAAGCGCCTTTCAATCTTATGATATAATGCACCCTCTGATCGTATGCCTCCCTGGATCCCCAGCTCCCAAAAACAGACATTACCAGCAGCTTCACGTCATCCTCTCATCATCGCATCCATACATCACCAGCCAAGCATTCCATCCATCACCACCTCAGTCTGGCTGCTTCCCATCTAAGCCCCTGGTTCCCCATTGCCCAGTAAACAGCCATCAACAGCAAGTATTCTTACATGTTCATCTCAGCCTCGGTCAGCATCATTGCCCTCTGCCAGCTCAGTGAACTCTTTTATTTAGAAAACATTCCAAGCCACACCCTCAGGGGTTTGCCTCCAACAGCTAAACCCCTCCCACAAAGGATGTGGCCTCATCTCATTCACCCAGGATGTGAATGACCATATAAGGAAATACAATACAGGGACTACAATACAGGGACAATTGTTTTCCTTCAAAAGAACCAATCACAGATGTATACATTCAAACAGACTAAACAGTGATGTACAAACCGTCTAAACTGCTTTCAATGACAACGAACAATATAAAACTATGGCTCCGTGGGCCACAATATTTATACCGTTATGCTAAAGTTCCAGTGTACACAGGGATGTTTGCTTGAAGCTATCAATGCCGTCACTGGGAAGTGGCCAGTCTCCCGGTGAGGCACAAATTAACTTCCTTAAACCAGCAAACACGTCTGTAGTGTCCATAGGAAGGTTTACGCAGCCAATGGTCTTCCGCCAACGTCTTTATGTGCGAATACGCTCAGATGAGCGCATTACAGCAAAACAGACACTGGGGGGCATCTGACAACATACATTAATAACATTTTCCATGACAGTCCCTCGTTTTTGTCATATCCTCCCATGTGTCTCTTGATGAATTTCGATCTTCTTACACCTGGCCTTACAGTCCATAAAAAGGAAAACACGGCTTGACATGGAGACTCTGTTCTTCAGTAGAGATGACATGGTGAGCTGTTGTAGTCGCTGGTCGGTCTGGGATCCTCTGTGTCTTGTTTGCAGGTCGGGCATCTTGTTGAGAAAAATGTGGTCATCTGCTCGGGCTCTGGTCACGCGTCCAAATCAGGCAGCAGGAGCACCTCATCACGATATATATAAGGAATAGAAACAAAAACATGAGTAAATATACCCCTACTTCCTTCAACTATGATCCGCTGCAAAAATAAAAATTAAATCACCAAAGATTCCCAGACTTTAGAGAATTCCATTCTTCACTAGCTACAGCTCTGGCTTTGCCTCTCAGGGATCCAAGCCCCATCCATATGGGCCTGAACTTTGTCACTAGTATCCCCGATTCAGGTATAACAATCTTTACTTATGAATTCCCAGGACCCCCCTTTGGATTGTGGGAACTTCCTTGTAGCTTCAACAGTTACATGAAAACATCCCATCCTCAATGGATGATACACTTTTCAATCGTTTCATAAGCTCAAGTCCCCACCGTGTACAAGCAATTCCCTTCTAGGTGTCCCTGTCATTCTTACCTTCCCTCGCGCCATCAGATCCTCGCGATCGGCCGCGACATAAGATGCTGGGAAGAGATTCACCAGCACACATGAATCTCTTCCATTAGGGGAATTACTTTATAAACCGTAGATCTGAAGCTTTACTTTATAAACTGTGGGCTAGTTATCCCGATACCAAAGCTGGTGAGAACCAGAGCTATTGTCAAAATTATAATTAATTTTACCCTCTAGAAATGTATCGATAAATTCCATTTAGAAATGTCTGTTTGGAGTCTTTACTAGTTTGTCACAACTCCTCACACCAATATATCTATATATCATACATCGCTGTCATCACTGGGGCACTAGAGCTCCGTGGAGACTCAGAGTAGACCCAACCATGTGTCCTGTTCACTTTCTTAGCTAGTTAGGAAATACACTTTAAAAAAATATATAAATAAAGATACTTCTCATCCTTGTTGTCTTGTTCATCAATCTTCTCTGCAACGACTGAGTCACCTGTCACCTGTCACCTGTCACTTGTCACCTGTCACCTGTCACAAACTTGGCTAGAATTAGAGTGGTTAGTATCATTGGTTTAAAAAAAATTGTCACTCAGCCCATCCTCTTCCCCCCCTTTTCCTCATCTTTACAAAGTGGAGGAAAACATACAGGGTTTAGAATGGTGCGGGGGGCCTCAGAAACTCCTTGGACCTGAAAAGATACTTATACACACAAGTTATTAATCTGTCAATCATAAACAATACAACATTCGTGTACATTGGTAAATTGTCAATGACATTCCTCATAACCGATAATAGCTAAACCCTCTACAACCCTTACTTTCACGTTTTTACTAAAATACAACACCCACAACACGACTGTTGCGGTAGGTTCAGACTTATTCTTGTTACCACATAGAACATGACACAACTAAAACTTTAGACAAACATTTTGATACAAATGTGGGGGAGATATTTCATAGTTCCTAAATCAAAAATTAAAATTAAAACCAACCAGATGGAATTCTGCCTTCACTCTTAGCAAAAAAAAAACTACATACAATGGGACAGACATGAGAACATCTCAGAATATTGTATGGACCAGCCACACAAAGTTCTGGAATGGGCATCTGGATTTTAAGCACAGTTCCTCCTCTGAGAATCACAAAATCATGTACTACACATCCATCATCCCACTCATCATTACAGATTTCTGAAGCCAAAACTGAACTACTTCCAAAATATTTTTTATTCTGGGGTGTCGTACCACCAGACATCAAAAAAAATACCTTCCAAAGGAATACACCTTACTGTACCCTCTGACCATATATGTCACACTTTAAGGGGTCTCATGTCCGGAGCCCCAAACCCAGATCTCATGTGTAAGGCAGCTGTCTGACTGGTGTGGAGCCTTATTTTTTTATCTCCAACGCATGGATGGCCAACATTACCCATGACGATTCGAATCGCTTATGAAGTGTCCCTGCGTCCAGGGCACCTTGCACTAATTTTCGGATCAGTACTGCTTAGCGCCTCATTTTTACAGTACTGGCACCCAGCGTTTTCCGATTATTATACACGGCCTCCTGGTGTGCTAGCGTACTAATCCTCACATTTACATGCTCTACTACCGGTTATCGGCAGCCCCATAAATGTGTTGTCAGACAAACTACAAAACACCCCGAAATCCTCCTCTATTCAAAACAAATATTATGGCTTCTCTCTGTACCTTGATATTACAATAACTTTAATGCCTCCCCAAAACTGTATTACAATATAAACCTTAATTTACTTTAAAAATCAAAAAGATTTTGTCCTAATGCAAAAGACCCCAGGCCCCTCCCATCAACTTCCTGTTGCACACCTGAACAGGAAGAGGGAGGGGGAGTGGGAGTCTTGAATAGCGTCATATTTTGTCTATCAAGACATTAGAAAAAAAATCTATGGCTAGCATCAGCAAATAAAAAAACTTTTTTCCTGGAGTGGGTGGAATTAACCCCTATGTTAAAATCCCCCTTGACTCATATATCCCCTGGGAAGTTAAACCACCAGTTTTAAAACCAGAATACCACACAACAGTGCAACAAAACTCCTGCAAAAAGACGGCTGAAAAAAGTCAATCAAAGCCCTTCCCTTCCACTGTAGGCCACAAAACAATCAAAAGCCCCTCCCCTCCTGTGGATACATCAGAACTCATCAAACTGGTTAATTTAAATATCAATGAAGAGGAAAGAGGGAGGGAGAGAGATTTTCAAGTGCAGGCTTAAACAATACAAGCCTAAAAAGAACAATGAACTACCATTTGAGACACTCCCACACACTTGCAAAGCTAGTTTCACTATACACAAACCCAGTCTAGATTCAAATGGAAATCAAAATTCAATACAGAAAACGCAAAAGCTTTACTTAAAAATACGTAAAAAGTACAAAAAAATAGAATTCACTTAAAAAGGAAAATCTGCACCAAAGGCTGAACACAGCAGATACAACAAGATGGCCGATGAAAAAAACCATATCAAAGGCCAGACTTCAGCAAGATGGAGTTTTTCCCGCCAAACGAAAACAGCTAGCCTATAATAGACAAAGGCTAGGCTACAACATGAGGGATTTTTTTTCCCGCCGAAACTAGCACATGGTTTCACACACAAAGGAATGATGTTTGCCCCTTCCCCTATAGGAAGGCCCAGCACAACTTAAAACATACACTTTAGGAACAGTTCCACTAAAAAGTATCTCACCGCACAATTGAGAATGCACACTTAGTAACATATGCTATCCAATGAAACAACAACAGAAG
Source organism: Lithobates sylvaticus (assembly GCA_028564925.1). Lineage (NCBI taxonomy): Eukaryota > Metazoa > Chordata > Amphibia > Anura > Ranidae > Lithobates > Lithobates sylvaticus. The sequence continues at coordinate 184,827,571 of CM053028.1, forward strand.
GAAATGGCAGATGAAAGCCAGGGTACAAAATGGCGTCGTTAACGCATGCAAAGCAGTTGTTCCCGCCAAAACTAGCACAAGCTTCCCTACTAGCCAACCCTTCTCCCCACACAATCGGACACAAATGGGACATCGCATTTAACGCATAGACAAACACTTTAGGCTAACTCACATTTAAAAGTGTTAGTTACATGAAAAAGCACAACTTAAAACATGCACTTCTTGTTAAACACCTAAAGTTACTCACTGTGGCATCAACTTCCATAACAAGCCAATCCTTCTCCCCACACATACACACGATCACACACACATACACATACATTCACACACATACACACGATCACACACACATACACATACATTCACACACATACACACGATCACACACACACACACATACATTCACACACATACACACGATCACACACACACACACAGACATACATACACACATACGATCAAAATTGCGGCATTATACCAAAAGACAAAACATTTGTTCTTTTTGCAAAGCTAAAACTTTCCCAACGCATCAGGCAGAGAAAACGCACCCCATTTGTCTCAGGACAACAAACGTGTATTGGACTGTGCTCTGTTCTCTCCCCTTCTCTGCCTGTGTAGAGGGAAAGCCCTGTTTGCCCCTTAAACACCTGACCCGCCATCTTAACTGTAGTGGATATTTCGCCACACTCTTGCGCTAGTAAGCGCCTTTCAATCTTATGATATAATGCACCCTCTGATCGTATGCCTCCCTGGATCCCCAGCTCCCAAAAACAGACATTACCAGCAGCTTCACGTCATCCTCTCATCATCGCATCCATACATCACCAGCCAAGCATTCCATCCATCACCACCTCAGTCTGGCTGCTTCCCATCTAAGCCCCTGGTTCCCCATTGCCCAGTAAACAGCCATCAACAGCAAGTATTCTTACATGTTCATCTCAGCCTCGGTCAGCATCATTGCCCTCTGCCAGCTCAGTGAACTCTTTTATTTAGAAAACATTCCAAGCCACACCCTCAGGGGTTTGCCTCCAACAGCTAAACCCCTCCCACAAAGGATGTGGCCTCATCTCATTCACCCAGGATGTGAATGACCATATAAGGAAATACAATACAGGGACTACAATACAGGGACAATTGTTTTCCTTCAAAAGAACCAATCACAGATGTATACATTCAAACAGACTAAACAGTGATGTACAAACCGTCTAAACTGCTTTCAATGACAACGAACAATATAAAACTATGGCTCCGTGGGCCACAATATTTATACCGTTATGCTAAAGTTCCAGTGTACACAGGGATGTTTGCTTGAAGCTATCAATGCCGTCACTGGGAAGTGGCCAGTCTCCCGGTGAGGCACAAATTAACTTCCTTAAACCAGCAAACACGTCTGTAGTGTCCATAGGAAGGTTTACGCAGCCAATGGTCTTCCGCCAACGTCTTTATGTGCGAATACGCTCAGATGAGCGCATTACAGCAAAACAGACACTGGGGGGCATCTGACAACATACATTAATAACATTTTCCATGACAGGTAATAATAATCTCCCCTGCCCGGAAATCTGCCAGGCGACTTAATACCTGGGCTAGGAACCTAGTCGGATTCTTATTTGGGCAATACAGATTTACAAAAGTGAATATATTTTCTCCCATTCTACCCTTCAGAAAAATAAAGCGGCCCTCAAAATCAACCAGTCTCTCCAACAGTGTAAATTTAATATTTTTCGCAAACCCAATTGCAACCCCCTTAGCTCCTCTTGTAGGGGTGTCGCTACAGTACCACACTGGAAAATCATGGGAATATATCCTTATGTTACTCTCATGATTTAAATGGGTCTCCTGTAAGAATGCAATTTCTACTTGGTACATCTGAAGCTCTTTCAAAATCTTGTATCTCCTCACCTGGGAGTTTATACCTTTTACATTGTATGTAAGAAATTTCAATTCTCTAACTTCCATACTGCAAGCGGGGGATTGAACCTAAGCTGGACCAATTAATTTCACAAACATTTACTAGTTTCTGCAAGGCAGGAGTGGCATCTTTCCCTCCCCTGAACCTCCTCCCACCCCCCCTCCCTTAATCATCTTCTTTGGATTGTACTCGTATTGAGACTATCTTTGGGGGTCTTGGGCTCCGTTCCTCTCTGAGGTCTCCCTTTCATCTTTAGCTGAAAAAACAGTTTCCTGTTGCTCACCCTACGGGGGTGATAGCCCGAAAAGGAGCTAGGGGAGACAAGCTTAAGTTTTTACTTTTATGCGAGACGTCACGATATATTTCTCATAAACACGCCTCCTCCACAGATTGACCTCAATATTGAGATAAAATACATTCCCCTTTGGGGGGGGGTAGGGACCGTCCACTCTACGCTTCAAGACGCTTTCACTCCATCCTCATCTGATGCCCAGGTCTTCACTTTTTACAGAAGTCCCGATTCCCAGTGAACACTCCCCCACAAGTGTGCAAGGAAACAGTTGAGAACAAAGATAATTATTATTTGTTTCTTGCCGGGCTCACTTTGCACCGCTTTAGCAAACCAAATAATTATATATTTCAATTTCTGCTTTCGGGGGGTACGCTCCACTACCCTTGGCCCTTTAGGGACCTATCGCTGTTATATACCGGGGATCAGATAGTCCCTCCCCCTTCTGAGAAAGAAAGGGGGTATCAAAAATAGTAAATAATAAAAAAAGGAAGAAAACGGAGAAAGCACATAAAAAAAGAACTCAGTCCAAAGATGCTTCTTATGTCAAATTATGAATTGTCCCCAATAAAAGAGAGGAAAGGCTGCTTTTGGTGGGTATCATGTATCTTGACTGGGTTCTAATCCTGGCCAGTTATCTAGGATTCTTCAGACCAAACCAGATGGGTTAAATAATCTTCAACCTTCTTCTAATAACAATATATTATTATTTCCTTGTAACGGACCACCAGGAACACAGTTCATATACTTTATGATTATAAATTATTTTAAGTTCATATCTGAGAGGGGGATGCCCAGCTGCCCCCCCCCCCCCTTAATCACCTAAATTCAGACCGTTGCACTCACTAGTCCCTTGAAGAGAGGAGGCTTGCTGGATCTTCCTGGTCGGTTTAGTAGGGCTTGTTCTTGTTCCAGGTGAGTGGGGGTGAGTGGGGGCAGGGGCGGTGCAGAGCTTTACAGACCCATGGTTAGTGGGGAGCGGCGGGTCAATAGCGGGGGTCAAATCACGAGGCAGCAGGGAACCTTAACCTCATGCAGTCTTATTTGAAGCGGCTGGAGACTACCACTCTTCCCGCCGCCTCCGCTGTTCTATACACAGGTCCCAATCCTCCGTGAAGCCCGATTGTGGGGGTATATTTGTGGCCCAGAGTGGAGGCGAACAGAGGGTCCTCTCGGCCGGTGCTTTGTGGGCACTGTGCGGGCTCACACCTCCGCACAGGTCCCGCTAGATCTCCCGGCCCATTCCGAGTCCATTCGTCCTGTACAGCCGCCGTCGTCAGGCTCCTCCCCCAACACAAGCGTCTCATGTCCGTATCACGTGAGCCCTGACTCCATGTCTATGGGAATGGACCTCCTTTCTAAACCAACTTCTACAATCCCACCCATGAATCTAGAATGGCTAAACAAAATTCCTATACCCTAACTGACAAGCACTCAGATTGACCCATTAAATGCCCCTTACACAGAAGATGAAATTCTTCTAATTATCAAATCCCTTAAAAGAAATGCCCAGACGGATTCTCCTCCTTTTATTATAAACAGTTCCCACAACTTCTTACCCGAACACTAAGAAAACTATACAACGGCATCCTGAAAGGAGATTTGTTCCCTGAAGAGATGTTGTTGGCCAACATGTCCTAAACCAATCAAAGACCATACACTACCCCAAAACTACAGACCAATAATAGTAATTAATAATGACCTCAAAATTTTCTCTAGACTATTAGCCAACAGATTAGCAATGATAATCCCCTCTCTGATATCCCCTTACCAATACGGATTTATACCAGGCAGGCAGATCACAGATAATATTTGTTTAGTAACAAATATAATCCAAGACGCAAACATCAAATCTCAATCAGTTCTATTATTAAGTCTTGACATCAATAAAGCTTTTGACAGCGTAACTTGGAGATACCTTGATTTAGTATTATAAAAATATGGTTTTAAAGGAGAATTTATTTAAGCATTCCATGCTCTACCACAACCCCTCCACTAGAACAAAACTACCAGGCTGTAACTCAGATTTTTTCAAAGTGGGAAAGGGGAACCCAACAAGGATGCCCCCTTTCACATTTATTATTTGCCCTAGCTATTGAACCTTTAGCATCAGTGATTTTACAACACCCAAACATAAAAGGATATTGTTCTAATAATAAAACATATAAATTCAGTATGTATGTTGATGATATGATATTATTCCTCACCCAACCTAATATAGCATTACCAAACCTTTTGAAAACAATTAAAGACTTCTCTGCGCTATCAGGGCTGTCAATAAATGTCTCAAAATCCATTGGCATGCCAATAAACATTCCACCATCTCAATTAGACACCATTCGCACTTCATTCAACTTCACATGGTCTAAAGACTCTAGCTTATCTAGGTATTCACCTCACCCCAGACACCAATAATTTATCCTCTAAAAATGAGTTTGACCTTAAAAACACGGAAATCATTCCATATATAATTTTTAGGTAAAATAACAGCCATCAAAATGTCCATTCTACCAAAGTTATTGTACTTCTTTAGAGCCCTCCCAATTAGATTAAATAAGTATATAACTAAATTTCAATCAGATGTTAATAAATTTATGTGGTCAGATTCCCACCCACTTATAGCTAAATCAGTATTATACAAATCCCCAAAGTGGCGGTTTAGGACTCCCAGACTTCTGGTCATATTATTTAGCTGCGCGATGGTCCCAGATAGCCCAATGGTACATACACAGCCCGAAAATCCCATGGGTTATATTTGAGAAAGACTCTGCTATTTAGTGATGGACGAACTTCTGACGGGACATTTTGCGATCCGCGAATGTGCCCAAATGTTCGCGAACCGCAGGTTTGCCTGTCATTCATTTTAATGGCAGGCCAACCTTAAAAACCTTCAGATCATATTGCAGCCACAAAATACTTACTAACTGTGCACACATAGTCCCACAACATGGACACTGACAAACCACAAGTATTAAGTGAATCTGGGATCGACAACGACAAGCATTCTTTTTTTATCTGTGAAATTTTGTCAATTCAGGAGCGCATGAAGGCCATGGAGAAGAGGCAAGGTCAGGCCAGGCTATGAAGGGGGGGCAGGAGATGATCAGTGCCACAGTCAGGGCAGCGCAGTCCTGTGCCAGTGTCCCAGTGTGCCAACCTGTGCTTGAGCCCCTGACCCCTCCCTCTGCCTGGCCCTTACCCCCACCTATGCAGGGCTCCACTGCGGTGGTCTGGAGGTGCCAGTCCAGTTCTGATCCTCAGCCATGGTGCTGGCACTGCCTGCTGATTGGCTTCTTCTCTGCTATCTCCCTCACTGACACCAGCACTGATATAGAACACTGACACCAGCACCGAGATAGAGAGCACTGACACCAGCACCGAGATAGAGAGCACTGACACCAGCACCGTGATAGAGAGCACTGACACCAGCAAACCTCTTCAAACAGGAGGGTATGGGCATATAGTACGGTGAGCCAAAAGGGAGAAAAAAGGTCCATGTGCTAGATTATATAAATTGTTTATACAGTTATGCATATACATGGTCTACTGGTCACATGTGTTGAATTCCTCCAAGAGCCATGCCTCATTCATTTTTATAAATGTGAGGTAGTCAACACTGTCGTGAGCTAGGCAAGTGCGCATATCGGTCACGAAGAGGGGCGACCCCCACTGTCTAAGACACGCCACTGCACGGATAACACCTTTGACCCAAGGATCACATCTCTACCCTCACCTTCTTACCACAAGAAATGATTTTATATATATATATATATATATATATATATATATATATATATATATATATATATGAACTATTGAGGATTGATTTATTTACCACGGACTTATATGCATGCAACATAGTCGCATATGACTATTTTCTACGCATCCTGCATTATGCGATTTTACCTATAGGATATCTGTGTGTGCACTTTGCGTCTGCACCTAGCATTTCGTTATATTTTATATTTCATATTTTATTCTACTGCACTTTGCTTACTGGTAGCTTGATATTTTACCAGGGATTTTTTTCATTTATAGTCACGCTGACTAGTTCCATCCAGCTCATACACTATTTTGTATGCTCGCATACTTTGCACCTTATATTTATTGTTTTACTGTTCACTCTAGTGCAACTTTCTTGCACATACCTCTACTTATCACATATCTCTAATGTGATTACATTTATCGTTTTATCCTTCACTCAACCACTCAGTAGTTTTTTTAGCCTGTGCACACTTGCACTAGCACTTTAAGGATTTTATACTTTGTACACCATCTACTATGCACTTTGGAATTGTTTATTTATAGACACATTTTTACCATATGTTCACTTATATGATTTTATATGTATATCTGACCTTTTTTATGTACCCGTTTATGGTGTTTTATAAGTAATTTTATTTAGGTGCTATTAGTTCAATTTACACTCTTGCACCTTAGTATTATTTACAACTTTATTATTATATATATCTTTACCTGTGTTCACCAATTAGCAATTTTTAGCAACTTGTATTGGTCATACCATACCCCTTATCTTGTATAGTAAGGGAGTTATCTATTTCTTTTTTTAAACTTTATATTTTCATTGATCATTTTTCAGTTTTACAAAATAAACATCACATTCTTACATTTATACATTCCTCTATTTTGTTAAGAAGGGGAGATGAAGAGGCATAACATCCTCCAAACAGGAAAGACAGTAAAACAGAGAAAGAAAAACTAATAATCCGGGATGTATGTTCCTCCTCTCCTTCCAAATAGCTCAGTTTATTTACTATATTCCGCCACTTTCATTCTCTCTCGTACCCTAACCATTCACAACCCACCTCTTCCTTCCCGCATGTCTCCTTATTTAACTCATAAACTTATATATCTATATTCTTTTTTTTCACACCACATTCTCCACATCTTTTCAAGTTTCATTGTGCATCCCTGTCTAATATAAAGTGTTTTTTCCTTTAGTATCATGGTATTCACACTTTGCTCCCATTCCCTACTGGATGGAGGGGCGAAAGATTGCCATCTTTGAGCAATAAGTTTGCGAGCTTGAAATAGGCATCTCAAGATTGCCAAGTTGGTATCTTTGGGCCTTCCCTTCCCATCTACCCATCCCAATACGCAAACCTTAGGTTCTATCTCAATAGAAACTTCAGAGACCTGTGTAATTGTTTCCACTACCTCCATCCAGTAGCGCTGCAGCTTGGGACATCTCCAAAACATATGGATCATGTCTCCTTCTGTCCTTCCACATCTAGGACAGGAGGAGTCTATTCTATGTCCAAAGCTGAAAAGTTTTTTAGGGGTGAAATACTGTATTTATCGGCGTATAACACGCACCCCAAGTTTAGGAGGGCATTTTAAGGAAAAAAAGTTTTAGGAGGGAAGTTTAGGGGAAAAAAACACTTACATTTAAGCGTCATTTGCAGCCTGCCCAGCGTCATTTGCAGCTTGCCCAGCGTCATTTGCAGCCTTGCCCAGCGTGATTGCAACCTTTCCCAGCGTCATTGCAGCTTGCCCAGCGTCATTGCAGCCATGCCCAGCATCATTGCAGCCTTGCCCAGGGTCATTGCAGCCATGCCCAGCGTCATTGCAGCCATGCCCAGCGTCATTGTACCATGCCAGCGTCATTTGAAGTCCGGTCCGGGTTTAAATTTCCCGCCGCCGAGACTCTCTGTCGCGCGCGCCGCCGAAAAAGACCGAGGCGCGGCCGAAAAAGACCGAAGCGGCCCCGGAAAAGGCCGAGCCGACTGTTCAGCTCCGCTCGCGGTCCCGCCTCCCTGCTGTTTCCGGAGCGAGCGCAGGGAGGCGGGACTACGAGCAGAGCCGAACAGTCTGCTCGGTCTATTCCGGCGCGGCTTCGGGTTTTTTCGGCCGCAATTCGGTCTTTTTCGGCAGCGCTCGCTATTTTTCGGCGGCGCTTGCCATTTTTGACATTTTTTTTTGGGGTATCGGCGTATAACACGCACCCACGACTTTCCCCCGATTTTTAGGGGGAAAAAGTGCGTGTTATACACCGATAAATACGGTAAGCTCTATATAAGAGGAACAAGTGCGACATCTTTTGGGGTGGAGAAAGGGAAACCCATGGTGCTAGCTCAAGGAGCCTATCCCATTGGGTGTTTGTAATGCTTCACACATCCGATGCCCACTTATCTCTAAAAACAGAGGTATATTGGCTACCCCAATCATCTTTATGTAATTTCGAGTATATCCCTGAGATCAACCCTTTTTTTGAGTCTGTTTGCGTTATTTTCAATAGAATCGGTATATTACACCACTCTAATGGCGAATCTTCAAATTGTACTGTAAGTGCATGTCTGAGCTGGAGATATCGGAAAAAAGATTTCCTCGGTATTGCAAACTCCGCTCTGAGCTCTTGAAACATTTTTAGTTGCCCATTTGTATAAAGCTGGTGTCGATATTTTATGTCTCGTCGTTCCCACTCTCTAATCTGTCCTATTTTCTGTACCTTGCTCAATTTGTTATTTTTCCACAGTGGTGAATATTCCGTATAGCCTCTGTATCCCAACATTCCCCTGGCCGCTGCCCATGTTTTATTCATTAAATCCAAGGTGGGGATTCCCCGCATTACCGTACCTGCTTCCAAAATTTCGACAATTTGTCTTTTTAAAAGTGTCTGGAGGAGATTTCCCCCTGCCCCGCTATTCCTCATATATTGTAGCTGGGATGCTAGGAAGTATTTAAACAGGTGTGGAAATGCCACTCCCCCTTCATTGATCGGGAGTTGCAAAATGTTTAAACTGATACGCGCCACGCTGCCCTTCCATATCAATTCTCTAAACGTGGTATCAAACTTAGAGAACCATTTTTTATAGACCCATACTGGGGAGTTGGCTAAAATATATAAAACTTGTGGCAAGAAATTTTTTTTTTTTAACTAAATTGCATCGACCCATCGTAGAGAGGGGGAATCTCCTCCAGATTTTAGATTTCTCTTTAAACCTAGTTAATAATGGGGCCAAATTATTTGCTATATATGCTTTGGGGTCTTTCGTAATAATTACACCCAGATACTTCATCTGAGATACTACTTGCAGCCGTCTAGCTTCTTGAGGTAGTGGACTATCTAGAGGGTCTATTGGTAATAGAGTAGATCTTCCCCAGTTAATCTTTAAGCCAGAGAATTCGCCAAATTCTCTGATTTTACCCATTGTTTGTTTTAACGAGTTCTGTGCGTCCCCTAGCAGTATAAGTAGGTCGTCTGCAAATAGAACTACTTTTTCTTCCTCCATACCTCTTTTAAAGCCCCTAATCTCTGTACAGGATCGAAGAGACATGGCCAGGGGTTCAATTGCAAGGGCGAACAGGAGGGGGGACAGGGGACATCCCTGCCTCGTCCCCCTTAGCAATTGAAACCCTACCGAGTGTACATTGTTCACCCTCACCCTAGCCTCCGGTGATCTATACATTATTTTTACCCACTTAGCAAAGGTTGGCCCTATTTGGAACTCTCTCAGCACCCTCCAAAGGTATCCCCACTCTAAGGTGTCAAAAGCCTTAGCGGCATCTAGAGAGAGAATAGCTCTATGTCCCTCGTCATCAGTTGGAATTTGTAGATTTATATGTACTCGTCTAATGTTTATGTTATTTGACCTGCCAGGAATAAATCCCGATTGGTCAGGATGGACTAAACCATCTATCACCTCGTTCAATCTGGACGCCAAGACCTTTGCTAAAATCCTGGCGTCCAGATTAAGCAGGGAGATAGGTCTATACGAGGAAGGGTCCAGTGGGTCCTTATTTTCTTTTGGTATAACTATTATGGTTGACTCCCTCATGGAAAGCGGGAGTTCCCCATTAGCCAGCGCCCAATTAAATGTTTTCAATAACTCAGGGAGAAGAATTCCTCCATAATGGCGGTAGACCTCTACCAGTAAACCATCTGGCCCGGGAGATTTCTGGGTCACCATTGCCTGTACCGTGTGTTGTATCTCTTCTAATGTAATGGGGGCATCCAGTTTGTTCCTGTTATCATCGGAGAGCCGGGGGATAGTCAGGTCTTTAAAGAAGTTTTCCATTGAATCCCCCAGTTCTCCTTGATTAGAGCTATAGAGATTTTTATAGTAATCCTTAAAACAGTCAACAATTTCTGGGGTATAGGTGGTTGTTCCCTTTGTAGTCATATTAAGCATTGGTACAAATGATGAAGGTAAATTAACCTTCACCAGTTGTGACAGCATCCGGCCTACACATTCCCCAAACCTGACTTGTTTTTGAAATATATGTATTTTTTCCGCTTTTCCCACCATTATCCAACGGTACACACGTTGTGCCTCTGTCCAAGCCCCCAGATTCCCTGCTGATGGTTCTTTTGATATATTGTTCTTCTAGATGTGTCACTCTATGTGCTGCCTCAACCTCCCTTCTATTGGACTCCCTCTTGATTCTTAAAATCTGCTGAATCAAGAGACCTCTGAGAAAAGCCTTTAGAGTGTCCCAAATGATCCCCTGTGATGCTGTTTCGGTATTTAAACCTATATATTCTATCAAAGCGTTTGTAAGTTCCTGGGGTTCCCCAATAAGTTCCAGACAAACTGGACTGATTTTCCATTCCCGAGGTTGGTTCCCCCCACCAATCTCCAACGATATTGTCATTGGTGAGTGGTCAGAGAGACCCCTCGGCAAATATTTAGAGTTGCCTGACATAATAGTTGCCTCATCGTTACCCAGTATCATATCAATTCGAGAGAGTGTGGAATGTGTGGTGGAAAAACATGAGTATGCCCGATCTTCTGGATTCTGTAATCTCCACAGGTCCCTCAAACCCATTTCCCCCATTATCTGGACAAGTCGTTTGTCTGTTGGACCTCTCCCTTGGATTCATTGTGAAAGCCTGTCCAGATCCTGGTCCATGACCGTATTGAAATCTCCCACCATAAATATCGGGCTGTCAGGTTTATCCAACACAAACTCCGCTAAGTCGTAGAAGACATCCAGCTAAAAAGGCGGCGGTACATAGACACTAGCTAGAACAAAAACCCTATTCTCTATCTTACAGTGGACAAAAACATATCTCCCATATTCATCAATCCTTTTCTGGAAACAATTAAATGCTACCCCTTTCTTGACAAAAATACTGACCCCCCTTGAATAGGACGTGTGTGTCGAATGATACTGTATTTGGAAATCCTTCCACCCCAGGTGAGATATAGAAAAATTTGAAAAATGTGTTTCCTGTAAACACAGGATACAGACTCCATGTGCCTTTACTGTGTTCAATACTGCTGCTCTTTTCCCTAGGTCCCCCAAACCCCTTACGTTCCATGAGAAAAGTGTAATGGCTTTCCTTTTTAGCCGTGCATTACTAGCCATATACTTGAAAGTGTCTATTCATTGTAACACTATAAACCCTACTTTTATTTTGTGATATTTTTCCGTTAATTTTAGCTTCCTGTGATAAAGTGTTAGTGTGGTATAAGTGATAGTGAGATCTATTACTCAAAAACTTCATGTTACTGTCCTGCCTCCACCTTCCATATCTATTCACCCACTCAATTCTAGACATTTTAGTAAACAAATGTGTTAAACCCCTATCTTTCCCCTTAGAGACATGCTTCTTCCACTCATCCCTATCTGTTATACATTCGTAAATTCCTTTTATACCTACCCCCCCACTAAACCATACATACCATGTATCATCTTTTGGTTCCTTCCTCACTGCCTTCCTAGGCCTACCCGGGGACTTCCTATTGTGACCTATACATACGTCCCACATACTTAATGCAATCATTCTACCCCCTCCCATATCCCTCCTTCCCTCCCTCCTTCCCTCCCTTCCCAGTTCCTTTCACCTCTACCAACAAAAAAAAACTCACAAATACAACATAAAAAACTTGAGAACATTTTGCAGGGCCCCTCAAACAAGTAAGCAGGGGTATCCTGCTCTTGGTTCCCATCCTTTCATACCCCTCCTCCCCGTTTCCCTCAAAACAAAACATTAAGGATAAAAGACCACCCACAAGTTGAGGAGCAAGCTTGGGGAGTATCTAAGAAGTTAAACCACAGCAGATTCCATAATCAATATCCCCATTTTCCCCCTCTATTCCCCCCGTCCACCCTTGGTAGCCCACAACAGCAGTGTTTCATATTCGAAAAATGGCCACTAGTAGGGTAACCGCCCTGGGGGAGAGGGACCAGAACCATCTCCCCCCGGCAGCCCCCCCATCACCGTGTTTCATTTTAGGTAATCAGCCATTCGTTCACCCCCTCTGGTGAATCAAAAAATATATTCCCCCCATTAACTGTTAATCGCAATCTAGCCGGGTAAATCAAAGCATATATTATATGTGCCTGGCGTAGTTTATGTTTAACTTCAGTAAATTTAGCTCGTCTCCTCTGCAATTCCGGTGAGCAGTCCGGGTATATAGAAATCCTAGTTCCATTATACATCATATTACCCAGCTCCCTTGCTTTACGCATAATAGTCACCTTATCCTTAAAGTGTAGTATTTTAGCTAATAAGGGTCTGGGAGGGGCACCAGACTGGAGGGGTCTTGTCGGGACTCTATGTGCTCGCTCTATTGAGAAAGGTGGTGTAAAAGACTCCTGACCGAGTGTATCTCAAAACCACTTTTCCAGGAAGGCAACTGAATCCGTGCCTTCACTATGTTCTGGAAATCCTAGGATTCGTACATTTTTTCTCCTCATCCTGTTTTCCATTTCATCCATCTTTGTCTCCTGTTTCATTAATTGTACTCTTATAGCTGCCATTTCTTTTTTGAGGGGGTCTAGGTCGTCTTCTATTAGGGCGACTCGTGTCTCTAAAGCTGTAGTCCTTTCCTGAACTACTTGTATATCTTGTCTAACAAGTAGAAGATCTGCCTGTATCGATTTTAATTGGACAGTCATTTCAGTTAGAGAGTCTCTACATAGGTTGACCGCCTGTAGAACTTCCTTTAATGATGGTTCAGGGTCAATAAGTCCCCCCCCCCTGCTGGTATCCCCTGTGCCATTTCAGGTCTCTGATCTTGTCCCAGGGCCCCCACTCCCACAGATGCTGGTAGATGACTTTGACCTGCCGTCTGACTCTGACCCTGGCCCTGACTTTTTCTTGTCCCCGAAGTCCCTGCCTTATTTTGGGCTTGCTGAGTTTGTTGGTTGTTTTTGGGAGAGGTCTGAGAAACTTGACCGGGGGTGTGGGCAAATTTTTCAAGTTTAGCGGCTGCCTGGCTTGCTTGGCTTGCCGCTTGGCTAGCCTTGGTAGTACGTTGACTTGGCATAGTCTGTCCCAGAGAACGTTTAGGATTATACAGCACCTACTTTCCCTCAGAAAAGAGAGAGAATGGAGGAACGGAAGGAGAGAGAGTAAAAAAGGAAAAGTGGAGGGGTTTTACACAACAGAATAATACATCATATTCTATAAGGCAAGCAACATCAACAATATTCCTATATCCTCCCAATCCCCACATACACCATTGCTTTACCCAATAGTTCACCATTCAACTATTCCGTACCCCCATTAATAGTCCATGTCTTTCCCTAAGGGATAGAAAAATGGGGGAGAAAGGAAAAGGGGAAAAAAAGGGGGGGGGGGAGAGGGGGGAGGGGTTTGACCAAAAAGGAACCCACCAACAGTAGGTAGGTTGATCTATATCTGTTCACACAGTCCAACCCTTATGTTTGGGGGAAATCCGCTAGATCAATTGGGGGTGCAGGCTCTCACCCCTGCCTCTCTCCATATATCTTCTATTAATTCCCACCAAACTTTTCTTTGTCCCTCTTCGGTTTATAGATTTAATTGGTCTTGGTATCAGTCTTGGCCGAAGATATCACACCTGGTAACAGACATAGAAAAAGGAGGAGAGGGGGGTGTTGGATTGTTTCCCCTCATCGACTCTCAACCTTGATCCTGTAATGTATGCTGTGGTCAGGCCACTACAAGTTATCTCCAGTCCAGCATATACCTGTGATGAAAACGTAGTCAACCTTAACTCTCCCCCTTTTGGATATCTCATATGACACTGTTAAATTGTTGAACACTTTGTAAAGCACTTTGGAGTTGCAGATCAGGGTCCGTTGGTTGCCTTAGTAAGTAGGGGGGCTCTCATATATGCCAGTTTACCGCCCTGTTATTTTCTCCAGCCACCTAGCCAGTCCTCCACCATAGGCAAAAAAAAAGAAAGAAAAAGAATCGACCAAGTCAGGAAGATACAGTCCTATGTTTCCCCCACATGGACTGGGTTCCAGTACCTTTATGACTGTTCCCCTGTAGCTTTTTAAATTTTCGCTGGTTAGCTCAAAATAACAGTAGGGATGTCTGGTATGAATAGACACAGTGTAGATATTATGTAAGTTCTGCAGTCGGACCGATATCTAAGGGGTGTATGCGGGGGTCAGGTAAGTCAATTGAATGTAGTTCTCACCACTGCGCTCTTTGCATACACAGTTGCGCCAGTTTATTCAACTTTTGCCAAGGTGGGGGTATCCGGTAAACATGTGCTCCCTAAAGGTGCTGTATTATTTCTAAAGTCCGGCGGATGTATGCGGGGGGGCCGGGTAGATCAGATACCTGCAGGCTCGCACCACTGTTTCTCTCCCAAGCAATTATCGACCCCCATCAGGAACACGCACTCACCGCACCTCTGCCCGGTTATCACCGCCGTGTCTCCACGGGTTCCACTGTGTTTTTAGCCGCAGATGATTCTTCCGGTGCGTCTCCGACAGAACCCTGCTGTCTCCGAGCCGGTCCGACTATTTCCGGAGCGTTGGCCCACGGGGGTGAGAGGAGAGCGGTAGGATAGTGAGGACGCCACTCAACCTCACATGGGTTCGCCAAACCCCACCTCCCCGGGAAGTTCAAGCGCCAGGCACAACACACAGGATCGAGTGGCAGGTAAGTTCTTTAGAGAGAGGAAATAAGAAAACTACCAGAGACTCTTCCTCAGATTGCCATCTTTGAAGTAAAAAAGCATGTGTCTCAACTAGGTAGCCGACCTCCACCGCCTCTCAATCTTCTCGGCCATTGCACTCCTCAGCTGTGGGCATTTTCTGCATGAACAGGGAGCGGAGAGGAGAGGTCTGCACTCTCATTCACTCGCACACGTCCTCTTCCATCCGGTCACGCCCCCCTACAACCACTCAACCCATTATTACTGGTTCCCATCATTCCTATGACGAGTTCCCCGGAGTTATCTATTTCAACTCGCATGACTTTGACCTAATAGTCGCATCATCAACTATTATTGACTCATATGTTATCTACACCCTAGGGGTTTACGTCTTTATCCCATTACTGCCACCTTGTGGTAGATTAGGCCACCTCCCTGGGGAACAGCACAGCACCACCCCCACTTCCATATATCTTGTTTGGTAGGAACGGTTTGACCTACACTAGGTGCTTGCAGCAGTCCTCCCACAGTCAGTCCCCACCACCGCTCTTACCCTCCCCCTTCCACGGTAGTGCAGGAATACCCCACTACATTCTATACCTACACTCCAACCATTCCCGCAGCAACCATGGAAGTCTTCACATTTATGGAAAAAAGACAGATCAACCTAGAAGAGGTTTTCAACACTACCAATGTCAATATTGAGAAAACTGCCAGCTTGGAAAACCTAATGAGAAGATTAGGGCATAATATGGAGAAGAAGTGAACATATGGTGGGACATTAGTACATTTGAAACATACCTGAAAGATAAAATTGTCCCGAGGAGACTGAGATGGGATATACCACCAAATGATGGTCTGATGGACCAAGAGTCTAATGACGAATGGTTTAAATTCTTTAACGAGAAAGGTCTAGAACTCCTGACCTTCCTACTGAAAAGGAAGCAAAGGAAAAATAAGAAAATAGATGAAAATATTGCAGAAATCAAAGAAGAGCTGGAAATACATAAAGAAACAGCTGAGTTTAAAACACTCACTACCCAATTGAATAAGGATTTAACACGTAAGGATAGGGAAGTACAGCAAAGAAAAAGTAAAAAATACATCAGAGATATGAATGATTTCCAAAGCGATCAAGTATTTAAATGGCAAGGACAACTGGGGAAGATAGATACAATTTCAACATATTCAACACCAGAAAAAACAGTCAGAGTTAACCCACAATACACCAATGGACAAACAGGACAAAATTACCAAAATAAAGTATACCATGACCCAAGGGAAAGAAATGGCGCCATGACTCCGAGACATGACAATCAAGCTGATAGACACGGCAATTATTACCAACAAACACCCTACCGTGTAGATAGGAGGCCCCAATATAATGATCGGACACCACAAAGCGGCTGGAAAAAACGTATTATGGGAAGAACAATAAGAAACAACATAATGGGAACAACTGGCATAAGCCATCCTATGACAAGAGGGAATGTAGAGGACCACCTCATGACCAAAGAGATCAAAGGAAACCAATATACGAAAATCGAGATAATAGAGGACCACCATATATACATTACGGTCCACGTGCAAGAAGCCCAGCACAAAACAATGGATATGGCGAAAGGAAAGGACCCCAACAAAGGAACTATTACCAACAAGAACGCAGTCCAATCCCAACCCACAACTACTATGCACCCTTGAGAAACCGAGAAGATGACGATAGAGATGATAGACAATATCAGACCCATTATGGAGGACAGGAACAGAGCCGGTCTTTTTTAGACAGGGACAGGGATCACCATCCCCCGAGAAATCAAGAAGAACCAAGGGGTCCAAGAAGAAGCCAAGAAAGAAGAGAGGACAACGGGCAGCAAAGAGAGAACAAAAGAAAAAGGGAATAAAGGGGGAAGGCATACTCAATCTCAGTGGACAAACACTGACACCAGAAAAAGTAGGAACCCTTGACAAAGGCCTCAAATATGCCCCAACAAAAAATCTTGATAAATTCGAAACGTATTTGGGTATCCAAAAATTCATCAGAAAATTGAATATCCAGAAATACGTTGTGAGCAACCCTTTTAGACACAAACTCCAGGATCACAAGGATGGTGGAATTTTACACAGCAATCTTAGAAATAAATCTGTTTTTAACCCCCCCGGTAAAGGACAATAAATATATTGAAGTTTTTAAAAAAGTGATTTTAGAAGAGATCAAAGATCTCAAAATAAAAAAGAAAGAAGAGCCGAAGTTTATCAAAAATGGAATCAGCAAACTCATTAAAAGAAAGGATCTGGTTATACGCCCGGCAGACAAAGGAGGAGCAATTGTTGTCTTTTCAAAAGAACAATACCACAATGGTATGAAGACCATGCTTGAATACGAAAACACATATAATGTATTACTTGGAAACCCAATTTTTAGATGCAGAAATGCGCTGGAACAAATTGTACACCTTGGAATAAAGAAGGACATAATAAGAAAGAGGCCAGATTTCTAATAACGGATTCATGTTGCACCCCAATCATCTATACATTACCAAAAGTACATAAGGACAAAAACAACCCACCTTTTAGACCAATAGTCAATGGGATTGATTCTCTAACAGCTAGAGTAGGACAGTATATAGACTTTTTTCTGCAACCAGTAGTCCAACAGACCAAAGCATATCTTATGCCTCGTACACACGATCGGACTTTCAGTCCAGCGGACAAACCGCCGGACCTTCCAGCGGGGCTTCGCCGGACTTTCCGAGCTGTGGACTTGCCCACACACGCCCGGACTTCTCCGGCGGACAATCCGCGGGAAAAAGTCCGCGGGACTTTTGAAAATGAACGGACTTGCCCACACACGGAGGAAAGGCCGTTCATTTAGAACGTAACTGCAGGTAGACAGGACTAGCGAAGGTAGTGACTGCCGCCGCGCTAGCCCCGTCACCTGGCATGGATTTAAAGGGAATCCCTACGCCGAAAAACCGGCGTGGGGGTCCCCCCAAATCCATCTCAGACCCTTATCCGAGCACGCAGCCCGGCCGGCCAGGAAAGGGGTGGGGACAAGCGAGCGCCCCCCCCTCCTGAGCCGCACCAGGCCGCGCGCCCTCAACATGGGGGGTGCCCTGGGGAAAGGGGGGCCGTGTGGCCCCCCCACCCCAAAGCACCTTGTCCCCATGTTGATGATAAGGGCCTCTTCCCGACAACCCTGGCCGTTGGTTGTCGGGGTCTGCGGGCGGGGGGCTTATCGGAATCCGGGAGCCCCCTTTAATAAGGGGGCCCCCAGATCCCGGCCCCCACCCTATGTGAATGAGTATGGGGTACGATGTACTCCTACCCATTCACCTAAGGTGTAAAGTGTATATTAAAAAAATACACAATTTTTCAAAAATATTTTATTGCACTGCTCCGGGGGTCTTCTTCCATCTTGGGGGGTCTTCTCGGCGGACTCCTCCGCTATTTTACCTAGCTCTTTTACTGAGCGGAGGAGCCCGGCTTCCTTCTTCGTCGTCGCCGCCATCGTCTGGGGGTCTCGATCCGCCTTCGGTGGTCTTCCGGGGTTATCCGGGGTCTCTTCTGTTCTTGCCGCTGTCGTCGCTTTCTGCGCCGTCTTCTTCTTCTTCTTATCCTTCTCCTTCCGATGTTGACTCGTCGCTCTCTCTGGCCGGAATGGCAGAGCCGCACTGTGTTGTGACTTATATAGGGACAAGGAGGCGGGGTCACATGCTCATGTCACATGGTGACCCCGCCCCCCTATGATGTCACAGTTCCAGCATCCTCCGGCCATCAACATGGGGACAAGGTGCTTTGGGTGGGGGGGGGGGGCGCACGGCCCCCCTTTCCCCAGGGAACCCCCCATGTTGAGGGCACGCGGCCTGGTACGGCTCAGGAGGGGGGGGCGCGCTCGCTCGTCCCCACCCCTTTCCTGACCGGCCGGGCTGTGTGCTCGGATAAGGGTCTGAGATGGATTTGGGGGGAACCCCCACGCCATTCTTTCGGCGTGGGGATTCCCTTTAAATCCATGCCAGGTGACGGGGCTAGCCCGGCGGCATTCACTGCCTTCGCTAGCCCCGTCTACCTGAAGTCACGTTCTAAATGAACGAACTTTCCGATGATCAGCAAGTCCGTTCATTTCCAAAAGTCCGACGGACTAGCATACAGACCGCGGGATTGTCCGCCGTCTGCCAAGTCCAGCGGACAATTTTAAAACAAAACTTAAAACATAGTTCGCCGGACTTTTGGCGGCAAAAAGTCCGCAGGCGCCCATTCCCGCGGGAAAGTCCGCTCGTGTGTACGAGGCATTAGAGATACAAAACAGATGCTGCAGATCTTAGAAGACATTCCCAAAGACGGAGGACCATGGATTCTAGCTACCGCTGACGTATCATCCTTGTATACCATCTTATTACATTACCAAGCATGCAAACCTACGAAATGAGAATTAAGAACATATACCAAATTACCATGCATGCAAAGGAAATTTATCATAAAATGTTTGGATTTTTGCTTGAAGAATAACTATTTCTGGTATAATAAGAAGTATTACCATCAGAGCACAGGAGTCGCGATGGGAGCAAAATTAGCTCCAAGTGTAGCAGGACTGTTCATGGCACAATGGGAAGAGAATTATGTTTTTAATGATAAACCAGATGAATTAGTAACATACAGGAGATATATTGATGACGTGTTCCTTCTTTGGAAAGGAGACCCTGTACACCTGAACAATTTCTTGGAGAAACTCAATATGAATGACCGTAACATCAAACTATCCTGGGAGATCAGTGATAAGACAGTGACGTTTCTAGATCTGGAGATTATACAAGAAGACGCCATAGTGAGGTCACAAACACATTTCAAAAACATAGACCGAAACAGCTACCTTCCCATCACAAGTTGTCACCATAAAAACTGGTTGTTTAATGTGCCAAAGGGACAATTTATGCGACTTAGAAGAAATTGTACCAACACCGAAAATTTCCTAGAACAAGCAGAAACCATGGGATCAAGGATATGATGGTCTGTTTATCAAAAATAAAATAAAAGAAGTGAAAGAAATGGACAGGAGCAGACTAATCAAAGATAAAAATAAAAAGGTGATCGTACCAATAAAAGTCCCGATAATTTTAAACTACAATATACAGCATAGAAAGATTGAAAATATTGTAAAAAAACACTGGCATATACTTTTAGCAGACAAGCAATTGCAGATGACTCTACCGAGCTACCCAAAATTCATTTATAAAAGAGCACCTACTATCAGAGACAAAGTAGTAAAAAGTATACTGGACCCTCCTAAGAAATCATTTTCCTTCTTTACCGGAAAGGGTTTCTTTCCGTGTAAAAGATGCTATGCGTGTACCAGAACCAAGCGCCCTAATGAAAAGAAATTTGAATGCACATCGACGAGTACAGGAGACACATATGAAATAAAGGAGTTCATCTGTTGTAATACAGAAGGTGCGGTGTACACCCTGGAATGTAGTTGCCGCCTACAATATGTGGGCCGCACTAAACGTTTACTGAGAATACGCATCAAAGAACATGTCCAAAACATTTTAAAGGGCTATGACAAACATAGTGTGTCAAAACATTTTTTACTGCATCACAATAAAGACCCCGCTAATTAAAAATTTTGGGGCATAGAACTATACGTTAAACACTGGCGAGGAGGGCACAAAGTTAGAACCCTTAGTCAAATTGAGTCCAAATGGATCTTTACATTAGACACCTTCTCGCCTAGGGGGATGAACATAGAATTTGATCTTAATTGCTTTTTAAGTGATTTTTAAAATATCCACCATTTATATAACCACTTCAAGTATTTTTATGGTTTTATATTCCACCACCTATCCTGGTTATGATGAAGACCACCGTGAGGGAGGGAGAAGGAAGCAGACCCCTTTGCATCATTTATATGCGGTTAACCCTTTGCCGCAAGGTAAAGGTCCATTGCTCACTTAAGGCCCCATGCACACGAGACGCAGATGCAAACTCTGCTGAACGCGTGTTTTAAAAAGCAGAAACCTGCGTTTAAAAACGCGCGTTTTGCTGTGTTTTCATGCTGCGTTTAGACGCGTTTAGACGCGTTTGCGCCTATAAGCATTTGTAAAGATAACATCATATAGACCCTCCCCAAGCTCAGAAAGCATGTATTATTAACTATTTCTGCCAATTTGATCAGAGTGAGCAGCAGCAGCAGAGAGAGCAGTTGTACACTTGCATTTGCCTCTCTTTCTGTGTTTTTTTTTTTAAATGGATCCCATATTGAATATATGTCAGGAAATGCTCCTGATGTTGCTCTTGATGCGGCAGCAATGTCGTCGCAAATTTGCATGAGAGGTCCAGAGTCAGAGCTCGTCGATATTGGACCCATCCGTTGATGGCACAGCGAATGTCCGTTGGATATTTCACAAACATGTATGCATTTCACAAACATGTATGCATTAGTGAGTATATATGTTCTATGAACTATCTAAACTAATTACGACATTTTAAACAATTTTTCTAGTATTTTTTATGGTTTACCATCATATTTCTGAGTTTTCTGCTCCAAAAAATTGGGTTCCTTTAAAAAGGCTTATAAACGCAAACGCGGCTAAACGCAGGTGCCTGCGTTTAGCCGCGTTTAGCTGCGTTTTGCGTCTGAAAAGCAGAAAAGCAAAGTGTCTGAACGCATTTTTTTGCTTCTGGAAAAACGAGGTTAAACGCAACTGCATAAAAACGGGAAAAAAATAGACTGTGTGCATGGACACATAGGATAACATTGCATGCGTTCAGGTGCAGTTGAAAAAAGTGTCCAACTGCCTCTGAATGCGCGTTTAACAGCGTCTCGTGTGCATGAGGCCTTAGTGTACCCCACACGAAGAGGGGCGACCCCCACTGTCTAAGACATGCCACTGCACGGATATCACCTTTGACCCAAGGATCACATCACTACCCTCACTTTCTTACCACAAGAAATGATTATATATCTATGAACTGTTGAGGATTGATTTATTTACCACGGACTTATATGCATGCAACATAGTCGCATATGACTATTTTCTACGCATCCTGCATTATGCGATTTTACCTATAGGATATCTGTGTGTGCACTTTGCGTCTGCACCTAGCATTTCGTTATATTTTATATTTCATATTTTATTCTACTGCACTTTGCTTACTGGTAGCTTGATATTTTACCAGGGATTTTTTTCATTTATAGTCACGCTGACTAGTTCCATCCAGCTCATACACTATTTTGTATGCTCGCACCTTATATTTATTGTTTTACTGTTCACTCTAGTGCAACTTTCTTGCACATACCTCTACTTAACACATATCTCTAATGTGATTACAATTATCGTTTTTTATCCTTCACTCAACCACTCAGTAGTTTTTTTAGCCTGTGCACACTTGCACTAGCACTTTAAGGATTTTATACTTTGTTCACCATCTACTATGCACTTTGGAATTGTTTATTTATAGACACATTTTTACCATATGTGTCCATATGTTTACCATACATGATTTTATATGTATATCTGACCTTTTTTATGTACCCGTTTATGGTGTTTTATAAGTAATTTTATTTAGGTGCTATTAGTTCAATTTACACTCTCGCACCTTAATATTATTTACAACTTTATTATTATATATATATATCTTTACCTGTGTTCACCAATTAGCAATTTTTAGCAACTTGCATTGGTCATACCATACCCCTTATCTTGTATAGTAAGGGAGTTATCTATTTCAACTCGCATGACTTTGACCTAATAGTCGCATCATCAACTATTATTGTCTCATATGTTATCTACACCCTAGGGGTTTACGTCTTTATCCCATTACTGCCACCTTGTGGTAGATTAGGCCACCTCCCTGGGGAACAGCGCAGCACCACCCCCACTTCCATATATCGGTCACGATCCCCCCTGCTGCGCTGAAAGTCCTTTCGGACAGGACACTGGACGAGGGGTAAGCCAACAGTTCCATTGCAAATTGTTCAAGCTCTGGCCAGAGGTCAAGCCTGCCCACCCAGTAGTTCAGGGGTTCCTCACTTCTCAGAGCGTCCACTTCGGCCGTTAACCTGATGTAGTCGGACACCTGTCAGTCCAGGCGTTCCCTGATGCTGGATCTGGATGACACCTGTCGATGGGTAGGCTGAAAGAATGATCTCATATCAGAAGTGACCAACACATCTTCAAACCGCCCTCTTCTTGCAGGCGCTGTTGGATTGCTACCCGCAACTCTTTCTCTGGGAGTGGAAATTCTTCTGCCAGCGCACGCAAAAGCAGAATGCAGTATTTCTCTAAGCAAGGCCTGGAAGTGCTCCATTCTGACAGCCCTCTGTGATGGTGGTAACATTTCTGCCATTTTGTGTTTGTACTGGGGGTCTAAGTACGTTGCCACCCAGTACTGGTCCTTGACCTTTATGCTTTTTATACGGGGGTCCCTGTTAAAACACTGGAGCATGAAGGCCCCCATTTGCACTAAACTGGAAGCAGTGTGGTGGCCTGGCTCCTGCTCATCATCCAGGATAATGTCGTCCTCCTCGTTCTCCTCCCCCCATCCACGGACAACAACAGGGATCCCAGAAAGTTTTAAAGCATGCTCTTCTTGCTCCTCCTTATCCACCCCGGCACCATCCTCCTCTGACTCCTCTTCAGACTCCTGTTGTTGACTTGTCTCAGATAGAGTAGCCCCCCCTGGGAATTCATCCAGAATTGCGACTTCCTCATCTTCCTGCTCCTGCTTCTCCACGGCTTGATCAATGACACGACACAATGCATGCTCCATAAAGAAGGCATAAGGTACGATGTCACTGATGGCGCCATGGCTGCGACTGACCAGTTTGGTGATCTCATCAAATGGCTGCAGAAGTCTGCATACATGAGCAGCCACTGGCACGGTGAAAAAAAACCAAGCTCCCCAGAACCTGTTCTGCCGCAGAGTTCATACATCTAGTCATTAACTGCACGTTTCTGCTGGAGCAGCCTATCAAGCATATAGAAGGTTGAGTTCCATTGCGTCGGACAATCACAAATAAGACGTCTGACCGACAGAATTTTGCCCTGTTTCAACAGGCTAAGCAGATTGGCACCGTTGTTGCACAACACTTTACCAACTGTCAAATTGAGCGGTGTTAGCCACTGATCTGCCTGTGAACGCAAAGCTGAAAGGAGTGTAGGGCCAGTGTGGCTCTTGGCTTCCAGGCACAACAGACGCAGCACAGCATGGCAACCTCTCACCTGGCATGTCAAATAGGTTCTGGGGATCTTGGGGGGCGCAGCGGAAGAGACGGTAGCAGCGGAAAAGGAGGAGTCAGCCGAGAAGGAGAGGGAGGATGGAGTAGGAGGAGGAGAAGAAGAGGCAGGCCTGCATGCAATCCGTGGCAGTAAAACCAAATCTACACGGGTTACATGCTTGACGGCCGTCAGAAGGTTCACCCAGTGGGCAGTGAAAGTTATATACCTTCCCTGCCCGTGTTTGCTAGACCATGTGTCTGTGATCAGATGTATCTTGGCACCGACACTGTGTGCCAGAGATACATTCACTTGCCCCTGAACATGGCCATATAGCTCTGGGATGCCCTTCTGTGAGAAATACTTCCTTCCTGGGACCTTCCATTGTGGTTTTCCAATGGCCACAAATTTTCGAAAGGCCTCTGAGTCCACCAGTTTATATGGCAGTAGTTGGCGGGCTATCAGTTCTGACAAGCCATCGGTCAACCGTCATCATTTTTTTACGCTCGGACATTTGACCCACGGGAGCATGCCTTTTTCCAAAAAAACGTGAGGACTGCATGATGGAAGGTGGAGTGGAGGACAATTCTGAGGAGAAGGAGAAGTAGCAGAGGCTGGACAGTGAGAGCCTGGAGTGTGGCTTTGTGGGTTCTGACGGCGTTGCTCCCACTGGGCTCGGTGATGGCAGCTCATGTGCCTTCTTAAGGCGGTCGTCCCTAGGTGAGTGTTGGGCTTACCTCGACTTATGCGTTTACTGCAAAGGCTGCAGATGGCAACACTGTTGTCAGCAGCGGACACATTAAAAAAAGCCCACACTGCAGAGCCATGTGCCGGCGTCCCGGGAGCGCCAGATGTGACCGTACATGGTTGATGCCTCGCTCCTGATACATTAGCAGTCTGGTTTGTCCCTCCTGTGCAATGTAAGTTCTGCCTGCTTCTCCTCCCTATCTGCTGGTCCATTTCTCCCTCTGAACTCCCCTCCTCTTCCTCTCTTGTGGGCACCCACGTGACATCCCTAGACACAGCATCATCTACGTCACCTTCCCCACCACTAAAATTAGAGATCTCGAAGTAGGCAGCAACATCGGGGACCAACCTCCTTGGGCTGATCTGGGTACTGTCGTCAGACTGCTAAGTGCAGGGCTGGTGCAAGGATTCTTGACACCCTAGGCGAAACCTCATTTTGCCGCCCCCCCCCCTGGCCCCACTCCTGACTCCACCCCCTTTGCCCTGCCCATGTATACCCCACCTTTTTAATGAAGCACCCATCAAATGCAGCCTACCAATGAATGGTTGCTTGCTTCCATTCATTCAGGAGTTGGGACACAGACACAGTCCCCTGCCGCTGCTGTGCCGCTGACACTATGTACGAACGGAGCAGTGGAGGCCTGCTGATGCAGAGACTTAGTTGCTTGCTGCAGAGAGAAAAGAGTAGGAACACCAGTGGCTGGGTGCCCCTAGGCAACAGTGCGCCGTAGGCGGCTGCCTAGTTTGCCTAGTGGTAGCACCGGCCCCGCCCATGCTACATAACTATAAAACACCATGGTTGAACACTCAACTGCTACCCTCTTCAGCTGCAGAGGCAGCAGCAGGTAGTCTATATTTTTGTTTATTTAAAATCCTCCAAACATACAGGTTATTATTAAAAACATAGTTACATTCTGTATATACAAACAATTTAAAGAAATATATATATATATATATATATATATATATATATATATATATATATATATATATATAAGCAAATAAACTTACATCCGTACCCGGGAGTGAACACATGTGGGGGCATGATGCCTCCCTGGAATTATACCCGGTGACCCGTTCAAGTGAAAAGGGCCGCACTGCGAACACCCCGCAATCATGTGAAATGCACGTAGTTGCGGCGCACTAGTGTGGCACTCAAGAAGTTAAAGCAGGTAGTGAGGAGGCAATACAACCTGTCAAATGCTCTCTGAAGAGTGATCCGGACATGGATCACCCCTCAGAGACCAAAGCACACGTGAACAAGCCCTAAAAGTGTGAAAGGAGTGAAGCTGAGAGTCTACACTCACAATGGTGCGGAGCCCCAATCCGGCGTGAAGATTGGTTACATTTGTGACCCAGCACTGAGCGGTGTGCAGTCTGTCTATATAAGTGAATGGAGCTGCGGAGACGCCATGGATGGGCATGCGGCATTGAATGAAGACAGTGGTACCCCTTAAGCCCCCCGTACACATGATCAGAAAATTGTACAAAAAATATCGCTTTTGAATCGATCGTACGATAATCTGATTGTACACAGTGTTCCAGAGCCAATCATGACAGTTCATCTGATATATACGATCGGACATGCATGAAAAATTTCCTCCTACGATACCAGATAGTATGATTTCTGTTTAATCAGTACAGTTGCCATTTGAAAATACAATACATGACATCACTTCCAAATTTTTATGCTGTCGTATGAGAATCTTGGTAACTAGTAAACTGTTCATTTTTGATGCGAGACTAGCATGAAAAAAAACCCAGATGATCATTTGTCCGATGATCTCATCACATGTACCAGGCGTTACTTCAAAACTCAGCACAGCTGTGTCTCACCAAACAGATAAACGTCTCATCACACTGTGCGGGGCTCAGCACCCATGTGACGGCACATAAAATCACACGTTTTCCTGCACCACATGAAAATACAGAGATTTATGGGTGCCATTGATTTTTTTTTTTTTTAATGGCATCCCCACACATGCAGCAAACACACTTGTATTCACGCCCACTGTGACGGATTCTTTTCCTCACTCCACTGAGGCTTCCTTCAGTAATTTTGCTTCCTCCAATCTGACCATCAGAGAGAGGTATTCTAGCTGCATCAAATACAAGTCTAGCCGAAAATAGCTTGTATAATCTTGAACTGCTTTATTTGACAGAATACAGCCTTTTTATATACATTTAACACAAAGGGTTGATAATGAGGTGGGACTGCTCATGGATTCTTCCCCCTCCCCTATAGCCACAACTCAAAAGACAATAACACAATCAACATTCCAATTAACCCAGCAGCCTAGGTGACCAGACAGTCCGTCTCCAGATCAGCCTTTTCAAGGTTTGTGTATTGTTTAACATTTACACTCAAGAAAACAGACTCTCCAAAATGCAACAAAAAGAGATTAATTATATCAATGTGGACAGAAAAAGGTCCTTGCAGCCAGTGCCCGTGACAGTGCCCCCCCCTGTCCCATAGTCCGGCAGACCCAACTAGATCCACCACGGGTCAGCTTGGGGCTGTCTGGGAGAGTCTTATAGTTCAGTTTGCCGGGAAAGTCCATCTGCGTTTCCGTTCTGCTTTCCTGGCCGATACTGGATGGTAAAATTGTAAGGCTGCAGGGCCAAGCTCCATCGTAACAAACGTCCATTGTCCCCGGAGACCCGATTAAGCCAGATTAATGGATTGTGGTCGGTGAGCACCGTAAAAGATCGTCCGTAGAGATAAGGTTGGAATTTCTTGAGAGCCCACACCAGCGCCAAACACTCCTTCTCCACGGCTGCATAACCGACTTCCCTGGGTAGCAGCTTCCGACTGATGTAGGCCACTGGGTGCTCACTGCCATCAGGTCCTACTTGGCTTAGTACTGCCCCCAGCCCGAATGTAGAGGCATCTGTGTGGACACAAAAACGTTTGGTTGGGTCTGGGGCAGCTAGAACAGGAGCTGAAGTTAGTGCATTCTTTAATCGTTGGAAGGCAGCTTCACACTCGGGGGACCACAGTACCTGTCGGGGAAGGTGCTTCTTAGTTAGGTCTGTCAGGGGCTTAGCGATGGAACTATATTGTGGGACAAACTTCCTATAGTACCCAGCTGTGCCGAGGAACGCCAGGACCTGGGTTTTAGTACGGGGGGGTCGGCCACTTGGCAACTGCCTCAATCTTAGCAGGCTCAGGTCGTTGTTGTCCACTGCCTACTCGATGTCCAAGGTATTGTACCTCGGACATCCCTATGCTGCATTTCTCTGGCTTAAGGGTTAGTCCTGCAGCCTTGATGCGGTCTAACACGACACCCAGGTGAACCAAATGGTCCTCCCAGGTATCACTGTAGATCGCAATGTCGTCCAGATATGCACAAGCATAGTCCTGGAGGCCATCGAGGAGTTGGTCTACCATCCTCTGGAAAGTTGCCGGTGCATTCTTCATCCCAAATGGCATTACTTTAGACTGGTATAGGCCAAATGGGGTAATGAACGCCGATTTTGGAATAGATTCTGCATCCAGAGGAATTTGCCAGTACCCTTTGCATAGGTCGAGAGTTGTCAGGAATTTTCCCCGAGCAATGCGATCTAACAGATCATCCACCCGGGGCATAGGGTAAGCGTCAGTGGTGGTGCACTCATTTAATCTGCGGTAGTCTACACAGAAGCGAGTCGTGCCATCCCGCTTCGGTACAAGGACCACCGGGGAAGCCCAGGGGCTGCTGGATGGTTCAATGACTCCCAACTCAAGCATCTCCTTAATCTCACGACGCATCCCCTCTCTCACTGCGTCAGGTATCCGGTAAGCCACCTGTCTTAGTGGCAGTTGTCCCGGGGTCTCCACTCGGTGCACTGCCATAGTAGTGTACCCTGGGACTGTGGAGAACATTTCCCTTCTCTGGCTAAGGACCTGCCGAGCTTCTTCTCTCTGCGTTGGCCCTAGCTGGTCGTCAAGCTTTATGGACTCTATCCCTGCAGTAATCCTATTTAGCGCCGGGAGCACCAGCAGGGGAAGATTCTCACAATCTTCCACAGCTGGAGCACATATAGCGGCTACCTCTCCTGATCTTTCCCAGTATGCTTTCAACATGTTCACATGAAAGGTCCGTCTGACTCTTTCATCCGCACATTTAGCCACTAGGTAGGTCGTGTCACAGAGCTTTGCCACAACCCGGTAAGGTCCCTGCCAAGTGGCCTGTAACTTGTCCTGCTTGGTTGGCCTGAGGGCAAGAACCTTCTGCCCAACCTCCAGAGTGCGGTTCCGAGCAGTACGATCGTACCATCGTTTCTGCCGCTTTTGGGCAGCCCGAAGGTTCTCTTGGACAGTGTCCGTCAGCTCTTTCAGTCTGTCCCTAAACTCAAGAACGTATGCTACGATAGAGGACCCTTGGGGATCAATTCCCCCTTCCCAGTGGGCTCTGACTAGATCTAGGGGCCCCCTCACCCGCCTCCCATACAGCAACTCAAATGGGGAGAACCCGGTAGATTCCTGCGGCACCTCCCGATAAGCAAAGAGAAGGTGTGGCAGATATCTCTCCCAATCCCTGTGAGAGGTTGCAAATGTCCTAAGCAGCTGTTTCAGTGTTCCATTGAACCTCTCACACAGTCCGTTGGTCTGGGGGTGATAAGGAGAGCTCTGTAGGGGCTTTATCCCACAGAGCCTCCATAACTGCTGAGTGAGCTCAGCAGTGAACTGGGTCCCCTGGTCAGAGATGATTTCCCGAGGGAAACCCACCCTGGCAAAGATCCGGAGCAAGGCATCAGCCACAGTTTCTGCGTGGATATTTGCCAGGGGAATGGCCTCCGGGTACCGGGTGGCATAATCCACCACAGTAAGGATATATTTCTTCCCAGAAGGACTAGGTCGGGGCAATGGTCCAACCAGGTCTACGGCAACTCGGCTAAAGGGTTCATCAATGATCGGTAAAGGGTGTAGGGGAGCTTTCAGTGGGCCCCCATGCTTACCCACCCGCTGGCATGTGTCACAGGTCCGGCAATACTGTCGGACATCCCCTGTAATCCCTGGCCAAAAAAACGACTGCGTCAGACGGTGGAGGGTCCGGGACATCCCCAGGTGTCCGGCTAAGGGTATGTCATGCCCAATGCGCAGCAGGTCATGCCGATACTTCTGCGGCACAACCAGCTGCCGCTTGGGTGGATGGGAGGCTGTCTTTCCCTCAGTAACCCGATAGAGTAATCCCTGGACCCACTCTACCCGCTCCCCCTCCAACCCCCCAGGGTCCAATCCTGCTCTTTCCCTATAGCTAGCTAGAGAAGAGTCACTGAGAGTTGCCTGAGCAAAGTCTTGGGGAGAAGAACAAGTCGGGGTCTTAGGCTCTGGTTGTACCGTCCGCCTTGAATCCACGTATTGGTCAGCTAGGGTGGCAGCTTCATCTACTGTGACTGGCCGCCGATCCTTTACCCAGTCTCTAACTTCAGGTGGGGTATGGTCATAGAATTGTTCCAGGAGAATTAGCTGGAGCGCATCTGCCATGGTAACAGCTTGGCGCCCAGCCATCCAACTCTCCGCTGCTCGGGTCATTTGATGAGCCCATTCTGTGTACGGTTCTCTCTCCTTTCAGCGGAGGTTACGAAACCTCAAACGGTGTGCCTCTGGAGTAATGCCGAAGCGAGCCAATAGTCTTTCTTTTACCCGATCATAGTTCTGGCTGATCTCGTCTGGGACATTATTGTACGCCTCTGCAGCCCTTCCTGTGAGCCGGCTGACCAGGAGCGTGACCCAATCCGCTTTATTGACACCTTGGAGACCGCATTGCCTCTCAAACATTTGCAGGTAAACATCCATCTCATCTTCCCCATCTTGAAACATTCGGAAGGCAGCATAGGGTAGCTTTTTGCGGGCCGCTGGAGCTTCCCGGTTGAACATAACTGACGCTCCTTGGTCCCGCTGGAGTTCAGCCATTCGCAGCTGGGACACCTCTCGTAACACCTGACTGATAACCTCCTGCGGGGGGTGAGTACCATACAAGGCCAGTCGCCACTGGACGTCACGCTGGAACTCTGTCCCCTCTGAGGTATGTGCTGGTGGGTTGCTGGCCTGGTCGATCTCCATTAGTTCGGTTATGAGAGTCGCTTTGGATTTGTTGCTGGAGACTTTTCCACGGGCTTCCAAGAGATCCTTCAAGGTGCTGCGCTTGAGTCTGGCGTAGTGATGTTCCATCCGCTGTTAGGAGCAGGGGGTCCCGGAGGTGGTTTGGGTATGCCTAGGTAAGAGGAAGCATCCCACAGCTTGCCACCAATGTGACGGATTCTTTTCCTCACTCCACTGAGGCTTCCTTCAGTAATTTTGCTTCCTCCAATCTGACCATCAGAGAGAGGTATTCTAGCTGCATCAAATACAAGTCTAGCCGAAAATAGCTTGTATAATCTTGAACTGCTTTATTTGACAGAATACAGCCTTTTTATATACATTTAACACAAAGGGTTGATAATGAGGTGGGACTGCTCATGGATTCTTCCCCCTCCCCTATAGCCACAACTCAAAAGACAATAACACAATCAACATTCCAATTAACCCAGCAGCCTAGGTGACCAGACAGTCCGTCTCCAGATGAGCCTTTTCAAGGTTTGTGTATTGTTTAACATTTACACTCAAGAAAACAGACTCTCCAAAATGCAACAAAAAGAGATTAATTATATCAATGTGGACAGAAAAAGGTCCTTGCAGCCAGTGCCCGTGACACCCACCAAAACAGACCCCACTGCAATATAATGCAGATTGGTGTGAAGCGATTTAAAAAAAATCACATCTGCACCTTTATTGCACATTTCACGCAAACATGGCTGCCCATTGATATTAATAGGCTGCCCTAAAACACGACACGTGGGAATACACACACTCCGATACACCTCAGGGGGGAACAAGTCCTCAATAAAGTGAAAACAGGGGTAACCCCATTATTACATATCACTACACATGGGGTGACCCTACATTTATACACAGCGGTGACCCCACATTAATATACAGGGGTAACCCTCATCACTACACAATAGTTGACCCCCATTATTACACATCTCTACACAGGGGTGACCCCACATTATTACACAGGGGTGACCCCACATTATTACACAGGGGTGACCCCTTAATTACTGCACAGAGTTGCCCAAATTTTTACAGATAACACCACATTAATACACCTCCATCACTACACAGGAGGAACCCCCTTATTACATATTACCACACAGGGTGACCCTCCCCCCATTATTACACATTGGTGACCCCCAGTAGAGAAAGTTGCATAGAGGTGATAGTGGGAGGACTGAACCATGTACAGGTGGGGGGGGTCCCGGGACACACTTACCCCATGGGTAGTCAGGCAGCTGCGGGTGACAACCAGTGGGAGGACTCGGTGTCTCTCCGGCTCTCAGCAGATCACACATGTGGCTCTCATCAGTTGATCCTCATGGAGCTCCAGCCGGACTGAGTGTGATCCCAGGAAGGAGAGGCAGAGTCCCGGGGATCTAGTGTGCTCCGTCCCCCCATCCCCCCATCCCCCCATCCCCTTGCTCCTCCAGCGATCAGGGTTAGTGAATCTCTGCCCATGTTCTCCGCTCGCACTGTGGATGAAGTGAGAACACCGGCGAAGAGCATCCCCGGCATCCCTTTAGATGGGTCACAGGCGGCACAGTCATCCGCCCGCCGATGCTGCGCCTCTGACACTGTAAGGAGGTTCCTCGGGAGCGGCTGCCTATTGTGTTCAGACCGACATAGTTGCTAGCTGCAGACAGAGGGAAGAGGGTTAACAGTGGCAGGGCGCCCTAGGTGGAAGTGCGCCCTAGGCGGCTGCCTAGTCCGCCTAGTGGTAGCACCGGCCCTGGCTGAGTGGCGGTTGTTGCTACCTCCTCTACCTGATCCAATGCCAAGAATGGCTGCGCATCGGAAATGTCTTGTGATGGATCGGAAAAGAATTCCTGTGACTCAAGCGGATGGTATATGGTGGTGGTGGTGTTGGTGGTAGTGTCTTTGGGGGTGCACACAGCAGAGAGTGAAGAGGGTGCAGATAGAGAAGATGAGGAGGGTGCAGAAGAGTAAGGTTGAGTGAGCCACTCAACCAAGTCTGGTGTGTCCTTTGACGTAATAGAACGCACCTTCTGCAACTTCCCACTTTGGCTCAAGCCTGGTGCTCCTGCCCTACCCCTACCACCCCTGCGGAAGGGCCTGCCTCTTCCTCTGCCTGTCATTTTTTAAATGACCCTGTGACAAAAGTCTCAAGAGAAGTGCAGTATATGTGGAAGACGGTATATAACACCCCACTTTAATCTGTCGTTTTGGGGGGCCACTGGTCTATCACACCAGTTATAATACTTTTTTCTAATTGCGTTTGTTACTCTTTGTAGTATCGCTGCAGAACCGCTCAGCAGTCACAATGCTGCACAGTAGAAATGCACTATACTATGCTTTCTATATTTGAAAGTATTTTATACGTGTATTACACCCCTATATACTGCACACCATATAGTACACCTATACCAGTCCTTAAAAGGACTTTTGTGGACCTATATTCGTTAGCGATTTGTGTCACTACAATCTGTTCCCTGCGACACACAGCAACCTCTACCTACACAGACAAAAGAGCTGCGGAACCGCTCAGCAGTCACAAATTTGCTGCACAGTAGGAATGCACTCACTATAGTATTCTTTCTATATTTGAAAGTATTTTATACGTGTATTACACCCCTATATACTGCACACCTATACCAGTCCTTAAAAGGACTTTTGTGGACCTAATAGTAGCTAGTGAGTACAGACTGTCCCTGCTCCAAACAGCAAACTCTCTCCCTACACCTCTCTCCCTCTCCTATACACCTATGCCAGTCCTTTAAAAGGACTTTTGTGGACCTAATAGCTAATGAGTACAGACTGTCCCTGCTCCACACAGCGTCCTATCCCTACACTGACAAAAGACAGAATGTAAAATGGAAGCCAGATCAGGTCTATTTATAAGGTAGGGGGTATGTCAATGTGCTGAAATGTCTCAATTGGCTGTCCTGTACCCCATGATGGATGTGTCATCGGTCAAAGTTCTTCACAATGTAAAAGAATATGGCTGCCGCGAACAGCGCCATAAGTCCGCCGGTTTGGCGAATCGCGAACAAGCAAAGTTCGCCGCAAACCGACCGCCGGGCGAAACGCAAGGCCATCTCTATCTGCTATCTTATTCTATAGCTGGGCGTTTATGGGGTAATAAAGTTTCCAATCACACCATAGGAAAGCTTAATCAATTAGTAGCTTACTCATATCAGTTGTTACATAACAAAAAATTCAAAATGACTTCCACCACATTTTTATAGGAGATCCTAAATTCATAGCATACCATCAAGATATAAGTGAATTCTACTGCCCCGTACACATGGTCAGAATTTCCGACGGAAAATGTCCGATCGGACCATGTTGTCGTAAAATCCGCCCGTATGTGGGCTCCATCGGACTTTTTCCGTTGGAAATTCTGCTCTCAAATTTTCCGACAGCAAAATCCGATCAGACTTTTTTCCGACGGATTTTGTGGTCGGGGCATAATGGTGGATTGACAACATACTAACCACCCTCAAAAAATTCAACGAAAATGCCTTTACCACCTCCTCGTCATTAAAAACTAAATATAACATCCCCAATATTGAACTCAGGAGGTTCCTTCAAATTAGACCCTTCTACGACTCGCATTTTCCAATTTCAGACATGGAAGAACCCACATTTTATGAAAATATATGTTCCAGATCACCAAGGGGTACCGGATTAACATCCGAGAGATATACAAACCTGATTAATATAAATTCTCTAACTTAACTACCCTACATGCTGAAATGGGAACAAGAATGGAAAAATGGAAAAATGGACTGATTGCATCAACAACCTACTTAGATGCACAAGATCACTCACTCAGGGCCAGTGTAACCATTAGTCAGAACAGGCAGCTGCCTAAGGTGGCAGGATAGGAGGGGGTAAAATCCTTGCTGACAAAGTGACTCCGCACAGCTCCCTGCTATTACACACCCACAGCACCAAGCAGATTGACGCTCTATTGTGGGATGCAGGGTGGCCAGAGGATGAGCCAGGCAGTAATAAGGATAAACCAGCACGGGCGGAGTCTGTGTGAGCAGCTGCAGGAGGAGCGTCTTCTCCCCCAGGCACCATGACTTGTAGTGTGGAGATGGATAGCAGCTATACCTCTATCTCCGGCACTTCACAGCCTCTGACATCTTGTCATAGTCACACAGTGAGAGCAGGGAAAGCCAGCTTACAGCTCACTCTTCTGCTTCTCCAATCCGATACACCGCCTCCGCCGGTATTTAACCACTTGCCTACGCCTCATGCAGATATACTGCGGCAGAATGGCACGGGCAGGCAAATTAACATATGGGTATGTTGCTTGCCTCCCGCAGTGCCCTCCAGGAGCGATCCATGCTGAGGGGGAGGCCACTGATTCATGGCCACCCTTTCGCAATTGCTCCTGGCGAATGAGAAACTTCCTCTGCCTCTGTAATGTAAACAGAGGCAGAGGAAGTGATGTCACCTCTCCTCGTGTCAGTCTTTTCGTTCCGGCGCCGAGGAGAGAAGACATCCAAGTAAGTGCACCAACACTACACTAACAGTAGAACACGCAGGCACACTAATCACCCCCGATCACCCCCTGCACCCCCTGTCACAGTGACACCAATAGCAGTTTTTTTTTTTACTGATTATTGCATTGGTGTCATTTGTGACTGTTATAAGTGTTAGGGCAGTTAGTGGTAGGCCCCTTTAGGTCTAGGGAACCCCCCTAACCCCCTCTAATAAAGGTTTAACCCCTTGATCCCCCTCGTCGCCAGTGTCACTAAGTGATCGTTTTTCTGATTGCTGTATTAGTATTACAGGTGACGCTAGTTAGGCAGGTAAGTATTTAGAAAAACAAAGCACAGAAGGAAGGCGCCACCAGGTTAAAATTGTAAGCATTTTATTTCACAAAGACAAGGTACATATGTCTACTTACATTTAGTAAAGGCAATTCAGCATAAAAAGAGTCCTCTGGGGCGTCAGGTATGCACTACGTCCGTCTGTTCTTAGTCCAGTTTTGGTGTCCTGTCCAGCAGGATATCCTGTAGTTATTATCACTGGCTAGTCGGACCGAGAGCGAGGCTTGGCTCCGGTCAGTTGATTCGAACAGGCGTCGGGCGTGATGATGTCACAGCTGGGGCGACGGCGTTTCGGAGCATGCGCACTGTAGATGTGAAGAACAGGCGCGCTCCTTCATCAGAGCTGGAGGAAAAACAGGCTGATTTTCAGCCTTATATTGGTGCTGAAGTTATGGGGCCATCTAGAGGCTATTGAGGAGAAGGCCTGAGCTAAGAACATGGACGTTCTCTAACACAAAGTCGGACATGTTGATGACAATCGCATATATAGCGGCAAAAATAAATGGAGATTTAAAAACACATAATTATAGATTAACCAAAAAATAATAACCCAAAAAATGAGGATTGGCTAAACATGTTTGGGAAATAGTAGATACAAAAGTATATTAAATAAAAAATAAAATAAAATTGAATTGAAATAAAATTGAATGAAATAAATGGAAACGCAAACGAACAGTAATAAGATATTGCTAGATAAAAGACTGTGACAAATCATAAAATTATTTATTAATTCGGACATTTTAAAAAAAAATATATATAAATATATATATATATATAAAAACATATATATATATATATATATATATATATATATATATATAATATATATAAATATATAAACTGGATGCATGCTAAAAAAACAACACATATATACATATATATATATATATATATATATATATATATGCATACATGTATACATACATACACACATACACATACATATACGTATCTGTTGATCACGTACCCATTTTAAACCTATTTTAATTTAAAAACTCTATATATTTAATGTTACAAAATTGTGGATAATTCCAAAGCTTCATTGATTCCGCCAGGGGACAATGCTTCCAAGGAATAGATCCAGTAAGTTTCGCGCTCACAGAGCTTAAAAAATCTCTCTGCATCTGTAATATTTTTGGGCATTTGTTCAAGGATCCAGACTTTTAGCCCTTCGGTGGAACCTTTATGGTGTTGGGCAAAATGACGAGGAACACTGTGTTTGTCTTTCCCTCCCTCGATTTTTCTGCGATGTTCACCGAATCTCTCGCGGAGGGGACGAATGGTGCGACCTACATAGATTAGCTCACAGGGACACTTCAGACAGTACACGACAAAATCAGATGAGCAGTTGTAGAATTGGCTAATCTCATAATTTTTTCCTTTTATCGTATACTGTTTTTGACCATGTTGTATGTACTTGCATGTTTTCATAGAGATTTTTTGCAATAGCCTCTAGATGGCCCCATAACTTCAGCACCAATATAAGGCTGAAAATCAGCCTGTTTTTCCTCCAGCTCTGATGAAGGAGCGCGCCTGTTCTTCACATCTACAGTGCGCATGCTCCGAAACGCCGTCGCCCCAGCTGTGACGTCATCACGCCCGACGCCTGTTCGAATCAACTGACCGGAGCCAAGCCTCGATCTCGGTCCGACTAGCCAGTGATAATAACTACAGGATATCCTGCTGGACAGGACACCAAAACTGGACTAAGAACAGACGGACGTAGTGCATACCTGACATCCCAGAGGACTCTTTTTATGCTGAATTGCCTTTACTAAATGTAAGTGGACATATGTACCTTGTCTTTGTGAAATAAAATGCTTACAATTTTAACCTGGTGGCGCCTTCCTTCTGTGCTTTGTTTTTCATGTACTTTGGAGTTTGCTCTCAACTTCCCGTTTTAAAGGCTGCCCTGGACTATTAATTTGTCTGCATGTCACAGATTAAAAGGTCTTGTTTCCTTTATTATTATCATTTTTAAGCATACAGATTATGTATACATACTATACTAGCTATGTCATGCTAACTGTTATTGGATATAAGGGAAGTGCAAAATATTGAATACAGAACAACAGCGCCATCTATATATATGTTTTTTATGTGTCTGTGAAGCAATTGCTGGCTGCAGTAGCTGTTTTTCAGTGTTTTTCCCTTCATACATTCTCTATATATAATTTTTCTTTTATACATATGTATTTTTATATATATATATATATATATATATATATATATAATTCATAGCCCCTCTTTTGCTACACGACTAAGTTTATTTCATTCAAGGATTTATCCACTTTGATATGGCGGTTATTTTGTTGATGGTCTCTTCATTCCACCATTTGTAGTGGCATACATTGGTAGATCTATTTTATTTGGTTATTTACTTATTTATTTTCTATTATTATTTCTAGCCAATCATTCCCCTTCCCTTGACTATTCTCTCTTTTTCTCTTTTTCCCTTATTTTTCTTTTTCTTTTTCTCTTTTTTCAACGTTTTTACTAAACCTAATTTTTAATTATGAACTTTTTAGAAGATATAGAATCTTCAAAGTACAATACATTGAATGAATTATATGCCCTATTACCTATTCCTTTATTTGGTGTTAATTCATCATTAAATAGAAATATTAGATATACTCTATGTGGTAAATTCAAAAAACTAGAACGATTAATCCATTCCGCCAACCTGCAATGGTGGGATAAATATTTTTTGGACAAGTATTTAGCTAATAGAATTCCACCTAGGGGCCTAAGAATAATCAAAAACTGTTCTTTTCTAGGGCCTGAGGAGGCCAAAGAATGGCATGGCATCTCCGAGTTTGGAACAGCCAAATGGATTGAGATTTTGATTAAACATAGAGGCATTAAATACGAACAAATTATAAATCAAATTAGTGCCCTTTCACTAGAAATCAAATCACCATTCAAATAGTTCCCAAAACTTGGTTAGACACCCTAAAGAGAAATTACCATAAGACAGGAAGATGAGCTCCTAAAAAACAAATTAGGAAAATTTAGGCGAGATCTATACGATTACACTAATCAGAGAGTGTTTACATGGATGATAAAATCACCCATAAACCACTTGCCTGATTCACATCATTTCAATAATAAAAGAGTACATACCCAAATGCCTTATGCACACCTCTCGGGTTCATGTTCTCCCCAAAACCCAAGACCCCATATCCCAAATTCTCTGCATATCCCTTCGTTGCTCTCACTACCCCCTATCAATACTACATGGGCTGCACCACACACAAAACAATCTAGTGTGGTGAAAGTCACAAAAATTTCTAACACTAATCATATAAAGTCTAAATCAAATGTTGCCAGTAGTATTAATACTAATTACACAAAGTCCAAATCCAATTCTGCTGGTAAAAGCAATGGAGGTCAAAGTAAATTGTGTAAAGATTTAATTAAATTCTATAATAGAAAACCATTAGCCTCAATATCCCATTGTATATCCATCCCGGCAGAATCGATGGACATAACACCAATTGCCCCCAATATAGACGTGCCAACTATACCAGTAACAACGTCATTTGTGCAAAAGGGAATACACCCTATGGAACATAATGATACTAGGGGTCAATCTTTTTCCCATAGTATTAAAGTTGTCATTTCTCCTAGGTCTATCCATACACATCAGTGTGTGGTCAGCCCTCCCACTTCTTCTTCACCACATAGTATTTCGACAAACAATTCGTCTCAATTCGGTTCCCAGCATCTACTAGATACGAGTTCAAATCTTTGTTCAAAAGATTCGACTTTTTTAGTCATGACCCCCTCCCCAGTGGCTGCCCTAAAAAGAAAATTAGGCGCAGAGGCTGTAGAGGGGGAAGATTCAGACATAAAAACGAGCCTCCACAAATTGCGAAAACTGTAAAGATTTTTAATCTATCCAAGCATGACCTTACTTCTGCTGAGAGCTCTATATTAAGTAGGGGCTTAAATTTTGCACCAGCATATAGACCTGACCCTTACATATTGTTCAAAGATTTGAACAAATATGTAAGGAAACTCACCCTCAAAAGATTCTTTGAAATACAAAGAACCAAATATAGGGAATCAGAAAATACCCCACTTCCAAATGGTGAGTTGATGTCTGCATTGGACTCTTTGGAGTCTAGTCTAGATATGGGCTCTATAGACATAGCAGACAATATGGGTTTAGATATTTCCTATACTGATCTAGAGTTATATACCCAACACCCACAAACGTCACCTCCTGTGGCACATTCCACCTTAAAACCTAAATCAGTGTTCTATCCCTACCAATCAAAAGGACCTCACATCACAACATTCTATAATATGGTATATGCAGACATAAAAAGATTATGCACCAACACAACCTTCTGTCCTCCTGATTTGGGCCATCTCACATTTGCGGAAAATAAAGCAATAAAATCCCTTTCTAATAATTCAGATATAGTCATCAAAACTGCCGATAAGGTAGGAGGCATCGTGATTATGGATCGAGATGCTTACCTTCAAGAAGCCTATCGTCTCCTATCCGATTCATCCACCTACCTAAGATTAAATAGAGACCCACTCCCTGAGTACAAAGAGGAAGTTATTCTGTTAATACAGGGAGCCATGCATTCAGGCATCTTGGAAAAATCAGAGGTCTCATTTTTGATCAAAGATTTTTACCGCACCCCTTATTTCTATCACATACCCAAGGTGCATAAGAGTCTATATAATCCCCCAGGTAGGCCCATTATAGCAGCCATGGACAGTATCACGTCTGGCTTGTCCAAATACGTTGATCACTACCTTCAGCCCCTGGCCCAAGGACTACAATCCTACATAAGAGATGGTACCCATCTACTTGAACTTCTAAAACCATATGTTTGGCACAACAATTACAACTGGATCTCACTGGATGTGAGCTCGTTATATACGTCCATACCACATACTTTTGGACTTGAGGCATTAAATTATTTTTTGTCCTTGGATCCCTATATGAACAGTAGACAAGCTTCCTTCATTTTAGATTGCACCCGTTTTTGTCTTGAACATAATTATTTCATGTTTGATGATAGTTTCTATGTTCAAGTCCAAGGAACAGCGATGGGAGCTAATTTCGCTCCCTCTTATGCAAACCTTGCCATGGGTCTATGGGAACAAAGATTTATTTGGAATAACAATCCCCACTTTAAACATCTAATCTATTATGGCAGGTACATAGATGATATTATCATTATCTGGGATGGTTCACAACAGGATACAGAGGATTTTGTATTTGTCTGCAATAGCAATCCATATGGCTTAAAATTCACATATGTCATAGATTCCGAAAAACTGGCTTTTCTGGATTTAGAGCTGTACCATATCGATGATGCTATACATGCTAAGAATTACACGAAACCGACAGCGGGAAA
The DNA here is from genome assembly GCA_028564925.1 of Lithobates sylvaticus. NCBI lineage: Eukaryota > Metazoa > Chordata > Amphibia > Anura > Ranidae > Lithobates > Lithobates sylvaticus. Next base: position 184,868,850 of record CM053028.1, read on the forward strand.
TTCCCTTCTACACTATAAGAGCTGCCATTTCCACAAATGGAAAAATAATATCCCCAAAGGACAGTTCTGCCGTTTAAAACGTAATTGTACAAGTCATTCTGACTATTTAGAGGAAAGTAAGATCCTTAGCAGAAACCTAAAAGAGAAGGGATATCCAGAATCCCTCATACGAGAGGCTCAAATTTATTATGAAGATCCCTTACCATCCAATAAAGTAAGAGAAAAATTTGATCAGTCTATATGCTTTACCACTAGGTTCCATTATGGTCACAAGAAGATGGAAGCCATCTTCAGAAAACATTGGCCGATACTTTTAGAGGACCAACATTTAAAAGCTCAATTACCTTAATGTCCCAAAGTTACATATATGAGAGCTCCTAATATTAAAAACAAAATTGCCCCCAGCAAGCTCACAACTAGCCGTCCCCAGCCTTCACCACGTTTATGTTTAGTACCATTGTGCGGCATGTTTCAATGCAAAAAATCTCTATGCAAAACATGCAAGTACATACAACATGGTCAAAAACAGTATACGATAAAAGGAAAATTATGAGAGTAGCCAATTCTACAACTGCTCATCTGATTTTGTCGTGTACTGTCTGAAGTGTCCCTGTGAGCTAATCTATGTAGGTCGCACCATTCGTCCCCTCCGCGAGAGATTCGGTGAACATCGCAGAAAAATCGAGGGAGGGAAAGACAAACACAGTGTTTAAGTAGGAATTCGAAATAAAACCGGGCACCAATCCAAATCCCAGCCTGTGTGCCTAAGACAGTGATCGTACTAAAGCTAAAGCTGCTACTTAAATAAGAATATATAAAGAGAGATCAAACCGTGGTCCGGAGTGGACTATAGCCTGATGGGTAGCGCTAAAATAAATTAAGTCTAAATTAGATAAAGCAAACTAAACAAATACAAATAAGCATAAGAATGATCCCACGTGATGAATTGTTTACAGTGTCCAGGATGGGGAAAAAATATCACAATAAAGGTTTTTGAATAGTGACTTCAAAAATTAATGTGCACAAATATAAATGAACAAAAAAGTGCCTCAGTGTTCATTAGTGTTCATGAAAATTGAAACAAGAAAAAATGAAGTGAAAAAAGATGAACGGTGCTCCCTTGTCAAAGCAATGTATCTTCACAAAATACTTTTCAATCAATCTTCCACCACACCGTTGTGCTCAAATGTGTCCACTCCCATAGGAAACTCATTCACCGAATATTGTTGCCCACACTCACGTGTAAGGCTAACAAGCGTGTATACTCTCCAAAAGTCGATCAGCGTTCCTCCAGTATTTTCCACTTAGTGTAATCAAAATACTCCACATGTAAGTAAAAAAAGTGCTCCAATAGTGTAATACTGCAAATTTATTAAAAAATAGCACACCATCCAAGCTTCAAACAGAACACTCACATTTTAAAAGAATAAAACCAGCAGAACTGAATCTCTATAAAACACAGCAGGTTCCACTCCAATACTTCAAGCACTGCAATACCACTTCGGAATACAAGCTAGGCAATAGGTCACGGCGGACCTGAGGTGTCTGCAATGTCACAGTCTAGTTCTCACCCTCTCCGACCACCGATATTGGTATGCCTCTGTATTCCACCGCAACTTTGTTTGGACGAGATGTAAACACTAAAAACGAATGCCGATTAGCCATGCTCCCGACATGTTTCGTCACTTCCGGACTTACTCATGGGGTTGGCTGAGCGGTCAGTCAATCACATATATGTACCCTCCCCTCCCTTCCCATTGGTGGGATGTATAGTCCTATCACACATCAATGCATACTGTACTGCAGAGATAGCCCCTCCCACCCCTCAGTGCACCCAATCGTGGAGACCGAACAGTCCCCTCCGTGGTGCGTAGGAGAGATGATCCCTCCCACTAGTCTGTGTGCCCTATCGGAATGTCCGGGACATACCTTCCATATGTTACATCTGTTTCAGCCGTCAGCGCATAGCTCCGGGTTCAGGTGCGCATGCGCGCGTCTTCGGAGAATCCGACAGTGTGGATGGTCCGCCCATCAGAGCCCAGCATCAAAGCACGTTTGCCTACGTGCCTATGACGTCAGAGCGTCCTCATTCGGCTCCCGCGCATGCGCGGCCCTTGCTAGCTCCCGCGCATGCGCGGCCCTCGCTAGCTCCCGCGCATGCGCGGCCCGCGCTAGCTCAACCGTTCAATAGGTGGGCTGATCCTCCTATCAGAACGCTATATTGGGACACGCTATAATATAATAGAGCAACTGACGTGAATTCCCTTCACATCACCAGCGCCAACATATGCGCCCTCCGACTCCTAATATGTGGTTGCATGTATCCTCTTCAGTCTAAACGCTAATAAAACCAGAGGAGGCTTGCAAACACCTCAAATCCTCCATAATACATATCCATGTCCAATGAGATTGAAGCAAATCCCTCCAAATTGATAATGGGTCATAGTACTGATGGTTGCAGATGGGGATGTTATTAGAAATATTAATAAAACATGGTTGATATTTAATAAACTAAAATAAACTGGATAAAATAGACATATTATTAGCTCTAAATTGCATTAAAACCTGTTATTACCACTCTTGTTGGTTGGGATGCCCTACTAAAAACAATAATATGTCTCGATAGGTCAATCTGTGCCTAATTCTAAATATGGACACGTGATCTATCAGCCTCTCAAAGCGGCAAAACTCATTCTGTATCCAATTCTATATCTCTCTCTCCCTTTTTTTATTTTATTTCAGAGCTTCTTCTTGCTTTTATGGACTGGCAGCCTTCTTATGCTCAGCAAATATGTTTTAAATTTTAGTATGTGTACATGGACTAATATCTAATTCTTGAACTAACACATACGTTATCCGTTTTTTCCCCCTCACCAAAACCTCCCCCCCCCTCCCCACAGTCATCCACCATATGCATTGTAAAAGCTATTTTCCTATGTGCGCCATACAAAATCCCCCTTGTTAAACATCTACAGTTTCCTAAGATGATAATGGTCATTAAACTCAGGGATAGGTATATTAGAAATCATTTAAGAAACAATTAAGGTCGAGCTCTATATTGAGCCCCCTAGGTGCGAGGCATTTAAAAAGGAATATCCACCGAGTTTCACGTTGCGATAAATCCCTTATCCTGTTAGACCCTCTCCACGAGGGATGTATAGTGTCAATCCCAATAAATTGGAGAAGACTGGCATCCCTGTCGTGTTTCAATCTGAAGTGCAGGGATACACTATGGTACTGGTAGCCCTTTCTAATGTTGGCAAGGTGTTCAGAGAACCGTATCCTCAATAATCTCTTTGTCCTCCCAACATAAAAAATGCCACATGGGCACCACATTAAGTACTCGACAAATGAGGTATTGCAGGTGATGAATTCCTTGATGGGAAAGCTCTCATTATCTCCATTGGTCACAGTGGTTGTACCTCTATTGGTAGTGTTCCTCATCATTTTGCCCAACACCATAAAGGTTCCACCGAAGGGCTAAAAGTCTGGATCCTTGAACAAATGCCCAAAAATATAACAGATGCAGAGAGATTTTTTAAGCTCTGTGAGCGCGAAACTTACTGGATCTATTCCTTGGAAGCATTGTCCCCTGCCGGAATCAATGAAGCTTTGGAATTATCCACAATTTTGTAACATTAAATATATAGAGTTTTTAAATTAAAATAGGTTTAAAATGGGTACGTGATCAACAGATACGTATATGTATGTGTATGTGTGTATGTATGTATACATGTATGCATATATATATATATATATATATATATATATATATATATATATATAGCATATATTTATATATATATATATATATATGTTTATATATATATATATATATATATATTTATATATATATTTTTTTTAAATGTCCGAATTAATAAATAATTTTATGATTTGTCACAGTCTTTTATCTAGCAATATCTTATTACTGTTCGTTTACGTTTCCATTTATTTTATTCAATTTTATTTCAATTCAATTTTATTTTATTTTTTATTTAATATACTTTTGTATCTACTATGTATTTTATTTCCCAAACATGTTTAGCCAATCCTCATTTTTTGGTTTATTATTTTTTGGTTAATCTATAATTATGTGTTTTTAAATCTCCATTTATTTATTTTTGCCGCTATATATGCGATTGTCATCAACATGTCCGACTTTGTGTTAGAGAACGTCCATGTTCTTATCTCAGGCCTTCTCCTCAATAGCCTCTAGATGGCCCCATAACTTCAGCACCAATATAAGGCTGAAAATCAGCCTGTTTTTCCTCCAGCTCTGATGAAGGAGCGCGCCTGTTCTTCACATCTACAGTGCGCATGCTCCGAAACGCCGTCGCCCCAGCTGTGACGTCATCACGCCCGACGCCTGTTCGAATCAACTGACCGGAGCCAAGCCTCGCTCTCGGTCCGACTAGCCAGTGATAATAACTACAGGATATCCTGCTGGACAGGACACCAAAACTGGACTAAGAACAGACGGACGTAGTGCATACCAGACGCCCCAGAGGACTCTTTTTATGCTGAATTGCCTTTACTAAATGTAAGTGGACATATGTACCTTGTCTTTGTGAAATAAAATGCTTACAATTTTAACCTGGTGGCGCCTTCCTTCTGTGCTTTGTTTTTCATGTACTTTGGAGTTTGCTCTCAACTTCCCGTTTTGAAGGCTGCCCTGGACTATTAATTTGTCTGCATGTCACAGATTAAAAGGTCTTGTTTCCTTTATTATTATCATTTTTAAGCATACAGATTATGTATACATACTATACTAGCTATGTCACGCTAACTGTTATTGGATATAAGGGAAGTGCAAAATATTGAATAAAGAACAACAGCGCCATCTATATATATATATGTTTTTTATAGGTAAGTATTTAGGTTTGCCGTCAGCTTTTTATAGCGTCAGGTACCCCCATATACTACCTAGTAAAGGTTTTAACCACCTAATTGCCCCCTAGTTAACCCTTTCACCAGTGATCACCGTATAACTGTTACAGGTGACGCTGGTTAGTTAGTTTTGTTTTTTATAGTTTCAGGGAACCCTCTGTTTATTTCCTAATAAAGGTTTAACCCCCTGATCGCCCGGCGGGTGATATAAGTTAGGTTTTAGGGTCAGATAGGGTCTGCGTTGCCCCAGGCAGCGTCGGGTTAGTGCCAGTACCGCTAACACCCACACACGCATCATACACCTCCCTTAGTGGTATAGTATCTGAATGGATCCATATCTGATCTGATCAGATCTATACTGACTGATCTATATATCCAGCAGTTTAGGGTTCCCAAAAACGCAGTGTTAGCGTGATCAGCCCAGATACCTGCTAGCACCTGCGTTTTGCCCCTCCGCCCAGCCCAGCCCACCCAAGTGCAGTATCGATCGATCACTGTCACTTACAAAACACTAAACACACATAACTGCAGCGTTTGCAGAGTCATGCCTGATCCCTGCAATCGCTAACAGTTTTTTTGGTATCGTTTTGATACAGTCGCTAACAGTCAGGAGTTTTTTACCTGTGAGTCTCACTACTGTACCACTAAATTTAGAGCCCAAAATGGCAAATCGAAGGTACAGTAGTGAGGCCTACAAGTTCTACAAGTTTATGAGCATGACAGATAGTGAAGAGGAAGTCACTCATCTGTCAGATTCAGGCTCAGAATACGATTCTGTAGATGACAGCTTCTCCATGACAGATAGCTCTGACAATGGAGTTGTAGTCCCTGCCAAGGTCAGGCATACCAGACCCCGATCTTCTTCTGCTGCCGTTGAGGTGCAAGAACAGCAGGTCCCTCGTATGGAGCAAAACAGTACTAGCTCCGCTATTCCTTCTGGTGAACTGGCAAGCACCAGCAGCCTAGTACACCCTGGTTGTAGTCAACCCAGCACTGCAGTATTACGCGGTGACGTCCCATAAGTGCAGTTCAAGCTGGTGAGGTGGAAAGCACAAGTAGTGTCCCGCTGCCACCAAGAAGAAGACAAACACATGCCCGTCTTGCCTATAGTGCCCCTCCTGCTGCATTCTCCAATCCTAATTGAGAACCCACCACTTCTGCAGCACCTGTGCTTCCCCCATTCACTGGCCAACCCGGCATTCATGTGGAAACAGTTGACTTTACGTCACTTGATTTTTATTCGCTGTTTTTCACAGAAGATCTATATAGATCTATTGTGGACCAAAGCAATTTGTACACTGGTCAACACATCGCCACTATTCCCCAGTCCTCCCTTGCCAGAGATTGGAGACCAATTACGGTTTCCGAATTTAAGCTCTTTTTGGGCCTATCCCTCAACATGAGCATAACTAAAAAGTGTGAGTTGCGGTCATATTGGTCTACTGACCCAATTCACCATATGCCCTTTTTTTCTGCCTTCATGAGCTGGGCACGATACGAGCAGATCTTGCTGTTCATGCATTTAAACAACAATGAACTCTGAGGTCCTCGTGGAGACCCTGGATATGATCGGCTCTACAAAATTCGGCCCCTCGTAAACCACTTCAATTAACGTTTTGCAGACTTGTTTACTCCCCATCAAGTTGTCTGCGTTGATGAGTCCCTGATTAAGTTTTCTGGCCGCTTGTAATTCAGACAGTTCCTTCCCAGCAAGCATGCCAGATACGGGGTCAAGATGTATAAGCTCTGTGACAGGGCCACAGGCTATACATGCAGTTTTATGGTTAACGAGGGCAAAGATAGTCATGTAGAGCCGACAAACTGCCCTGATTACATAGGAAGCGCTGGCAAGATTGTGTGGGACTTGGTGTCACCCTTATTCAGAAAGGGGTACCATTTGTACGTGGACAATTATTACATGAGCGTGCCACTTTTTAGTCACTTGTTTGATCATCAGTATGGAGTACGTGGCACTGTGCAATCTAATCGCTAGGGCTTTCCCCAGCGGCTTGTAGACTCCCGTCTTAGGCTGGGGGAGAGAGCCTGCTTGAAGTGTAATAACTTGCTCGCTATGAAGTGGAGGGATAATAAGAATGTTTTTGTTCTTAACTCCCTTCATGCAGACATGACGGTCCAAATTACTACAGTGACTGGTGTTGTGGAGAAACCCCTCTGTGTCCACGAATATGACCTGAACATGGGAGGGGTGAAACTCAACGTCCAGTTGTTTGCGCCGTACCTAGTTGCCCATAAGGCCAGACGCTGGTACAAGAAAGTGTCTGTTTATTTATTTCAATTGGCTTTGCTGAATGCTCATGTGCTATACAGAGCTTCAGGATGGACTGGATCCTTCCTTAAATTCCAGGAAGAGATCGTCAGAGACCTTCTGTTTCCAGTCGGTGCTCCACCTCACCATCCCCAACCAAATGCAGTAAGCCGGCTGCATGAGAGGCATTTTCTTTATGTCCTCCCGAGTACCCCTACCCAATGAACCCCCCCAAAGAAGATGTCATGTCTGCAGCAAGCGCGGATATAGGCGTGGCACCCGCTATTATTGTCCCTCCTGTCCTGACAATTCTGGTCTTTGCATTGGTGAATGTTTTGAACGCTACCATACACTAGTTGAGTATTGGCATAGGGTACAGCATTGCACAGACTAGGCACACTTTCACAGGGTCTCCCAAGATGCCATCGCATTTTGAGAGACCTGAACCGGGAACCGGTTACAGTTACAACAGTAACAGTTACAAAAAAAAGTGTAAAAAAAATATATAAAAAAAAATTGTTGTCGTTTTATTGTTCTCTCTCTCTCTCTCTATGCTCTCTCTATTGTTCTGCTCTTTTTTACTGTATTCTATTCTGCAATGTTTTATTGTTATTATGTTTTATCATGTTTGCTTTTCAGGTATGCAATTTTTTATACTTTACTGTGTTTTATTAACCATTTTTTTTGTTTTCAGGTACGCCATTTAGCTGCAGCGCGGATTTATTTATCTTGACAGCAACAGCGTTTGCTCCCACGATACATAAAGCCGTGACTCCAGCGCTGTAGGAGGTGATTTCACCACCACAGTTAAAAAAAAAGAGAATATATGCTGAAGCATGGGGGCAGCAGGGGCGGAGGAGCGATTTGCTCCTAACTTTTGCTTCGGCATATATAAATGGTACATGTATGCCCATCATTAGAAGTGGGTGGATGAAGAGAGGTATTCTAATGGTGGGCATACCCACCGATCAATCTTTTTTTTTCGTTCAGCCCACAGGCTGCATGAAAAAAAAAAAATTACACTAAATCCCCAACAAGGACCAGCAACGTACTGATATGTTGCTGGACTTTGAGTGGTTATACCAGAATGATGCCTGCAGGTTTAGGTATCATCTTGGTATCATTCTTTTCAGCCATCGGTCGGCTTTCATGTAAAAGCAATCCTAGTGGCTAATTAGCCTCTAGACTGCTTTTACAAGCAGTGGGATGGAATGTCCCTCCCCTCCCACCGTCTTCCATGTTTTTCTCTGGCTCTCTTGTCCCAACAGGGAACCTGAGAATGCAGCCGGTGATTCGGCCAGCTGACCATAGAGCTGATCAGAGACCAGAATGGCTCCAATCATCTCTACTGCCTAAGAAACCGAAAGCTACGAGCATTTCATGACTTCGATTTTGCCGGATGTAAACAGCACCATTGGGAAATTGGGAAAGCATTTTATCACACCGATCTTGGTGTGGTCAGATGCTTTGAGGGCAGAGGAGAGATCTAGGGTCTATTAGACCCCAATCTTTTCAAAAAAGAGTACCTGTCACTACCTATTGCTATCATAGGGGATATTTACATTCCCTGAGATAACAATAAAAATGATTAAAAAAATAAAAAAATGAAAGGAACATTTTAAAAATAAGATAAAAAGGCAAAAAAATAAAGCACCCCTGCCCCCCCCTGCTCTCGCGCAAAGGCGAACGCAAGCTTCGGTCTGGCGTCAAATGTAAACAGCAATTGCACCATGCATGTGAGGTATCACTGCGAATGTCTGATCAAGGGCAGTCATTTTAGCAGCAGACTTCCTCTGTAAATCTAAAGTGGTAACCTGTAAAGGCTTTTAAAAATGAATGTAGTTTGTCGCCCCTGCACGTTTGTGCGCAATTTTAAAGCATGTCGTGTTTGCTATCCATGTACTCGGCCTAAGATCATCTTTTTTATTTCATCAAACATTTGGGCAATATAGTTAACATTAAAATTAAAAAAAGTGTGTTTTTTCCCCAAAAAATGCGTTTGAAAAATCGCTGTGCAAATACTGTGTGAAAAAAAAGGAAACACCCACCATTTTAATCTGTAGGGCCTTTGCTTAAAAAAAATATATAATGTTTAGAGGTTCAAAGTAATTTTCTTGGAAAAAAAATAATATTTTTTCATGTAAACAAAAAGTGTCAGAAAGGGCTTTGTCTTCAAGTGGTTGAAGAGTGGGTGATGTGTGACATAAGCTTCTAAATGTTGTGCATAAAATGCCAGGACAGTTCAAAACGCCCCTAAATGACCCCATTTTGCAAAGTAGACACCCCAAGCCATTTGCTGAGAGGTACGTGAATATTTTGCAGACCTCACTTTTTGTCACAAAGTTTTGAAAATTGAAAAAAAAAAACATTTCCTCTTCTTTCTTTATTTTTAAAAACAAATGAGAGCTGCAAAATACTCACCTCCCAGTAAATAACTTGGGGTGTCTACTTTACCAAATGGGTTAATTTGGGGGGGGGGGGGTTGTGCCATCTGGGCATTTTATGGCCTTCAAAACTGTGATATGGGTAAAAATGTACGCCCTTAGAAATCCTTAAGGCGGTGCTTGGTTTTCGGGGTCCGTACGCGGCTAGGCTCCCAAACAGTCCCACACATGTGGTATCCTTGTACTCAGGAGAAGCAGCAAAATGTATTTTGGGGTGCAATTCCACATATTACCATGGCATGTGTGAGCAATATATCATTTAGTGGCAACTTTTTGTAAAATCTTTTATTTTTTTTTGTCTTTATTCAATCACTTGGGACAAAAAAAAATGAATAGTCAATGGGCTTAACATGCCTCTCAGCAATTTCCTTGGGGTGTCTACTTTCCAAAATGGGGTCATTTGGGGGGGGGGGGGGGTTGTGTACTGCCCTGCCATTTTAGCACCTCAAGAAATGAGATAGGCAGTCATAATGTCAGAGAATCATTAGCCTTCAGCATCGGCGCTTCCCCGTGCGCCTGCGGAGAAGACACACGGGTGCGCAAATCAGCGGGTCCGCGCACATAGCGGTACGGTCTGGCGCACGTTACTGCGCGAACCAGTTCAAGCGACTTGTGCGCATGCGCACGCCTATGCGCACCACCTAACCACTTGACTGCCCTATAAAAGGCATCCCTGTGCTCTGTGTCTTTGCTGGTTTGTCTTCTCAGCTCCTGTGTTCCTGTGTTCCTGTGCCTAATCTTCTGAAGCCTGCCTGTTGTGACCTGGATTGTACCTGACTACCCCTGAACTTCTCCCGTGTTTGACCCCCGGCTGTGTTTTGACGATCGGATCCACAGACTGGCTTCCTGTGTATGACCTGGCTTGCCATCGGACTCTGATTCTCTCCTTGGTGTTTGGACCCCTGCCGGGCATTCGCTCTCAACCAGTCCAACCACCCTGCACAGGCTCCTGTTCTTCAGAAATACAGCTGCATACACCTGCTGGCGACCCGTGCTCCTTTGTGCCCTGTACCTACTGTTCCACCCTCAGGGGTACTGTGCACTCAGCTGCAAGGGAAGCCGCTTAGTTTATTGGATTTTTTTAATAACAAAAACTAGAAAATATATATATTTTTTTTTAAAAATCTGTCTTTTTCCATTTATAGCGTAAAAAATAAAAAACCGCAGAGGTGATCAAATACCGTCAAAAGAAAGCTCTATTTGTGGGGAAAAAAAAGGACGCATTACATGACGCATTACAGTACAGCATTACATGACTGCGCAATTAGCAGTTAAAGCGACGCAGTGCCAAATTGTAAAAAGTGCTCTGGTCAGGAAGGGGGTAAATCCTTCCAGGCTGAAGTGGTTAAAAGATGGTATTATACACCAACAAAACTCCATTCTATTTTTCACTCTGTGATGGGAGGGCCTGTGGGACCAAGAATACCTTGGAAAGGTTGGGAAACCCTTGTTTCCGCTCCCCATGCACCTCTTATGTCTAAGTCACCCTGTGCCATCCTGGCACAGGTTGACTGAGAAAATATATCTTGGATTACTTAAAGTGGTGTTCCGGCCAAAATTATACTTTTCAAATTAAAATAACCCTATAATACACAAGCTTAATGTATTCTAGTAAAGTTAGTCTGTAAACTAAGGTCTGCTTTGTTAGGTTATTACAGCATTTTGTAACTTTATAAACTTGCAACAGACCGTGGCCATCTTAAGTGTGGGCATATGAAACCAGACTGTATTACTTCCTGGATCTCAGCCATGCAGATCTCGCACATGCTCAGTGCATCACAAGCGGTGTAATAGGTTTCAGGTCAGGTTTCCATAGCAACGGCAGTGTCAGTGGAAGTTTCCACCCCTTAGCAATGCACACCTCTCCTCCCCTCCTCCCTCCAGGAACTATATACAGCATGTACAACAAGAAATACAGAAATTACCACCGCCCCCCCGTCTGCGCAATTACCACCCCCCCCCCCCCATCTGCGCAATTACCGCCCCCCAGTCTGCGCAATTACCCCCCCAGTCTGCGCAATTACCGCCCCCCCCCAGTCTGCGCAATTACGCCCCCCCCCCCCCCATTCTGCGCAATTACCGCCCCCCAGTCTGCGCAATTACCGCCCCCCCCCCCCGCCCCCCCCCCCCCCCCCCCCCCCCCGCCCCCCCCCCCACTCTGCGCAATTACCGCCCCCCCCCCAGTCTGCGCAATTACCCCCCCCCCCCCAATCTGCGCAATTACCGCCCCCCAGTCTGCGCAATTACCACCCCCCCCATTCTGCGCAATTACCGCTCCCCCCCCAGTCTGCGCAATTACCGCCCCCCCATTCTGCGCAATTACCGCCCCCCCAGTCTGCGCAATTACCGCCCCCCAGTCTGCGCAATTACCGCCCCCCCATCCGCCCCCCCCAGTCTGCGCAATTACCGCCCCCCCAGTCTGCGCAATTACCGCCCCCAGTCTACGCAATTACCGCCCCCCCAGTCTGCGCAATTACCGCCCCCCAGTTGCTCTACGCAATTACCGCCCCCCCCCAGTCTGCGCAATTACCGCCCCCCAGTCTCCGCAATTACCCCCCCATTCTGTGCAATTACCCCCCCATTCTGCGCAATTACCGCCCCCCCCGCAATTACCGCCCCCCAAGTTCTGCGCAATTACCGCCCCCCATTCTGCGCAGTCTTCTGCAATTACAATTACCCCCCCAGTCTACGCAATTACCGCCCCCCCCCCCCAGTTACTGCGCAATTACCGCCCCCCCCCCCCCCCAGTCTCCGCAATTACCCCCCCCCATTCTGCGCAATTCTGTGCGCAATTACCCCCCCCCCCAGTCTGCGCAATTATCAATTACCAATTACCCCCCCCCCAGTCTGCCCCCCCCCCATTCGCAATGCGCAATCTACCGCCCCCCCCCCCTGCGCAATTCCCCCCCCCCCCCCATGCGCAATTACCGCCCCCCTGCGCAATTACCCCCCCCCCATCTGCGCAATTACCCCCACCGCCCCCCGCGCAATTACCGCCCCCCCCAGTCTGCGCAATTACCGCCCCCCAATTCTGCGCAATTACCGCCCCCCCATTCTGCGCAATTACCGCCCCCCATTCTGCCCCCCCCACCCCCCCATCCCCCCCCCCCCCCCCATTCTGCGCAATTACTGCCCCCCAGTCTGCGCAATTAACGCCCCCCCAGTCTGCGCAATTACCGCCCCCCCCCAGTCTGCGCAATTACCGCCCCCCCCCCCCCAGTCTGCGCAATTACCGCCCCCCATTCTGCGCAATTACCGCCCCCCCCCAGTCTGCGCAATTACCGCCCCCCTTCTGCGCAATTACCGCCCCCCCCCATTCTGCGCAATTACCGCCCCCCCCCCCCCCAGTCTGCGCAATTACCCCCCCCCCAGTCTGCGCAATTATCACCCCCCGCCTGCTCAATTTCCGCCCCCCATTCTGCGCAATTACCGCCCCCCCCCCAGTCTGCGCAATTACCGCCCCCCAGTCTGCGCAATTACCCCCCAGTCTACGCAATTACCGCCCCCCCAGTCTGTGCAATTACCGCCCCCCAGTCTGCGCAATTACCGCCCCCCCCCCCATTCTGCGCAATTACCGCCCCCCCCCCCAGTCTGCGCAATTAACGTCCCCCAGCACTTAGAAAAATGTCCCCCAGCCACAGCGATATTTCTGTATTTCTTGTTGTACATGCTGTATATAGTTCCTGTATACAATATCTCCCAGGATATAGGTAAAGACTATTATTGGTTTGTTTGATTCTGAACTCAACATGTTAGTTGAAAGAGCTGATCACATTGGTCTCTGTACAATGTAGGAGACAGGCTGACTCCTGCTGGAGCTCCTGCTATTGTGAGAAGGTGTCCTGTGTTTATAATTATAATAATGTATAATCTACTGTGTGAAGATCGGTGACAACAAGTCTGACCTGTAGTAAAATCCTGATTAATCATAACAATGCTCAGGAGGGCACAAAGTCACATCGGCTACTATGAGGAATTAGTTAATTAGCTCATGTTAATTCTGTGTCTGGTTACAGGTGTAGTGTTAGAGTAATATGAGCAGGAGGTAGGAACCTCCTCCTCAACTGTATATAAGATGTGTATTTTGGTTCTAATAAACAGTCCATGTTCAGCAACTAAACAAGTATCGTCTTGTTTTGTGCTTGTGAGTGGTTGGAATATCTGATATCTATATTCAAACTGGGAGGAAGTGGTATATGACGAAAAAACACTCAAGCGGAGTGTGGGACGTTTTGGTTACACCCTCAGTCCCCCAAACTTACTTCAGAGATGGCATTTCCATCGGTTACTTCTCACACATTTGGGAATGTGAAAAAGTTTCTCTAATATGGAACAACTTGAAAAATGTTCTTCCAAAATTTCAGAAAAAAACATAATACTCTCCCCAATTATCTATTATTCACACCAAATTACAGCTTTAACTACTCACCACTTAAAGCGGAGCTCCACCCTATTTTACACCATTAGCTCAATCAGATTGCAGTAATGTAATTAAAAAAAAACTGAACTTTTTTTTTTTGTACAGTACCTGTGTTTTGCAGATGTTGATTGAGTATGGCTGGGTACAGCTGAGCATGGCTGGGTATCGCCGATTATGGCTGGGTATTACCGAGTATTGCAGAGTATGGCTGGGTATTACCGAGTATTGCAGAGTATTGCAGAGTATGGCTGGGTATTACCGAGTATGGCTGGGTATTACCGAGTATGGCAGAGTATGGCAGGGTATGGCTGGGTATGGCTGGGTATGGCTGGATATTGCAGAGTATTGTCAGGGTGTTGCAGGGTATTGAAGAGTATTGGCAGGGTATTGCAGATTGTTTGATTCCACATGGGGTTAATAATTGTTTGTTCTAGAGTTTTCAGTCTGTGTTTTTATTCTTTCCCTCCCCCCTTTTCTCTGGTTCTACCAACCTCACATGATTTTATTTGTTAACTTATTTTAAATTGGATTGTACCACCCCCCTTTTTTTGGAGGAATGGACACCTTTTCCTATATAAACTTGATTCTATTGTAAATCTGTATGCTATAAGGAAGGCTTTTGCCGAAACATATTAGCGCTTTGATGTCGCACTGCTCAATGAAGGATTAAGAAGAACCAATTGAGTTGCCGGCATTCTTTTTGCAATTTAGTTGTTGGTGGTGCCAGAACACTGTAACCCCTCACAGTTATGCCCCGTACACAGGGTCGGATTTTATGACGGAAAATGTCCTATCGGACAAAGTTGTCGGAAATTCCGACCGTGTGTAGGCTCTATCGGACTTTTTCCGTCGGATTTTCCGACCGGCAAAGTTTTATCTCCTGCTCTCAAATTTTCCGACAACAAAGTCCTATCGGACTTTTTCCGATCGTGTGTAGCGAATTCCGACGGACAAAGTGCCACGCATGCTCAGATCACATTACATGACCAAAGCTATTGGTTACTAGCCTCTACGTAGTCCCGTCGTACGCAACGAACGTCACCACGTTCAGAATGATCGGATTTTCCGACAACTTTGTCCGACCGTGTGTATGCAACACCAGTGTCGGACAAAATCCGACGGATTTTGTGGTCGGAATTTCCGACCGTGTGTACGGGGCATTAGTGTTGTTGAGTGCAGGAACAGGCCCTGTTAAATATTATTTCAAAAATTGTAATTACATGCCCCTGTTAAACAGGGGCAGAAAAGTTGGGCCTTTGGTGGTGGAGATGGTGCCACAACACTGTAAGCCCTCACAGTTACTCTTGTTGGGCTCAGGAGCGGGCCCTGCTGTGAAATATTAGATCAAAAATTGTAATTACAATACAGTGAAGCCGTATTGCAGTTGCTACTACTTTTCTGGTGGTGTACACAGTAGACAATACAGTGGAGCCATAGTGCAGATGCTACTACACTTTTGGTGGTTTACACAGTACACAATACAGTGTAGTGTGGTGTTGCAAAACAAAATTTACACCATGTCCGGAAGGCCACCAAGGAAAGGCAGACACTCACAGGCCACTTAAAGAGGGCAAGCAGCCTCTGTGTCTACAGCAGTAATGTAACTAATGTAATTAAAGTAAACAGCGTTAAGGAGTGACCATCCTAATCTCCAAACATGCTAATTTTACACTCTCAGACTCATTAATAGATCCTGAAGGCAGATATCTATTTATCAAAGGCGCCTACAGAGGTAGGCCCATCACACTGGCAAACATATACTGCCCCAACGAACATCAGGTCTCCTTTTTTAGAAAGATGGGTGACCTCTTGTCGGCTTTTCAGAAAGGTTTGGTCCTATTGGGAGGAGACTTCAATGTCCCTCTCAACCCAACCTTAGACACATCCTCAGGTTCCTCCTCCCTTCCCTTCAGAGCGCTTAAACAGATCAAACTGCAGATGCATAGCCTTACACTGCATGACACTTGGCGTACCCTGCATCCGGGCGACAAAGACTACACCTTCTATTCCCCCCACACCAAAAGTACTCCAGGATAGACTACTTTTTCCTCTCCCAAGCTGACCTATCCTTCTTAGCCCAGGCCTCAATAGAACCGATGTTTCTCTCAGACCACCACACTATTACGATCACCCTTACTTTCCCTGACTCGACCCAAAAGACGAGATCCTGGCGGCTTAATGCGTCGCTTCTGAAAGACCTAGTCGCAGTGTCCCAGATTCAAACCTCCATTCAACAATACTTCGCTGAAAATAACTCCCCTGAGATTACGCCTGTTACTCTCTAGGAAGCCCACAAGTGTGTCATCAGGGGGAGACTCATCTCACTAGCTACGGAGACAAAAAAAAAAAGACAACAAGGACTAATTAACGACCTGATAAAGAAAATCAAACACCTAGAAACGGCCCATAAGCAATCAACATCCCTACAAACTCTTCAAGACTTGACCTTCACTTGCTCCCTGCTATTAGACGAACTAGGCAAACACACACGGCGAAGGTATGTCCTGAAACAATGGTTTTTTTACGAGCAGGGCAATAAAAGTGGGAGACTACTAGCCCGCACAATACAGAATGCCAAATCATCCTCTACGGTACATCACATTCGTGACCGCCAGGGCTCGTTATACTCTAAAAATGACGACATAGCTAAACAATTTGAGTTCTTTTATTCTAATTTGTACAATCTGACACAAGGGAACCAGACCCCTGAAGCAGTTGACCTCAGGAAGGCAAAACTCAGAGAATACGTAGGTGAGTTCTCCCCCAAACCAATTACCCCTCAACAAGCAGACTCCATAGGTGGCCCCATCGAGGCGGAGGAACTCGCGGTTGCCATGAAACAAATGAAGACAGGCAAGAGCCCTGGTCCGGATGGGTTGTCACTCATTTACTACAAAACCTTCTCCGATACACTATCCCCAAAACTTTTATCCACATTTAACTCCCTAGCTGATCCGTCCTCACAACCAGGTAGGATGTTAGAAGCGCACATTGCTGTGATCCCGAAAGAGGGCAAGGATCCTGCACAGGTAGCCAACTATAGACCAATTTCCCTCCTCAATACGGACGTTAAGCTGTATGCAAAAATCTTAGCAAATCGCCTTCTCCCCTTCTTACCTTCACTGATATTACCTGACCAGGTGGGCTTCATCCCCGGTAGAGAAGCCAGAGACAACACCATCAGAACGCTTAACCTACAGCACTGACTGACATCCTCAAAGACACAGGGCTTCCTTCTCTCTTTGGATGCGGAGAAGGCGTTCGACAGAGTGACCTGAGACTACATGCGTGAAGTGATTAAGGGGCTCGGACTCCCCCCCCGCATGTGTGCTTATATAGACGCCCTGTATAAATCACCCTCGGCAAGAGTCAAAGTCAACGGTCACCTGTCGGACGCCTTCTCTATCTACAACGGGACGCGTCAGGGGTGCCCGCTCTCCCCGCTCATCTTCGTGCTCACGCTCGAACCTCTCCTCAACAGACTGAGAGAAAATCCAGACATAAACGGTATCCAAATAGCAAACTGTGAATTTAAAGTAGCAGCGTTTGCGGACGACGTTCTCCTATCCCTAAAATCCCCACGCATCTCCCTCCCTAATCTATTAGACGACATACATCACTTTGGATCCCTCTCAGGCTTCAAGGTCAATCATGCTAAATCACACGCTCTCAATATCTCCCTTCCCCCCCAGGAGGTCGCCCACTGTAAAGACTCATTTCAATGGAAAAGTGACTACATCACCTACCTGGGCACCCAAATCACCACAAGCATGTCAGACCTCTTCAAGTTCAACTTCCAGTCTACCCTCTCTAAGATCCAGAAAGACTTGCAGGAATGGGCCAACTTAAACATATCTTGGTTTGGACGTTCAGCCCTTATCAAGATGGTGATACTCCCACGAATGTTATATCTCATGCAGACAATCCCCATTCACTTGCCACCATCTTTCTTTAAATCATATCGACAAGCGTGTACAGCATTCATATGGAGGAATAACTCTCCACGCATTAAATATACCCCTCTTACACGAACCAAAATGTCAGGGGGCATTGGCTTACCAGACCTATATAAGTATTACCTCGCGTGCCAACTTGCTAGGATAGTAGACTGGAAGGTGCACAAAAGACAAAAAACATGGGTGCCTTTGGCGAACGCTTTCTCTCCTATCCCTCTACACTCACTGCCCTGGATTGCAACCAAACACTGGCCACTTTCCTTAAAAGCCCACCCACTTATACACCCATCCTTAACAGTTCTCAAATCCTTACTAGGTTCATCTAGCTTCACCTCGCACCCTGGACCATTAACCCCCCTAAGGGGTAACCCAGACTTCCCTCCTGGAGAATCACAGTCTTTCCTGGTGAACGAATGGCCCCAGGAAGACCTGCTAGCCCATCATCTGATACACAAAGGACAGATTAGGTCTTTTGAGAACCTAGTTTCCCAATCCCAGACCAAGTCATTCCCATTTTGGACCTATAGACAACTTCGACATTTTCTCCTCTCACAAAACCCTGTAACTACCTGGAACAGGCAACTCACACTGTTAGAAGCCTTATGCTCCCAAACATCGCCACAAAGACACGTTATTTCCTATATCTACACCCTACTCCAAGGTGCTTTAGACAGAGGCCTCACAGATGACACGAATCGCATATCTTGGGAGAAAGAACTAAACATATCCCTGTCAGATGACAATTGGGCGGACATTTACACATACGCACACAAAGGGACAATGAATGTGGCAGTACAAGAGAATGGATATAAGATTATCACCAAGTAGTATAGAACTCCCGAACGCCTACACAAATTTTCTCCAACCACCCCGAACACATGTTGGAGGTGCAAGTCTCACGTGGGCACAATGCTCCACATCTGGTGGGAGTGCGCCCTCCTTCAATCTTATTGGAGGGAGGTGCACTCTCTCATAGAACAGATCACCACCTACACTTTGAATTTTGAGCCAACTCAATACCTCCTACACCACACCACCTTGCCCAAACGAGCCTACTACAAATCATTAGCTATGTTCATGGTCAATGCCACCAGACTTTGTATTCCTGTACACTGGAGATCAACAACACCTCCATCAATTAGAGAATGGCTACAAAGAATCTCCAGAACTGAAGAAATAGAGGAACTGATTCATATCTCGCAAGAGAGAATGCACAAATTCACGAATACCTGGGCCTGTTGGATCCATTTCAAATCCTCTGAGAAATACAAATCTTACTTTCCCAACGGGCGGACTGCTGCCTAAGAAACATACCTAATCCGTAACTGACCCTCCTCGCCCTTCTATGGAGGACCTCGCTGGGTGGAGAGGCGACTCCCTAATACTCCCTACCCCTCCCCCTTTTACCCCCATTCTGACCTTTCCTCTGTTTTCCATTCCCTCCTCATGTCTATTCTGTGCCCCTTTACCCTATAACAATAACCTACCCGTTTAATGACGATAAGGGATTCTCTGTCGAGCGGAAGATCTAAGGGGATTAATAATACAGAACCATAGTTGGACCTGTTGATATTGGTCCCATTGGTATTATACATGTTCAATACTGTCCCTGATCTTCATCAAAACCACTAGTATGTGGATAAACATAGCAATGTCTGTATGTCATTAGCCTTATTATGATGTAATTGTAAATCATTGCTTGAACCTGAATCCCATTGTACCCTGTACATTGTTCAAATGTTTGTTGATTTATGTTTGCTCAATAAAATCTTTGTGGAAAAAAAAAAAAGTAAACAGCGTTACGTAAAGCTGTTACTTTAGAGGGTAACGAGTAATCTAACTGATTACTTTTCCCCTCGCGGTAACGCCGCCCAAGTAATGGGAACGATGGGAAAAATTACCCACCGCGATCCGCGGAGCCGTCAGCAGCCTCGGCCTTAGGAAAGGCCACGGCTTCGGGCTAGCGGCCATCTTGGTGAACCCGACGGCCGCGGCTCCAGCCTAGCTCCGGAGCAGCGGCCATCTTGGTGCACCCGTCGGCCGCTTACAATGCGATTGCTCCGTCAAATGACGGAGCGATCACTTGTAAACAAACCGGCGTCAAGATAACGGCGGTTCCTCTCTCCCCTCTGTGTACAGATCTGTACAGTGGAGGGAAGTTTTGGATGGAAGCACTGTAATACCCTGCCAATACTCTGCAACACCCTGACAATACCCTGCAATACCCTGACAATACTCTGCAATACCCTGACAATACTCTGCAATACCCTGACAATACTCTGCAATACCCTGACAATACTCTGCAATACCCTGACAATACTCTGCAATACCCTGACAATACTCTGCAATACCCTGACAATACTCTGCAATACCCTGTCAATACTCTGCAACACCCTGCCAATACTCTGCAGTACCCTGCCAATACTCTGCAGTACCCTGACAATACTCTGCAGTACCCTGCCAATACTCTGCAGTACCCTGACAATACTCTGCAGTACCCTGACAATACTCTGCAGTACCCTGACAATACTCTGCAGTACACCATGCCAATACTCTGCAACACCATGCCAATACTCTGCAACACCATGCCAATACTCTGCAACACCATGCCAATACTCTGCAATACCATGCAATACTCTGCAATACCATGCCATACCCAGCCATACTTGGTAATACCCAGCCATACTCTGCCATACCCAGCAATACCCAGCCATACTCTGCAATACCCCGTAATACCCAGCCATACTCTGCAATACCCGGTAATACCCAGCCATACTCTGCAATACTCTGCAATACCCTGCCAATACTCTGCAACACCCTGCCAATACTTTGCAACACCCTGCCAATACTCTGCAACACCCTGCCAATACTCTGCAACACCCTGCCAATACTCTGCAACACCCTGCCAATACTCTGCAACACCCTGCCAATACTCTGCAACACCCTGCCAATACTCTGCAACACCCTGCCAATACTCTGCACTATGCTGCAATACCATGCCAATACTCTGCAACACCATGCCAATACTCTGCAACACCCTGCCAATACCCTGCAACACCCTGACAATACCCTGCAACACCCTGCCAATACTCTGCAACACCCTGCCAATACTCTGCAACACCCTGCCAATACTCTGCAACACCCTGCCAATACTATGCCACACCCTGCAATACTCGGTAATACCCAGCCATACTCTGCAATACTCGGTAATACCCAGCCATACTCGGCGATACCCAGCCGTACCCAGCGATGCTCAGCTGTACCCAGCCATACTCAGCCAATATTACAGTTGGGGTGATGACGTGGATATTACAGTGGGGGCTTTATGGTGATGGAATTTTCACAGGTTTTTGCTAATTCAATTATTATTTGCTGATCCGTGACTCTGATCCGAGCAACGATCCGATCCGTGAGTTGGGGGACAGATGTACAGAGGGGGAACAGATATATGTGTGTGTGGGGGGGGGACAGATGTGTAGTGGGGTACAGAGGGGAACAGATATGTGTGTGGGGGGGGGGGCAGATGTGTAGTGGCGTACAGAGGGGAAACAGATATATGTGTTGGGGGGGAACAGACGTGCAGGGGGGTACAGAGGGGAAATAGACCTGCAGGGGGGAGCGCGCCCCTTGCTTACAGTAATACTAGACCCGCCTCTAAGAATATTAAAAAAAAAGTCACAGTTACTTTGCTGAGTAACTAATTACTTTTCCAATGTAGTAACTGAGTTACTAACTCAATTACTTTTTTGGGAGAAGTAATTTGTAACTTAACTAATTACTTTTTTAAAGTAATATGACCAACACTGGTCTACAGTCAACAGTGCTGATCGTGGACATGGTGTATCCTCTGCAGGTGGCTGTGGGGCACGATTGTCCTTTTTTTCTGATGCTGGCCATGTTATTGAGCCAGAACATGCAGAAGAGTTGGTGAAGTGGATAACAAAGCCATCCTCTTTTTTACAAAAGTTTTATTTGGAAGAGTTACAAAACTGTGAGGATATTGTACAGTAGAAGATATAAAGTAATACTATATATACATACATTGGGTATAGAGTTGAGTATCACAAGTACTTGAGAGCAAAAAATACTATGATAATATAGAAATAGGGTACCTAGGGAGGTTGTTACAGATCAGGGTAAGGGGTATCAATATGAAGTATAGGATTAGAAACGGGGTTAACTCAAATAAAATGTTCCTGAGATACGAAAAGTATATAGATTAATCATCCGTCCACTACATCCATTTCGAGTTAAAGATGTGCATGCTATCAGATAGCGTGTGATGGATTCTTTCGGATAGCTTAAGATTTCTCATTCTGGATAAAACCTGGGGCCAGAGTAGGTTATTCCAGATTTCCAGTTAAAGGCTATCATCCATTGGATAGAACTTACAAGTAAAAGAATCAGTCTAACTCAGGGAGGGGGTAAGTCTGGGATATTTGCATATAATATGCATATTTGTGCATATAGGGGATAGGATAATTTTTTTTTTTAACCATGGACTCTATTTTCCTTTCGGCGTGATGCCATACTACTTCTAGATGCCTACAGCTCCAGAAAATGCGAGTGCATGTGCCAGTTTCTGTGCAACCTCTGAAGCAACATGGAGAGGTTGTTGGATAGAATGAATTAATTTTTCCAGGGGTCAGATAAAGTCTAGAGAACAGTTTCATAGGGGATTCTCTGTATGCTGGTGCTATTTTACATTTGCGGAGATTGTCTGTCATAGTATTCCAGGTTTTAATGGGGATGATGCAATCTAGTTCGGATTCCCAATGTAACATTTGGGTAGATTTTTCAGGCATCGTGGAACTATTAAGGTCTTTGTAAAAGAGAGAGATTAAGCCTTTATCTCTCGAGGAGTGTATGCAGACATGTTCAAAAATCGTTGTAGGGGGACGAGTGCTTAGAGAGTAATGTTCATTGAAAAAGTTTTTAATTTGAATGTAGTTTGTAAATTCCGAGGATGGAAGATTGTATTTGGCTTGGAGTGCGGGGAATGTGAGGAATGCATTGTTAGAGGACAATGATTTAAGGTTATTGTTATTGTTTATTGTTATTGTTTCGCCACAGGGGAGTATGCAAGAGGGGGTGTATCAGAGGATAGTTTGAGGGTTTTACTAAGAATAAGCCATAGTCGGAGGAAATGGACCACTATGAGGTTTAGCTTGAGAAGTTTTTGGTGGTGTATACAATAAGACCAGATGAGGCCTTGTAGGTGGTATGGAGCGATGGAAAGAGATTTGAATTTAAGCCATGGGAGCTGTGGGGAGGGAGCATGCCATTGAGCGATCTTTGAAAGTTTAGTGGCAGTGAAATAGTGCCAGATATTAGGGAGGCCTAGGCCACCTTTGTTCTGGGGTCTAAACATGAGTGGGTAGCCACATCTTGTTTTTTTTTTGTAGACCAGATAAATCTATTAATCTCCCTGTGAAGGGCTTCTAGTCTTGTTTTGGGAAGATTGATGGGTAAAGCGCTAAAAAAATATAATAGTTTTGGGAGAAGGGTCATTTTAAAGGCACAGATCCTACCAAGGAGGGAGATATGGTATGTAGACCATAGTTTGAGTGGGGAGCTAATCTGTTGAAATAGGGGTGTGTAGTTGGTAGTATATAATGTTTTGTGATGGGAAGTGATGAGGACACCAAGATACCTAAATGATTTAGAGCACCAGATAAAATTGAAGTCTTTTTGTAGGGTAGTGGTTAAAGCGGAGCTCCACCCTAAAGTGTAACTTCCGCTTATCGGACTCGTTTTAAGTTGGAGTGGAGGTTGATAGGGAGGGCAGAACATTTATTGACATTAATGCCTAAACCAGACAGATTATGAAATACTTTAAGTTCTGAGGTAAGGTTTGGTAAGGATGTTAAGGGATTCGATAGGAACACTAGGGCATCGTCAGCATACAGACTAAGTTTGAATTCATTCTGGCCTTTGTTGTAGCCTTTGATATTTGGATTATTTTTGATGGCCTGTGCTAGAGGTTCAATGGCCAAGGCAAATAATAGAGGGGAGAGGGGGCAGCCCTGTCTGGTACCTCTACTCAAGGGGAAGAAATCAGAATTGTGACCTGGGATTTTGATTCTGGTTTGGGGGAGGTGATAGAGGGCGTTAAATTCATGAATACATTTATCTGAGATGCCAAATTTAGGGAGAAGGTGGTTAAGGTAGGACCAATTGACACTATCAAATGCCTTATGAATATCGAGACTCAGGAGGCAAAGTGGGTGAGAGGAAAGATTTGCATCTTGAATGATGTTGGTGACAAGTCTGATATTATCTGTGATTTGACGGCCAGGAATGAACTCTGATTGGTCAATATGGATGAGGGAGGTGATAACTGATGCTAGTCTGTCTGCTAGAAGTCTGCCAAAGATTTTCAGATCGTTATTAAGAACTGAGATTGGGCGAAAGTTTTGGGGAAGGGAATGGTCCTTAAGAGGTTTAGGAATAAGAGATAAATTTGCAAGGAGCATGTCTTCAGGGAAGTGGCCTCCTGTGAAGATATGGTTAAATAGTTTAGTTAATCTAGGTACTAGTAGGGGTGCAAATTTTTTGTAGTATAATGTGGAGAAGCCATCAGGGTGTGTGACCAAGTTACCCTTGTGGTTACGTAGTTTGTATGTGTGGGGGGGGGGGGGGTTTATGTTCCTGATTGAGTTTTCTTGCAAACATTTTAGAGGTGGCATTGCTATGTAACATAAATTTGGTTTTGGAAAATCTAAGGGACTTCTCAGTGTCGGCTGAGAGGATCGTGTCTAGGGATTGGCGTTTAGATTGAATTTGTTTTGTAATTTCTGGGGATGTAGATTGGGCTAATTTGTTGTATAAAAAGTCTAAGTCTTTAGTGAGAGCTTTGATTTCTGTAAGTTTAGCCCTGTTTTTAGCTGCAGCAATGCTAATCAGGTGTCCTCTCAGGACCGCTTTGTGTGCAGACCAGAGTGAAGTAGGAGCAATGTCGTCAGTTGAGTTGTTAGCAAAATAGTCTACAATGTGAGAGTTTATGTCTTGTAGTATGTGTGGGTCAGATAAAAGGGAGTCATTAAGACGCCAGTTGAATGTAGTGGGGGCGAGCCCTGGTCAGACCAGGGACAAGGGTGAATTCGAGCTCTAGAAGAGTTTGCTAGGAGGATGGGGGTACAAAATATATAATCTAGTCTGGCATAGCAGTCATGTGGATGGAAGTAATGGGTATAGGCCTTTATGACAATATTGTGGGATCTCCATGAATCGATTAGTTCGAATTTGTTAAGTGTGCGACTCATTGATCTAGAGAAGGCTTTTAAGGAGAGAGTAACTTTACTCCTGTCTAGGGAGGGGTGTGCAGCTAAGTTAAAGTCCTCACCTAACACAATATGGGGGGAGATATATCGGTCCAGAGTGTCAAAGAGAGTGTTAAAGAATGTTGATTGTGCTTCATTGGGTGCATATATGGAGGCAATCGTAATCGATCGTTTGTTCATTGTGCCTTTTAGGATGATGAAGCGGCTATCTGTGTCTCTATAAATACTTTGTATGTCAAAAATTATAGAGTTACGAATGAAGATTGCAACCCCTCTTGATTTATTAGAGAAGGTGGTAAAGAAGTGTTGGTTATAGGTTTTATCAAAGTAATTAGGGTGGTTTCCAGAGGAAAAATGGGTTTCTTGGAGAAGAATAATATCAGCGCAAAGCCTTTTGTAGTGTCTAAATGCTTTTTTGCGCTTGTGTGGAGAGTTAAACCCTTGGGTGTTGACAGGGAAACCAATCAGCTGGAGGGGGCGTGGTCCAGGATGGCGGAGTAGGAGAGACACATGTAGGCTCTGCTCCCTCTAAACCCCCGGGACATGCTTTGGAAGCGAGGCGGCATTGAGCTCCAATAACCACCGAACTTGATACTCCCTGGCCGGTATGAGAAAGAGAGACGGGGGTGAGCAGAAGGCCCAGAAAATACCTACACAGCCTGAGATACCTCAGTATTTCTCCCGGACGAGAGCAGCGGTAGCGAGGCACCAGGAGCAGGCGTCGGGAGAAGGGAAGCCAGACGGAAGATCCGGAGAGGCGGCTGACGTCACCCCTGCGCCCTGCACATCTGACACGCTGGAGGCGTCGGTCACGAAGCGTGGTGAGAGCGGAAAGGGAGAGGAGCTTCCCAGGCAGACACAGGAGGAGGGTACAGGGCGCATGCAGCACATGGCTGGGGAAGATGCAGACCTCAGAGCGCTCCTGAGAGCGCTGCCAACAAGGGCAGACTTACAGGCACTCCCTACCAGAGCAGACCTGGAGGGATGGATGACCAGGATGGAAGAGATCCACCGGAGAGACCTGGAGGAGGTGAGGTCTGAGGTACACCAATTAACAGGAAGGGTGTCTGCGGGAGAAAGCGTACAGGCGGCTTTGATAGATCGGATTGCGCAAATGGAAAAGGTACAGTCTGAATACAATTTTCATGCTCCCTCTATGCAGTTGCGTTTAGAGGAATTAGAAGACCGTAATAGAAGAAAAAATCTAAGATTCAGAGGGGTAACAGAGGCAGTAGGCGGAGAGGCACTACCAGCAACTATAGCCACAATATGCCAGCAATTGGATATTCAGGTCCCTCCGGGAGCTTTAGAGTTTGAAAGGCTCCATAGAGTGTCTGGTCCCCCTTTAACTAACCCCGCCAGACCTAGAGACGTGATATGTTGTTTCCATAAGTTTGCGCATAAGGAACTGGTCAGTCGTAAGGCATGGGAGGCAAAAGAGGTGGTTTATGAAGACATGAGGATTAAAATTTTACCCGACCTATCTAGGGCCACCCTACAGAGGAGAGCCATGCTACGGCCTTTATTGGGCACAATCCGAAAATCAGGAGGCTCGTACAGATGGGTATTTATAAAGAGAGACTCCAAAACTTTTGTCCTGAGGCACCCAGCAGACTTGCCCCAGCTGTTTCTTTTCCTGGGAGAAGAGGCGATCGAGGTTCTGAACTGGCTACAGCAATTGGGCCGTCCAATTGAACAGGGGGTACAGGGGAGATAGAATATGGATATTTAAGGAAAGATGATGGAGAAATCCCCCGCCACCTTGCCCTAAGGGACTTAGGAGATGTTTGTGCTTTCCATTCCCCTCCCCCACCCCATTTTTTTTCCCCAGGGGGACCCCCCCTGTGCTTAACACACTGTGCTCAACACTGGACGAATCAGGGGTCCAGATGGACCAGATGGATTCCATGGGTCATATTATTGCACCTTATTTTTTTTTTTTTCTTGGTGTGGGGGTTCTTTTTTTTTTTTGCGGGGTGTGTGTTTTTTTTTCTTCTTTCGTTTGGGGGAGGGGGGCTTGGAGGGGGTGTGAGGAACACTAGGAAAATGTGTGCTTGAGGAAAAATATTTTTCTCTCCTTTTTTTTTTTTTTTGGTATTGTGGAATATATATATACAGATGTAATTGATAGTATATATATGTGTATAGTCAACACTTTTTTTTCTTTATTTATTTTTTATTTTTTAGCAAGGGTAGAGGTATAAGATGTTTGAAATAAATGAGACACAATGCACTTAATTTTTTTTGGGGGGGGGAGCTCCTTTATCTTCCCTCCCCAACTTAGTTTGTTCTCGGCGAGAAGATGGAATCTCGCATCACAATTAGATAATTATAAGTAATCACAATATTTTGATAACACAAACTGACGCACAGAGGTAGAGGGACTCCTCTTTTTTTTTCTTTTTTGGTATAGAATGAATATGAGTTATTGACCCATGAAGGGAAGACGAGAAGAAAAGGGGGGGGGGATTCAGGAACCCCACCATCCTCACCCTTTCTCTTTTTCTTAGGAGGATGCAATAGGACAGGAGGGAACGATTGGGGCGGGGGGGATGATTGGGAAGGAAGGTATAGGATGTGATGGGTGGGGGGGATAAACATAAACATTTTTTTTTCCCTCTCCTTTTTTTTTTTTCCCTCTGCCTACGTATATGGAGGAGAGAGGGGAAGGAGAGGAGAAGGAGAGGGGGAAAGAGAGTAAATGTGGGAACACAAACTGGAGATAAATGCAACTTGGATGTGGATGCGGAGAGTGCCCGGGGGGGGGGAAGTGGAGCCTCCCCGCCATTTGGGATCAACCCCTTATAAATAGTTCTACACCTACTGAGCCATAGGGGGGTGTCTCAGAAAAGGGTGTCTCCCTGAGGGGCAGAAGTAAGGGTAGGGGAATTAATAGGGTGGTGGGTGGGAGAAGGAGAGGGAAAGTATAGAAGCGGGTAGTAGGTTTCTAAACAGAAGGGGGGGAGGAGTAGGGAGGGGGGGATTTGGTTCCTTTTTTCTGTTCTTTTTTATTTTTTTTGGGTGTTTTTTTTTTTCTCTCCCCTCTGTGTCTCTCCCCTCCTCCTCTCGTTAGTAGCCGGTCAAGATGGAGGAAGTCAGGTTGATATCCATGAATGTGAAGGGACTTAATACCCCAGAAAAAAGAAGGATGCTTCTTAACGACCTAAAACAGAGACACATAGACATAGCCTATATTCAAGAGACTCATTTTAGGACGAGTAGATTTCCCATCCTCCAAAATAGATTTTTCCCAACTGTATACCATGCCTCCAACCAAGAGGCAAAATCAAAGGGGGTCACAATCATGATATCTAATAGGATCCCATGGACGCTGACAGAAAAATTGGTTGATGAGAATGGAAGGTATCTTTTTTTGAAGGGATCAATAGGAGGAGTGAAGGTGACGCTGGCCACAGTATATGCCCCCAACGTAAAGCAAGATGTGTTTCTAAAAAAAGTTCTTACAAATTTAATGGATTTCTCAGAGGGCAAGTTGAATATGGGGGGGGACATTAATATTCCCTTAGATCCAAAACTGGATACGTCCTCAGGGACATCGTCCATTCCCCAGGGTACCAGAAAAGGACTATTAAAGAAATTGCATGAACTACAATTAGTGGATGCTTGGCGTATTATGCATGATGGGGAAAGGGACTATACTTTTTTTTCCAATCCCCACCAGCTATATACCCGGATAGACCTCTTTTTGGTACCTCACTACCTAATGACTAAAATAACAGAGATTTCGATAGGAAGCATAACATGGTCGGACCATGCCCCGATCACTATGTGTATTTCCCTGTTTGGCGAGAGGGGAGCCACCGAGAGAAGATGGCGATTAAACGAGAGCCTGCTTCAGAATCTTGAAATCCAGGAAGAAATAGCGAAAGAAATACATTTTTACTTCCAAACAAATGAGACTCCGGGAAGCAACCCCGCCATAATATGGGAGGCACACAAAACAGTGATTCTGATACTGATCAAATTTGGATCAAGAGTAAAGAGAGAGAAACAGGTGAGGGAACTTTTACAGGAGATACATGATTTAGAACTTCAGCATAAGAAGAACCAGACACCCTCTATTGGGAGACAGTTGGGGGATCTGCGGCGCCAGATTTCAGATATTTTATGTTATAGAGCGAGAAAAATTATACAGAGAGGTAAAAAGACTTCCTATGAATTAGGAGACAAGTGCAGTAAGTTGCTAGCAGGTAAATTGAAAGAGAGAACGTCGAATGCGTATATTCCCCATATAAAAGGAAGGGATGGGAAACTTATTTCACAGCCTAAAGATATAGCACAGACATTCGGGGAATTTTATACATCACTATACAATTTAGAATCAGTACCTATAGCACCATCAGTCCAGGAAGAATATCTCACATCGGCGAGACTGCCGAGACTAACATCTGTAGAGCGGAAGAGATTGGAAGAGCCAATCTCGGCGGAGGAAGTGAATCAGGTATTGAAAACAGTAAAGCCAGGAAAGGCGCCCGGCCCGGACGGCTTTACGTTGCTTTATTACAAAAAATTCTCCTCACAGCTGTGCATACAGATGGCAAAAGTCTTTAATGCCCTTGGTCGAGCTGCCACATTCCCTCCAGACTCTCTCTTGGCACATATCACAGTGTTGCCGAAGGAGGGGAAGGACCCTTCGGAATGTGGCAGCTATAGACCTATTTCACTCTTAAACGTGGATTTGAAGCTATACACCAAAATTTTGGCAACCCGGATTCAGCCACTGATGTGCCAGTTGATAGATCGAGATCAGGTGGGTTTTATTCCCTCGCGGGAAGCGAGGGACTATACTACTAAAGTTCTTAATCTGGTATACCATGCCAATAAGTCAGAAACTTCTAGTGTTTTTTTAAGTACCGATGCCGAGAAGGCTTTCGATCGGGTGAGGTGGTCCTTCTTGTTTGAGGTGTTGAGATTTGTGGGCATGGGAGACCAGATGATTTCATGGATTAAGAATGCATATACCTGCCCAAAGGCAGAGGTGAAAGTAAATGGAGTATTTTCCAGCCCCTTCAAAATTTCGAATGGTACTAGGCAAGGATGTCCCCTCTCCCCTCTGCTGTTTTCTCTGTCAGTAGAACCCTTGCTAAATAAAATTAGGCAAAATACAGATATTCAGGGTATAAAAATAGGAAACCGAAACTATAAAATCTCTGCCTACGCGGACGACCTATTGCTCTCCATGTCTGCACTGCACATCTCAATCCCTAATCTCATGAAAGAATTTGAACTGTATGGTAAATTATCGAACTTAAAAATAAATTACTCGAAATCAGAAGCGATGGGAGTTGCACTACGGAAGCGAGACCGTGCTGTAATTCAACAAAATTTTAGTTTTAAGTGGGTATATGAAAAACTGAAATATTTGGGTACGTATAATCCATCAAACATAAGAAAGACGTTTGAGGTAAATTTTCCGGTGTTACTGGAATCAGTACGGAGGCAATTGGATAAATGGCATCAGGATACCCATTCGTGGTTTGGCCGATGCAATATCATCAAAATGAGCGTCTTACCAAAATTTTTATATTTATTTCAAGCATTACCAATTATGGTACCAGCGGCCTTTCTTCGCCAAATAGGCTCTTTATTTATAAAATTTATATGGGCGAAGAAACGCCCTAGGATAGCAAGAAGTACTATGATACTACCCAGGAGCTCTGGAGGAGTAGCAGTCCCAAATATAGTAAAAAACTACCATGCAGTTCACTTAGGGAGGGTGGTGGACTGGTGCAGACATGGAGAACTTAAGTTGTGGGTAGAATTGGAACAGCAGGCCAGTGAGATACCTCTGCGGAGAGCACCGTGGTGCTTTGATAAAACATCAATGTCGATTAGGAAGCATCCCACTATAGGGACCACATTACGCATCTGTTCCTCCTTAATTCGTGATTTTAAAATTTCTTTGGAGGGTTCACCTTTATTCCCGGTGCTGGGGAATCCGGGGTTCCCTCCAGGGACAGAAGTTGGAGCATTCAAAAACCTAGAGGACAAAGGTATATTTCAGGTCTCACATTTTTTGCACAGTGGGGCCTGGCCCACTCTAGCGGTTCTGACGCAAAGAGGGGGTCCCTTTGAGTTAAAACTGTGGAGGGCGATACAGATTATGAATTTTTTGAGGTCCCTGGGGGTAGCGGCAAAATATGACCGCCAATTAACGATATTTGAAAAATATTGTGATGGGCGTGAACCGCTCCCTCGGCTGATCTCAAAAATGTTTGGGATGTTAAATACACCACGGGAAGACTATGTACCCCCCAGTAAGGCCAAGTGGGAAAAAGACCTGAACAGGACCTTTACTAGGGCCCAATGGTGGGATATCATACATATGTCCCAGAATACTTCAATATGTACACGAATCCAGGAATTAAACTACAAAATAATGACGCAGTGGTACTACACCCCATTAAAACTCCAGAGATTCTATCCTGAAACTTCAGGTCAGTGCTGGAGATGCGGAGGAGAACCAGGAACCCTTTTTCACATATTCTGGACATGCCCTAAAATCAGGCAGTATTGGGAAGAGGTACGGAGGAAATTAAGTTTGAAATGAAGAATGTCCCGCACTATATGCTATGTGTATTTTACCTGTTTAGAACGGCCGTTCAACCCCGTGTATGTGGTTTAATTTTCTCGCCTTATTGTATTTACTCTTATTGGTGGGAAGAAAAAATTGAATAAAAATTTAAAATATGAAAAAAAAACCCTTGGGTGTTATGAGAGAGAATTTTAAGACCCATTAATAAAGGGAAAGTATACGCTAATTATATGGAATAGGATAGCGAGAATTCTGTATGAGGATTGGATCTTGGCAATGGGTACAGTAGAGAGTTGTGTGTCATAATAGTATTCAACATAGTACAAAGAGTAGAAAGTAGTAATGTTAAAACCATAGTAATAACTAATAATAGTAAGGTATTCATATAATAGTGGTTTGGGTATCCTCAATAGAGTCATAGTATAAACATAACTGTGGAGAACTACCAAGAGAATTCTAGTGAAAAAGAATGCCTTGGTGGTAACAAGAAATATTTTGTAATGTATCGAGAAGGGGTCAGGTAGCATAATGTCTACTGACCATTTAAAATGTAATCTTCCATACTTTTTGTCAGTTATATAGAAAACTATACAAGAAACAAACTTGAGTAAAAATAAAAGGGGGTCAGAGAACTGGGAGTAGACTGACCTAAAAAATTGTAAAGAGGGACAATAAAGTCCAAAACTCACAACCAAGGCCCAGCACAGCCACCAAAACAGGGGGGAAGCCATGCTGGGATACGGATGAGAGTGTGGGGTCAAACCAGCAGCGGCGGATGTACCAGGATATATATTTTAACTAAATCCGCTGTGTGCATGTTTAGGGGTGAGAACGTAAGGGCAAACAAAACATTTAAACCAGAACAAAAAGTGATTCAACAGTATGGTTCTATATGTATAGAACCATTCAAGAAGGCAGATATATTCTTTTACCTGTGATTTGTCCCCATACTACAGAGGTAGAATGGGAGTAAGGTAGATGATTTATTTAAACATTTCTACCTAATGTTCAAATTCTCTGTCTCCACTCCCTTGGAAAAGGAAGTGGAGAGAGAGAAGCAAAAAACAAGGGAAAAACTTTTTTTTTTTGACAGAAGTCAATTTCCCATAGGGGGGGGGGGGGGGGAGAGATCTCGGACATCCCAACTCCTGCTGATCATGTTTTTGATAAGAGATAGCTCCCATAGGAGACTGCCATATGGGAGGAATGAGGTGAAATGGAATGGGGAAAAGCAGGAGTTAGGAGGAGTCAAGATCTGTGGTGGGAGAGGGGAGGTGAGGCAACTCAAGGAGGAATAAACCAGAACATAAGTGTAAACAAAGTAATAAGAATAGTACTGCACCCAACAAAAACACCTACCCCACCAAAAAAAAAATTTATATATAAAAGGGGGGGGGGAGGGGGGAGGGACCGTGTTCAAATTATAAAAATATCATCAGAAAGTCTGGTGATCCTGGAGACAAAATCAGTACTCATAACAAAAGTATTAGGGCAGGGAGGTAAAAATTGGGCCTAAAAAATGTGAAAAAGTAAAAAATGGGAAATCGCATGAGAAAGAGAAGAGGAATTTTCTTTTAGTCTTGATCATGGAGGGAATGTCGCCATCTTCTCTGGTCTCTCGGGTTACGTCGGGTAGAAGGTGTGGTCCAAATGGGCGAAGAGCGAGAAGTTGCAGGAAGGCAGTTTGGGGGTTCGGGTTCTAGAAGGCCTAGCTTGACTAGAAGTTCCTTTCCTTCAATGACGTTGTATATTGTGTGTGTGGTTCCATTGTGCATCACAGATAATTTGAAGGGAAAGCCCCAACGGTATTTAATTCTGGCCATCTGGAGGACTGAGGTGACTCATCCTGCGTCTGCGATCCAAGGTGGCAGGAGAGATGTCAGGGTAGATTTGTAGTCTGAATCCATCTAATTCGATGTTAGGTGTGTTTCTGGAGGACCTCATTATGTCCTCTTTGGTGAGGAAGTCCTTCATGCACATAATTATGTTGCGTGGAGGTTTGTCAGGAGGTGGTTTAGGGTGAAGTGCTCTATGTATTCTATCACAGGCAAGGAGCTGTGTGAGGCCGCCCTCGCGCCGGCGCCATTTTGGGACATCTTCACACTGTGTTTTTCCAGGGCCTAGTAGGTAGTTTGTGAGGGAGTAATTGTAGCAGCGTTTGCCCTTGTTTTTGCTTGGATTCATGCACCGCAATGTTTCCCAGGGGTGCTGGAGGAATATAAGGTGGTTTTGAGCGGTGATTAGCCCTGGGAGTCGAGCCTAGCAGAGCTGGCCAGATGGAGCTCTCAGCAAACATGTCCGCTCCGCATTGCGCATGCGCCCCCAACAAAGCCATCCTCATCCTCCTCATCGTAGTTTGCCTTCCAACGTAGCTGCCAAAGCGGCCTATTCCACTGGCTCCTTGTCCACAGTCACTCCTTCCGTAGCCCCACCATCGTGCACGAAGGAGTCCCCAGAATTATTCGACCACAGTGTCAGGTACATGCTGCTGGAGGATGCGCAGCAATTTGAAGGCTCCGATGTTGGTTCCCAGGTTGAGGAAGGGAGTAACATGAGCCTAGAGAGAGGGGGTGCCCAAGAAGGACAAGAAACTAGCAGTCATGTTCCCCCAGCTGCAGCATACTGCCAAGTTTGCTCCAGTGATGAGGAGGGAGGAGATGATGAGGTCACGGACTGTACTTGGGTGCCTGAGAGAAGAGAGGAGGAGGAGGGGGCACAACTTCAATGAGGCAGGATAGTGCATCACACCGCAGAGCTCCGCAGGTGCAGGGCGCTGCTGACTCCCTGCTGATTTTGAAAAGTTCCTTGATACCACAAATTCTAGGGTCCTTTTACAGGCTTTACAGAATCAGGGAGGCCATGCAGCACAAGTTTGCAGAGGCATTCAATTCTCCTCTGGGTCACTAAAGATCACATGATCCATTACAACCTCCTCCCAGCCACGTACAACTCCTTGGGTTTCTGGGAACTGAAAACCATCCCTTGAAGACTGCTGCTGAGTGTTATCCTCCACGTCCATGCTGACACAATCCTCCTCCTCCTCCTCTTCTCCCTGTTTGTTTGGCGGGCCCGCAAGAATACTATCTGGATAAAGGGGGCCTTGAGAGGTAACAAAGTCCTCCTATTCCTCCCGCTGTTCTGCCTCAAGTGCCCTGTCCATGATTCCACAAAGCGTGTGATCCAACAGGAAGACTAGAGGGACAGTGTCACTGATGCATTGTGACAGGACAGTGCATGCATCCTTGATCAGTAGCCACTGGCGTGGCGAAAAGAAGCCAAGCTCCCCTGACCCTGTCCTGGTGCCATACTCACACAGGTACTCATTGATGGCCCACAGGTACTCATTGATATATATACACTAGACTGTGTGTGTGTGTGTGTGTGTATGTATGTGTTATATATATATATACACACACCGCCTGAAGTCTATTAGAAATAATACACCATGGAATGAACTGTAGATATAGGCTACACTGGTTGCA
Source organism: Lithobates sylvaticus (assembly GCA_028564925.1). Classification (NCBI taxonomy): domain Eukaryota; kingdom Metazoa; phylum Chordata; class Amphibia; order Anura; family Ranidae; genus Lithobates; species Lithobates sylvaticus. The sequence goes on from CM053028.1 coordinate 184,904,144, forward strand.
GAGTAATATATATATACACACACTAGGCTGACTGTATATATATATATATATATATATATATATATATATATATATATATATATATATATATATATATATACAGCCCTCAAAAATTACACTCGCACACTCGCATTTTGCGAGTGATTTTTGAGGGCTGGCGAGGAGAAGAGAGGAGAGCCGCCACTGGGAGATCACAGCAGGGAACATCACAGCTTTCATTTCATAAGCTGTGTGTTCCCCCGCCGCGCGCCGTCACATAAGCCCCTCCCCTTTTCCAGGACTTTGATAGACAGATCACCCGTTCAATCCTAGGACGGGTGACATGTATCAAAGTTCCCAGACAAGGGGAGGGGCTTATGTGGCGGCGCGCGGCGGGGGAACACACAGCTTATGAAACGAAAGCTGTGATGTTCCCTGCTGTGATCTCCCAGTGGCGGCTCTCCTCTCTCCTCCACAGGTAGGAAGCACCATGGGGGGGGGACACACAGGCTGCACCATATGGGGGGGGACACACAGGCTGCACCATATGGGGGGGGACACACAGGCTGCACCATATGGGGGGGATACACAGGCTGCACCATATGGGGGGGGATACACAGGCTGCACCATATGTGGGGGACACAAAGGCTACACCATATGGGGGGGGGATACAAAGGCTGCACCATATGGGGGGGGGATACACAGGCTGCACCATATGGGGGGGGGGACACACAGGCTGCACCATATGGGGGGACACACAGGCTGCACCATGGGGGGGACACACAGGCTGCACCATATGGGGGGGACACACAGGCTGCTCCATATGGGGGGGACACACAGGCTGCTCCATATGGGGGGGACACACAGGCTGCACCATGGGGGGGGGACACACAGGCTGCACCATATGGGGGGGACACACAGGCTGCACCATATGGGGGGGGACACAAAGGCTGCACCATATGGGGGTGGGACACAAAGGCTGCACCATATGGGGGGGGGACACAAAGGCTGCACCATATGGGGGGGGACACACAGGCTGCACCATATGGATGGGGGGACACACAGGCTGCACCATATGGATGGGGGGGACACACAGGCTGCACTATATGGGGGGGACACACAGGCTGCACCATATGGGGGGGGACACACAGGCTGCACCATATGGGGGGGGGGGGGGGGGGACACACAGGCTGCACCATATGGGGGGGACACACAGGCTGCACACACGGGGGGGGGGGACACACAGGCTGCACACACCGGGGGGGACACACAGGCTGCACACACCGGGGGGGGGGACACAGGCTGCACACACAGGCTGCACACACCGGGGGGGGGACACACAGGCTGCACACACCGGGGGGGGGGGACACACAGGCTGCACACACCGGGGGGGGACACACAGGCTGCACACACCGGGGGGGGGGACACACAGGCTGCACACACCGGGGGGGGGGGGACACACAGGCTGCACACACTGGGGGGGGGACACACAGGCTGCACACACCGGGGGGGGGACACACAGGCTGCACACACGGGTGGGACACACAGGCTGCACACGGGGGGGACACACAGGCTGCACACGGGGGGGGGGACACAGGCTGCACACGGGGGGGGACACAGGCTGCACACGGGGGGGGGGACACACAGGCTGCACACGGGGGGGGGGGGACAGGCTGCACACGGGGGGGGGGACACAGGCTGCACACGGGGGGGGGGGACACAGGCTGCACACGGGGGGGGGACACAGGCTGCACATGGGGGGGGACACAGGCTGCATTGGTAGGCATGGATAAAAAAGTTGTTAATATTTTTATAACTTAATTGCATAAAACATTAAAGTGTCATTTAATGAGATAATTTATGAAGGCGGGTTTAGGGCGGGGCAGGGTAGGGGTTGGGCGGGGCAACTGGTGGCGAGTAACCCTTGAGGCCTGGCTAGTAGCTCAGGACTTGAAATTTTGAGCCCTGTATATATATATATATATATATATATATATATATATCAAATACATTGCCACTAACAGAATAACCTGCCTGCTTAATCTAAACCATGCTATCTCTCCGTCCATGCCAACAACACTACACAGGGCCGCCCTGTAGGCAGCCTCATATAGTGTGGGGCATGGACTTAGTCCTCCTGAGCCATGATTGGCTCTCTTAGCAGAGGGCGCTGGGATTGGCCAAAGCATGCAGGTCAGGTGCATGCTTTGGCCAATCATCATACAGCAATGCACTGCGATCTCACAGTGCATTATGGGGCATTCCACGGCGCTCAAATTTGAAATATATATATATATATATAATACACTGCCTGAAGTATATTAGAAATAGTACACCACGGAATGAACTGTAGATATAGGCTACACTGGATGCAGAGTAGTGTGTGTGTAATATATACACTAGACTGCGCAGATGTGCATATATATATATATATATATATATATATATATATAGGAAGGCCAGCATGGTGGCCTGCAATTATGGGAGGAGCCCGGAGGGTATAAATACCAGACCTCTCCACGAGGCTGGTGTCGGTTCTAGCGCGCCGTATTACACGTCACCAGGCCGACAAGCAACTCAGTACACGTTCCTGAGTTGTCCGACGCTCCTCGTTCCAGATTACGGATTCGATTCCCGACCGCACCCCCAGTTCGTTCCGCTTCAGCGTCGCAGGTAGGATTTATGCTTTTTTCGTCGCTACGTCGAAACCCCTGTTTTTCCACTGAGTCATTTCAACTACCATGCTATTGTTTGTTTGTTTTCTACCCCACAATTCACCCCACTTCCACTGGTTGTTACGCCCGCTACCCAGTGCCAGCCTCCCCTCCCTCACACGTCCCCCACAACACCCCCCCCCCCCCCCCCTGCCCCCCCCCCCCCCAAAAAAAAAAAAAAAAAAAAAACAACACACACACCCACCAGAGCATCTGTCACTGCCCTCCCCACGCACTTCTTGCAGTCACCGCAAGTTCGTGTAAATGGGCCCCCACACCTTGCAAAAAAAAAAAAAAAAAAAAAAAACAAACCCACACCCACACACCAGAGCATGTCACTGCACACCCCACGCACTTCTTGCAACCACCGCAAGTCCGTGTAAATGGGCCCCCACACCTTGCAAACCTCAGCAAGACAGTCCACTCCTTGCCTTCCACGGCAACCCAGCCAATGTGAGGCACAGCCGCCCCCCGCACATCTTGCTTCACCGCAGGTTTGTGTCACGGCTCCCACATCCACCTCCTACATACCTCTGCAATCGTTGCAGCTCGATCTCCGTTGGCCTCGCTGCCACAACTTCCCCAGTAGCAAACTTCAGCTACTCACGCCTTTCTCTATCCCTTTTCACCTTTCCCTTAGGTCAGTAAGTCGTCCCTTGGTCTCCTATACAACAGGATCGGACCACCCCTTTCTCTTTCCAGGTAATTTCGAGGGCTTGCATCTCTTCACCAGGGGGTCAACTACGGCCCCGAATCAGCTCTTGCAACCCATCTCTCACAAATAATTTCATGTCACCCCACCATAGGCACCAGGTCTCCCAGGCTTGACCCCAACAGAGACTCTATCACTAGGGCAGCAAGCAGGTGCGTAGGTTGTCGTTGTTTCAGTTTTCCATTCTCTTCACACACCTTTTCACTACATATCCCTGTCACACATACTTATTCGGCTCAGCACCAGGCGTTAGTAACTGTCACATACTTCTATGCATGTCACACTATTTTCGAAGCACAAGCCTTCACTACGCAGACAAGGTCACCTAATCTCATGACTTGCTGGCAGTGCAAGTATTAGCTGACCGAACCTACGTCATATTGCTACAGATCGAAACATTCCTACTTAGCAAACCAATCAGTAGCCACTCCCCCCAGTGCCGCCCTGGGGGGGCTCTGGTTAACCAGTCCGTGCCGAGCACAGACGGACACCCGAGCATCGGTTACCTGGCCAGTCACCTCCTGGCTTACCTCGGTTGTCACGCATTCTTTGAGTTCCACAGGCCAATGAAACAAACTCACCCAGCGCTCACGCGCATCCCCGATTCTCACCATACCGTCGAACGGTATCCTGCTTCGTTCACACATCTCCCCTTCCCATCCACGCAGAACACCATAGTTTTGATAAAAATTTCCAGGCGTTAGTAACTGTCACATACTTCTATGCATATCACTCTATTTTTCGAAGCACAAGCCTTCACTACGCAGACAAGGTCACCTAATCTCATGACTTGCTGGCAGTGCAAGTATTAGCTGACCGAACCCACGTCAAATTACTACAGATCGAAACATTCCTACTTAGCAAACCAATCAGTAGCCACTCCCCCCAGTGCCGCCCTGGGGGGGCTCTGGTTAACCAGTCCGTGCCGAGCACAGACGGACACCCGAGCATCAGCCACCCGGCCAGTCACCTCCTGGCTTACCTCGGGTGTCACGCATCCTCCGAGTTTACATATAGGCCCATGGAACATCCCACTCAGCGCACGCGCGCAAACCGTTTGTCCCCAATGCCCGTCACACAGGCATCCCGCCCTGCCCCCCCTCCCCCCTTCATATTTCCACAATCCACAAACACAGATACATCCTCTCCTGCCCTTCAAAACTTAAAACTCAAAAAAAAAAAAAAAAAAAAAGTAAACGAGAGGAACATGCATCCCCCCCCCCTCTTTTATTCTAGCAGACGCCATGTCTCTGGCCGGCAGCGACAATCTCAACCCCGCCCCATCACCTCCCGAAGCGGGCCCGGCAGACAACTTCGCACAAGCCTTCAGAGCTTGGACCATCCCCAGACTCTCAGCCGAGCTGAGGCGCAGGAACATCCCCTACCCCATCACGGCCAGGAAAGCTGAACTGTTCAGGCTACTGTTCCCAAGCCCATCCCCACCAAACCCACCAGACACGCAGGCATCACTACAATCAATTGCCTCGGCAGTGTCCCAGCTACACACGCTGGTCTCCTCCCTATCAACTACCATCTCTGACGTCCAGGCCAGAGTGGGGACCTTGGAGCTCCAGCAAGTTACCCCCACTCCACCAGCTGTTGCCCCCGCCACCCCCACATCATGCATTACAAGAATCCGGACCCGATCCGACCATGTCCGCTATCCCTCACTGGTCTCAACTAACCCCAGTCTGAGTCACCACCTTCACGGCGCCACCAGTCTCATAAACCTCTCATTGTCACACAACACGCTGAAAGCCTACCAAGCTGCTTGGAGGACGTACCTACGGTTTCTGGACACATGCCACGGGGGGTCACCAGGGGACCTCCACCATATCCTAGCCTTCATTTCCCACTGCTACACTCGGCTGGCGTTATCACACAATACCATCAAACTTTATCTAGCCGGTATCCAGCACTTCATTTCCTTACAAGACCCTTCTAAACCATCTTTGTTCGCTTCCCACGCAGTCAAGGCAATCCTGCGCGGCATCCTCAAAAAACAGCCGCAGGTCAATGCCAAACGCCTCCCAGTAACCGGTGCCATTTTCCGGGATTTATCGATCATGCTCTCGCATTCCCCTTTTGGCCTTTTTTCCAGCCTGGTCATCCAGGCTGCCATGTACCTGGCCTTCTACGGCTTCTTACGGCCCAGCGAGTTTTCAGTTACTGGCCCTAGCTGCAAGACGCTACGCAGGCGGCACCTCGTACGCCATCAGACCTTTTTCATCCTGCACCTCGAGGCATCCAAAACGCAGCAGACTGGCCCAGGCATCGACATCAAACTGTTCGAAACTCTCAACGCCTGGTGCCCCGTGGCAGTTCTAGATCAGCTACTAGCACACCTACCTGATCCCTCACCTGACAGCCCGTTGCTACCATTTCCGGTCAGACCCCTTAGTAGCAATCAATTCGTCACGCACGTCAGGATTCTCCTCCGCAACTTAGGTCTTGACCCAGCGAAATTCTCAGGTCACTCCTTTCGCATCGGAGCAGCCTCCGCGGCCTCCCGCAATGGAGTCCCCGATCACGTGATCAGGAGGATGGGACGATGGAAGTCCACCTGTTTTGCCCGTTACATTCCCGATCCCCAGACTGAAATGTCCCGGGCCTTCAGTAACCTTGCCTTGTAGCATTTGCCGCTACCAAACAAATAAACCATTACCTCCCTAAAAACAAGTCTTTTGCGCCCTTTTCTTAACTACTCCCCTAGCAGAAAGGGCCTCACGGCCCAGCTCACCAGGGCTTACCTTACGGTAGACCAGGGCACACTTCAGGTCTAGTTTGTTGTCTGTCTTGTGGCGTGTTTATGTTTTGCTCCTTCACATCGTTATGGACCGAGGGCTCCGACCATAAATAGGAAGGCCAGCATGGTGGCCTGCAATTATGGGAGGAGCCCGGAGGGTATAAATACCAGACCTCTCCACGAGGCTGGTGTCGGTTCTAGCGCGCCGTACCCCCCCACCCAATACCATTATCAGAACACACTGATATGGTTCTCTACAGAAACAGCCATTACTTCTCAGGTAAGCGCCCTTTTCTTAACTACTCCCCTAGCAGAAAGGGCCTCACGGCCCAGCTCACCAGGGCTTACCTTACGGTAGACCAGGGCACACTTCAGGTCTAGTTTGTTGTCTGTCTTGTGGCGTGTTTATGTTTTGCTCCTTCACATCGTTATGGACCGAGGGCTCCGACCATAAATATATATATATATATGTATACACTGGACTGTGTATATGTGTGTGTGTGTATATATATATATATATATATATATATATATATATATATATACACCACCTGAAGTATATTAGAAATAGTACACCGGGGGGTGTGGCTTGGACGTTCATGTGAGAAGACGTGCCTCACATCAGCTCCTACATCCTGACACACAGAATCCTGCTGTGAGCCTGAAAAAACGCAGAAATAGACTGGAATCTTCACTCCCGGAGTGGGGCTACCCCTGCTGTGACACCCGGTCGTCGAAACCGGACCCCAGGCATGTCTAAAACAAAACCGGAGGCCGTTACCACCGACGGGCCGGCCCAACATGGCGGACCTCTGCTGCAGCAGCGCCAAGGGAAAGTCTCCTATGCATCAGCAGCAGCCAAACTCGCCCAGTATGCACACATCCCAGGCAGCCCTAAAAACGGACAACAAAACCACTCACCTAATACCGCTAGAACGGATGGATCCCCTGGACAATCCTCACAAACTTTACAGCATGGGCCTGAGAAAATGGCGCCCACAGCCACGAGGAACGCAGTGAGTACACCATCCTCCCATCTCCCTGCCCCTGACATAGCTGGTCCAACAGATATAGAGTATAATGAGCCCACACTGCAAGACATATTATCAGCGGTACATTCATATGGCTCCTCTATTACTGAACTGTCCACAGAAGTTAAAAGTATGAAAGAGGGCCTATTGCATATCAGACAGGACATGCAGAAAATCAGGGAGAGGGCCACTGCCTTAGAGGGAAGGGTGAGCTCTATTGAGGATGAATTACCCCCCCCCCTTGCTCAAGAAATGCATATCACAGCGACTAGAACTGATGAAACAGCAGCTAGAGTCGAAGATATGGAAAATAGGCTGAGAAGGTCAAACATCCGCATTGTCGGTATGCCTGAAAAATCTGAAGGGAAACATCCTACTGAATTTAGAAATAGTACACCATGGGATGATATAGGCTACACTGGATGCAGAGTGTATATATATATATATATATATATATATATATATAATATATATATTAGGGATGAGCCGAACACCCCCGGGTTCGGTTCGCACCAGAACCTTCGAACGGACCGAAAGTTCTCGCAAATTTTCGAACCCTATTCATTATAATGGACGCGAACGTTCGAAATCAAAATTGCTAATTACAACGGCCAATATGCATGTTAATGTCATAAAACAGGTTTTGGGACCCGGGTCCTGCCCCAGGGGACATATATCAATGCAAAAAGAACTTTTAAAAACTAACGTTTTTTCGGGAGCAGTCATTTTAATGATGCATAAAGTGAAAAAAAAAAGTGAAATTTTCCTTTAAATATGGTACCTGGGGGGTGTCTAAAGTATGCCTGTGAAGTGGCATGTTCCCGTGTTTAGAACTGTCCCTGCACAAAATGACATTTGTAAAGGAAAAAAAGAAGCCATTTAAAACCACTTGCGGCTTTAATGTCATGTCTTGTCCTGGCCGCCATATGGCTGAAAATCCTTGAGAAAAATGGCATGGCTACCCCATCAACCCCCCCCCCCCCCCCACCCCAGCCCCTTTGGGTCTTGTATGGATATTAAGGGGGACCCCGCACCCAAAATAAAACCCTATACCTACAACCCTATATACTCTGAACAGCAGTATATAGGTGGTGCAAACAAGACACGGACGGTAGGTTTGTTCTTAAGTAGAATCTGAACAGATACATTATGAAGTGTAGCTCCATCCCAAAAAAATCTATTTTTAAGCTTTTTGGAGAACATAGGGAGGGGTTATCACCCCTGTAACATTTGCTGTCTTTGCACATCTGTTCAGAACATTTCACCCCACTTTCCGTCCCAATGACAAATGTTTTTGGAAAAGTGGGGTTTTAATTGAAACAAGGATTGGTGATAAAGCATCAGTAGAGAGGAGATACCTTTTTCCCAAATTAAATGTAACAGGATAGAATTTCCCTTCCTAGGGGTAGATTTCCTCTCACTTCCTGTTTTCTCTTTCCGTTTGCAAGTAGGAGTCGTTTGTAAGTTGGATGTTTGAAAGTAGGGGCCTGCCGTATATACTCTGCAGAAATTTGCCCTATTAGATGTTGGTGTAGCCACAACACTGTAAGCCCTCACAGTTACTCTTGGTGGGCACAGGAATGGGCCCTGCTGTGAGTTATTAGATCAAGATTTGTACTTGCATGCACCTGTTGAACCGGGCAGAAAAATTGGGCCTTTGGTGGTGGTGGTGGTGGTGGACGGTGTTGCCACAAGACAGTAAGCCCTCACAGTTACTCTTGGTGGGCGCAGGAATGGGCCCTGCTGTGAGTTATTAGATCAAGATTTGTAATTGCATGCACCTGTTGAACCGGGCAGAAAAATTGGGCCTTTGGTGGTGGTGGTGGTGGACGGTGTTGCCACACGACTGTAAGCCCTCACAGTTACTCTTGATGGGTGCAGGAATGGGCCCTGCTGTGAGTTATTAGATCAAGATTTGTAATTGCATGCACCTGTTGAACATGGCAGAAAAATTGGGCCTTTGGTGGTGGTGGTGGACGGTGTTGCCACAAGACTGTAAGCCCTCACAGTTACTCTTGGTGGGCGCAGGAATGGGCCCTGCTGTGAGTTATTAGATCAAGATTTGTAATTGCATGCACCTGTTGAACAGGGCAGAAAAATTGGGCCTTTGGTGGTGGTGGTGGTGGTGGACGGTGTTGCCACAAGACTGTAAGCCCTAACAGTTACTCTTGGTGGGCGCAGGAATGGGCCCTGCTGTGAACTATTAGATCAAGATTTGTAATTGCATGCACCTGTTGAACATGGCAGAAAAATTGGGCCTTTGGTGGTGGTGGTGGTGGTGGACGGTGTTGCCACAAGACTGTAAGCCCTCACAGTTACTCTTGGTGGGCGCAGGAATGGGCCCTGCTGTGAGTTATTAGATCAAGATTTGTAATTGCATGCACCTGTTGAACAGGGCAGAAAAATTGGGCCTTTGGTGGTGGTGGTGGACGGTGTTGCCACAAGACTGTAGGCCCTCATAGTTACTCTTGGTGGGCGCAGGAATGGGCCCTGCTGTGAACTATTAGATCAAGATTTGTAATTACACGCCCCTGTTAAACAGGGGCTGAAAAATTGTGCCTTAGGCATTGGTGCTGGTGCCGCAACACTGCAACCCCTCACAGATACTGTACTCTGAGCACAGCAATGAGACCTGTTGCAAAGCATTGCCTAAAAATTGTAATTACACGCCCCAACAGGGGCTGAAAAATTGTGCCTTAGGCACTGGTGCTGGTGCCACAACACTGCAACCCCTCACAGATACTGTACTTGGAGCACAGCAGTCACACCTGTTGCGAAGCATTTTTTTTTAAAATTGTAATTACACGCCCCTGAATTACAGGGGCTGAAAAATTATGCCTTAGGCACTGGTGTGGTGGCATGGATCATTGAGGAGGAGGAAGAGGATAGTCAGTGAACATAACAGGACAGTCACTCAGCATCATCATAGGCAGTCTTGAAGGGATGTGGCATTATAAATTATTCAGTTATATCCGCTTCAGGTGCCTGGTAGCTGGTGGTGATCCAAGACTGATTCATTTTTATGAAGGTCAGTCGATCAACCGAGTCGGTGGACAGGCGCACCGTGTGATTGGTGACAAATCCTCCAGCAGCACTGAATGTGCGTTCGGAAAGAACGCTGGATGCAGGACAGGCCAGTAGCTCAATTGCATACTGTGCAAGCTCTGGCCAGTGATCCATCCTCAGGACCCAGTAAGCCAGAGGATTTTTGGTGGGAAAGGTGTCCAAGTCTGACCTTGCCCCCAGGTATTCCTGCACCATGTATATCAGACGCTGGCGATGGTTGCTGGAACCGATCATACCTTGGGGCTGCGGACTAAAAAATTGTCTGAACGCATCGGTCAGACGTCCACCTTCCCCACCGCTCCTTCTGCTACTGACCGAAGCCTCAGCAACTCGTCGTCCAGGACCAGGAGTTTGTAACCTCCCAGTTTCTGGAAACGCGTTGCACAGACCTTTCTGCAAGGCCTCCCTGAGATGTCTCATCCTCTGCTCCCTCTGCGACGGCAAGATAAGGTCTGCAACCTTACCCTTGTACCGTGGATCAAGGAGAGTGGCCAGCCAGTAATGGTCCCTCTCCTTGATCCGAAGAACACAAGGATCCTTCCGCAGGCTTTGCAGGATCAGGGAGGCCATGCTACGTAGGTTAGCTGAGGCATTCGGTCCGGAGTCTTCTGGGTCACTGAGGATGACATGATCGCCAGCCACCTCCTCCCAGCCACGTACAAGTCCACTGGTTTGTTGGGACTGTACATCATCCATAAAAGATTGCTGCTGCTGATGCTGAGTGCCAGGCTCCACCTCCATGCTCACACAATCCTCCTCCTCCTCCTCTTCCTGTGTGATGGGTGGGACAGAAGGAACACCGTCTGGATAAAGGGGGCCTTGAGAGGCAAGGAAGTCCTCCTCTTCCTGCCTCTGTTCTGCCTCAAGTGCCCTGTCCATTATCCCACGCAGCGTATGCTCCAACAGGTGGACAAGAGGTACAGTGTCACTGATGCATGCACTGTCACTGCTCACCATCCTTGTGGCCTCCTCAAATGGTGAGAGGACAGTGCATGCATCCCTGATCATGCTCCACTGGCGTGGGGAAAAAAAGCCAAGCTCCCCTGACCCTGTCCTGGTGCCGTAGTCGCAAAGGTACTCATTGATGGCCCTCTGCTGCGTGTGCAGTCGCTGCAGCATGGCCAACGTTGAGTTCCACCTGGTGGGCATGTCACATATTAGGCGGTTCTTGGGCAGGTTCAGCTCCTTTTGCAGCTCAGTCAGCCGAGCACTGACATTATAAGATCGGCGGAAATGCACACAGACTTTCCTGGCCTGCCTCAGGACATTCTGTAAGCCTGGGTACCTGCCCAAGAACCGCTGCACCACCAGGTTGAGGACGTGAGCCATACAGGGCACATGGGTGAGCTGCCCCTGTCGCAGGGCGGAGAGGAGGTTGGTGCCATTGTCAGAAACCACCATTCCTGGCTTAAGCTGGCGTGGCGTCAACCACCTCTCGGCCTGCCCCTGCAGAGCTGCCAGAACCTCTGCCCCAGTGTGGCTCCTGTCCCCCAAACACACCAGCGCAAGCAAGGCATGACATCTTTTTGCCTGCGCACTCGCGTAGCCCCTTGTACGCCTACGGAGCACCGCTGGTTCCGAGGACAGAGCACTGGAGGAAGAAGAAGAGGAGGGGGGGGGGAGGAGAGAGGTGTGTCACAACCAGTAGTAGCATTTTGGAGGCGTGGTGGCGGAACAACCTCCAACACTACTGCACCTTGTCCTGCATCCCTCCCAGCTGCCAATAGAGTGACCCAATGGGCCGTGAAAGAAAGATAACGTCCCTGTCCATGCCTGCTGGACCATGAGTCAGCTGTAATATGCACCTTACCGCTGACCGCCCTGTCCAGCGAGGCATGGACATTGCCTTCCACATGCCGGTAGAGAGACGGAATCGCCTTCCGTGAGAAAAAGTGGCGTTTGGGAACCTGCCACTGAGGAACCACACATTGAACAAACTCACGGAAGGGGGCCGAGTCTACCAACTGAAAAGGCAGCAGTTGAAGTGCTAGCAATTTAGCCAAGCTAGCATTCAACCGCTGGGCATGTGGATGGCTGGGAGTATACTTCTTTCGACGGTCCAGCAGCTGGGGCAGGGAAATTTGCCTGCTACAATCGGACGTCGGTGTACTGCAAGTACTTGGTTGTGACACACCTAATTCTACACCTTCAGTCCTCTCAGAGCAGCTTTCAGAGAGGACTGAAGATATACTGGGGATGGAGATCCCAGCTGATGAGGAGCAAGGAGAGGTCCGCTTTGTTCTTTGGTGTGGGTCTTTTATGTGTGCTTGCCAACGAGCTGCATGGCAGGTCGACATATGTCTGCTCATGCTTGTGGTGCCCAAGCGGCTGATGTTTTGGCAACGCGAGATACGCTTGAGACAAATATTGCAAATAGCAGTGGTGCGATCTGATGCACTCGTCTCAAAAAAGGCCCACACCAAAGAACTTTTGTGATAACGTGCAGAGGCAGCGCCCTGCACAGGCGGAGCTCTGCGGTGTGATACAGTTGGTGTGCTGGCCTCTAGCTGGCCTCCAGGGGGCATCCTGCCTCGTCGGACATGTGTAGCCGCATCTTCCTCCTCCTCTCTCCCTTCAGGCACCCAGGTGGAGTCAGTGACCTCATCATCCCCTCCCTCTTCACCACTAGAGCAAACCTGGCAGTAAGCTGCAGCTGGTGGAACATTACTGCCAGATTGCGGTCCTTCAGCATCCCCTCTCTCTGCGCGCACACTACTGCCTTCCTCAAGCTGGGTATCATCATCCGAGCCTTCCAATCGTTGGGCATCCTCCTGGAGCAAGTACCCAACACTGTGCTCAAACAGTTCGGGGGACTCCTCAGGAGGACATGGTGGGTCTAGGGAAGGGGTGGCTGATGATGCCATTGAGTACGCGTTGGCAGCTGCTCTGCCAGTACCCTGAGCCTGGGTGAGAGAGGATGAGGAGGATGAGGAGGGCTTGGTCATCCATTCTACCAAGCCGTCGGCATGATGCGGCTCAACATGTCCAGCTGCCGAAAACAAAGACAAGCGTGTCCCATGGCCACGTGCTGATGGCGATGCACGACCACGTCCACGACCAGCACTGTTGTCTCTAGAAACAGAGCCTGCTTGCCCTGTGTTCTTGCCTTGGGACGGTCTGCCTCTCCTTGGCGGTCTTCCAGCCATTGTAGTCGGTAGTGTATATTGTATAAAAAAATAGAGCTCCTATGTGTGCTCACAACACACTGTAGGTCCTATGGGTGCTGACACTAACACACTATAGGTACTATGTGTGCTGCTGACAAGAAAATATAGGAGCTATGTGTGCTGCCACTAACACACTATAAGTCCTATGGGTGCTGCTGACACAGACACTATAGGTACTATATGTGTGCTGCTGACAAGAAAATATAGGAGCTCTGTGTGCTGCCACTAACACACTATAAGTCCTATGGGTGCTGCTGACACAAAGACACTATAGGTACTATATGTGTGCTGCTGACAAGAAAATATAGGAGCTCTGTGTGCTGCCACTAACACACTATAAGTCCTATGGGTGCTGCTGGGTGCTGCTGACACAAAGACACTATAGGTACTATATGTGTGCTGCTGACAAGAAAATATAGGAGCTCTGTGTGCTGCCACTAACACACTATAAGTCCTATGGGTGCTGTTGACACAAAGACACTATAGGTACTATATGTGTGCTGCTGACAAGAAAATATAGGACCTATGTGTGCTGCCACAAACACAATATGGCTCCTATAAATCCCTGCCTGGGATTGGACAGAAGGTTGGGACAGAAGTTGGGGTGCAATGCTGTGCTAACAGCACTGCGATTGGTGCTACTGCAATACTGTACTAACAGTACGCACACACCAGACTAATCCCCAGCAGCAGCTAATAACACACTAACTGTGCAATCAGCAGCAATGAATGATCAGTAATGACGAATGACTCAGGTAGCAATGGATAGCAAATCAATAGCAATCAAGCAAATCAATCAGCAGACTGCTCTCCCCTAAAGCCGGAACACATGTGACCTGGGCCAACGGCGTGGCGGCCTTTTATATGGTGGGGCGTGTACTAAAGCCCCTGAGCTTTAATTGGCTACAGGCGTCCTGCCTGTAGCCAATTATTGCTCTCCTAGTTTCCGGCGCTGTGATTGGCCAAGCATGCGGGGTCACAGTGCATGCTTGGCCAATCATCAGCCAGCAATGCACTGCGCCGGCCGCAATGCATTGCGGGGCCGCTCGCATCACACGAATGTGATGTGAACGGCCCAAACGTGGGTTCGAATCGAGCACCGGGCCCATCCCTAATTATATATATATATATATATATATATATATATATATATATATATATATATATATATACACACACAGTGCCTTGCGAAAGTAAGTACGGCCCCCTTGAACTTTTCAACCTTTTGCCACATTTCAGGCTTCAAACATAAAGATATAACATTTTTATTTTTGTGAAGAATCACCAACAAGTGGGACACAATTGTGAAGTGGAATGAAATCTATTGGATTTTTGAAACTTTTTTAACTAATAAAAAAATGAAAAGTGGGGCGTGCAAAATTATTCGGCCCCTTGCGTTAATACTTTGTAGAGCCACCTTTTGCTGCGATTACAGCTGCAAGTCGCTTGGGGTATGTCTCTATCAGTTTTGCACATCGAGAGACTGAAATTCTTGCCCATTCTTCCTTGCAAAATAGCTCGAGCTCAGTGAGGTTGGACGGAAAGCGTTTGTGAACAGCAGTTTTCGGCTCTTTCCACAGATTCTCGATTGGATTCAGGTCTGGACTTTGACTTGGCCATTCTAACACCTGGATACGTTTATTTGTGAACCATTCCTTTGTAGATTTTGCTGTATGTTTGGGATCATTGTCTTGTTGGAAGATAAATCTCTGTCCCACTTTCAGGTCTTTTGCAGACTCCAACAGGTTTTTAATCCAGAATGGTCCTGTATTTGGCTGCATCCATCTTCCCCTCAATTTTAACCATCTTCCCTGTCCCTGCTGAAGAAAAGCAGGCCCAAACCATGATGCTGCCACCACCATGTTTGACAGTGGGGATGGTGTGTTGAGGGTGATGAGCTGTGTTGCTTTTACGCCAAACATATCGTTTTGCATTGTGGCCAAAAAGTTTGATTTTGGTTTCATCGGACCAGAGCACCTTCTTCCACATGTTTGGTGTGTCTCCCAGGTGGCTTGTGGCAAACTTTAGACGAGACTTTTTATGGATATCTTTGAGAAATGGCTTTCTTCTTGCCACTCTTCCATAAAGGCCAGATTTGTGCAGTGTACGGCTGATTGTTGTCCTATGGACAGACTCTCCCACCTCAGCTGTAGTTCTCTGCAGTTCATCCAGAGTGATCATGGGCCTCTTGGCTGCATCTCTGATCAGTCTTCTCCTTGTCTGAGCTGAAAGTTTAGAGGGACAGCCAGGTCTTGGTAGATTTGCAGTGGTCTGATACTCCTTCCATTTCAAAATGATCGCTTGCACAGTGCTCCTTGGGATGTTTAAAGCTTGGGAAATCTTTTTGTATCCAAATCCAGCTTTAAACTTCCCCACAACAGTATTACGGACCTGCCTGGTGTGTTCCTTGGTCTTCATGATGCTCTCTGCGCTTTCAACAGAACCCTGAGACTATCACAGAGCAGGTGCATTTATACAGAGACTTGATTACACACAGGTGGATTCTATTTATCAATATAGGGAGAGTACTCAGCGCTGTCAGAAATAAATAAATAAAGCTAAAAAAAAGATGCCTGCTGCAACTCAAGGTTAATTCAAGAAATGCCTCATAAGTACAATATAATAAGATAGTGCAGCGCAAAAAATAATAAATGGTAAATGAATAAATCAATGTGATTTTAAATAGTCCCAGAATAAAATCAATGAAAGTTCCAGTATAAAGTGCATGTGCAAAACTAAAGCAGCTTCAAGTGGAAATGGTGACAAAATCCAGTAACAAATCACTGTGGTGGTGGTCCCTTCACCGAAAGTAAGGATGGCCTCTCACCTCCCTGCTTCGACCTACAATAGGTCACAAAGCAATATGTAGCTACTTCAAACTCTGGTCTCCACCGTCAGGATCTCATCTCAAACGTCAAAAGAAAAAAAAACAGGTCCAAGTGGTATCCAGCATAAATATATAAAGGTAAAGAAGGGGACAACCTAGTGCTCTCTGTTTCAAAAGTAATTTAATATGCACAAGAAATAACATAAATTGAACTCACATTCTCCAGCACTCAGTCCCAAGTGCTGGCGCTGTGTGTATAGTAAATCCAAGATGGCCGCGGGTGACATCACTCGTGCTCCCTGACCCTCGTACGCGTTACGTCCAGGCGGGACTTCCTCAGCATGGGGCAGGGTAGCAACGAGAGGACCCGCTCAATCTATATATAGCCATAACAACCGCTGACAGACCAATCGGGTCCCGCGGTTAGGTTAGTGAGAGACAGCACTAATGGGAAAAACACTTGTCATTTAGGTAAATTGAATACCGCTGCTGTGTGGTTGTAAGTAATAGAGTGGGCGTTATAGCAACATGTAAACTAAGCCAGATTAAGAACCAGAATGAGCAACAGTAAGCAATACGCCTAAAGAAAATAATGTCAGTGGATACCACACTGACTGGTCACATTTGGTTCTGTTTCAGTGAGACATGCCTAGTTTAAAGGGGCACTCCACACTATTAAAAACAGAAAATCTACACATAGATAAAAACACCCTTAAAAAATAAGGGGAAATTATACCTTTTTACTAAAAAGTATTAAAAATATATAAAAAGGAGTGACGTCATTCCGCAACCATCATAGAAATAAATACCATACTAAAATAATGAATACATGATAATGTGACGAGAATACATAAATATCAACATGATCCATAAAATATTAAGTATAATCTTTAAAATACATAAAAAGGACAGGATATGAAAAAAATTATAATATATATATAAAATATATATATATATATATATATAAAAACAAACAATTAATATATAATATATGTGAGATATAAAATATATTAAAAATAATTATCTGTTAGAAATAAAACAATTCAGGTCGAAATCAACGTTCAACCCTGCGGGAGCCATAACTTTCATTTCATAAATCCAGAAAGATTCTCTGCGACTCAATTGTCGTACATAGTGCCCACCTCTCCAATGTTTAGGGACTTTTTCTATTCCCCAAAATTTGAGACATTTTGGGTCCCTCTGGTGGCAATTTCTAAAATGTCTAGACACACTATGCGTTTTTATACCTCGCTTTATATTGCTAATGTGTTCCCCAATGCGTACATGTAGAGCTCGCGACGTGCGACCCACATATTGCAGGCCGCAATCACATTCTAACATGTACACAACTCCTATTGTTGTACATGTAATCAGATCTTTAATAGTATATTGTTGCTCTGTAGTATTGGAAATAAAATCTTTGCGTTTTTTTTTTTTTTTTTTTTTTTATAATCTTTATTTTATCTGCATTTTCACATATTATCAACATTAAACATTGCAATTTCATATTATATAGTACATACATTTTGTAGTTGCATCTATTTACTGATTTGTATTTCTTTCTTCCTATACTCATGTATATTGTCTGTACACTGTTGATATTACATTTATTCATTAACCATTCTAGCCATATTCACATTAAAAACTTCTTTATCACTCAACCCCTTTCTATATCCTCATACATACAAAAGAAAAACAACAAAAAGAGAGAAAAAAAAAAAAAGAAATTAAAAAAAATTATTTATCCCTCTCTGTTCTCTTCACCCCTCTCCCTCTCTCCCACCTCTCCTGCTGTCTACGGGAGACCAACTCCTTGGGTCTCCCTTTCTCTCTCCTCCGTGTCCTCTCTCCTCCCCTATATTGTCAGCAGTAGAGAGGATGATGTCCTATATTCCTCCCATTTTTGCCACGTTTCTCTTATATGGCCTATTGGGCCTTCTTCTTTTGTGATCCTCTCTTCCAGTGAGCGCATCTCATCCATTTCTGCTATCCACTCCCCTATTGAAGGTGTTATATTGTTTTTCCATTTTCTTGCTATCACTGTTCTAGCTGCAGTTAAACAGTGTTTTAATATCCCTTTTTTTATCTTTTTGATCGATCCTGGTATCATTGATAGTATAGAAATCTTAATGTCTGGTTGTATATTTATGTCTGTCATCTCCCTGTATATTTTGAATATTTTTTCCCAAAATATATGGACTCCTGGGCAAAAGAACCAGATATGTGACATAGTCCCGATTGCTTTCTGACATCTCCAACAAGTGTTGTCGTTTTCTTTGTTAATTTTATGCATGTCAATCGGACATTTATACCATCTCACTAATAATTTGTAGTTTCTTTCCTGGTGCCTATTGGAGAGCGACATCTTGTGTGTTAATATAATTGCCTTATCCCACTTTTCTCTCGGTATGACCTCATCTAGTTCTTGTTCCCATTTTCTTATATATTTTAACTCCTGTATCTCCCTATTTGAAATTAAATACTCGTATATATTAGATAGATTATGTGTAGGTTTTTGTTGTTGTAGTAGAAGTATTTCCAATGTTGTTGGTGCTCTATCAAGTGTTCCTGTTTTCTCAAGGGTAATTATGTATTCCTGAAGCTGTCTATGTTGTATCCATTTATGTGCGTGTTCTCTACCCATATCTACTAATCGGATACGTTTCTTGTTCTCCATTGTCTGTATGATTCTGATGCTATCTTTTCTTTCCCATTTTAAAAAGGTTTTGGTTTCCCTTGCTGGCGGGAAATCAGGGTTGCAGAAGAGGGGTGTCATTGGGCCTACGTATGATGACCCTATTCCCCTTTTCATCAACCCATCCCACATTTTCAGTGTTGTTTCGACCAAGAGTGGCATCTCTTGTTTAGGCGGTCTGTTTTCTTTCTTTATCCATGGTAAAACTTTTAGATTTATGTTCATGATTTCTTCCTCTAGCTTCACCCATTGTTTAGTTCCTATATTATGGAACCAGTCTAGAATCCTAGTGACCAGAGCTGCTTTGAGATAGGTTGATAGATCTGGAAGAGCTAAGCCGCCATCTCTTTTACGTCTAATAAGGACTTCCCTACTAACTCTCGCCGGTTTACCTGCCCAAATAAAACTCCCAATAAGTCTCCGTAGGGAGTTCAGTATATTTTTTAAGGGAAATATTGGGATTGTTTGGAATACATACAGTATTTTGGGAAGTATGTCCATTTTTATAATATTTATACGACCTGTCCAGGAGAAAATCCCTTTATTGTAATTTTGAAGTAGCTTCGTTATTTTTTGTACTAATGGCAAGTAGTTACTTTCTTGGAGTTTCCCCATATCATTGGGTATAAATATTCCCAGATATTTGATAGCATTATTTTGCCATTTGAAAGAAATTTTTTTTTTTAAGTGTATCAATGGTATTTATGTTTAAGGCTTTAAGGCTTCTGTTTTGTTATAGTTAACTTTGAAATTACTAACCTCGGCAAAACGTTTAAATTCTTTAATTAGATTGGGTAATGTTACTATAGTGTTTGTAATATATAGTAGTAGATCGTCTGCATATCCTGACAGTTTATATTCATGGTCTTTTATTCTGATTCCCTGTATGTCCTTGTTAATCCGGATTGCCGTCATCAGGTGTTCCATAGTTAGGACATATATCAATGGAGATAAAGGACATCCCTGTCGGGTTCCATTCAGTATTGCTATCGTATCAGATACCTCCCCGTTCGCCCGAATTTTAGCAGTTGGATTTTGGTATAGGACCATAATTTTTTCAAGGAGTCTAGGGCCCGGTCCCCACTGTCTCAATGTCTCTTGGAAGAATCGCCATCCCACCCTGTCAAACGCTTTTTCGGCGTCCACTGCCAAAAGACAGGATGGGATGGCGTGTCTCCTGGCATAATCAACCAATGTCAGAGTTTTTGAGGTATTATCCCTCGCCTCTCTTCCCTCCACAAATCCTACTTGATCTAGATGTATCGTTCCTGGTAGTTTGGGTGTAAGTCTATTGGCTATAATCTTGGCGTAAATTCGGAGGTCAATATTTGTCAGGGAGATTGGTCTATAATTTCCACATAGTGTATGGTCTTTGTCGGGTTTGGGTATAAGAGATATGTACGCTTGCATACTCTGTGATACAAAGGGCTGGGTTATAGATACCGAGTTAAATGTACGTTTCAGAATTGGGGTAAGTAAATCTTTGTATATTTTATAAAACCGTGGGGTAAATCCGTCAGGACCTGGGCTTTTACCTAATGTCAGTGAGTCTATTATTATTTGAATTTCGGTTTCTGAGAATTCATTTTCTAGTTGTTCAATATCTCTGTCAGACAGGGGTGGTATCGGAGTATCTGTTATGTATTGTCTTATCTTTTGATTAAAGTTTTCTGGGTTTTGTTTTATTGGTTGATCGGGTATGTTATACAACCCAGAATAGAATGTATGGAATGTTTCCATAATCCTTTTTGGGTCGTATATCAATTCCCCTGAATCTGTTTTAATTTTAACAATCGATGTAGTTCTTGTTTGTTGTTGTAAGGTCCTAGCTAATATTTTGCCCGGTTTATTTTCTCGATGATAATATAGGGTGCGATTTTTGTCTCTAATCCGTAATGATTGTTCATTTAGTAAAGTTCTCATCTCTGTTCTTTTGTCCAGGAGAACCAGTAGAGTTTCTCGTGTTGCATTCTGTTTATGTTGTTTTTCTAGTTCAGTGATTTCTTGTGTGAGCTCTGCTAACCTATTGCCTTTAATTTTTTTCAATCTGGACCCGTGTTTAATAAAGAGACCCCTTACTATACATTTGAGAGTTTCCCATTGATTTGGGAGTGATGTGTTATCATTTATATGGTCAAGTGTAAAATTCGATATCGCAGAACTGACCTCGGTTTTACAGGTTTCGTCAAATAGTAGATTGTCATTTAGTTTCCATGTGCCTCTAGGTGTATTATTGTTTGTTGTGTCTATAGTTAAATAGATAGGGGCGTGGTCTGACCATATAAAGTTCCCTATCTCAGGGGCGGAGATTGCTGTTATTGCCTGAGAATTTATCAGGAAATAATCCAATCTATGGTATGTGTCATGTACCTTAGAATAAAATGTATAATCTTTTATACGTGGGTATGTTATCCTCCATATATCTACTAATTGATATTGTTCTAATATTTTTTTAAATGCTCTTTTTTTGGTTTTCTTTTGGGGTCCTGCTTTTGCTGTGGTGTCCATATTTCGATCGAACACAAAGTTAAAATCGCCTCCTATTATGATCGTCCCCTCTGCCTTAGTCATCATCTTTGTTAGTAATTGGATGCCTGTTTTAATTTGATCTACGTTCGGTAGGTATATGTTAATAAATGTATATTTCTGCCCATATATATTAAATTTTAATAGTATTGCTCTGCCGTCTCGACTTATCCATTTTTCTATAACCTGATGAGGTATCGATTTATGGATTACTATAGAGACTCCTCTAGATTTTGAGTATGCATACGTATCATGGAACCAATTGGGGTAATGTCTATTCTGTATAATTGGTATATGGTCTGTGCGGAAATGCGTCTCCTGGAAGAGAATAACACCTATATTTTGTTTTTGAAAGGAGTGTAAAATTTGTGCTCTTTTAGTTGTTGTATTTAGCCCTCTTACATTAAATGAACAAACCTTGATGGTAGTCATAAATCAAAGAGCGAGGGACAAAAAGGGGAAGAGAGAAGGGAGAGAGGGGGAGGGGAGAGAAGCGAAAGGGAAAGAGAAAAAAAAAAAAACCCACTCACACGATATACTACTTCTTCTTGTGTTTCCTATCACTTATTACCTTAATCTTTCATGCCTCTATCTTTCTCTAAATGACTCTTTTGAGTCTAACCTTACTATGTAAGTTCCCTAATTAGGGGGTGTATAGGGAACTTTTAGGTTTAGGATGTGTCCCTGGTCCGGGTATAATTTGGTTTTGATGATCCGAGACTAAATATGGCGTCCCCTCTGTCCCTCGCCGGGGAGGACAGGATAAGGGGAGAGAGAGAGGGAGGGGGGGGGGGAAATTATTTTTTTGATAAATAAATAAATGGAGATAACCCCTCTCTCTCTCTCCATCCCCACCCCAGCACAGGGAAAGAAGAGGACACCACAGATATAGATCTATTTGGGGTATACCTTGCCTGTATCGATATCCTTACGTATATATACCCCAGTCATTAAATACTTTGGGCCCTCATTAACTCATTACCATCTCTAACATATTATTCATTATATTCCTGTAATTTTGTTTTTTTTCCAGTGTCACATTCTTGTTCTGAATCTAGCGCATCATTGCGTTACCACTTTATTATTGTCTTTTCCTTGTATATTCCAATGTTTCCCCCCTTGGGGTTTGGTTTGTCCCGTCTGGATACAGTTTTGTCTTTATTAGTGTGTGTGATCCATAGGATTGTTTTCCTCCCCTCCTCGTCAGGGAGCAGGAGCAGGAAGAAAAACCAAAAAAAAAAAAAAAAATAAAGGAGAAGGTTTACCTTCCCCCCTTCCCCCTGAAGGAGGAAAGTCCCCCTCTAAAGAGTGGGGAAAAGTTGAGTTGACTGTATCCAGTGGGGACAATCCTTACAAAAAAAAATAAAAAATATACATTGTTTATAGACATCCATTTAACGGGTATATTACAGTTACCGTCATTATTATCGCGTTATTGAGTATATTCTAAAACATAATATTGCAGTTTTAATCTAATACATAAGTCCCACATATCTTTCTCCCCAAAAAAAAAAAAGGGGGGGGGGGTATTTTCTTTCCCTTTTTTTTTTCTCCCACCCCCTCCCCCAATCTCCCCCACAATAGTGTGTGAGTGTATATTGTGTCTTTTATCGACCTTTCAATTATTGTTTAAGTGTATATTATATAAATTTTCACCCTTTCTGCTATTATTAGTGTCAGTGCATTCAATTATGAAGTGTTATATATATAAGAAAAAAAAATAAAAAAAAAATAAAACAAAAATAAAAAAGAGTGTTTCCCTTCCTTCCCTTCTTTATTCTACCCCTGTGTGTCTTACTTGCTATATCTATAATTTATGTGTGGTGTGATTGAATTTGTCTGTATAAATGTGTTGTTGTGTTGTATTTCGTGGAGAAAAAATAAATAAATAAATAAAATAAAAAATAAAGAAAAACCAGGGGAGAAAAGGGGGGTCTTTGTCTCCACTATCTCCATAACTGTTTGGTGTACCCCTATTTCATCTGTGTATTTGTGTATTTGCAGTTTAATTATGCCCCTTCCCTTTTTCCCTCCCTCCCATAAAAAAATTAAGAAAATACTACCCCAAAAAAAAGGGGGGGGAGAAGAAAAGAAAAAAAAAAAAAATTGAATTGTATTTTCTATGTTTCTGTTATTTCCTTGGAGGATTTTGATAAATCTGAGCCCACAGTGCCATTTCTATCGGGGGAAGTCCCAAGCGGTTAAGAAATTCATGAAGGTCTTCAATATCCCGCAACACCGATTTCTGCCCATTTTGGTATACTATTATTTGAAAAGGGGATCCCCACTTGTAGAAGATTCCCTTCTCTCTTAGTAGCTCTAGTAGAGGTTTCACTGCTCTTCTCTTTGTTAATGTATGTCTGGATAGGTCTTGTAGAAATATAAGCTGAGCTCCCTCATAATTAAATTCCCTTTGTGTTTTTGCTGCTGTCATGATGTTTTCTTTAATCTGGAAAAAGTGTACTCTACATATAATGTCTCTCGGTCTCCCTTGGCTGGGGTCTCTAGGTCCTTGTATTCTATGTGCTCGATCAATCTCTATTACTGTTGTATCTGGCTGTTGTAATAGATTGTTAAATATGTTCTGGAGTAATTGTTTCAGGTTTTCAGTGTTTGTTGATTCTGGCAGACCTCTTATTTTTATATTATTGCGTCTATTTCTATTTTCGAGTTCGTCTGTTGCTTCCATTATTTGCTTTAGTTGTCGATCGTGTTCCTTTGTTTTTTCTTCCAATATAAATAATTTCTGATCAATAGTCAGGATTTTAGCGTCTATGGCATTCGTGTGTTTTTGGGTGTCTATTAAGGATGTTTTCAATGAATTTATTTGTTCCTTATATGTGGTCTCAAGTCTGTAAACATAATTATCCATATCCTCTTTAGTCGGTAATGATTTTAGGTGTGCCTGTATGTCCCAATTGGGACTGTTTGTTGGTCTCACCTTATCCATTATAGGGTGTTGTATATTCCCTGGGGGGCTATTGTTAAGTATAGATTCTAAGTTTATGTTGGGTGAGGCAAGATTCAACTCAGTAGATGTCTCTGCGTCCTGTTGAGGTGATATTTGTGGCTGTTTAAAAAACCCCTTTATATCTGACTTCTGTGTAGACTGTGGCTTAACCGGGTTTTTTATTGTTCCGCCTGTTGATCCTCTTTTTGATTTTTGAGTGTGAGTCGTTTTTGGCGGCATTTTTTTTTTTTTTTTTCCCCCTGTTATAGGGATTTTTATAAGGCTTATTAGGGTAGAAGGGAAGCCCCAAAAAAAAGGGAAAAGTGAAGAAAATTTTTTTTTTTGTTTTCCGTATATTGTACGTATATTATCACCTTCCCCTTTGGGGTAGCCGCTAAGATTTTCTATGGCTCCCCTTGATATATACAACAACAGGATATTTTACACGCTTTATCTTTGTCGTTTTATATTTTCTGCAATATTCTTATTCATTATTGGGACCCCATTATAACCTCTTTCACCAGCTTTATCACTTCAATACACTCAGTCATGTTTTTCCTTGTTGTGTTTCCCCAGTTATTTACAAACTTCTCCAGTCCATGGCAATAAACAAAAAGCAAGAAAGAAAGTGGGGTTTTTACCGGTCCCCTCTCCGCATTACCTTTGTTTGTAGGATTTCACTGGAGATCTTGCTATTCAGTTGCTTAACTGGGGTATGGTGGTCTCTGTCTTACCACCGTTGCTCGTTGTGTTCCGTGCAATCCCTCGGCTCCCGTATTAGTTCCGGCCGGCTTTACCAGCTCTTTGTTTCTTCCTTGTGTCTCAGAGGGCTTTCCTTGTGTCTCGGAGGGCTTCGGCGCTGTTTCGTGCCTCTATGAGTAAGCGCCGCTTTAATAGAGTGCCGAGTGTCGAATACCTCGTGAGTCACCGGAGTATCTCCGGCGTGTCTTGGCGTCTTGCCGGGGACGGATCTCTCAGACGGCGCTCCGGAGACACCTTTGTTATGTCTGCAGTGTCGCTTCTCCTTCAAAGAGTCTCCACGATCTCCTCAAGCCGTTGCTTCTAAGCCACTGGTCATCTCATATTCCGCAGTAAGCCACGCGTTTGAGTGTATCTCTATTGCAAAGCACAGTCAGAGCGATATACTGTGTGCTGCAGAAACATCAGCGGAGGGTCATTCCTGGATCATTGTAGTCAGCTGCAGGTAATCTCCCGGACCTAGGAGGAGCTCACTCACATCACGTCCATCCTGTTCAGTCCCCTTCATCTCTTTGCGTTTTTTGATGTAATTTTTAGCATGCTTACAAGTCGCACATCTGCCGCATGCATAAAAAACAGATAAAAAGTTAAAAAGCTTATTGGCACTAGTTTTAGGAGGATCTATAACACCTGGTGCCAGACTGTCTCTCAAGGAGGGGGCCTTACGGTAAATAAACTCTGGACGGTCCGGAAGGGAAGGTCCAAGGACTCGATCATGTTTTAGAATGGGCCAATGTTTAGCAACAATTCTTTCAACTTTTTTATGTTGAATGCTAAAGTCCATGATTATTTTAAATCCTTGTGTGCAATCCTTAATATCTGTATTTTTTGTCTTGTCAGCCACAATCAGACTCCTGTCTGTTTTTCTTGCCCTTTCAATCTCTGCATCAATCTCTACCTGAGTGTAACCCTTTTGTTTAAAACGTTCAGATAAAATTTTCGACTGTATTAAAAATTCATTTTCCTCAGTACAATTCCTACGGAGACGGATAAATTGTCCCCTAGGAATATTACAAAGCCAGAGCCGATGGTGACAGCTGCTCAGGGGGATGTAGGCATTGCGATCCGTCATTTTAAAATGATTCCTTGTCTGGAATTTATTATCTTTCTCATAAATCTCCAGATCAAGGAAAGTGACCTGTTGCTTATCAACTGTCCAAGTAAGTTCAATATTTTTATCATTATGGTTAAGTTTATTCATAAAGAGCTGCAAGCTCGACATGTCACCTTCCCATATCATAATAATATCGTCAATATATCGTTTAAAGCATAATAGCTGAGGTGGGTGATCATAAAATATTACCTGGTCCTCCCAGTGGGCCATAAACAAGTTGGCCACACTGGGAGCAAAACGAGCACCCATCGCTACGCCTCGCATTTGTAGAAAGAAATTGCGGTCGAACCAAAAGTAATTATGTAGCAAACAGAAATCTAAACACTCTAGTAAAAACTGGACATGTTCTACTGTTAAATCTGTTTCAGCCAAAGCCCATTTGACTGATTCTATGTCTGCCTTATGGTCTATTATGGTGTAAAGTGACCCTACATCAGCAGTAATAAGTATACTGTTATCAGTGCATGATAATGTATCTAAAATCTGAATAATTTGTTTAGTGTCACGCAGATACGCTCTCATTTTGGTTACTAAAGGCTGTAAAAAGAAATCTAAATATTGGCCCAGGCGTGATGTGACAGAGTCTATACCATTGACTATAGGGCGTCCTGGTGGTTGTTCAGCATTTTTATGTACTTTTGGTAAAAAATAAATTTTCTTAAAAAGGGTTTTTTTATTTTACCACTCAGACTGAATCACATAATCTCAGCTTTCCTTCAAGCACTCGTAACCTATACTGAGCCGTGTTCTGTACATCATCTGTGGCATACCAAAAAGTTCACAAAGAACAAAAATAAAATCATCATTAAAACCTCATATGTACAATACTTACATACAAACCCTTACCCCTCCCCCACCCGCCACTTCACAAAATCCCAAAACTCATCCGCCTCTTCCACCCCCATTCTCCTCCTTTCAACCGCCAATACATAGAACATCTTCGCCATCACCCAATCAACACAATCTTTTTCAGCCAGCACCATTTTTCTCTTCACAAAAGCACACCGTGTTTCCCACATCACCTCCCTTACCACAGCAGACAGAACAAACATCTTCCGTTTTCTCTTTTTGTCCCCTCCTACCAACCCAAGAACACCAGACTCAAAATTCACACCTTCCACCCCCACCACCCTTTCCACAAACCCACACCATAATCCCCAAAAATTCTTAGCAAAAAAGCATTCCCAGAACATATGCCTCACTGTCTCATTTGCCATGCATCCTCTGGGACACATCTCCTTCCTCGCCAAATCCCGAGATTTTAAAAAGGACATCGTGGGCAGAACATCATGTAGTGACAACCAGACCACCTCCCTCTGCCTGTTCGTTATGCCTTCCATGAGCAGATTTCCCCAGCACACCTCCGCCTTCCTCAAGCTCAGCCCAAAGATGTTGGCTGGCAATTCACCTCTTCTTAACCATGCCCATAAGGACTCCTTTTTCCGTGCCCCCTCCCCCAATTCCTGCAACTGCTCCCTCTGAAAGAACACGTTCATTTTCAAGTAGTACACAGGCGACAGCATCGACATAGGCTTGGTCAGATCCCTCATGCACCACCCCCATTTCAATAGGGGCCATCCGATTAAATACCTCATTAAAGCAGCTGCTTTCCCTCCTGCTAAAAAGGTTTTGAGGTGCACCATCCACCACTGCACCTCCAGAAACACGGTAATATTGGGGAAGTTGTACCCCCCTTTCTGCATCCTCCTCATGACCACCTCCCTCGCCACTTTCTCCATCTTGGAGCCCCAAAAGAAAATAAAAAGCGACCTTGTGATCTTCTGGATCCATCTCTTACTCGGGGGAAAAATAACTGAAAAATAAAGCAGCAACGGCAGAACCACCGCCTTGACAATTAAAGCCTTCCCGGACAGGGACAACCTTCTAGTCCTCCACAGCCCCAGCTTCTTCTCTATTTTTCCGGCACCTTTAACCATGTTAACTTGGTTACTCAAGTTACGCTCAAAGTGTATCCCCAACACTTCCACCTCCTGCACAATCTTTAGGTTGCTTCCAGACACATCACATGAACCGCTTAACACGCATATGCAGCTCTTCCCCCAATTCACACATAGTCCAGACATGGCTCCAAAAATCCCAAGCTGCAACTCAGCCCTCTTTATATCTCTCGGTGAATTGCATAGAAACACCACGTCGTCCATGTATGCGAGGGCTTTCACAGGATCACTTCCACAGCCAGGCACAAACATTCCTTTAAAGCATTTATCTCTCACCACATGCCTTAAGAGAGGTTCGATCACACAAATAAATGCGATAGGCGACAAGGGGCACCCCTGCCTTACACCCGATTTTACCTCCACCTCCCTGGACAGTCTCCCGTTAACTAAGATCTGGCTAGTTATTCCACGGTACAGACACTCCACCAATTCCACAAATTCCCTTGGGATCCCCATCTGCCTCAGTACTATAAAAAGGAAGCGGTGTGCTACTCGGTCGTACGCTTTCTCCAAGTCAATACTTGCTGCGGCCAACGGCATGTTATTGCACTGCGCGTAGTAAATCAAGTCTCTCAAAAGAATCAGGTTATCCGAGATCCTCCGTCCGGGCACTGCGCAAACCTGCCATTCTCCTATCACATTCTCCACCACCCTACTCATCCTATCCGCTAGTAGTTTAGCAAAGATCTTATAATCTGCATTTAGCAGCGAGATTGGCCGCCAGTTTTTAATATCTCGCTGGTCCCCTTTCTTATACAGCAAGGTAATTATCCCTTTCTTCATTGATGATGACACTCTCTTCTCCTCCATACAGGTCTTCAGGACTTCACACAGATCTTCTTTCAGTACCGGCCAGAACTCCGCATAGAAGTCTACAGGTAAACCATCTCCTCCAGGGGTTTTATTTTTCTTCATCTTCCTGATTATTCCCTCCACCTCT
This sequence comes from Lithobates sylvaticus, assembly GCA_028564925.1. Taxonomy (NCBI): domain Eukaryota; kingdom Metazoa; phylum Chordata; class Amphibia; order Anura; family Ranidae; genus Lithobates; species Lithobates sylvaticus. Next base: position 184,933,328 of record CM053028.1, read on the forward strand.
TCCTCCTTCACTGGATCCAATAACGACTCTGCGTCCTCTGCACACAGGTTCCCTCTTACTACCTCACAATATTCGTGTATTTCTTCCTCCGTAGCACCACCGTCACCACCGTACAGGTTGGCGTAAAAGGACCTAATCGATTCAACCATCCTGTCGCCGCTCACCTCCTCCTCCCCTTGCCACACCGTCCGGAACGTCCTCTTCGGCCCAAAGGATTTTTTAAAAAAGTACGAGGAACACTGCTCATCCTCTTCCATGTTTTGAACTTTTGCCCTAAAAACAATGCCCTTCCCCCGCTCCTTTATTCTTGTGTTCCGGGCCTCTCGTACTTCGTTTAGTTCATCCTCCACTTCCACCCCTAACCTCTTCAACCGAAACAAAAGGTGCATCCTGTCAACCAACCTCCTCTCCTCCTCACGCTTTTTCCTCGCCTTTTCCCTACCTATTCTTTTGAAGAACTCCCCAATCTTATGTTTTGCCCAATCCCACCATACCAACATATCAGTGAAATCCCGTTTTTGGGCCGAAAGCCCTTCAAAGAATTCCTTAAACTCCACAAATACCCCCTCCTCCTTCAAACATAAACAGTTTAACTTCCATGCACCCCGTCCGTACATTTCAGCTTCATCTAAGAGAAATGAGCAAGAAATCATAACATGATCCGAAAAAGAAACAACATCCGTCTGGTAATTCATAATTTTCAAATCTAATGAACAAAAAATAAAATCTATACGGGATCTCACCGATCCTTTATCGGAAAAAAAGGTGAAGGCAAGGTCATTCTTTTGTATTACCCTTGCTGCATCCTGAAGGTGAAACTCATTTATAATTTCATTTAAAGTTTTGGATGTCACATCCATACCACCTTCCAAACTGACACCCTGCCTCTCTTCACACTTTCTTACACAGTTAAAATCCCCCGCCACAATCGTGGGCATTCTCCCGGGCAACCACATCTTCAATGCATTCAAAAATATCACACGGTCTCTTTTCAACGCAGGTGCATAGCAGTTTATCACTCTGATCTTACATCCTGCCACCTCCAGCACCACCACCTGCAATCTTCCGGGCACGACGACTTCATGCGAAACACACTGCACATGTTGGTTCTTGATCAAAATCCCCACTCCCTCATTTTTCGACTCACATAACGGGGACCAAAAGGATGCCCCGTGCTTCCAATCTTCGCTCACTGCCCTCTCCACTCCACACTCCTGCACACAAATTACATCCGAGCGGACCCCCTCTAATAAATCAAATACGGCCGCCCTCCTCCACTTTGAACAGATACTTCTCACGTTTACCGAACTTACGGAAAAAGCCATCAGAAAAAAACACCAAAATATTGAACTAGCCATAGCAAAAAAACTTATAAATAATGCGTGGCACTGTCCGCCCCTTTACTTGCAATATTAGCATATGTCAGTCTTTTTCTTGCAAACGGGGAACTGGCAGACTCAGATCCTGAGCCTCCATCTGCTGGGGAGGACACTCCTTCCCCCCCGCCTCCTACCCCTTCCTCCCGCGCTCTTTTAGTGGCGGATTGCATAGTCTCATCCATAGATATTATCAACCTCTGCCCGCATTGTAGACTTCCATCACTGTCCATCTCCTCATCCTCCGCCTCTTCCTCAGCACTCGATGAAAGTCCGCTCATCAGGTCTGACAATAGACCTGGGCTAGGCAAAGCTACACTCCTCCTCTCCGTGTCCGGCCCACCATCCTCTTGACACGTCGAGGCTTCCTGTTCCTCATGCGCCTCCTCTCTCACCTGCCGACTCAACGTTCCAGAATCTTCCGCTTGAAGCCCTTCCCCCACAGTTGCAGCAAGGCTCCCAGGGTCCGCACTAACACCCGGCACCGTACCCTCAGTGCCTGCGTCCGCGCCAACCACCCTGTTCACGGCCTTTCCCTGCTCTGAGGGGGCAGCGTCATCGGCACCGAACCCAGCGGATGTGGTAGGCTGATCCGCATCAGCAGACTCAGCAGTACCACCATCCTTACGAAACATCTCTCTTTGCCTCTGCTGTGCACGCTTCTGCGTCTTGGCCAGCACATCATGAAAGTCAGATTCCCGTTTCGCCTCAAAGTAATCTTCACACTGCCTGGCCAAGTGCCCAGGTCTTTTACAAATGTCACAAACTCTGGTCTGCTTGCAATCCTTAGAAAGGTGATCCTCACTCCCGCAGAACCTACACTTGATCTTCCGTTCACAGTCTCCGCTGGTGTGCCCATAGACACAGCACTTCCGACAATACATCGGCTGCCCGGGATAGAACAGAAACCCCCTCTCTCCACCGATATTAAACACCGCCGGGGGCCTCCTCACTCCACCAATACAACTAGAATCTGACCTGAACTTCCCATAGAACCTATATTTTCCGTTCCAAATATCGAACTTATTTAATACTTTGTCCCCACCACGTAACTCTTCACAGTAGTTTTTCAAAAAAGCTTTCACCAAATTTATGTCCGCAAACGGGTTGTACATATGTACCACTATAGCCTTCTCCTCTTGTATGAATAACGGGATTACTTCCATTTTCTGACACAACTCACCCTCGGCGTTCCTCATCTTCTCATACACTTCCCAGCAAATCTCGGTAGAAAGAAACGTTATGTCATACAACCTTTGCTGCGGAAAATCTTGTAAGCATACGATCTCTCTTACCCTTAGGCCCAGGAAATCCATCAAAACCTCCACAACGATCGTCCTCAAGTTGACCTCCGCCTTAAATTCTGGCTTCACGAGAAACCGGACTGTGTCGCGCATCCCACGGACCGCCATCCTGACACCCGACTGGTGCCTCGCCTCTTCCTCCGCCCAAGGGAACCCCCGAAGGGGGACCCTAAACACGCCCACCGACCGCCTTTAGAGGCGATCGCTTCTCGTTGCCCGGGGACTAAGCCTAGGGCCAATAGCAACAAGGGGGGGCCCTCCGAAAAGGGACGCTCCCCCCAAGGCCGACCTTCGGGTACCCCGGGCACCTCTTGACCAAGTCACACACAGTAAACTGCACTGGATCTTAGTCTTACTCATCACAACTTTATCCAGGTCGCTACAGACCATATTCTTAAAAACATCTAAATGTCTATTGTCATTACAGGGGGGGGGGGGGTTAAAAACAGATTTGTTCCTGAGATTTGAATGAGTGTTGGTAGCACCCTGGGACGAATTCCTCTGAATAGGGTCTGATAAAAAATATTTTTTCAAGTTTAGTGTACGAATAAATTTCTGTACATTTACATAGGTTTGAAATTTATTCAAATTGCGGATCGGGGCAAATTTCAGACCCCTATCAAGGACCTTAGTCTCATCATCCGTCAGTGTTACTCCGCTAAGATTAAAGATCCCTGCTCCTATCGGGGTCTTTGCCTTTTGGGCTCGTCTCCCCCCCCCACCTACATCCTCTCTGTTTTTTCTTTTTAGAGTGGACTGGGTATTTACTTGTGGTCCTTGCGGGTATGGTTGTTCCCTCCAATCCCCTGCCCAAGTGGGGGTTTGTGGTGGAGGATCCCTCCAAGGGATCCTCTCCTGTCCTAAAAAATGATTATTACTTGCTGGTTGGCTTTCCCATTGATCCTGAAGCGGGGCATAGTAATTATAAGTGGGTAAAGGGGGTCCCCTATTCTGAGGGTGCCCTCTGCCCCTATATTGTCCTCGCCCCCTAGTCACTGCAGGTCTCCATGTAGGATCTGCATAATTCCTAGGGGGATGGGCATAACTACCTGTGGTGGGAGTCTGGTTTTGTCTATTTTGACCTCTACCTCTCCCCCTCCATCTTGCCTTTGGGGGGCCTCTACCTCTAGGTTTGGGAGTGCCGTTTCTGTTTTGTGTCCCATATTCTTGGTGCCCATTGGTCCAAGGTATTTCTTGATCATAGACAGGTAAGGGGGGGGGGGCATTACTACCTACCTCCATGTTATCCACAGTGGTTGTGTCAAAATTAGGCTGTACCATAGTGGTAGCTTGCCATTTGAAAATCTGCTCACCCCCAAAATCATTAATGTCTCTCAAGAACTTCTTTCTTTTTTTATCTTGTGTTTCTTTATCCCATTTGATAAGTTTAGCTTTCAAATCACCTGATAATTGTATAAACTCAGGGGTTTCTTTAAAGCTTTCAATACGGTCAGTGATTTCCTTAATCTGGCCTTCCAGCCACTTCTTTTTCCGTTGTTTACGCAAAAGAAGTAGCCTTAACAGTTCAAAACCTTTTGCCACAAAACCCCATTCTTTATTGGATTCTTTGTCGAAAAGACCATCATTGGGGGGTAAATCCCACCGTAACCGCCTGGGGATGATTTTGGCTAATAAATATTGCTCAAATGATACTATGTCCCACCAGGCTTTAATCTTCTTCTCGAATAAGTGTCCAAGTTTTCTGAAAGTAGTGCCCAAATCACCTTGGTTAGGGTGATTGGGTATTTGGGAGAAAACCTCAGTGAGAATAATTTCTCTATTCTCCACATAAGAAAAAACCTCCATTAGACTGCCGCCGGGTATAATTGAATTAATAGGCAATTATAAATATAGGGAGAGTACTCAGCGCTGTCAGAAATAAATAAATAAAACTAAAAAAGATGCCTGCTGCAACTCAAGGTTAATTCAAGAAATGCCTCATAAGTACAATATAATAAGATAGTGCAGCGCAAAAAATAATAAATGGTAAATGAATAAATCAATGTGATTTTAAATAGTCCCAGAATAAAATCAATGAAAGTTCCAGTATAAAGTGCATGTGCAAAACTACAGCAGCTTCAAGTGGAAATGGTGACAAAATCCAGTAACAAATCACTGTGGTGGTGGTCCCTTCACCGAAAGTAAGGATGGCCTCTCACCTCCCTGCTTCGACCTACAATAGGTCACAAAGCAATATGTAGCTACTTCAAACTCTGGTCTCCACCGTCAGGATCTCATCTCAAACGTCAAAGGAAACAACCAGGTCCAAGTGGTATCCAGCATAAATATATAAAGGTAAAGAAGGGGACAACCTAGTGCTCTCTGTTTCAAAAGTAATTTAATATGCACAAGAAATAACATAAATTGAACTCACATTCTCCAGCACTCAGTCCCGAGTGCTGGCGCTTTGTGTATAGTAAATCCAAGATGGCCGCGTGTGACGTCACTCGTGCTCCCTGACCCTCGTACGCATTACGTCCAGGCGGGACTTCCTCAGCATGGGGCAGGGTGAAGAGTAAAACGACAGTTATTAAAACGACAGATATTTTGGGTGATTAGAGATGTGAAATGGCTGTTATACCACAAATAATACAATTTTTGTTGGGGGAAGGGAACTGAGAACAGGGAGGGGGAGGGGGTTATAGCTGTTGTAGCTGTCGGTTGATGGCATTGTAGATGTTGTTCGTTGTATGTCAAAACATTTTCAATAAAAAGAATATTCCAAAAAAAAAAAAATAGAGCTCTATGGAGTGTCCGTTCGGGTACGCCTAAAAAACTGACAGGCGGACCTGAACGGACTGCCCGTGTGAAAGGGGCCTAAGGCTACAGGTGGCAGTCTGTGTGTAAGTCTAAAGCAGGCAGGTGTAGCCTGTGACTAAAGCAGCACGAAGCTGACAGTGAGTAAGCCAGGAAGCTTTGTTTGTTTATACAGTGATGGTGGAACCCCCTGCGAGGGAAGATTACTGTTTGTTTGAACTTTTTCGTTTCCTTTAAATAAAAGTGGGCTGCCTTGCCCTAAAAAGTCTGGAGTGGCAGTGGTGCATGCACTGGAAAATTGCATGCACCACTTGAACCTAATCCCCCCGGATCATCACAATTGGTGGAGAAATTGGCGTTGGGCATGGATGGCGTTGGTCCAGATCCTCGCATGCTGGAAACCGTGAGTGTCAGAGACTGTGTGTATTGCTGTGTGACGCAAAGTGATGGGTGCTGTGTCTCAGCTGTAAGGAGACAGTACGGCAAAACATTTTTTTGAAAGAACTCTGCATCTGTTGCTGCAAAGTTGCATGTTGTTGCCCGTAGCAACAAAGGCAAGGTCGGTCGTGAGACCTATGGTGAATGGTGGAATGATCCTGATGAGAGTTCTGGCTGGTGGGCTCAAGAGGATTGTTACAGTTACTGGAGAAGCTCTGCAGGGAGAATGCAGTCTCCCATAGCAACCAGTGAAGTGTCGTCTGGATGGTGGGGCTCCTATGAAGAGGTGGCTCACCGTTCACACAAAGAAGCCCGAGAGTCTTTCGTTTAACCCGGTAACCGCATGGGGAAATACAGCAGGAGAAAGCAACAGGCTGACTGGACGTTCAAGAGGAGAGCGGTTGCCTGTAGCAATGCCTATGATTCCAAGTCTGCAGACTGGGTGAGTGTGACGGATCTCGGATGCCTCTGCTGAGCATCTCCGCCAGACCTGTGTCTACTGTCCTCCAAACGCACCCGCAGCCTGCAGATTTGCCATAATCAGCCCTTAACCCCTCAATCACGAGACAAGCCACACAGGTGTTGAGGGTTAAACACCCAGAGCATAAACTGTTTATTAAGTTTCAAAAATACACTTTAAACACAGTTAGGGACACCCCCCTTAGCCTTGTCATAGAGGGGGTAGGGGACAAGGAAGAACCAATGGAAACTCAACACTTGTATATTCAAATAACTACAGTTGAAACACATGAAGGGATTATGATAAGCAGGCAGCCCCTCCTAACAGATCCCCTGCTGAGATGTGTCTCCAGTCCAGACCTTTTGTCTACATGCCATGACCCAACACAATTAAACACAGCAACAAGATGGGGGGGGGGGGGGGGGGGCAGAAGGGATGCAGCATTACATTACCTTATCTCAGTGCCATTTTTTATATATGTCTTTATCAGCTAAAGTACATTGTTTGTGGAATAAAAGTATATATTTAGCCCAGCCGGGCCAATAGGTTTAGGTAGCCAGGAACGACTCCACAAGCCCAGTCACCGATACCGCATTCACCCGGTTCCGATGAACTGGCGACTCTGGACACAAATGTCTGGAGGTGGTATCTTCTTCAGGTGGTGGGAGATGGCAAATAGCCCTCCAAATCTCATGTTCTCTGCTGGGCCATAGTCTGCGGGTAGGAGACAAGCCCACAACCCCCTCCAAAACACACAGTGACAGTGGGTTCTGTCACAGTGAGAAAGACTGATTATGTGACTGTGCACACGGGAGTGGAAGTGACTCCAAATGGGAGGTCCCCTGTTTGTGCTAAAAAGGACTTGCCTTCTTGCATTGTTCTGTTCAGTGGGAAGGCAAGTGTTAAACTTAAAAAGCTTGAGGTCTGCAATGAAACTCCATCTGCTCATGTTGATGAGGGTGGGGTACAGCAACATGGTGTGGTTCAAAATGTGTTGCCACAATGCAGGGTAAAGCAAAGTGATGTGTTTAATGCTGAGAAGTGTAAAACTGACAAGAGCAGTGTTTCAGATGCTGTTGAGCCTCTTGGTCTGTCTAGGTCTCATTGGGACTTTAGTCCAACAGAGCAATACCTACTAGGATGATTTGGCCAAGAGACTAATAGCAATGCTGGAAGAAGCTTCTGTGGCTAAAAGAGTAGTGGATACTATGGCTGCTGTGCCAGGAGAGGTAACTGCAGAACAGCCTATAGGCCAAGGTGCACAGGTCATTGCAGAGACTAATCCTCTCATGACTGAAGGTCCCAGCGAGTGTAAACGCACAGCGGAAATGGTGTCCGCAATGAAAAAAGAGAAAATGTGTATTTTGTGACAGACATGCTTAATGAAATGTTAGCATCATGGAGTGTACAGCCAGTATATATCCTGCCATCCTCTCCTGTGTTTGGAGAACTGGTACCAAGGGGCAGTGCTGGGACAAGGCCATTTGGTGCCCAGGGCAAAGATGGCAAACTGCGCCCCCCCCCGGTTTTAAGAAAGAATCAATGTAATTTCGGAACAAGAATATACTTAACCGGTTTCCGACCGGCTCCTGTACTTATACGTCGGCAGAATGGCGCGGCTGGGCAAAGTAATGTACCCGTACGTTCCTTTGAATTTCCCGCGATCGTGTCACGGAGCTCAAGAACGGGGAGATGCAGACGTAAACAGCATCTCCACGTTCTGCCTAATGACAGCACACTGATCGTCTGCTCCCTATCATCGGGAGCAGCGATCAGTGTGATGTCACACACAGAAACGCCCTCAGACAGTTAGAAACACGCCCTTAGGATACACTTAAGCCCTCCCCGCCCCCTAGTGGTTAACCCCTTCACTGCCAGTGACATTTTTACAGTAATCAATGCAATTTTATAGCACTGATTGCTGTATAAATGACAATGGTCCCACAAATGTGTTAAAATTGTCCGATGTGTCCGCCATAATGTCGCAGTCATGATAAAAATCACGGATTGCTGATAATGCGTTTTTTTCAAAATTGTCGCTCTTTTTTTGTTTATAGCGCAAAAAATAAAAACCACAGAAGTGATCAAATACCACCAAAAGAAAGCTCTATTTGTGGGGAAAAAAAGACGTCAATTTTGTTTGGGAGCTCACTATAGACCCTCCTCAGTGCAGACACCAACCATCAGTATAGACTCCCTCCATTGCAGACCCCCCTCTCAGTATAGAATCCCTCTCAGTGCAGACCCCCCTACATCAGTATAGATACCCCATCAGTATAGACCTCCCCTCAGTGCAGACCCACCTCCATCAGTATAGACCCCCTCTATCAGTGCAGACCCCCTCCAGTGCAGACCCCCCTCTAACAGAATAGACTCTCTCCAGTGCAGACACCCCTCTATCAGTATAGACACCCCCTCAATACAGACCCCCTCTCCACTTGTGCTAGTAGACTCCCCTCTCCCCTCTCATACCGCCCCCCCCAGCACATGTCCATCTGCATTACAATAATATGTACATACCTCAAAACAGTGCGGGATATGCACAACGGTGTGTCCCTTAGGCTCCCTCCTCTGCTGCTGCCCATAGGTGTCACTCCTCTGGACCCGGGAACCGCGAGTAGCAGGGGGGCGGGGCGCGCATGTGACGTCACGTCCCTACTCGCGGCCCGTGAGTGCGAGTAGGGGCGGGCGAGTGCGAGTCTCCGAGACCTGCGTTGAGGAGCAGGGGGCGGGCGCACGTACGCAGCGTCATTAGTTGCTGGGGAAACCCGCGGTCCCAGCAAACTAGTGGCGACGAAGGACAGTCACAGGACACTTCACTGCGCCCCCCCACCTACAATAAATTGTACCGCCCAGGGCATCTGCCCCTTCCGCCCCCCCCCCCCTTGTACCGGCTCTGCCAAGGGGTATGGCTGATTGGAGCTGGATATTGCAGGCTGTACTGTGCAGAAATCGCAAATATTTGAATCGTTTAATGCAATGTTTTGTATTGATGTGGAAAGTTGTCTCACAGTGTGCTAGATTGCTTCATACAAAGATTGTGTATGACAAGCACTCTGGAGCCCTGTTAGACAAGGCAGAGGTATCGGAAATACCAATGGTAACAGAAATGGTGAAAACTGGAGTGGAAAAAAGTGTGCAAGTGCAAGAACAGTCGCTGATGGAGTGTTGGACAACAGGGGGCGATGTGAAACTGTGGAAAGGTCCCATAGAGAGTAACTGCTTCCCTGTGTGTGGTCCCTTCTCAGACACTGTCCTAGCAAGCAATGGGACCAGAGTTCCTGGTGGGTTTGAACTGGATAATTTTAAAAAAGCGGTTGCCAGGGGTAACGACGCAGGTATCAGCGAACCTGAAACCCAAAAAGTGCTGGGCAAAGTTAAGACAGATGTCAAAGTGGGTCCCCAACAGTCCAGATAGAGTAGGTCTGTGGAAAACAAAAAGAAAAGGAGGATCCCGTGGCCAGAAGGTAGAAGGAATAGAGAGGTTAGTGGGAGCCCACGGTTCAGGAAGAAGTACTGGTGGAAGCACACCCGGAAAAAGAGATGGGTGGAGTGCCCCTTTAGGAAGAAGGATTTTGTATTTCTCCCTCCGGTGCGAAACAGGGGGGAAGGATGTGTGGAGATGCGACCCCATGTCACAGGTGTATATAAGCAGGAATACTAATTAAACACCTGTTGGCTGGGTTCATAAATGTCCCAGGAAGAGAAGTCAGTGCTCAGACTTGGAGACAGCCCCGCCTGGCAGTCTGTGTGTACGTCTGAAGCAGGCAGGTGTAGCAGCATGAAGCTGACAGTGAGTAAGCCAGGAAGCTATCGTTTGTTTATACAGTGATGATGGAACCCCCTGCGAGGGAAGATTACTGTTTGTTTGAACCTTTTCGTTTCCTTTAAAAGTGGGCCGCCATGCCCTAAAAATGCAAGTCTGGAGTGGCACCTTTCTGGAAAATTGCATGCACCACTTGAACCTAATCATCCGGATCGTCACTATATATATCATTTTTTTTTTTTTTTTTTTATATACAACGCCTGAAGTATATTAGAAATAGTACATCATGGAATGAACTGTAGATATAGGCTACACTGGATGCAGAGTGTGTGTGTGTGTGTGTGTGTGTGTGTGTGTATGTATATATATATATATATATATATATATATATATATATATATATATATATATATATATATATATATATATATATATAATTTGTAGCCCTATGGCTGATACAGATATGAACAACATAGACTTACCATAAGACTTACAACATGAACTGGACCTGAAGTGTGGCCTGGTCTGATGGAGGGTATGCCAAAATAAGGGGGCATACCCAAGATTAGAAATTAATATTTTGTGAAGAGAAATGAATTTGAGAAATGCCCTGAAAAAGGGTTGGGAGGGTGGGTATCGTGCACAGGAAACCGACAAAGACCACAGGCAAATTAAATACCTCCGGGCTCCTCCCATAAATTCAGGCCACCATACTGGCCTTCTTACTTATAGTTGAAGCCCTATGGCCGATACGGATATGAACAACATAAACTTACCATAAGACTTGTGTAAACTTATGGTTTATTAATGTATGTTAGAATATTATAATAAAAGTCTATGGACATTTCTATGGCTTAGTATATAGTGAACTGAAACAAATATTGTTTTCACAAAGCACAAAGACTGAATACAGGAAGTGACTGTTATTTACATTGGAAGGTTGACCTTTTTACTCCGAATGCTTGATGACCTACCCAGGGACACTTTCTCCAACAGTGCCTGCTGGGTAGGATATAAAAGGAGCTCGAGCGGCCATTTTAGGTCTCTTGGGATCACATGGCCTGCCTGTGAGGAGCTGTGAGGGGGCCTATTGTTTGAAATTGTTATACTAACATCCATTGTGCTGTCATTCTATGTTGGGATGACAGCACAATTACTGTAATCACCTGTTTGCAAATAGTTACAGTAAAATATATTTTGTATATTTAAGTACCCAGTTGTGTGGAGTGTTTTCTCCCAGCAGGTGGAGCCAGTGGATCCTGAGGTTACAATACCTGGAGCCTGATTGCTGGGTTGTAGATACTGCAAGGTGAAGGATGAAATGGTCTTGGTAGCAAGCCAGGTGACGTCTATGCAAAACCTGGCGGGGTTGCTGTGAGTAAACCCGCTAGGCCGCAAGAACCCATGGCAAGCTAGGTAGATGGCCTCTTGTATGACCAGGCTGGGGAGAAGGCCAAAATGGTGAACTAGCAAGTATAGTAGACCTGTCCTCGGAGATGGCATTTGTTATAGGCAGACGTTTGGCCTTGCTTATGGATTTGTCATTTGGATGCCGCATAAGACGGCTGGGATGGTATGGAATGCGACTAAAGATGTTTTTTTGGGGACTTGGTAAGGCCAGAAAGTGCTGGACACTGGCTAAGTATATTTAGGGGTATCTCTGGAGGCCATGGTCCTGTAAACTAATGGTGGCCAAAAATTGCAGCGAAGCCTGTGGAGGCTGCAGCATCTGTCAATACCTGGGGTGATGGGGGCGATTATTGACAGTATAAACATTGATATACTGTTCCACGTAGTACGGAAGCCTCCCACATTGATAGGTCCGCTATTGCCGTGGTGTCTAGATATAGATCTGATCGGAGTCCTGTGTGTGGGAGAGGAAGACCAGAAGGCGTGACACAAAGATCGACCCTGAGGAATGACCCGTATTGCAGAATTGAGCATTCTCAAGAGACTGAAGCTGTTTCTTAGTACACCCCCGTGCATAGGTGAAGTCTTGGGGAACTGACCTGATGGGGGTCAGCTTGTTAAGGGGGATGCTGGCCTGTATGGAGTTGTTAGTTCAAAAGAGGTTGATGTAGACCTCGGGTCCAGATTTGTTGCGTTTTGGAGACCGCAAGCTGAAGCACGTAATGGTTTTAAAAAGCGAGTCAGGTGGTGTCTATATAGTACCTGGCTGCCAGTGCCACTAAAGATGAATTCGCTGGGCCACAGAAAACCGTAAAGGGCCTATATCTGGCCGCTTGGATGACTAGACTGGGGAACGTGCAAGGGTTTTTGACATGTCCCTAAAGATGGCAGTTATGATGGCCAAGCGTTTGACATTGGTTATGGGCTGATGCTTCTGGATGCCACGTAGAAGGGATCTTACTGTATGGGCCGTAAACACAGATGGCTCTCCAGGATCCTGTAAGGACAGGAAATGCTGGACGCTGGCTAGGTATAGCCTGATAGTGTGAAGAAACCAGCTGCGTGTGGCAATACGATACCTGGTGCAGGATGGAAGCTGAACTCAACTGTCCTAAGGGAGAAATGACAGACAGGAAATGGTGAGTGGCTGGTATGAAAATGCCACTGGAGACCAATTAAGTGCCACTGAAAATGATGTGTGGCTGTTTGTGTGACACTGGGAATGTACTTGCAACATTGCAAGAAGTTATGCTAAGTTGCGTGCCTTGCAGCGATTGCAAGAGTTGTGCTTGTATGTGTGCTTGCAATGATTGCAAGGGAGTTTGTCACTGGATATATGTTTGTAGTGACCTTTCTTTTTTTTTTGTGAGAAGTTCGTATTACTGCATCTGCTTGCAGAGACTGCAAGAGTTGTGCTTGAATGTGTGTTTGCAATGTTTGCAAGTAGTTATGCTTGGATGAGTGCTTGCAACGATTGCAAGAAGTTGTGATTAGATGTGTGCTTGCAACGATTGCAAGAATTTGTGCTTGGATGCGTGCTTGCAACGATTGCAAGAAGGTGTGATTGGATGCGTGCTTGCAATGATTGCAAGAAGGTGTGATTGGATGCGTGCTTGCAACGATTGCAAGAAGTTGTGCTTGGATGCGTGCTTGTAATGCATGGAAACGAGAGCTTTGAAAAACTTTGAACGGGAACTCACGGACGCTAATGAGTTTTCGAAGAGTCGGCCTAGTGATGTGGTATCGCGCACAGGAAACCGACTGTATCGTGCACAGAACACCGACAAAAAACACAGGAGAGCGGGCTGATTTAATACCCTTGGGCTCCTCCCATAAATTCAGGCCACCATACTGACCTTCATATATATATATATATATATATATATATATATATATATATATATATATACACACTAAAGCCCCATACACACGCTCGGATTATCCGAGGACCAGGTCCGTCGGATCATGTCCGTCGTACTTTGTCCGATGTTGGTTTTGCGTACACACGGTCGGAAAATCCGATCATTCTGAACGTGGTGACGTTTGTTGCGTACGACGGGACTACGTAGAGGCTAGTAGCCAATAGCTTTGGTCTTGTAATGTGATCTGAGCATGCGTAGCACTTTGTCCGTCGGAATTCGCTACACACGATCGGATTTGGTGTGATCGGACTTTGTTGTCAAAAAATCTATCCAGCAGGAGATAGGACTTTGTCCGTCGGACAATCCGATGGAAACTGTCCGATGGTGCCTACACCGTGTGTATGGGGCTTTATACGCCGCCTGAAGTATATTAGAAATAGTATACCACGGAATGAACTGTAGATATAGGCTACACTTGATGCAGAGTATATATATATGTATATACTAGACTGTGTGTGTGTGTGTGTGTGTGTGTGTGTATGTGTATATATATATATATATATATATTTATATATATATATATATAGTGAAAATGTCCAAATTGGGCCCAATTAGCCATTTTCCCTCCCCGGTGTCATGTGACTCGTTAGTGTAAAGCCCCATACACACGCTCGGACAATCCGCGGACCAGGTCAGTCGGACTTTGTCCGACGTACTTTGTCCGATGTTGGCGTTGCGTACACACGGTCGGACTACGTTGTCGGAATATCCGGTCCGGAAGAACGTCGTGACGTAAGTCGTCGTCCACGAGATTACAAAAGGGAAGTTCAGCACCACGTCAGGCACCGTTGGGCTCCTTCTGCTGATCCCGTGTTTATCGAGAGTTAGTGGAAGTTTGGTGACTTAAGATTCGCGCTTCTCAGTTTTCTGACTCAGATCGTTACTGCTCTTCAGTTTGTGCTTGTCGTGCGTATCTGTTTATTAGTGCGTGTAGTCAGTTCGCATTTGTTGGTCATTGCGGCCTATATCTTGATATAGGACGCTTTGATTTGCACTGCTTATTGTCTGCTCGTTGCTGGTATTCACTTCGTTCTTTCAGGCCTTGCTGTTTATCGGTGCTTTCTGTTTGTCCGTTCTGACCAGCCGACCTTTTGTGACCTTCTGAGCGATGTTTCCCGTGCGTACTCGTCGCCGAGTTCGTGCTGTACGCGGAATTGGTGTCGGGCTTTTAGCTTTGACCCAAGACCCGTCCATGAACAGAGTGACGAGGAGTATGTGGACCAAGAATTGGTTGCTTCAGCGTGACCAGTTCTCGCACATGCCTTTGCTTCGTGAGATCCGGGAGAATAATCCTGATGATTTCAGGAACTTTCTCAGGATGACGGACCCCGATTTTCACCGTCTTTTGGCTTTGCTGACCCCCTTTATCAGCCGGCAGGATACCTGCATGAGACAAGCCATTACTCCGGAGCAGAGGCTTGTTGCCACGTTGAGGTACTTGGCGACAGGGAGAAGTCTTCAGGATTTGAAGTTCTCTTCAGGTATCTCTCCCCAGGCCCTGGGAATCATTATTCCAGAGACCTGTTCTGCCATCATTCAGGTCCTGCAGGAGGACTATATTAAGGTAACATTTCTACTTTACTATTCCCTTCTATGTATGCTCTGTTTGCTAATGACTTGTATTTTTGACCTCCTTCCCTAATTACCATGATTGCAATATGTTCTAATATGCTGTGCCCCTTTTCTCCTTCATGCATTTTTCCCTTCACTTACCTCACCAGCATGCTCTTCTGCCCCAATAGACACCTATGGCCTAGTCACTTAAGCAATGTCTTTTGTCTGCTGCATAGTATTGTTTGCCCCAAAACACCCCCTAAAATATGCACAAATGTTTGCTGTGTGGTTTACTTCATGTAGAGCCCCCTTTTTTTGTTCTTTTGGTGGGGGGGGGGGGGGGCAAACTCATTAGGAACCCCCTCCCCCAACTGCTCTGTCAGATGGTACCAATCCTTTATCTGCTGGCTTTCCCAAGGTCCATACACACTATATACCTACCTCTTTATAGTGCGCATCTTTAGGGATGAATTCAGCAAAGCATGTAGTGCAAGGGACTGCCTCCATACATTCCATTTCCTATTTTTTTGTCTTCTTTCCCTCCTATTAGCTTGCTTGGTAATTTAATAATGTCACACTGTGCCTGCCTTTTTTGGGGGGGGGGGGGGGTTGAAATGTTATTTGATCTTTCCTGTGGCCTGCCAATAGTGTTAAGTACAGAGGGTCTGGCCAAACTAGCCCACATTATTGAGCCATTTGCCAATCAATGAAGTGCAGAGGGTTAGCTGTCCACCACCCCCCCCCCAAAACCCCTAGTTATTGCCAATGGCCCATCAGAAGTGGGGGGATTGATGGGGGGGTGAGTAATCTGTGAAGGGGAGCCTCTACTTTTCTGTGCAAATACTTTCCAGCCTCCAATTTTAGACAATGCTCTTGTTCCAAGATGTTGATTGTCTAATCTGCTTGCAATGTTTAGGTGCAAAGTGACTAATTTTTTTTTTTTGCTTGTTTCACTCCACAGTTCCCTTCCACGCCACAGGAATGGCAGACTGTGGCCTCCCACTTTGCCAGCCGTTGGGACTTTCCTAACTGCGGAGGGGCAATTGATGGGAAACACGTCCGCATCGTCCCACCGCCCAACTCGGGGTCCTACTATTATAATTATAAAGGGTTTAATAGTGTAGTGATGTTGGCGGTGGTGTCGGCAACATACGAGTTTATGTATGTGGACGTGGGGATGAACGGCCGGATATCGGATGGTGGGGCCATTACGCACACGGAGTTCTACTGGCGTCTCCAAAGTGGCAGTCTGTGCTTGCCACCTCCAGAGGAGAATGCCGAAGGACTCCCCTTCGTCTTTGTCGCAGATGAAGCGTTTGCGTTGACTCCCCATGTGATGAGGCCGTTCCCGATGAGGACCCTCACCCCGGACCAGAGGGTCTTCAACTACAGGCTGTCCAGAGCCAGAAGAGTTGTGGAGAACGCTTTTGGCATCCTGGCCAGCCGCTTCCGCCTGTTCCTGACGGCATTTAACTTGGCGGAATACAAACTGAACCACATAGTTCTTGCCTGTTGCATATTGCACAACTTCCTCAAAAGACATAACAGGAACTATGTGGTGCCCGTTGGCCCAGATGTGGAGGGCCCTCCAAATGCCGAACTCACAGCCCTTCGAGTGGCACGTCCAGGCTTGCCCCCTCTAAATGCCCGTGTGGTCCGGGACCAATATATGCAGTACTTTGTGGGTAGGGGGGCCATTGCTCTGCCTGACGATGTGTGAGAGGCATTTTTTAATAAATCTGATATTTTAACCAACCTATGATTTCATGTCATTTCAGTCTTCTTTTTAGCTTATTTTACTTTGACATTTTTTCCCTTTGCCTTCGACAGTGGGAATGCACTTTCTGGGCAAAAGGAGGTAACAGTCTCTTCTTCCCAAAAAGATTATTCTCATGTTGTGTGTTTGCTACCTAATCTTTGGTCTAGAGAAGGTTTGTACTGCATAACTGACACCCAAAATACTCCTTTTCATCACCAGGTCTGACATGTGTGTATTCTCCAAAATGCTGTGCTCCGTGTTTTCGTACAAAGCACTGTGGGTGTCATTTACATAAGTCAAATCCGCTATGCTCTACAAGTGCATTGAAAAAGTTCCCCGGGAAAGAAAATTGGAGTGCAAAGTGGATTTGCCTTTAGTAAATAACACCCATTGCCCCCCATATCCTTTTCATTTTACATACATAATGCATTGTGTTTTTTAAATAAGGAAGCCACACATTTAGAAAAATAAAAGTTTACTAGGAAAACATTCCCAAGTGCGTTTACAATCTTCACGCCAAAACTGACAACATCTTGGTTATTTACAACATTGTTTACAAACATTCCGCAATTGGTAAAACCAGGCATGGAGCAAAACAGAACCTAGGAACTTGGAAAGTTCAACTTTGTAAAGTGAAGACAAGATCAGACATGACTATATGTTCAAAGTGTGTTTGATCTTGCCTTCATCACATGGGGGGGTCACCCCCGAAAAGTGGAAATTTGGAACATGCACACAATTTGGGTCTGAAAATGGTCATTAGATGGGAAAACACATGCCTAGAAGCTTCAAAGTGCCATTTTCCATCATGGGGATGAATGGACGTTTTTTGGGGGTGCAACCCTTCACCACAACCACTTTCGTAGTTCGTAAAGTGTTTGCACCCCCAAAAAAACGTTGCCATTCATCCACCATGGTGGGAGCTAGCACATGTGGACACAATGTGTGCATGTTCCAAATTTCAGACAGTTTTTAAGTTGCAAATGTGTTCAGAAGCAGGCACAAATGTGTGTTAATTACTTGGTGCGTTTTCATATTTTTCCTAAAACATCAATGATGTTTTTCAATTTTTGTTGAACATCATTGATGTTTTGCTTTATGTAATCTAGATCTCGATTGCAGACCATTATCTCTCCGATGAGTACGTGGGCACTCTCTGTGGTAAAGTGCGATTTTTTCTTCCACAACATCCACGTCACCTAAAAACCACAAACAAACAAAAATGGGGTGTTGGAAATGAGGCAGCCATACATGGATTAGCTTACCAGTAGCTGTGTTCTCCCACACTCACCTGTTGTGGTGACAATTTCTCCAAGTTCGATGATCTCTCCTTCCTCCTCCTCCTCCTCTGCTTCTGCTCTTTCCCCTTTTTTGGGAGGTGTTGGTTTGGGGGTTTCCTCAGATGGCCCAAGTTTTCGCTCCCCTATGAGAATGTCCAAAAGGAAGATTTAGCAACACAAACTATTGAGGGCAGAAATAGGAAATGACAAACATTGCTTGAAAGTGATGGACACTATTTTAGTTTGGCCAGTTACAAATGTCAACTACATGAATGTAGTCACTTTGTAAAGGTGCTAAACTGACTAGCTTTTTGGTAGAAGTTTGTGTGATGGAGACCCCCCTCTAGTATCCACTGGAGCACATGTGTGGAAAAGGCTAATAAAAAGGGGGTTTGGGTGTCCCAGCACTAGTGCTCTCGAGTCCAGATGGGTAAACAGCTACTGGGTGACCTCTCCTTTACATTGAATAAATTGGCTTTACATTCTGGATGACATTTCTAGGGAGAACAAACTTCCTTTCCCCAAAAAAACACCAAACATCGTATTATAAGTGGCCGCACGATCGAGGTTGCGTACGATCGAATGGACACACACACGACCATGACAGTGGCAGAAAGATCGAGGCTGAGTACGATCGAATGCACAGACGAACATGAAAGTGGCCATTTTGGAATGTACAACTTTGTAAAAATCAAACCACATGGAGCAGTATGCAAGCAAGAAATCAAACACAAAACACACAACTACTTACTTTTTTGAAGAATTCTCTTGATCTTTCTGTACTGATCGGCCTCCCTCAGTTTCAGGTCTGACCAGCGTTTCCTCAGTTGCTCCTTGGATCGTTGTACCCCAAAATGATTGTACAGCCTTCTCACAACTTTAGACATGATCTTGGCCTTGCGGACATTGGGGTTGAGGTAAGGCCCATACTTCCCATCATAGTCGCTCCTCTTTAATATGTCCACCATCTCCAACATTTCTCCAAATGACATATTGGAGGCCTTGAATTTCAGGCTCCGGGATCGGGACGTTTTTGCCTCCGGACTTTCCTCGTCCACCTCCTCGTTGGGGGGATATTTGGGGCGCACCTGCTGTGTCCCCGCCATGTGCTCTCCCCACTGCGCCGTAAAGAGAAGGGGTGGGGAATAGACGAGAAAGATCGTCAGGGGGGGGCGGAGTTTGACGCATGCGCACTGTATATAAAACGTCACACGCCTGTGTCGTAGCCACGATCTGGGAGACGAGGGGAGAGAAAGCTCACGCACGAGACGATCGCTACAAACGAAGGTACAATTTGACGTTGGTACATAACTAGCCTAGACTGATTAGAACTTGAGGCTTCTTTATGGAGAAGATTAGGAGAGTTTAGGCTGACATTATTTATATTGTTTTGTGTGGCGTTGTGTCTTGCAGAGGTGATGGATGCCTTCTACAACGTGAGCTTTCTCCCACACTTCATTGATAAATACCGGCAATTCCCCCTCTTATGGCAGGCAAAACACAGGGATTATAGCAACAGACCAAAGAGGTACGCAGCCCTGCTGAAACTGGTGGCATTTGTAAAGCCTACCCTGCCCATGGCAACCGTCGCAAACTTAAAAGTGAAGATCACCAACATGAAGACTACCTATTTCCGGGAGCGCAATAAGGTCCTGAAGTCACAAGCATCTGGAGCTGCAGCAGCTGATGTCCATGTCCCCACGCTCTGGTACTATGACAGGCTCCACTTTCTCAAAGACCAGGCTACTGTCAGGAAGTCACTCTCGACTCTTCCTTGCACGCGTCCTTCCACGCACGCCACCCTTGATGAGGATTCCGAGGACCAACCTGGGCCTTCCAGTCAGGAATATGTGCAGGTGCCCAGCTTGTTCCAGGTATAGTAGTTTTGGAACCAGTTTGTTGAATAATGAATGATGTTCAGTTAATTCAGGATCCCCAATTGCTTATTTCCTAACGTGATTGACATATCAACAGACAGTGGTGTGGGAGACATTTTTGGGAAGAATCTAAACTGCAGGGCTGAGAATTGTATGGTTTTGTATTTGAAAACATTTTGCAACAGTCACTAGATGAGAATTGTGTGTGTTTGATGAACAAATAACTGAAACTATGTCCCTTTTTCATACACAGGAAGACCTCAGCCAGGAGGTGGCTGTGGAAGGTGGCAGTCAGGAGGAGGCAGGGGGTAGTGGCAGCCAAGAGGGGGGTAGGCGTAGGAGCCTGACTGTCTCCCAAGTCTCTCCCTCCGCCTTCCCTACAGAAGGGCGAAAAACATGGGGGAGGTGGGAGAGTCAGCGCTCCAGCTGATAAAAGATGCCTCAGCCTCCCTCTATGCCACACCCACCTACGAGGAGGCCTTTGCCTCCTTGGTTACAAGTAAATTTACGGGTATGGAGGCGGGGCAACGCAGCATGTGTGAGGAGGTCATCCTCAAAATACTAAATGAGGGGATGGCTGGGGAGATGACTCCCCTCACACATGTTTGCGAGAGTGACCTTGCTCCGCCTCCTCCTCCTCCTTCTGCCACCCCACCAGCACCAGCACCACGGCGTGGAAGGAAGCGTACAAGGAAGACAAGAGAGTGACAACCTGGACTCAGTCTGGTCTGAGAGAAGATGGAGCCTCTCGTAGTACCAGAGCCTGGGGACCTAGATGGCATCTGCTGCAGTTCCGGATGTTTTGGACTTCAGGACCAGATTGCGCTCTCCCTTATTATTTAGATAGGTAGTCTTCATGCCCCCAATTGTTTAAGTCTGTAAAATGATGGTTGCCATGGGTGTCCAAGGCTTTGCAAATTCCCCAAGTTTCACCATGGCTGCGTTCCTCTTTGGTCTGTTGCTGAGACCTAAATAAAGGTTTTTTTTGATTTGAAATAATCATTGACTATTGTGTTTTACTTTTCTACAATGACAGTTTTTCTTTGAGTAGGCAGGTACATTTCACTAATCCTAGAATTAACAAGGGGCACCAACAACCAACAAACTCCTAGTAAATGTAAGCAAGAAATACAAATGTTAATAATGTGGTTTTGCTAAGTTGAGACATACAAACCCCCTCCAAAAAAAAAAAAAATCTCCTTCAAATATGTATTCCCCAAAAAAAAAAAATCTGGGTAAAAAAATAAGAAAGATTGTATTACGATCTGAGTAAAAATAAACATGTAGTGTATAAATGCTGCAAAGTAATAAAGAAGTAAGTTTGTGAGAAGTGCGGGTGAATAGGAGCAGCTAAAAGATGTCATTCTTGTTGCATTGTAAAGAAAAAGAGAATGCGCTGCATTAAAGACATTTTTAACATTGCAGCGTGACGAATGTGCTGTGTCGATTAGGAAAGGTAGTTTTACCTGACCGAGCGCTTCCGTCACAGAATTCTTCTGAGCATGCGTAGCACTTTGTCCGTCGGACAAGCGTACACACGCTCGGATTTGGTGTGATCGGACCGGGTTGACGGGAAATCTTTCCAGCAGGAGATAAGACTTTGTCCGACGGACAAACCGACGAACACTGTCCGATGGTGCATACACACGGTCTGATTTTTCAACAACCTTGTCCGATCGGACCAAATTGATGAAAAAGTCCGACCGTGTGTATGGGGCTTTACAAGGTCTCAGGTGTGAATGGGGAGCAGGTGTGTTAAATTTGATGTTATCGCTCTCACGCGGTGGCCAAGACCATATAGCAGTCTAAAAGGACAGGTTCCACTCAGAACAGGCTTCGCCATGGTCGACCAAAGAAGTTGAGTGCACATGCTCGGCGTCATATCCAGAGGTTGTCTTTGAGAAATAGACTTATGAGTGCTGCCAGCATTGCTGCAGAGGTTGAAGGGGTGGGGGTGTCAGCCTGTCAGTTCTCAGACCATACACTGCATCAAATTGGTCTGCATGGCTGTCGTCCCAGAAGGAAGCCTCTTCTACCTGATGTACAAGAAAGCTTGCAAACAGTTTCCGGAAGACAAACAGACTAAGGACATGGATTACTGGAACCATGTCCTGTGGTTTGATAAGACCAAGATAAACTTATTTGGATCAGATGATGTCAAACATGTGTGGCGGCAACCAGGTGAGGAGTACAAAGACATGTACAGCCTACAGCCTAATAGCCTACATTCAAGCATGGTGGTGGGCGTGTCATGGTCTGGGGCTGCATGAGTACTGCAGGCACTGGGGAGCTACAGTTCATTGAGGGGACCATGAATGCCAATATGTACTGTGACATAATGAAGCAGAGCATGATCCCCTCCCTTCAGAGACTGTGCCGCAGGGCAGTATTCCATCATGATAACGTCCCCAAACACACCTCCAAGATGACCACTGCCTCGCTAAAGAATCTGGCCAAGCATGTCTCCAGACCTAAACCCTATTGAGCATCTCTGGGGCATCCTCAAATGGAAGGTGGAGGAGCGCAAGGTCTCTAACATCCACCAGCTCCGTGGTGTCGTCATTGAGTAGTGAAAGAGGACTCCAGTGGAAACCTGTGAAGCTCTGGTGAACTTCATGCCCAAGAGGGTTAAGGCAGTGCTGGAAAATAATGGTGGCCACACAAAATAGACACTTTTGGCCCAATTTGGACATTTTCACTTAGGGATGTACTCACTTTTGTTGCCAGCGGTTTAGACATTAATGGCTGTGTGTTGAGTTATTTTGAGGGGACAGTACATTTGCACTGTTATACCAGCTGTACGCTCACTACTTTACATTGTAGAAAGTGTCATTCCTTCAGTGTTGTCACATGAAAAGATATAATAAAATATTTACATAAATGTGAGGGGTGTACTCACTTTTTGAGATACTGTATATATGTAGGCATGCTTTGCTAATCTATGCATTGCAGTAGGCTATAAGTATGAGTTTGGCTCCCTCTAGTGTCCTTTCTATTTAATGTTATTAAGACTTTTGTTTGGTTTCACTAAGCCATGCTCCAAAGTATTGTGGGATATATAGTGAAGGAGGAAGTGACTTATGTGCTTAAACTTAGTCTGGAAACTACCTTACTCACAATACCAGGTGACAGAACAGCCTGCTGGGTAAAGACATAAAAGGGGCAGTGCGGCCATTTTTCCAGACTCTTGGGACGCCTTTCAAAGCCTGCCTGCAGAGAGGTCTGTGTGTGACCGACAGACTGTGGCCTGGAAGGCGTGGCGCAAAATCGTTTGGCCTCTGAGGAGCTCCAGAGCACAAGCAGCTGGACCAATGTGCGGATGGACCAGAGGATCCAAGATTTCTGAAGATCTCCTGCACTACAGTTACATCAGCCATCAGTGGGAGCAGCGCGGTGTGATGGTGCCAGCTCAGAACGGACTGAGACACCAGGAGAATAGCTTTGCAAGCATCTGGAACGGTGTTGGTGAGCGGGCACTTTCCCAGTTAAATACATTGCACTGTTACTATTTAAACTAGTTTCAGACTGTTGCTGGGATCAATAGTCCCACAGGAGTGAGTACATTCAGAAATAGACTGTGTACAGTGCAACTTCAAGATTGTTTTCTTTGTACTGCAAAGTTAATACTGAGTTGCAACCTTGAAGTAACAGAAGAAGCTCTACGAGTGTATTCTATGTGCAAACTTTCAGTTACCAGCACATCAGTTCTATTACTAATTTTCTACCTACTTGTCCCCTTACCTGGATTTACAAACACTGTAGTATAATCTAATTAAGCTAGCTGAAGAGGAAGAAGAAAAGAGACTTTGTCATTTCCTATACAGCATCACCCCTTCGGGTTCACAGAGCTGAACAGTGTACTACAATCTAGGGGAGCCCTTGAGTACATTATATGGACAAATGCATTGTATTTTTTTTTTTATCCAAAAAGTTGTCACTAAATGATATATTGCTCACACATGCCATAGTTATATGTGGAATTGCACCCCAAAATACATTTTGCTGCTTCTCCTGAGTATGGGGATACCACATGTGTGGGACTTTTTGGGAGCCTAGCCGCGTACGGGGCCCCGAAACCCAAGCACCGCCTTCAGGATTTCTAAGGGTGCAAATTTTTGATTTCACTCCTCACTACCTATCACCGTTTCGAAGGCCATAAAATGCCAAAATAGCACAAAACCCCCCAAATGACCCCATTTTGGAAATTAGACACCCCAAGCTATTTGTTGAGAGGCATGGTGAGTATTTTACAGCTCTCATTTGTTTTGAAAATGAAGAAAGTAAAGAAAAAAATTTTTTTTTTTCTTTTTTTCAATTTTCAAAACTTTGTGACAAAAAGCGAGATCTGCAAAATACTCACCATACCTCTCAGCAAATAGCTTGGGGTGTCTACTTTCCAAAATGGGGTCATTTTGGGGGGTTTTATGCCATCTGGGCATTCCATGGCCTCCGAAACTGTGATTGGCAGTGAGAAGTGAAATAAAAAAAATTACACCCTTAGAAAGCCTGAAGGCGGTGATTGGTTTTTGGGGTCCGTACGCAGCTAGGCTCCCAAAAAGTCCCACACATGTGGTATCCCGTACTCAGGAGAAGCAACAGAATGTATTTTGGGGTGTATTTCCACATATGCCCATGACATGTTTGAGCAATATATCATTTAGTGACAACTTTTTGTAAAAAAAATATATATATTTTTTTTTTTTCATTATTCAATCTCTTGGGACAAAAAAAAAAAATATTTAATGGGCTCAACATTGCTCTCATCAAATAGCTTGGGGTGTCTACTTTCCAAAATGGGGTCATTTGGGGGGGGTTTGAACTGTCCTGGCATTTTATGCACAACATTTAGAAGCCTATGTCACACGTCACCCACTCTTCTAACCACTTGTAGACAAAGCCCTTTCTAACACTTTTTGTTTACATGAAAACATATTTTTTTTTTGCAAGAAAATTACGTTGAACCCCCAAACACTATATATAATGTTAAAGCAAAGGCCCTACAGATTAAAATGGTGGGTGTTGCATTTTTTTTTTCCACACAGTATTTGCGCAGCGATTTTTCAAACGCATTTTTTGTGGAAAAAATACACTTTTTTTTATTTTAATGCACTAAAACACACTATATTGCTCAAATTTTTGATGAAATAAAAAATATGATCTTAGGCCGAGTACATGGATACCAAACACGACATGCTTTAAAATTGCGCACAAACACGCAGTGGCGACAAACTACATACATTTTTAAATCCCTTGATAAAGACACGTGGGCGTGTCGCAACGCGTCGGGAGGGGGAGCTAAGCAACACTACTGAGACAAGCAGGGCAGGGAGCCCAAACAGTGCCTGACATATTTCTAACCACCGCGCTTCGTTCGTAGGGTGCTGTGTAAGTAGATGGGCTTCAGCCACAACACATGCACACCATTCAAAGTATAACTATATTGCGCAATGGTTTTTTATCTGTCTTCTATCCTCATGCAAACACGGAAGAGATAGTAAGGACGTGGCCAGCAGGAAAGAGGACACCACAACTAAAGATAAGTAAAAGTATTATGTGTATACCTGCTCAAAAATATACATTTACTAAATGGTGCTTATCTTTCTCATTTGTGGTGTACACCTTTTATCCTTCAAGTTTTAACCTGTGCTCAACACCAAAGGGCAATTAGTTAGTAAAACATCTCAGCACTAACTAATCAGGAACAACACCTGTCTAAGCAACCGCAAATTAAACACCTAAGGAGACATCAATTAGATGCATGGACTCCTAAAGGATTCTAAAAACACCTATGGTGTTTCTCCCAATTTAATCGCATAACCCAATATGCGTTTTTCCACAAATAAATCGCACAATTAAATGCGTTTTTTTTTCAGTTTTAAACGCATGGATTTTTTAATGCGTTTTTTTTCAGTTTTAAACGCATGAATTTTTTAAGGGTTGGAATGTAAACGTGGTTTTACCTCATTCTTAAACTGTCTTTTATTCACAGCACTATCGCACAAATATCACTTAATCACTGGTACCACAAAAAGGAAAAGGATCCACTTATTTATATATTTACATATGGTTTTATGTATTTATTTATTTATGTATACACACTCAGTGCACGGATTTTAAGGAGGTTTTACACATCACTTGAATAGTATCATTGCACAAGCAATTTTTAATCAGATCTACACGATTTTTAAGGTTGATTGAGAGCGCACCCATTTCACATAATTATTAACATTGTGTGTGTATTTTAAAAATACATTTTTAAAAGCCTTTAAAAGCCTTTACATGATACCACATTAGATTCACGGAGGAGGTCTACTGCTAAAATTACTGCCCTCGATCTGACCTTCGCGGTGATACCTCACATGCATGGTGCAATTGCTGTTTACATATGACGCCAGACCAACGCTTGTGTACGCCTTTGCGCAAGAGACGGGGGGGCAGGGGTGCTTTTTTTTTTTTTTTTTTTGTTTTTTTTTTTATTTATTTAGCTTTTTTATTTTATTTTTAAACTGTTCCTTCCATTTTTTTTTCTTTGTTATGATTTTTATTGTTATCTCAGGGAATGTAAATATCCCCTATGATAGCAATAGGCAGTGACAGGTACTCTTTTTTTGAAAAAATTGGGGTCTATTAGACCCTAGATCTTTCCTCTGCCCTCAAAGCATCTGACCACACCAAGATTGGTGTGATAAAATGCTTTCCCAATTTCCAATGGCGCGGTTTATATCCGGGAGGGGGGACATTCCCTCCCACTGCTTGTAAAAGCAGTCTAGAGGCTAATTACCCGCTAGAATTGCTTTTACATGAAAGCCGATCACTGGCTGAAAAGAATGATACCAAGATGATACCTAAACCTGCAGGCATCATTCTGGTATAACCATTCAAAGTCCAGCAACATACTGGACATATATTGTAATCTTTTTTTTTTCATGCAGCCTCTTGGCTGAACGAAAAAAAGAGATTGATTGGTGGGTATGCCCACCATTAGAATACCTCCCTTCATCCACCCACTTCTAATGATGGGCATACATGCACCATTTATATATGCCGATGCATGGGGGCATCCTCCCGCAAAAGTTATGCCGTGTACACACGGTCGGAATTTCGACCGTATGTACGTGGCATTAGGAGCCAATCGCTCCTCCCCCCCCCTGCTGCCCCCATGCTTCGGCATATATGCTCTTTTTTTAACTGTGGTGGTGAAATCACCTCCTACAGCGTTGGAGTCGCGGCTTTATGTATCGTGGGAGCAAACGCTGTTGCTGTCAAGATAAATAAATCCGCGTTGCAACTGAATGGCGCACCTGAAAACAAAAAAATGCTTAACACTAAAACACAGTAAACAAAATTACATACCTGAAAAGCAAGCATGATAAAACATGATAAAACATAATAAAACATTGCAGAATAGAATGGAGTAAAAAAAGAGCAACAATAGAGAGAGAATAGAGTGAGAGAGAGAACAATAAAACGACAACTATTTTTATTTTTTTTATTTTTTTGAGATTCACAGGTAAAAAAGCTCCTGACTGAAGCGACTGAATCAAAACGCTACCACAAAAAAAATGTTAGCGATCGCAGGGATCAGGCCTGACTCTGCGAACGCTGCAGTTATGTGTGCTTAGTGTTTTGTAAGTGACAGTGATCGATCGATACTGCACTTGGGTGGGCTGGGCTGGGCGGAGGGGGAAAACGCAGGTGCTAGCAGGTATCTGGGCTGATCCCGCTAACAATGCGTTTTTTTTTGGAACCCTAAACTGCTGGGACGCTAGTATAGATCTGATCAGATCAGATATTGATCTGTTCAGATACTGTACCACTAAGGGAGGTGTATGCTTTGCGCGTGGGTGTTTGCGGTACTGGCACTAACCTGGGGCGACGCAGACCTTATTTGACCCTAAAACCTAATTGATATCACCCGCCGGGCGATCAGGGGGTTAAACCGTTATTGGGTAATAAATGGCGGGTGCCCTGACAGTATAAAAAATAAAGCTAACTAACCAGCGTCACCCGTAACAGTAATACAAAAAAAAAACTGGTTACCTAGCGACACTAATGCAGCGATCAGAAAAACGATCGCTTAGTGACACTGGCAAAAGGGGTGAAAGGGTTAACTAGGGGCAATCAGGGGGTTAAAAACCTTTATTAGGTAATATATGGGGGTACCTGACGCTATATAAAAACCTGACGGGGAACCTAAATAACGAAATAACTAACTGGCTAACCAGCGTCACCAGTGACAGTTATACAGTGATCACTGGTGAAAGGGTTAACTCTAGGGGCAATCAGGGGGTTAAAACCTTTATTTAGGTTGTAATATGGGGGTACCTGACCTATAAACCTATTTATGAACCTATATAAACATGGCGGTTACCTAAAAAAAAAAAATGGTTACCTAGCGACACTAATGCAGCGATCAGAAAAACGATCGCTTAGTGACACTGGCAAAAGGGGGTGAAAGGGTTAACTAGGGGCAATCAGGGGGTTAAAACCTTTATTAGGTAATATATGGGGGGTACCTGACGCTATATAAAAACCTGACGGGGAACCTAAATAACGAAATAACTAACTGGCTAACCAGCGTCACCAGTGACAGTTATACAGTGATCACTGGTGAAAGGGTTAACTCTAGGGGCAATCAAGGGGTTAAAACCTTTATTTAGGTTGTAATATGGGGGTACCTGACCTATAAACCTATTTATGAACTATATAAACATGGCGGTTACCTAAAAAAAAAAATGGTTACCTAGCGACAGCAGTGACACTAATACAGCGATCAGAAAAACGATCGCTTAGTGACACTGGCAAAAGGGGGTGAAAGGGTTACCTGGGGGGGCAATCAAGGGGTTAAACCTTTATTAGGGGGGGGGTAGGGGGCTACCTTGGACCTAAAACTAACTGCACTGACAGTTATTACAGTCACACTGACACTAAATGCAGTGATCAGTAAAAAAATGATCACTGCAATTAGTGACACTGTGACTGGGGGGGGGAGGGGGTGATCTGGGGGGTGATCTGGGGGTGACAGGGGGGTGTTTTGTGTGCCTATGTGTACTGGTGTCAGTGTACTGTTGGTGCACTAACCTTTAGACGTTCACAGCTCGGCGTTCCGGTCACATAGACCGGCGCACCGAGCGTGACATCACTTCCTCTGCCTGTGTTTTGATTGACACAGACAGAGGAAGCATCTG
This sequence comes from Lithobates sylvaticus, assembly GCA_028564925.1. NCBI lineage: Eukaryota > Metazoa > Chordata > Amphibia > Anura > Ranidae > Lithobates > Lithobates sylvaticus. The sequence continues at coordinate 184,962,419 of CM053028.1, forward strand.
ATTCGCCAGGAGCGATCGCGAGGGGGTGGCCAGAAACCACTGGCCGTCCCTCATCCCGGATCGCTCCTGAAGCGATCCCGACCGTCCCCGCCGGCCGGGGGGGGTCCGATCGGACCCCCCACCCGCCGGAAGAATGGCACGTACAGGTACGTGGTTCTGCCTGTACGTGCCATTCTGCCGACGTATATATACAGGGGGCGGTCGGCAAGTGGTTAATATTTTTTTCTGCAGGTTTGGTGTGTATGCTCTGGGGTTGGCGGGAAGGCATATAATACATAAGTTTAGTGTATTGGATGTTTATCCCAGTTCTTGCCCGTTTGCATACATATCTTATGCTAATTGTGTGATTTACACTCATAAAGCTTATATGTTATGTTGTCAATTGTTACTTGCTGTCTATGTTGAATTGCATTTTCATTTATGTTCAGCATAAATTACAGTAAAACTACTTAAATATTCAGCAGCTCGTGTGATTCTCATTGATAACACCACTTTACAATATGGAACCCGAGGTGTGAGAGGTAAGAGAGGATCTGCAGAGTCGGGGTAGCCAGTGGGGTATTGAGTTAATCAGTAGCCCCTACGGGGGTACCGATATATACTAGACTGTGTGTGTGTGTGTGTATGTATGTGTGTATGTGTATATATATATATATATATATATATATATATATATATATATATATATATATACACCACCTGAAGTATATTAGAAATAGTACAGCACGGAATGAACTGTAGATATAGGCTACACTGGATGCAGAATATATATATATATATATATATATATATATACTATAATGTGTGTGTGTATATATATATATATATATATTGTGGAGATGCGCCCCATCTCACAGGTGCATATAAGCAGCACATGCCTGATTTTGTCAGGGATGCTAATTGCACACCTGTGGGCTGGGTTCATAAACATCCCAGGAAATGCAGTCAGTGCTCAGACTTGGAGACGGCTCCGCCCAGCAGACAGGAAGTCTGGCTAGGAGGTTGGGAGAGTTCCAAGAGGAAGAGACAGGAGCCTAAGACTGTAGGTGGCAGTCTGAAGCAGGCAGGTGTAGCCTGCGACTAAAGCAGCACGAAGCTGACAAGGAGTAAGCCGGGAGGCTATCGTTTGGTTATGCAGTGATGGTGGAACCCCCTGCGAGGGAAGATTTCTGTTGATTTGAACTTTTTTCGTTTCCTTTAAATAAAAGTGGGCTGCCATGCCCTAAAACACAAGTCTGGAGTGGCACGTTTCTGAAAAATCGCATGCACCACTTGAATCTAATCACCCCGGATCGTCACAATATATATATATATATATATATATATATATATATATTAATACACCGCTTGAAGTTTATTAGAAATAGTACACCACAAAATGAACTGTAGATATAGTGAATAGTGCAAAAGGAAGGAAAAACTGCGCTGTCTTATAAAGATATTGAAAAATATATGTATACTAGCGGCCTGCACAACAGGTAACTGTAATGAGTGAATACAATTTTAATATAAAAAAGTCTATGTGATTAGTAGGTCTACCAACCCTTTCCATATATATGATCTTTTGATTCACAATCCATTTGATTTATCATATTTGTTTGTTCACTATTTTTAGTGACACACATTCATATATTAATTTTTATTTTTTGGATACTGTATCATTATTTAGTATCATCACTTTTAGACATTGATTGTTATTTTCGTGCTCTATGAGCGCCGCACTTTTTTATATTTGAACTGTAGATATAGGCTACACTGGATGCAGAGTGTGTGTGTGTATATATATATATTATATATATATATATATATATATATATATATATATATATATAATATATATATATATATATATATATATATATATATATATATATATTAGTACACCACGGAATGAACTGTAGACTGCCCTGTAGGCAGCCTTATATAGTGTGGGGCGTGGACTCCCTGAGCCATGATTGGCCGAAGGCCAATTTTGTCTCTTTTAGCAGAGGGCGCTGGGATTGGCCAAAGCATGCAGGTCAGGTGGATGCTTTGGCCAATCATCATACAGCAATGCACTGCAATCTCGTAGTGCATTATGGGGCATTCCGCAGTGCTCGAATTTGATGCGAACGCCCCATAATGTTCGTTCTTTGGCAAACAGGCGAACACCCGACGTTCAACCAGAACAGTGAGCTCATCCCTAATCTCAAGACCCACATTCATCCCAAGGCTTTTAAGATGTACTTAATTTGGAAATTAGTCTGAGAATAGCCACAGGTGCTATTCCCCCTCCCTCTTACCTGACCAACCGGTGGGGGCTGGGGCCGCCATGCTGGCGTCCCTCGTGTGGCTTCCTCAGCATCCCAGAAGGTGAAAATCTCCGAACAGTGTCGTCACTTCCGCCATAACCCCACGACATCATGACGTCATGTGCACTAGCGGAGAACCGTGCATGCGCAAATGACATAGGCCATCCGGAAGTGATCAGAAGCCATCGGCAAGGAGATCGCCCCCGTAGATGACCGAAGAGAACTTTGGCCACCTAGTGGAGCATAATGGGCACACAAGAACCTATGCTCCCTTCCCCACCGGGAAGACGCACAAGGAAAGCATCTCCACACATAACCAGCGGGGCATCACTGGAGTCTGAAAGACAGATAAAGAAATAATTCATGAAAGGCATAGTATTTAACTTTAGATGCACATAGAATCGTATAAACAATGAAGCTATCAAAAATAATATTGTTGCGTTATTATTTTATATTGAATATATCATATAGATCAAAAAAGATTTCAGAAACTGTGTGCTTCTTATCCACTACTGTCATTTTTGGTAAGAAGTGTCACGATAGAACAAAAAATCATGACGTTTGTTCTATATTGAGGTATAATCTTTTCAATGGGTCTTCCCTGAGGAAACAACCCTTAAAAAAGGGGCTAAAGAAATTGACTCATTCAGACCTAGGAAGGAGGTGGCTTGTAGTCTGAAAATCCATCTTTGCTCATGTTGGAGCAAGATTTTATTCCAATCGCCTCCTCTATCGGGAATATGGACTCGATCAAGTGCAGTAAAGGAGACTCTGGGTACTTTGTATTTATGTTTGAGCACTGCATGTCTACCGATCGGGAGATGGTGGTTCCCGATCTGCATGCTGTACACGTGCTGGGACATACAACGCTAAAACGCCTGTTTGGTCTTGCCTATGCAATAGACACCGTACTCACAAACCATGAGATACACCACCCCGCAGATTTGGCAGTTATCAAAGTGTGAGGACTTAACAGTGATGTAAGGAACTGAGTTAAAATAAACGGAGTTACTTAACTCAGTTACTTTAGAGGGTAACGAGTAATCTAACTGATTACTTTTCTCCTCATGGTAACGCAGTTCCCATTACTTGGGCTGAGTTACCTCAATTACATCTACTGCCACTAGATGGCAGTAGTGTAATTCGGGTGTCCTGTCAAAAAAGTTCCCCCGCCGGATAAGGACCCCCCTGTACTGCGCAGGTGCAGCGCTTGTGCAGTACGAAGGACTACGGAGCTTACGAAAATTGCCGAACCTAAACAGCTCTGAATGAACTTGCTCCCGATGCTCGTACTACTCTGCAAGGGGCGTCTATCGTGTAACTAAGGGGAGGGTCTAGTATTACTGTAACCAAGGGGAGCATTTATTATTTTTATTGTTGTATATCGAGCTCTGCCCATTAATTTAACATTCGCCCTCTTCTGTAGCCATCCGCCCCTTACACAATATAATAATAGACCCGCCCATTGCTTACACGCTATAACAGATCTGCCCCTTGGTAAGAGTAATAATAGAGCAGCTCCTTGGTTACAGGATATATAACAATAATAATAAATGCGCCCCTTGCTTATAGTAATACTAGACCCGCCCCTTAGTTACACGTAAAGAATATTAAAAAAAGTCACAGTTACTTTGCTGCGTAACTAATTACTTTTCCAATGTAGTAACTGAGTTACTAACGCAATTACTTTTTGGGAGAAGTAATTTGTAACTTAAAGCGGAAGTAAACCCATCGATTTAACAGTTTAAAAAAAAGGCATGCCGGAATGCTAACTGCACATTGGCTGTGCTCTCAACCAAACAGTCAAACCATCCAATGGCTGGTGCCATAACGGATCACATGTGCAGCACCGTGGCAGTTGAAGATTAAACAGAGGCAAAGATGGCAGCTTCCTTGGCTGAAAACGATAGGGGGGTTTACTTCCACTTTAACTAATTACTTTTTTAAAGTAAGATGACCAACACTGGGGCTTAAAGATTTCCCCATTGGGAAGACGAAAAACGTTTTCTCTTATTAGGGGACAGAGTGTGAACAATGTCCGGATGGGAGCGAACCGAAAGCTGGACAATGTTTCTTCCTTTTTTGTTCATTTCTAAACTCGCTCTGAACAAGTTTGTCTTTAATTGAGGTAGCTCGTTTGTAAGTTATTAAGGGATTTGTTGACACAAACGTGTTAACTCTAGGGTCATCTGTAAGTATGGTCCAGGGGCGGACTGACCGATCGGTGATTCGGTCGCCGCCCGAGGGCCCGGAGCCACTAGGGGCCCGTGTCGGGCCCAACGAGAGGCCCCTTGAAGCGGCTGCAATAATACCGCTAACGGCGCGCTGCTCCCCGCTGGCCCCTCGTTCCCTCCCGTCGGACGGGAGGGAAGGAGGGGCCGGCGGGGAGCAGCGCGCCATTAGCGGTATTATCGCAGGTTCTTCAGTGCAGTGGCGTTGCTATGGGGGGTGCGTTGCTATGCACCCGGCTCCGCGCTGCATTGAGAGGGGCGCCGCGGCTCCCTCCTTCCCCTTCGGGATCTCCTCTCCTCCGTGTGATGTGCGGGGAGAGTGGGGGAGGAGGGAGTGAGGCAGAGGCAGAGACAAACTGGTTGCCCGGGGTCAGACCGCCCCCACACATAACTCGACACGTGGCCGCAGATCTCTGTCCCCCTAGGCACTCGCTGCCGCTTTGATGTGTCCACAGGCTGGGAGGAAGAGCCATGGATGAGGAGGGTCACAGACACCATCCACGCTACAGCACCTGCCCTGAGGTATGCAACAGGGGTATTGCAGAGGAGGGGGACATAGTGGTTGGGGGGGGGGGGCATTGTCAGGTAACAATTATGCTATGGGGGGGGGGGGGGTTAGAGGATATCTGCTAGAGGGTGCTCTTTTTGTTTTGGGTTAGAAAGGACTTGTACTAGAAGTAGGAGGGGGGCAGATTTGAAGTTTTACCCCCTCCCCCCAGCGCAATTCCTATCCCCTCCCAAAGCACCCCCTAGCATATATCCTTTAACCCCCTCCCAAATCAAAGATCCCATCCCGGCTCCATCTACTCCCCCAATCCCATCCAGCTCCACCCACTCCCCGATCCCATACCCGCTCATCCATCCCCACCGATCCTCATCCCATCCCCACTCCATCCACCCCCCTGATCCTATCCTTGCTCCATCCATCCCCCCTGATCCTATCCCCGCTCCATCCATCCCCCCTGTTCCTATGCCTGCTCCATCCATCCCCCTGATCGTATTCCCGCTCCATCCACCCCCATGATCCTATTCCCGCTCCATCCACCCCCCTGATCCTATTCCCACTTAATCCATCCCCCCTGATTCTACCCCCGCTCCATCCATCCCCCTGATCCTATCCCGGCTCCATCCATTCCCTGATCCCATTCCAGCTCTATCCACCACCCCAATCCCGGCTCCATCCTTCCCCCCAATCCCAGCTCCATCCATTGTGGTAGGTTAAAGGGGGAGAGCCGCACTGATGCACTAGCCTGCTTAGTGGTGGGGGGTGACACCATGTATTACCGCACCAGGTGACACCAACTTTAGCGACACCACTGCTTCACTTCACTCAAAAAAAAATTTTCACTCACTCCATGCCTGCAATAATACCGCTAACGACACTGTCCCCCCTTTGTGCTCTCCCCCTCCCCACACTTTCCCCCCTGTGTGCTCTACCCCCCCCCAGTGTCATTCTGTGTCCCCCCTCCAGTGTCCCCCCCTGTGTGCTCTCCCCTCCCCAGTGTCCCCCTGTGTGTGCTCTCCCCCTCCACAGTGTCCCCCTGTGTGCTCTCCCCCTCCACAGTGTCCCCCTGTGTGCTCTCCCCCTCCACAGTGTCCCCTGCATGCTCTCCCCCTCCACAGTGTCCCCCTGTGCGCTCTCTCCCCCTCCACAGTGTCTCCATGTGTGCCCCCCCCCCCCCCCCCCAATCCTTGATTGCACAAACGTGTTAACTCTAGGGTCATCTGTAAGTATGGTCCAATGTTTTTGGACTATCTCCTTGATTGCATTATGTTGTAGGGTGGAAGCTATGCGTATGCAACATGGTGTTGCCAGCGGTGCTCTTATGGAACAACTTTCTGCATAGTTTGCCCTCAGAATTACGTTTCACCTGAATATCCAAGAAAGTCATGGGATTGCGATTATGTTTCATGGTAAATTTCAAATTGTGATAATTTTGGTTGATAAGATCAAAGAACTCCACCAGAATATCCTCCAGTCCCTCCCAGATGACGAAGACTTCATCGATGTACCAGAGCCACATGGATATGTGGCTTGTGTACTCGACGAGGTCCTCACCACCTTGGAGGGACTGCTCCCACTCCCCCAGGTACAGATTGGCATAGGATGGGGCACAACATGTCCCCCATTTCCACGCCGTGCACCTGGAGGTAGTGGGAGTCATTGAAGGTGAAAAAGTTGTGATTGAGGATATATTTGAGTTATGAACTCATTCAGGGTTTGATCATATCGAGAGCCCTGTTGGAGAGTCTTCTGTATAGTAGAGATTCCCTTTTTATGGGGAATCAAATTATACAGGGCCTTGTTCTTGTGCTCCCATTATGCTCGACTAGGTGACCATCTGCGGGGGAGAGATCTCCTTGCCGGCGGTGTCCCCAATCACTTCCGGGCATCCTATGCTGTTCTAGTGGGATGCAAAGGATCATCTCAAGATCCACATGCTTTCCAAGGCTTTTAAGATGTACTTAATTGGGAAATTAGTCTGAGATGAGCCGCAGGTGCTATTCCCCCTCCCTCTTACCTGACCAACCGGTGGGTGCGGCGTGTTTTGTGTGGTTGCCTCGGCGTCTCAGAAGGCGTAAATCCCCAAACAGTGTCATCCCTTCCACCGAAACCACGCAAGGTCATGATGTCACGCGCATTCACAGAGAACCGCGCATCTTAAAAGCCTTGTGGATCTTGAGATGACCCTTTGCATCCCACTAGGACGGTCAGACATTCTCCAACATCCTAGAAGTAAGTAAGATTGGTTTACCTGCCTTTACATGTTTCCTGCCATATTGCACCAGATCATGTGCTAATAATATAATTCAATCAATTAATTGTTTATAACAGATTCGTTAGCTTTCTCTGTCTACACATAGAGTCATAGATTTTCTATGTGAACCTGTTTCTGGCTAATCATTACGATTTGGATAATGTTTCCATCATCCTACCAGTAAGGTAAAATTGAAATATTTAATATATGATTGGCACCCAGTTAGCATTGGTACATTTTTACTCACACTCACTGTTATTATTATTTATATATATAGTCACCTACACTTCTTAGCATTTCCTTCCCTTCACTTTTCCCCCATTTTCCACACACTCCCCTTTTTTTTCGTTTTCACCCACCTCTGATTCTTATCCACAGCTCACACCACTGCACGCTCACCATTCTTTATCTTGTATGGACCAGTGGCGGCTGTTGAAGTTTTAAGATGGGGGGCGCTAGACCCCGCACACCCTTTTTGACCCTTCCCACTTCTCATAAGACCCACCCCTTATAGAATCCACCCACTCCGTCCCCTGTAGTACACCATATACCAGGCTGTACATTATACACAGGGCTCTGTACATCATATACCAGGCTCTACATTATACACAGGACTCATCAATCTGTCTCAGAGCCCATCAGGGACCGGGGAATGGTGGGTGTGGTGGGATCAGGGACAGAGGGATGGTGGGTGTGGTGGGATCAGGGACAGAGGGATGGTGGGTGGGATGGGATCAGGCACAGAGGGATGGGATCAGGGACAGAGGGATGGTGGGTGTGATGGGATCAGGGACAGAGGAATGGTGGTGGGATGGGATCAGGGATAGAGGAATGGTGGGTAGGATGGGATCAGGGACAGAGGAATGGTGGGTGGGATGGGATCAGGGACAGAGGAATGGTGGGTGGGATGGGATCAGGGACAGAGGGACAGGATCAGGGACAGAGGGATGGTGGGTGGGATGGGATCAGGGACAGAGGGATGGTGGGTGGGATGGGATCAGGGACAGAGGAATGGTGGGTGGGATGGGATCAGGGACAGAGGAATGGTGGGTGGGGTGGAATAAGGGACAGAGGAATGGTGGGTGGGATGGGAGAAGGGACAGAGGAATGGTGGGTGGGGTGGGATCAGGGACAGAGAAATGGTGGTGGGATGTGATCAGGGACAGAGGAATGGTGGGTGGGGTGGGATGGGATCAGGGACAGAGGAATGGTGGTGGGATAGGATCAGGGACAGAGGGATGGTGGGTGAGATGGGATCAGGGACAGAGGGATGGGATCAGGGACAGAGAGATGGTGGGTGGGATGGGATCAGGGACAGAGGGATGGTGGCTGGGATGGGATCAGAGACAGAGGGACTGGATCAGGGACAGAGGGACAGGATCAGGGACAGAGGAATGGTGGGTGGGGTGGGATCAGGGACAGAGGAATGGTGGGTGGGGTGGGATCAGGGACAGAGGGACAGGATCAGGGACAGAGGGATGGTGGGTGGAATGGGATCAGGGACAGAGGGACGGGATCAGTCAGAGGGATGGTGGGTGGATGGGATCAGGGACAGAGGGACAGGATCAGGGACAGAGGGATGGTGGGTGGGATGGGATCAGGGACAGAGGAATGGTGGGATGGGATCAGGGACAGAGGAATGGGGGTGGGATGGGATCAGGGACAGAGGGATGATGGGTGGGATGGGATCAGGGACAGAATCAGGGACAGAGGAATGGTGGGTGGAATGGGATCAGGAACAGAGGGACGGGATCAGGGACAGAGGAATGGTGGTGGGATGGGATCAGGGACAGAGGAATGTGGGTGGGATGGGATCAGGGACAGAGGAATGGTGGGTGGGATGGGATCAGGGACAGAGGAATGGTGGGTGGGATGGGATCAGGGACAGAGGAATGGTGGGTGGGATGGGATCAGGGACAGAGGGACAGGATCAGGGACAGAGGGATGGTGGGTGGGATGGGATCAGAGACAGAGGGACGGGATCAGGGACAGAGGGATAGTGGGTGGGATGGGATGGGATCAGGGACAGAGGGACAGGATCAGGGATGGTGGGTGGGATGGGATCAGTGACAGAGGGACGGGATCAGGGACAGAGGGATGGTGGGTGGGATGGGATCAGGGACAGAGGGACGGGATCAGGGACAGAGGGATGGAATCAGGGACAGAGGTATGGTGGTGGGATAGGATCAGGGACAGGGGGATGGTGGGTGGGATGGGATCAGGGACAAGAGGGATGGTGGGTGGGATGGGATCAGGGATAGCGAGATGGTGGGTGGTATGGGATCAGGGACAGAGGGATGGTGGCTGGGATGGGATCAGAGACAGAGGGACGGGATCAGGGACAGAGGGACAGGATCAGGGACAGAGGGATGGTGGGTGGTATGGGATCAGGGACAGAGGAATGGTGGGTGGGGTGGGATCAGGGACAGAGGAATGGTGGGTGGGGTGGGATCAGGGACAGAGGAATGGTGGGTGGGGTGGGATCAGGGACAGAGGGACGGGATCAGGGACAGAGGGATGGTGGGTGGAATGGGATCAGGGACAGAGGGACGGGATCAGGGACAGAGGGATGGTGGGTGGAATGGGATCAGGGACAGAAGGACGGGATCAGGGACAGAGGGATGGTGGGTGGAATGGGATCAGGGACAGAGGGACGGGATCAGGGACAGAGGGATGGTGGGTGGAATGGGATCAGGGACAGAGGGACGGGATCAGGGACAGAGGGATGGTGGTGGGATGGGATCAGGGACAGAGGGACAGGATCAGGGACAGAGGGATGGTGGGTGGGATGGGATCAGGGACAAAGGAATGGTGGGAGGGATGGGATCAGGGACAGAGGGATGGTGGGTGGAATGGGATCAGGGACAGAGGGACGGGATCGGGGACAGAGGGATGGTGGTGGGATGGGATCAGGGACAGAGGGACGGAATCAGGGACAGAGGGATGGTGGGTGGAATGGGATCAGGAACAGAGGGACGGGATCAGGGACAGAGGAATGGTGGTGGGATGGGATCAGGGACAGAGGAATGGTGGTGGGATGGGATCAGGGACAGAGGAATGGTGGGTGGGATGGGATCAGGGACAGAGGAATGGTGGGTGGGATGGGATCAGGGACAGAGGAATGGTGGGTGGGATGGGATCAGGGACAGAGGGACAGGATCAGGGACAGAGGGATGGTGGGTGGGATGGGATCAGAGACAGAGGGACGGGATCAGGGACAGAGGGATGATGGATGGGATGGGATCAGGGACAGAGGGACGGGATCAGGGATGGTGGGTGGGATGGGATCAGTGACAGAGGGACGGGATTAGGGACAGAGGGATGGTGGGTGGGATGGGATCAGGGACAGAGGGAGGGGATCAGGGACAGAGGGATGGTGGGTGGGATGGGATCAGGGACAGAGGGAGGGGATCAGGGACAGAGGGATGGTGGGTGGGATGGGATCAGGGACAGATGGACAGGATCAGGGACAGAGGGATGCTGGTTGGGATGGTATCAGTGACAGAGGGACGGGATCAGGGACAGAGGGATGGTGGGTGGGATGGGATCAGGGACAGAGGGACGGGATCAGGGACAGAGAGATGGTGGGTGGGATGGGATCAGGTACAGAGGGACGGGATCAGGGACCGAGGGATGGTGGGTGGGATGGGATCAGGGACAGAGGGATGGTGGTGGATGGGGGGATGGGAGTATTACTCACTTGCTCTTAGTTTCAGTAAATTCCCTCTCCCTGCTCAGTGTTCTCAGTCTGGACTCACAGTGCCTCCAGGATTGGCTCTCCTGACATGGGGACAATGTCTGCACATCTCACTAAGGGCAGAGTGTGTCCCCCTTCACTGGACTGACCTGGCTTGCTTTCTCCTCCACTGCAGTTTCTTCCTCCGGACATGTATCTGCTTGGAGGAATGGGGGGGGGACCTACTGTACCAGTGAGAGCTTACTCAGGCTCCGCTCCATGCAAAGAATGGAGCTGCCGAGTGCTTCCGGTTTTCGTCTACTACACGAATTCTGGAAGTATTGAAACCACAATGCGCCCGCCCGTAGTGAATCTACGGATGGAAGCAAATCGGGGCTTTTAATTGCACCGCAAGGCGGGTTTTAACCCCGCAAATGAAGCGCCACGTCTGCCATCTCGTGATTGCATGGACGTGGCGCTTCCTATAGTGCACTGTGTCCGGCGCTCGGACACAGTGCACATAGTTAAAGGAATTTTTTTTTACATTTTCTTTTTCTTAAAGGGGCCGTTTTAAAAAAATATATATATATTATTTATTTATTTTTTATTATTATTTTTTTTTTTTTGGTAACAACAGCCGGGCGCCCCCTATGGACAGGCCGCCACTGGTATGGACTATTCAGCCCCTTTTCCACTATTCTATTCCCTTCACTTTTCCACTTATTTAGTCCTGTTTTGGCTTGGGTTTTGGTCTTGTCATGGTTTGGTGCATTTTACTTTCTTTTTTCCACCACTTTCCCACCCATCACATCCCACATCACCTTCCCCTCTTTCCTCACCATTTTTTTCATATATCACATTTCTTGTTTCACACACTTGCATCACTCACACACCCTTTCCATGTCACATTTATCCAACTCGGTCACTCAAGGCATCACTTTATTTCCCCCTCCCTCTCACTTTGTTTTCCTGTTTTTCCCTTTTCTTTATCATACATCACGGGACACAGAGCCACAGTAATTACTGTATGGGTTATATAGGCACCTTTAGGTTATGGACATTGGCACACCCTTGACAGAAAGTTTAACTCCTGAAGATGCAAATTAAGGACTCTGAACGGCCGCACTCCAAGAAAAATTCAAAAGCCTTTATTGGTAAAATATGGAATCACACAAAAATAGGTCACAGCAAAGCAAGAAAATAGCTAATGCATTTCACACTACCAAGAGTGCTTACTCATATGAGTAAGCACTCTTGGTAGTGTGAAATGCATTAGCTATTTTCTTGCTTTGCTGTGACCTATTTTTGTGTGATTCCATATTTTACCAATAAAGGCTTTTGAAATTTTCTTAGAGTGTGGCCGTTCAGAGTCCTTAATTTGCATCTTCATCAGCTTGTGCGGTGCCTGCACCTGGGTTCTCTAACCATAGGAACAGCTGTGGGATTGAGTTTGGGTGGATCATCCTGGAGCGGTGGATCTCTCCATACTACTGAATTTCAGGAAGTTTAACCCCCCCTCCCCTTACTGGAAGTACCTCAGTTTTTTTCGCCAGTGTCTTAGGTGTTGGTCACGAGTAAAGATGTGCTGTGCTGAGCTCCACTGGAGTAATCCTTGCTGGGGCAAGCCATGCAGCCGGATCCATTCAAAGTGTCTTTTTAGGCCAAATTGAATGGTACCCGGACCTTGTGCCGGAAGAAACAAGGTTTTTCCCTGTAATGCTCGTCTTTTTAGAGAGCTGGACCCCGGGATCCAGTGGTTTGTTTTTTTCAGCCATATTTCCTGGCGGGGTGCTATACGGGTCCAGGGGTGTGCAACCTCTGATAAAAAGAGGACCCGGACCTTTTAAAGGTTTTTTTTAATGGAGCCCACCGCGAGGGGTGAAGATTGGGTCTGTTTGGTTTACCACAGAACCCTGCATCAGGATAAGGTAAGTGGAGATTCCAAAAGGATTTTTTTAATTCGTATGGGTTTTTTCCTTTGAGTGAATGTTGTCATGCCTAAAGTCGCCACGGGGGGCTGTCAAGAGCACATACCTGTTCTGTGATTGTCAGTCACGCTCTGTGTGAGTACAAGCTGCAGGCTTCCTCCAGTCCCAAGCCTCAGGTAAGATGTTGAAAGGGGGGTTTTCTTTTTAAACATCCCCACCTGGAGAGAAGTTTCTCTTCTCTCTCCAGGAGACAGAGGGAGCACGGAACAGTCGGCGGTATGCCGCGCTGCTCCCGCTTCCACCGCCATAGCATGGCGCTTCTCCTTCCTTCAGCTCTCCTCCTCTCCTACACCCCACCCCCCCCCCCCAGATGCCGATCCGGTTGGATCAGAGGCCGGCTCGCGTGGCAAAACAATTTTTTTTGAAAAGAGTGGAGGGGGGGGGGGGGGGGGGGTCACGGTCGGAAGTTGGAGGAAGGGGGGCGGGGCTCAGCACGGTGTTGACATGCCTCAACGTCTACAACGCGGGGCTGTGTAGGCTGTGAGTGCACTTTTTGCAGTTGTATTCAGCTGATGGAGGGACACAGAGCAGACAGGGGCATGCGAGTGTTGGTGACACAAGCATTCCCAAGGCACGTTTACTTAGCATCAGGCTGAGCATTAATAGCAGCGGCAGTTGCTGGACTATTTGCTCAGCAGTGGGTGCATTTTTGGCAGTACCTCTGCATTTGTGCTTAGCACTATGGTCAGAAGGGGAGGTACAAATACCCCAAAAAACAAGGGCTCAAAGGGATCTTCCTCAGGCTCTGAGGACCCTCCCTCTGCAACACCATCCCCCCGAAAGGCCTAGGGAGGCTGGTCAGAGTGAGCCATCGGGTTCGTCCGACATTTCAGCCCCTGTCTATATTACTGAGGAGGTTTTCTCCTCAGCCATGATTGGATTGGAGGAAAGGTTAGCGACTTTAATTGCATCTTCTCAGTATGGGAGAAAACGCATTAGGTCCTCTTCTACCACCCAGGACCCTCAAACAGAGGAGCAGTGGGAGGGGGAAGATGAATCCCCCTCCCACTGAGAGAATTCCCGCCCGAGAATTCCCGTCTCCTCGTTTCCTCAGGTCAAACGTCCCCAAAGATCCAAGGGACCATGAAGAGGCTGATGACTCCTCTTCCGAGGGATCAGGTGGGGAAGGACCTTCTTCAGCTTCACAAACTGAGAAATTGCTGGTGCAAACTTACTGAAATGGTCCGCTGCACATTTAAGCTACCCTTAACTGAGTCGGTTGAAAAGCCCACTTCTTGCTGGGGTTCACTAAAGCCTCCTCAAGCTTTGTGTGCCTTTCCTGTTCATTCATTGCTGGAATAGCTTATGTATTCTGAGTGGGATCACCCAGATAAGCATTTTTTCCCTCCTAAAAAGTTTTCAACACTTTATCCTATGGAGGAAAAATTTACTAAGATGTGGGGTATACCAGCAATTTACGCTGTTATATCCTCTGTGAATAAAAGTTTGACTTGCCTGGTTGACAATGCACAAATGCTTAGGGAACCAACCGATAAAAAATTGGAATTCCTGTTGAAAAACATTTTCTCTTTAGCAGGTTCTGTAGCTCAACCTGCAGTGGCAGCAATTGGGGTATGTCAATCGTTCAGAGACCACTTGAAACAGGTGCTCAAGGTTTTCCCTGAGCAGCAGGCCCATGATTTATCAGAGCTGCCAGGGGCTTTATGTTTTGCAATTGATGTGATCTGAGATTCTATTCTTCAGACATCTTGCCTTACGCTTGGGTTGGTGCTTATGCATAGAATCTTATGGTTGAAAAGTTGGTCAGCCGAAGCGCCATGCAAAAAACTCCTGGCTGGTTTTCCTTTCCGCAGTGAAAGGCTGTTTGGGGATGATTTGGACAAATATATCCAAAAAATATCAAGTGGGAAAAGTACCCTTTTGCCAGTTAAAAAAAAGGATTAAACGTCCCTCATTTAAACAAGCTCCTTTTCCAGGGAAAGGGGCATCAGCCTCCAGGCAGTCGCGATGGCCTCCACTGTCAGGTTCAAGAGGTAAACCTCAGGGTCAACCCCAGGGGCAAAAGAAGTCCTGGGGGAGGAAACCTACAAGACAGAACACTAAAGCCTCTTTATGAAGGGGCACCCTGACTCGCCCAAGTGGGGAGAAGAATTCTGCAGTTCTCAAGGGTCTGGCAGGAAGAGTTTCGAGACTGATGGGTAGTCTCCACAATAACTCTAGGTTACAAACTAGAGCTCCGAGAATTCTTGTTTCCTCAGGCCAAACGTCCCCAAAGATCCAGAGAAAAATAAGTCTCTTTTTCAAGCATTAGACCGACCTTTGTCTCAAAAAGTGATCATGGCGGTCCCCGCGAAAGAGCAGGGGTTGGGATTTTATTCAAACCTTTTCACGGTGCCAAAACCAAATGGGGATGTCAGACCCATTGTAGATCTCAAAGATCTAAACCGATTCCTGAATATCCGCTATTTTCGCATGGAATCAATCCGACCTGTTGTCTCCGTCCTACAAGGAGGAGAACTTCTGGCATCAATCGACATCAGAGATGCATACCTGCATGTGCCTATTTTCCCCGATCACCAGAAATGTCTGCGTTTCAAAGTAGAAAAACTAAATTTTCAGTTTGTAGCCTTGCCTTTCGGTCTAGCTACTGCACCTCGGGTGCTTAGAAAACTTCTGGCCAGATTAAGGACTCAAGGTATAACAATTATAGCATACCTAGACGGCCTGCTCTTGATAGACCGGTCGGTAGCCTGCTTAGACCAAAGCATGGTCACTGCAGTCAACTACCTAGAGAAATCTTCTTTAAAACCATTAAGAAGAGTAGATTACTTGGGTCTAGTCATAGATAGAGGGTGTTTTTACCCCAGGCAAAGATCAGCGCCATAAAGGAGCTGGTTCAGGTGGTCGGGGCAAAGAAGGGTCCTTCTATTCGCCTTTGCATGAGGTTGTTGGGAAAAATGGTGGCTTCATTCAAAGCAGTTCCCTATGCTCAGTTTCATTCGAGACTGCTGCAAAACAGTATCCTATCTGCTTGGAACAAGGAGGTCCAAGCGCTAGATTTTCCAATGCGTCTATCGCCAAAGGTGCGCAGGAATCTCAGTTGGTGGAGGATATCCAAGAATCTGCAGAAGGGGAAATCTTTCTTACCAGTTACCTGGAAGGTGGTAACAACAGATGCCAGCCTGTCAGGTTGGGGAGCAGTCCTGGAAGAAGCAACTGTCCAAGAAAAATGGTCCAGGACCGAAAAAACCTTGCCCATCAACATTCTAGAGATTCGGGCACCGTGCCTAGCCCTAAGGACCTGGACATTCAGGTTGCAGAATTATCCTGTCAGAATTCAGTCCGACAATGCCACAGCAGTGGCTTATATCAATCACCAAGGGGGCACCAGAAGTCATGCAGCCCAGGAAGAGGTAAACCATATCCTAGCCTGGGCAGAAAAGCATGTGCCGTGCATATCGGCAATCTTCATTCCAGGGATAGAGAATTGGCTGGCAGACTACTTGAGTCACCAGCAGTTGTTCCCGGGGGAATGGTCCCTTCACCCCGACATCTTTCTGGCTATATGCCAAAAATGGGGGATCTCGGATGTAGATCTGCTTGCGTTCAGGTTCAACAGCAAAGTCAACAACTTTTTGTCAAGAACAAGGGATCCACTTGAATGCGGAACAGATGCGTTGGTGACCCAGTGGGATCAGTTCTCACTGATTTATGCATTCCCTCCTATTCTGCCTCTACCACGGCTTCTTCGCAGGATCAAGCAAGAAAGGAAGTCGGTGGTGCTTGTGGCCCAGAAGATCTTGGTATGCAGATATCGTAAAGATGGCGGTAGGGGACCCATGGACCATACCACCACGTTCAGACCTGCTTTCGCAGGGACCAGTGTCCCATCCTACCTTAGGCTATTGAAACCCACATTCTGAAGAATTGTGGGCTTTCAGGCTCAGTGATATCTACATTGATTAATGCAAGGAAGTCAGCTTCCAGAGTCATTTATTATAGAGTCTGAAAGGCATATGTTTCCTGGTGTGAATCCAGGGGTTGGCATCCCAGAAAGTATGTCGTAGAATGCTTGCCTCTCTGCAAATGGGGTTAGAGATGAAGCTGGCCTTGAGTACTATCAAAGGCCAGGTCTCGGTCTTATCGGTATTGTTTCAACGACCACTTGCTTTGCATTCTTTGGTCCGTAGCTTTATACAGGGGGTAACGCAGCTTAATCCACCGGTTAGGTCACCCCTGAACCCTTGGGACTTAAGGAAAGTTCCACCTTTTCAAATCAAAGCGCACTCCACCAGGGCTGTTAGTGCTTTGTGGGCAGTGCATCACCAAGCCTCCATGGCTCAAATCTTCAGTCGGTACATTCACTAGATTCTATCAGGTGGATGTAAGGAGGCATGAGGATATCGCCTTTGGGTGCAGTGTGCTGCAGGCAGCAGTATAGGTCCTCAGGCCTGATTGCACCCTACTTTTGTTTGTGTCTCCCCTCAGATAGCATTGCTCTGGGACATCCCATACAGTAATTACTGTGGCTCTGTGTCCCGTGATGTACGATAAAGAAAATAGGATTTTTATAACAGCTTACCTGTAAAATTCTTTTCTTGGAGTACATCACGGGACACAGAGGTACTCCCGGTAAGGGGAGGGGTTATATAGGGAGTTAAACTTCCTGTCTAGGATGCGCCAGTGTCCATCACTTAAAGGTGCCTATATAACCCATACAGTAATTACTGTGCCTCTGTGTCCCGTGATGTACTCCAAGAAAAGGATTTTACAGGTAAGCTATTTTTCACAATTCATTCTCTTCTTGCTTTTCTTTTCCGTTTTATTATTTTCTTTATTTCACGCATTCACTTTTTCCCTGTATCTGATCACTTGCACCATTAGACACTACTCCCATTTAATTAATGGACATATGTAAAACATTTGGCCATTTCGGACATTTATTCTTGATTAAATATTTACTTTTCATAGTATAATTATAGGACATACGTAATATATATATGATTTACTGTGGAGAATGTTTTGACCGTTTGTAAGCAAACTTCAAATTTAGTTTGTGTACTTTTTCGAATACACCATATAATGACATCCTGGGATTTTGCTGCAGGTGCTGACCACCCAACCTGGCACACCCTAGGGCAGTGATGCCGAACCCATGGCACGCGTGCCACAGCTGGCACAAAGTCACCGGATTTCTATCTGGGTCACATTACCTCTAGCCAGGCCGCTTGTGATTGGTGCGCTGACACATCCGCTGACACAGCCATAGCGCAGTAAGCCTGAGCCCGCCTCACGGAGGGGAGGAGGGGGGAGTGCGCATGTGCAGAGTCCATAGCCTCTCACCTCAGAAGTATTCCAAGTATGTACAGCGGGGAGAGGAGCCCCGGAGAGCAGAGATAAGACTGCAGCATGAAGCCCTCCACTACCCGGGGCAGCCCCTGCGGGTGCTGAGGCCACTGGGGACGAATGGCCGATCATCTGCGGAGAACTCTATCCAAACTGCGTGGAAATAGAGCCAAGAAGGGGCAACTGGGGGACTGGAGACTAAAGGAGAAGGTAGGGGAGGAGTGAAGGAGACCCTGACTGGACAGAAGATGAACTGTCGGAGGTAAGCGCAGGGACAAATAGGAAGTTCTATACCAGGAAGAGGAGGACAGGGAGATGTGTGCCCAGGGAGTCAGACCATGACAACTGAAATATGTACTGTCAGAGCTGCACCAGAGATGAACAGAGTGCTGGAGAGATGAGAAAGGACTGAGCTACTCCCTGCTGGGGAGAGCAGAACATAGTTCTATTGAAGAGTGCAATATAGCGAGAGAGTGCTCAGAGATCGGAGAGTGCAGTATAGAGTTCTCACTACTGCCCCTGGAGAATGGGGATTACTGGGGGCCCTCCCAGGGATCAGACATATGGTGAGGTAAGCGGAGTTATGTCCTCCAACCCCCCCCCTGGTCACAGTCACATGACTTCTGACACAACGCTCTGTACACCCGTTGCAGTTTGGGCACTCGGGCTGAAGAAGGTAAGCCATCACTGCCCTAGGGGGTGTCTGAACGTGTGACTTCTTGTGACTCAATGGAGTGACGTCTTCCCTCTGGGTACTGTCTGGCCGGGGAGCACGCGGGATCATCTGACCGCTTTTAAGGGAATTCTGGTTAGGAGTTTTTTTCCGAATACACCTTCTATTTGGTTACTATGTGTTATATCCATATCCTTTATACAACGATTTATGAATTATCTGTCATAATTTGACATGCTAAATGCAATTTCTTTGCAGCAAAACCATCCTCTGAAGAAGACCCCAATTGTCGAATGGTCGAAACGCATCAGTCTTTTTATACAACTGACATTCTGACATGTAATGCCATGTATAATTCTGTGTTTGCATCTTATGTATTTGGAATGGTTTTTATTCTCCTACCAGAGCTCATATTTTAACTGCCATGCGAATATTACATGTAAACTTTAATAAAGAATTATTTTTTTTTTTTTTATATTTTACTTATTTTAATTACTTATCCTGCTGCTTAAAACCCCCGGGGGAATTTCCCACGTTGTACTATTTGGGGTGTGCAGCAACACTATCTCTCCCAATATGTGTCTTTACCATGCCATGTTTATTTCGCTTTTGAGATATGTTTAACTCCATGACTGGGAAGTTGCTATCCTTTCCTGAGATACAGTCTAAACATACTCTGGCATCTAGAGCATTATTCTCCTATCTTCAAATTCATATATAGACTACTTGCCACAATTGACACTACCCCCTTCCTGAAACACACCTACATGCTAAAATGAGAGTGTATTTTGGGACAGAAACTGGAACTGGAGGAAAGGGGGGACATTTGGAATAACACTTCTAAAACATCTCTATGCATGCTTTATAAAGAGAATCAATATAAAATCTTGTTTCCTTGGTATCTGTCAGATTAGGGCTGCATGCTATAGCCTGCAGTGCTGATCTAGCAGCCAAAATCCAACAGGGTGGTTGAACTTTCAAAATAGCTCAGTCCACTTTAGGATGTAGGCATGATGACACGACCCAGGCAAGCCTGTTTTAGCACTCAGGATGTGCTGTCTGGTGTCACACACAATTAGGACATTAGCGGAGTGGTACTGCTCTCGATTCCAAAAGCTCAGTTCACTGTACCTGGGGGCCTAATGGCAATATGGGTACAGTCAAGGCCCCTAGGATAAGTGGAACCAGTAGAAAGCCACTTTCAAGTGCCCCCACTATTCTGCAGTTTGTGGAAAGTGGATACATTGAGGCACAAGATTGGGAATGGCATCATTGACATATGCATAAACTTATGCATAAACATCCTGGACATGGTTGGTTGGCTCAGGCCACAAATAATGCCACAGGAGGTTTGGAAGGAGCCATGCCCCAGGATGAACAGGGTAGCAATCAACCTCACCATCCTTGGAACCACATGACTGTGGCCAATTGGTGAAATGTTGTCCTCTGTGAGGCTGTAGAGGTGCCATAATCGCTTCTCTCTTCAGACAGAATAAGCAATGCATATTAAAGTTCTGCATGCTTTCCAAATATTAACAAGAAATGGTACAGTGGAAAACCAAGTTGCTAACCCTGATTAGGAGTTGCATAAGGAGGACCAACCACAGTGTGCAAATGTAGAAAACATGAAGGGAGTGTACACCCTGTGGTCACTGTGGAATGTGCAGATTTGTGGATCGCTCTAATGTGTTCACTGATTCTGATGGCCTACCAAACTATGAAATCAAAGAGTTCATTAACTGTGCCACAACAAGGGTTCTCTATATATTAGAGTATCCATGTAAAAGATGTATGCAGGTAAAACAAAGTGTTAGCTCCGTATCAGATTCGACAAACACATAAAGAGCATTAAGCAAGATGAAGACACACCTATTGCACTACATTTTGCAGAATTCCACATTGGTCAACTGGATGGTCTTAAGGTCAAAGGGTTTTTTGCCCATAACTTGACCAACTGGATAGGAGACTTTGATACAGTACTCCTTAAGAAAGATGAATCCTGGATCTTTAAATTGGGTAACCTTTTGCCCAAAGGCTTGAACAATGAGATGAGCTTAAAGGTCTTTCTTGAACCCTAACGAACTTCTATGACTGCATATTAGGAGGTGGTCCATAAATGGAGACACCTCAAGGATGAACTCATGCAGTGACATTATAATTAAAAAAGAAGAGTAATAAGATTTATATGTAACTAAATGTAGCTCTACATTACGCCATACAATTGTGTGCACGAATGCATGTGAATGAATGACACTTAAGTTATTAGTGAACACTTTACTTTTTGTCTTAGAAAAGTTTGACAAGTCACCACTTAATCTGAAGTTCCAAGGTAATGAATGATGAATTGGGAGCATGCTCCTTTAAAAAGACAAAGGTACGGAGCGGCTGTACGTCCTGATGTAGCATAGGGTCACATGTGTGAAAAGCGTTTATGCAGGCGACCCTGCGTTCCACCATGCGTTCCATCTCCTAGGCGGCAATACACCAGCTGCCATCACAGATCCACCAGGCCTGATGCACCAGCTCACAGTGTTCACCGGGCAAATATCGATGAACTTACCACCACTACTATAAAAGTTTCAACCAGCACGAGATATGGAATCTCACAGACCAGCAAACTATGGGAGTAAGACGCCCTCAAACCAAGCCAACACTTGCAAGCATTACGGAGTGGTGAGAACCTCCGGGCAGCACTTAATCGCCATTTAAGCTGAGCGCATTAGACAATGTGAGTTATTTAACTGGACTCCAAGTGTTGTAAATTCTCCATGGTCTATACCTGGAGCTCGGCAAAAAAGTTTGTTGTCACAGCTCCTGTTATTCTAGTTAACCAGCATAGGCTAAAGCCAGATTAGGTATCAGATGGCCCACAGGTAGTTAGAAGTCCAGTTGCATGGCAGATTAGAAGCTACTAGGGACTGACATGCAGAGAAGATAGGCTCACTCTGAGTTTCAGTATCACAACATGGTTTCTGCTGGTGAGAAAGTGCAATTCAGGCTGGTTGAACAATGGTTAGTATCGTCACAGGTCTTGTCTTCAGGTTTTAGGCACCAAGAGGAGGAGCACCTGCAACTGGACTTTCCTGCATCATTCATCTGGAGTTATTGTTATATACCCTGGTATATGTGCACATTTCCACCAGGAGTCTTGTTGGGCCCCTTGCTGATTATTTCCATACTGTGTGCATCTATATACGTATGGTTAATGTTATATGCTGGCTTCAGTAGTTCGTCTGCCCCCATTTATTTTGTATAAATTGCTGGTTTATTTCCCAGAAAGGGAATTGCCTCTGGTCACAGAAGCCCTGTCCTGGTGAGGGCACTGCCAACATTATAAGCAAACCCACTATTCCACTTAGCAAAGATGGCTCTCTTATTTACCCACAGGTTTAGCACAATATCCTGTTTGGCAAAAGCCATTTTTCATGAACCCAACAAAAGAGGGTGGCAGATAGTACCCCTTATATTGGTGGGTCGGAAGGAGAAGGAAATGCCCAGTGTTAGTGGGATAAAAAATGCCTGAGACCTGTGGGCAGTGGGAAGAAAAAATGCCATGGTGTCAGTGGGAGGGTGGGATTGATGTTCAGTGAAAGAGGGAACATTGATTATTACTGTTAAGTAATGAGTAGGAAAATGGCGTTATTTTGGGTTAATTATTTTTATAGACCCAGGCCTAGGCCACAGGGGCAGGAAAAATTACACATTCATGGTATTTAATGATATATCAATATATATTGTACAAGGATATTCTACCTTTTAGATATTTATTTTAAATGTAAAGTGGTTCTAAAGAGTAAAGTTTTTTTTTTTTACCTTCATACATATGCATGAAGGTAAAAAAAAATCAATGTTCAGCTTCCCCCTATGCAAAAACCTTTGCACAGAGCAGGTAAGTATGACATGTTATTTAAAACAGAAAAAAGAAAAAAAGATGAACAAACCCTTTAAAGGGGAAAGTTGCTTTGGTTGGTGCTTGATTCGCTGTTATTTACTGTGACTTGTGTGTGCTGATGATTTTTTGGAGGTTGCAAACATACTTTTTAAACACATAATAAATGTAAATATGTGCTGGCATGTGTATACATGTCATGTAAAACAAGCCTCATTAAAGGTCTTAAAAGTCTTTATAAAAGCGTTGACAAAGCCAGAGAAAGGTGTAACCTCAAGCTTTTCAATATAATTTTAAGGGTGTGCATTACCGAGACCTTACTATAAAAGCTGATTTTAAAGTCTGTGCCTGCCTTCAGAACACACACTTTTGAATGGTGTTGATAATTATTTGGATCACAAGAGAAGGACCAAGAATTGGGCTGTAAGTAAATAAATTGATATGTAACTGCGTGCAACATTAACTTGTGAATAATGCCTTTGCTTAGCTGCATATTGAGTACAATATTAGTAGTACTAAAAAAAATAAGTGAAATGCTACAATTCTAAGTTCAAATTCTTTTTTAGTGCTTTCATTTTTGTGCCTGGAAAACTGTACTTGCATTCATTGTGTTTTCTAATACTTTTTCTAATTCAGCAGTGTCCAAAGATGAGGTTATTCACTGTCCTATCCTTGTCTATATTTTATTGGCTATGAACTTGTTTTATAGAGAAACTCGAACAGCCAGAGATTTTAATAGGAATGTGGAAAAACTTTATCCCCTAACTTAAAATAAAGCAGGAGGGGTTATACTTTGCACCAACATCCCATGAACCACTGAACAAATCATAAAGGTGTATGGAGCTAATTTTTCGAGCACCAACAATAAGTATCCATATAGCATAAATATATATAAAAACATCACATTTTATTGCACAGTATGACACACATATAGGAGTAAAAATGAAATGCTGACAAAAATAATGCTATATAACAGCACTCTATCTTCCACATGACATCATGTGTATCAACAGATCTTGTATACTATATTACTTGGTCTTGTGGACAACCCAAAACATTTTGATAAACTCTTTTTCAGGGGATAGAGGTGCTGATCACAGTCCATTAATGGTTTATGAAACAGAGACGATCGGGGGAGAAAATGTTCTCCGCCGATCATCTCCACACACTGAGAATCTGTGATTGACTGACACAGAAATGGACAGTTTATGAAGCTGCGATCTCAGCACTTCACTGGCAATCTGTGTCAGAATTCACACTCTCCGATTCACCAGCTCAGAGGTGGGGAATCGGGGAGTGAAGAGAGAATCCCAGGGGAAGGAAGAAGATTTTTGACTCCTTCCTCGTTCAGACCCCCCAAGCCACAACCATGTCCCCCTGCCATGTCTATGTTTCTATACTGTGTACATATATATACATATATATAAATATAGTATGTGTGTATATACAGTATCTCACAAAAGTGAGTACACCCCTCACATTTTTGTAAATATTTTATTATATCTTTTCATGTGACAACACTGAAGAAATTACACTTTGCTACAATGTAAATTAGTGAGTGTACACCTTGTATAACAATGTACATTTGCTGTCCCCTCAAAATAACTCAACACACAGCTATTAAATGTCTAAACCTCTGGCAACAAAAGTGAGTTCACCCCTAAGTGAAAATGTCCAAATTGGGCCCAATTAGTCATTTTCCCTCCCCGGTGTGACTCGTTAGTGTTACAAGGTCTCAGGTATGAATGGGTAGAAGGTGTGTTAAATTTGGTGTTATCACTCTCACTCTTTCATGCTGGTCACAGGAAGTTCAACATGGCACCTCATGGCAGAGAACTCTCTGAGGATCTAAAAAAAAGAATTGTTGCTCTACATGGCCTAGTCTATAAGAAGATTGCCAAGACCCTGAAACTAAGCTGCAGCATGGTGGCCAAGACCATACAGCGGTTTAACAGGACAGGTTCCACTCAATGGCGAAGAGGAGCGGTGACAGCGGACACCCTTGACGGGTGCCCCTATGCAGGGTAAATAGATCAGAAATGTGTCCCTCCTCTCTGATGGTCACCTGTGATGAGCAGTATAGTAGCTTCAACCATGACAGGAACCCCTCGCCAAAGCCAAACTTACCCATGCCAGCCCATAAATATTCCCATTCCACACTGTCGAACGCCTTGTGGGCGTCCAGAGAGAGCAATGCTGTCCCCCATGTTATATGCCTGTGTTTGAAGGTTCAGGTATAATCTATGGGGATTGATGGCAGTGGACTTTTGAGGCATGAAGCCAGCCTGGTCTGAGTGGATAATGGAGGAGATGACCCCATTGAGTCTAAGGACCAACACCTTGGCCAGGATTTTGATGTCACTCTGTAAGAGTGATATCGGTCTATATGATCCCGGGTCTAATGGGTCTTTACCAGGTTTTAGGATGAGAACTATACTGGCCCTAGTCATGGAGTCAGGCAGGCTCTGGCATTCCCTCGCATAATTTAGTACCTTTAAGAGGCGAGGCAAAATCGCCTCCCCGTATTGTTTATAGATTTCCACTGGGAGGCCGTCATCCCCCGGGGCCTTTGAATTTGGGAAGAGGCTGGGAGCCCCTTGTAATTCCTTGAGACTTATTTGGGAGTCAAGGAGTGCTCGTTGAGAGTCAGACAGTCCAGGCAGCCCAATTTCCTGTAGGTACTCCCCCAAGTCAGTGGTCGAATAAGTCGCCCTAGATTTGTACAAGTCAGAGTAAAATTTCACCAGTTCTGTCATAACCTGGGTCTGGGTGTTTACCAGTCTCCCCCCCTCAGTGCCTAACGCACCAATGGACGGAGATGTCTGGGACGCCTTAACTATTTTTGCTAAAAGACGGCCTGTTTGCTCTCCCTCCTCATAAAAGGCCTGCTTGTTGAAGAATCTTTTCCTGTCAGCTGTCTCCCCCGTAATCCGAGTAACCGCCTCCTGTGCGGCTATCCACGCTTCCCTAGCCGCATCAGAGGGGTCGGCAATGTATTCTGCCTCTAGTCGGCTTACCAGCCGTTCCGTCTGCTCCCTAATAGCATGTGTTTTAGATTTAATAGCTGTTACCCCTGTGATCAGGATGCCCCTGAGGAACGGTTTAAATGTCTCCCATGTCAGTTTTAGATCCTGATGATCATCATGTTGTCTCCAGAAGTCAGAGATCTCTGCCGACACCCGTTCATGAGAAGGAAATAGGTTAAGCCAGAACGCATTGAGTTTCCATGGTGCCCTAGGCAAATCAACCTCCGGCTTGGCTATCATGGAAACCAATAGAGGCAAATGGTCTGACACCCTCCTTACCAGGTAACTAATGTCTTGCAATAAATGTGCCGTTTGAGGCGTGAAAAGACATAAGTCAATCCTTGACAGGGAGAGGTGGGTTTTCGAAAAACAAGTGAATTGTTTTTGTAGTGGGTTGCGACTGCGCCATGGATCAACCCATCCAAACTCCTCCGTGAACTTCCGCAATGTCGTTCGGGCTCTTGTGCGGAAAGCCGGCGGAGGCGGATGCTTATCCATAGCTGGATCGATGTAGCAGTTTAGGTCACCCAAACAATAAAGGGAAAATCTGGGTGGCCCAACAGAAACGTTAACAATACCCTTAGTACTTCTGTTAAGAAAGGAGGTGGCACATATATAGCAGCAAGTATACATTGCAATTGGTGTACTTTACACATTAGTATCACATAACGCCCCTCATCATCTATCAGTGTGTCTAGCAATTGAAAATCTATGGCTCGGTGCACCAGCACACTGACACCCCTTGAGAAAGAGGTGTGCGTGGAATGGAATGCACTCCCCACCCAAGAGAATCCCAGACATGAGACCGTTTCCGGTACCAAGTGAGTCTCTTGCAGTGCGTAAATGGCGGGAGAGTATTTTTTGAGGATAGTGGTGACCATGGTATGTTTTAGGGGATTTGGAATTCCCCTAATATTCCAAGACATTAAAGATACAGTACACATTTAATATGTCTTCTAGTAGGAATTGTAAGGTAAGGTATTGTGTATACCCTTGGTGCTGTAGGGTAAGCATGACTGTAGTGCGCCAAGTGTAACAAAATCATGGTACCTGAGTTCCAAATAAAGTGACCTGCTGTGGCCTGGAAGATGAAGCCACATGTAACCCAGTCTCTCCTGCTTGCCTGCTGGTTCCTGCTTGAGGTAAAGCTGTAGTAAAAACATAGCACAAAAGTGAAAAGAATCATAGCTGAAAAACAAAACCAAAAAGCCTCCTTGTCCCTATAACTGCATAGGGAGCGATGCTCCCAACGTGTTGAGGAGAGTCCCTCCGACTTCAAGGAGAGGAGGCACGATCCATCCAGTTGAGTGGAAAAAAACAGAGATAAAAGTATATGCAAAAAACTGTGGGTTGCTCATAACAACTTAACCCAAAACTCTGAATGCCACTTTGGTTTAAACTCGTGGGTATTTTGGTCCAAAAAGTTACTTAACTTCGTTTGAGTTAACTTCACTTGCTCTCATCGCTTATGGAATGTCAGTAGGTAACGGCTTCCCAGCCCAAAAGTATAATGCCTTCCAGTATAGAAGCATGTTTATGGGAACATCGGATCAGTCCCCTTTTGCTGCGTTTCTTCCTGCCTGTCTAATAATATGCACATTAGCGTCCAGCCAGGCGGATGCCTCGGCGGCTGCCTCAAAACAGTGGGACTGGCTTCCTGCTGTAATCCGCAGTTTCGCGGGGAATAACTTGGCATATGTGGCCCTGAGCCTTTGCAGACGTTTTTTGACATCAATGAACCTGGCTCTACGCTTCTGTATCTCTGCCGAGTAATCAGGATAAAACGAGATGCGGGCCCCATTATATTGAATATTTTGTCGCTCTCTTGCCTGGCGTAGCACTATTTCTTTTTTTTTTTCAAATATATATTTTTATTAAGTTTTCAAAAAGAAAGGGGGCAGAAGCCCAACAAACATACAACCATAAATTCACAGTAGAGGTCGCAGCCTCCCGATATCATGTCTTAGTCTTTGACAGTACATATTATAACAACCAATGTGTATCTAGAGATCATCCACCCATGGTAATTGTAAATGTCTTCTGGTCTCGTATACATGGGAATAGACATAAACTTTCAAGACAAGTTGTATTAAAATAGGTCGAGAGGTCGCTATTAAGATGGAAAAATAGAAAAGACAGGATAAGTCCAGATAAGAAAAGAGGGGGAGGGAGGGGTAGGGAAACCGGAGGCGCTTGAATAGGCCTTAATTTACTGGTAATGAGCCAGTTATAGGGTTTCTAATATATGTGTATGCATATTAGCTCAAGTCCCCAGTAAGGATTTTCCTTCCTCTATGTTTCTTGCTTATCTTGAGCTGTCAGTATCAGATCTTCCATTTTGTTTATGTCTTCCACTTTCTGCAGCCACATCGCTGCAGTCGGTGGACATTGCTGCTTCCAGAGTAATGGAATGCAGGACTTAGCTGCATTAGTCAGGTGGTGCAGTATGGATTTCTTATATATTTTGGATGATAGGGCTGATACATGGAGCAGAAAAAATGCCGGATCATCCGGGATCTGGAATTCAACAAACTTTTGAGATGTAGTACGAACTGCGGTCCAGAAAGATGTCAGCTGAGGACAAGACCAAAACACATGCAACATCGTTCCCCTTTCCCTCTGGCAACGCCAGCAATATTCTGATACTTCAGGGAAAATCGTGTGTGTAATGGACTGGGTGTTAAATACCACCTTGTCAGCATCTTAAAATTGGTTTCTTGTATTTTAGTGCACAGTGAGGATTTGAGGGCAAAGTTGATCATGTCTTGTTTCTGGGCCACAGTAAAGGTGCGTTGTAGTTCTGTTTACCATTTTGCTATACATGGGAGGTTTTAGCGGTTGAGGGGGTGTATTCAACAGAGTGTACATGTTTGATAGAACCTGCATCAATGGTTCCGTGCCTGCAGAAAATTCCTCAAACAAGGTCAGGGGTCTGGCATATAATTGGGGATCCGGGATACTATGTAAAAAGTGATGTAACTGTAGTGCATTCCAGAATGACAGTCGGTATGGGCCCGTAAGGTCTGTCAGTTCCATAATAGTGGGCCATCTATCTTGCAACACAAATTGTGCTGCCGTTACCTGGTCAGAACTCCTCAGTGTCTGGAAGTCTGTCGGGGAGTTCCCTGGAGGGAAGCTGGGATTACCCAAGATCGGGGTCAAGGGAGATGTTTTGGTCGTCAGGGAATTTTGGAGGGTCGCGTGAAGACATTGTCTCGGGGTGTTCCCTATCAAGGGATGCGATCTTGTCTCTAAGGGTAGTGAGTCGCAGCACCAAATCGCAGATCCTAGGGGTGTAGATGTCTGACGTTGTTCTATTTGGGCCCATAATTTGAGCTCCTGATGTCGTCGTCAGTCTATAACTCTCCCAGATGTACCGCTTGATAGTATCTCTTAATGTCTTTATCCTTATAGTTGATTATCCTGGCTATCATGGTGCGTGGCGGGTGTCCTGGTGGATGGGGCCTGGGCGGTACTCTGTGTGCATGTTCTACCGAATACAATGGGGTGAACACCTCTTTCCCAAACACCTGCACTAGCCACTGTTCAACAAATTCCGTGGGGTCCCTGCCCTCCGACTTCTCAGGGAGCCCCACAATACGGATGTTATTCCGTCTCAGACGGTTTTCAATCTCATCAGATTTAAGTATGTTTGCTCTGGCAATTCTGGCTGTGATTGCGTCTCTCTTAGCAGGGGCGTTAGCTTGTCTTCTATCTCACTGATGTGGCCTTCAGCCGCAGTAGTGCACTCCCTTGTTTTCTGTAAATCGTGTCTGATAAACCCCAGCTCTTCCTTCAGGCCGCCAAATTGATCCTGCAGTATGTGAACTGAAGCTGTGCATTTCTGTACTGCCCTTAGTATATCTGCTAGGGAGGGTTGTGTTGCTTCCTCTCTTTCATTTATCTGCTCCATGTCAGGAAGGCTCTGGCTGGGGGATGCTGCAGGGCCCTGTGTGAAACACAGCAGGGGTGGCCAGCATGTCCTCCCCTCTCCCCTGGGATGCCTGGCCTGTCAGCTTCTGGGTGTAGAATAGCATATCTCTCGGGGGCTCCTTCGCTACACTTTTGGGGGTTTTAGGTGCCTTACCGGCTTCCTTGCTCTTTTCCATGCCTCGTGCACGCTGTGAGAGAGGCGCTGCGGCGCCATGTTGGAATTCCTGCGGCCCGGTCTCCGCATGC
Source organism: Lithobates sylvaticus (assembly GCA_028564925.1). Taxonomy (NCBI): domain Eukaryota; kingdom Metazoa; phylum Chordata; class Amphibia; order Anura; family Ranidae; genus Lithobates; species Lithobates sylvaticus. The sequence continues at coordinate 184,992,438 of CM053028.1, forward strand.
TTACAGGTCTGCATGCCCTCTAAAGTCCATGTCCGTGGCTCCGGGCACAGATGGGGGGGGGGGGGGCTCCTGCACAGTGTTTAACCCGATTTGGGTAATATAGCTGGCTGGGAAGAGGATCATTGGAGGATCAGTGCGGGAGCTCTGTGATGCATGTCCTCTCACATGCCGCTTTCGGCTACGCCCTAGACAGTAAACACAGTTAATTGATAATAAATGCTTAAACCAAACACTAACCATGAGTGAAAGAAAAGTTTTTGTGTTAATCATTCATATTCTCTGAAAAATGGTCCATAAATCATAAATTCTGCTATGGTATGTAAACGTATAAGCACAACTGTATATATTTGTTTAGCAAACAAGTGGAGGATCTGTGGGGGAGAGTGAGACTCTGTGACAGTCCAGTCCTGGGTGCTTAAGTTTATACCAAAGCACAATAGGACCTTTTGTTGTGGGGGTCATAATTATGTACAAGGTGAGAGTGTGCCCAAAGGGGGAATCACAGTGCTGGTCTTCTTGTCGCACATTGCCTCACTGGATAGTGGATACAACGTTTATGGTGAACTTTTTTCTAGGACTTGCACTTTGTTATTTTGTATTTGATGATGTTATTTGCACTTTGTTCTTAACAATTTAGTATGGTTCATCTGCACACACTTATAATGTATATTTTATTGATTTATTATATGTATTGGAGTTTCATTCATATACAGTATATTCATGAATATGTTATTAAGATTAAGGAGTGCAGCAAATACACATACAGAGTTTTAGAGTGATTTTTCAATATTTTTCTTGCAGCATAGGCTTGTTACCTGAAAATAAGACCAGGTGTATGCAGAGGCGTATCTAGTGAGAATGGCACCTAATGGCAAGCACTGAAACTGCGCCCCTGTCAAAACATTTAAAACCCATCTTTCAGATAACCTTAACAGAAAAGACAGCCAGACAATAAGTATTTCTAGACAGGGGTCAGGTCAGCCATGTCAGCCCTGTAACAGCACAGAGTATTTTACTTTATATGACCAATTTTGTGCAAAACGCTTCATGGCCACAGCATAAATTATCCACCCTCGGCTGATTTGCAAAATAAGGGGAAGTGGTTGGGGATACACATGACGTTTTTACCACCCTCCCAAACACAAGTGCGAGGGCACATTCACACAGGGCACAGGCACCCATGTCTCATGCAGAGACTTTTACCAGCACAGTGTTGTGTACATCCTCATGCCTATGTTCCATTTCTATTAGGACATGCACCCTCAAGACATATTGGGACACAGTCTCTGTGTCCATGCAGCCATGTGTCCCAAAATAAATGAATGGGACACTGACATGAGGATGCACACAACACTGTGCTGGTAAAAGTCTGTGCACGGGAGATAGATGTCTGTGTCCTGTGTGAATGAGCCCTAAATGAGTGCCAAGGATGCATTTCACTGCCCCATCATCATTACCATGATAATTACACACACAGTACAGGTCATGTGGCTTAAAGCACCTGTACTGTGTGACTATCATGAAAATCATTGAAATATAGAGCAGCCAAATGTGATCAACATGATCAATGAAGATTATCACATTTAGCTTTGTAAAATTCAGTCATGGGCAACAAGCCAGAGCATGGGTGAAGGGGGCTTGAGTCTTGACTGTGACTGTACCTTTTGATAGAAAAATAATCCTCTGAAGTCTTGATGGTTCCCACTTCAGTTCCCTCACTCAGTAGAAACAGTGTGTTGCTGTGCTGTTACTTTCTGTGTGTTCACACAGACACTGCACTGATGATGATGACAGCCACTACTGCTGATTTCCCTTCAGTCCAAGCCCGCCGTCTTCTCAAACTTATTTGCTGGAGGAGTCAGGCAGTGAAGTGGTATTTTGATATCTCTCTGCCTGGCTGGAACTTTATTGCCATTAACTGCATACAAGCGGGGAGGAATTGACATTCCAGCAAGCCGAATTAGAAAAAATAATCCCTCCATTCTACAGCCTCCTGGGCCCCTGAGATCGATCTCATGGGGCCCAAAAAAATATGATTTAGACTACACAGAAGTCATGGCCTGCAGGGAGAGGGAAATGCATGAAAAAACTGCCTGTAGCTTCAAGAGGATCAGTGTCAGCATAAGGCACTGGAAGTACACCCGTCCCTCCTCCTGGGCATGTGGCTGGGCTCTGCTTTTGCACTGATAGGACCCCGAGCCAGAAGGCCTGCCAGAGACATCTCCTGACTGAGTTCACTCCACAGTCCAGGGTGTCCTGTCGAGAAATACACCGGCCCCCGATGCCACCGCTATAGTCCTGGCTATAGCATCCCTGACAGCAGGCGGCGGAGTGATATTCAGCTGTCAGGGCTGCTGTAGCCGGAACTATAGAGGTAGCATCGGAAAATGCGGCCACTTGCCTGCTTACTCCCCAACCAGTGACTCCACTCACAGGAGTAACTCAGCCAAATGAGAAATAGTCCCACTCGCAGCGCTGCAATTGTCCATTAGCAAAGGTGCTGAAAAGGAGATCCTGCCTATGCTTGGGAGCCTGAAGGGAAGAGGAGACCCTCAGACAGTGGTAAGTGCCTTGCTGCCCAGCCACTCACCAGCGCCCCCTTCATACGGCGCCATGGCTGCCATACCCTAGATACGCCACTGGGTGTATGATAGTACTCTGCCAAGTTGTGGAAATGTTTTGGGCATATACATTGTGGTAAATACTGTTACTATGTGTGTGGCTTTGTGTGCAGTGTATTGCAATGTCATTCATTGTGAATGGCACCCCAATACACTGTAAAGTAAATGCCAATTTACAATATATCACAGTGCACAATAACATACATAACATACATTGTGATGCACGCACAGTGTGTTAGCAAAAAGGTGCATGTGCGTTAATGGTAATGTGCCTTGGCAGACTATTCATAAGGAGACAGTGGCGGAATTACCAGGGTCGCAACAGTCGGACTTGTGACGGGGGGCCTGGAATAACGTCACTGTGGGGGGGGGGGGGGGGGGGGGGGGGGGGGGGGGGGCAAGCGGCGTTGCTATTCACAGGGCTCTGAGCGGAGAGCGTGTCTCTCATGTAACAGCAGCACAGAGAAACCGGCATTGACGTTTTATTTCCCCCATCGTCCGTCCTCTCTCACACGGGATGACACAGGACACACAGCTGATCTGCTCCCCCTTCTCCCCCTCCTCTCTCCTGTGTGTGGCCACACAGGAGAAATGAGGGGGGAGAAGGGGGAGCAGATCAGCTGTGTGTCCTGTGTTGTCCCGTGCAAGAGAGGACGGACGGAGAGGGAAATAAAACTGACTGTCAATGCCAGTGTCTCTGTGCTGCTGTTACATGAGAGACACGCTCTCCGCTCAGAGCCGTGATATCCTGAGAAGACAGAGGACTCTGATAGGCACTGATAGGGGATACTGATAGAAGGCACTGATGGACACGGATAGGGGGACACTGATCGGGGGCACTGATAGAAGGCACTGATAGAAGGCACTGATAGGGGACGCTGATAGGATTTACTGATAAACACTAAAAGGAGGCACTGATCGGGGGCACTGAGAAGGCACTAGGGTACAATGATAGGGTGCACTAGGGGCAGGGCCGATCCTGGGCAGGTGCACAGGGTGCAGTGCACCCGGGTGCCACAGGGGAGGGGGCACCAAAGTGCCAGGGCACCGTTAGTCCAGACTCCCCGATTGTGCTGCCTCGAGCCCATTCGGCATTGTGCGGCGCGCAGCAGCTGCCCCGGTTGTGATCAGGGCTGGGCGCCGGTGTATTGTCCTAGAGGCCAGAGTGCATATTCTCAAGGGCTCCGTGACTTCGTTCATTGCCCCCCCACCCACTGACCCGCCCGCCGGGACGCCCACTGCAGTGTCCACATCCCCCGCCCGCCGTACAAGGAGGAAAGAGGAGGTAAATTAGGTCCGACCCACCTCCTCCCCATGTCCCCCCCCCTGTGCCCGCCCACAACCCCTTTGTGCAGCCAATCTGTGCCTGGAAGGGGATGTGGGTGGGAGATTTCAAAGCAGCCAAGACCAGTGATATTGTCCTGATGTCGCTGCCTGTGCTTCCAAAGACAATGCAGCCTGGGTGAGTGATCTCTCCCATCTCTCTCTTCCCTAAATGTACCATAGGCTTCCATGAGCCATAGTCTTCCAGCCTTCCACAAGCCATAGTCTTCCAGCCTTCCACGTGCCATAGTCTTCCAGCCTTCCACGTGCCATAGTCTTCCAGCCTTCCATGTGCCATAGTCTTCCAGCCTTCCATGTGCCATAGTCTTCCAGCCTTCCATGCGCCATAGTTTTCCTGCCTTCTATGTGCCATAGTCTTCCTGTCTTACATGTACCATAGTGCTCCTTTGTGCCTTCCATGTATCATAGTGCTCCTTCCTGCCTTCCATGTGCCATAGTGCCAAAATAAGGTTTTGACTATGGTGTCAAAAATCCTTGCACCAGCCCTGTTGTAATGTCAGGTGGGAGCGTGACGCGGTAGCGTCCTCTGGTTGCAGGCATCTCCACATGGTGAGTAGGCAGCCCCGCAGAAGGAGGCTGCATCCACGTGGAAGGTGAACACGAGGGCAGCTGTGATCCCAGGAGAGAGAAGAGCTTCACAGCCTCCTTGACCCCCGAGGTGACACGAAGAAGCATCCAACCTCCTCTCTGCTCCAGCATCAGCAGTGAATCCAAGAGGACAAGGACAAGTGGGAGGCGCAAGCTGCCAGGGAGCTGCTGGAAAAAGCAGCAGAGCACCTCCCAGATCAAGAAGGTACTGGGCATCATACATTGATATAGGCCTACCTGCAGATACAGACTGGGATAGGGACAGGGCTAGAGGGCTCTCTGTCAGTCTCCATCCTCTCGCAGCTGCCCTCTCTGTCCACCACCCTCTTTCTCTCTCAGCCCTCCTTCTCTCTCAGCCCCTCCATCTCTTAACTCCCCTTGTCTCTTAGCACCTCTCTCTCTCAGCCCCCTCTCTGTCCACCACCCTTTCTCTCAGCCCCCCTCTCTCTCTGTCCCCCTCTCTTTCTCAGCCCCCTTTTCTGTCCACTACCCTTTCTCTCAGGCCCACCTCTCTCACTCAGCCCCCTCTCTGTCCACTACCCTCTCTCTTAGCCCCACCTCTCTCTCTCTCTCTCAGCCCCCCTCTGTTCACTACCCTCTCTTTCTCAGCCCCACCTCGCTCTCTCAGCCCCACCTCGCTCGCTCAGCCCCACCTCGCTCTCTCTCGCTCAGCCCCACCTCTCTTTCTTAGTCCCACCTCTCTCTCTCAGTCCCACCTCACATTCTCAGCCACACCTCACTCTCAACCCCCTTCTCTGTCCACTACCCTCTTTCTCAGCCCCAGCTCGCTTTCTCAGCCCCAGCTCGCTCTCTCAGCCCCACTGCACTCTCTCAGCCCCACCGTGCTCTCTCAGCCCCACCGTGCTCTCTCAGCCCCACCGTGCTCTCTCAGCCCCACCGTGCTCTCTCAGCCCCCCTCTCTCTCTAGTAGAGATGGAGTGTTCTGAAGTGTGTAGAGGGGTATCTGTAGGTGTAATCATGGGACTGGTATCTGGGGAGGTATGATCAGGGTGTGGTGGGTTATCTGGGGGTGTGATCAGAGTGGGGGGTATCTGGGGTTGAAATCAGGGTAGGGATATCTGGGGAGGTGTGATCAGGGTGGGGGTATATGGGGGTATAACTAGGGTGGGGGAATCTGGGGGGTGTGACCTGGGAGTCGCTGTTAAATTAAATCAGTGTGACTTGTACCATAGGAGCCGTGAGCTGGTCTAGGAGGTGGGACTTTGTCACAGTGGCTGCCTGGGCGATTCTAATCAAAGCTCCTCTGTGTGATCCAGGGGCACTCGTAGGCTGAAATTGGTGAGCACTGATAAGGCTGCAATTAGTGAGCACTGGTAGCCTGCCATTGGTGGGCACTGGTAGGTTGTAATTGGTGGGCACTGGTAGGCTGCATTTGGTGGGCACTGATAAGCTGCATTTGGTGGGCACTGAGGAAGCTGCATTTTATGGGAACTGATGAGGCTGCATTTTGTGGGCACTGGTAGGCTGAAATTGGTGGGCACTGGTAGGCTGCATTTGGTGGGCACTGATAATCTGCATTTGGTGGGCACTTGTAGGCTGCATTTGGGCACTGGTAGGCTGCATTTGGTGAGCACTGATAGGCTGCAGTTGGTGGGAACTGATGAGGTTGCATTTGATGGGCACTGGTAGGCTGTATTTAATGGGCACTGATAAGGCTGCAACTGGTAGGCTGCATTTGATGGGCACTGGTAGGCTGAATGTGGTGGGCACTGATAAGCTGCATTTGGTGGGCACTGATAAGCTGCATTTGGTGGGCACTGAAAAGGCTGCGATTGGTAGGCTGCATTTGATGGGCACTGATAAGGCTGCATTTGGTGGGCACTGATAAGGCTGCATTTGGTGGGCACTGATAAGCTGCATTTGGTGAGCACTGATAAGGCTGCATTTGGTGGGCACTGGTAGACTGCATTTGGTGGGCACTGGTAGGCTGCAATTGGTGGGCACTAATAAGGCTGCATTTGGTGGGCACTAATAAGGCTGCATTTGGTGGGCACTAATAAGGCTGCATTTGGTGGGCACTAATAAGGCTGCATTTGGTGGGCACTAATAAGGCTGCAATTGGTGGGCACTGGTAGGCTGCAATTGGTGGGCACTGGTAGGCTGCAATTGGTGGGCACTGGTAGGCTGCAATTGGTGGGCACTAAATAGGCTGCATTTGGTGGGCACTGATAAGGCTGCAATTGGTAGGCTGCATTTGATGGGCACTGATAAGGCTGCATTTGGTGGGCACTGATAAGGCTGCATTTGGTGGGCACTGATAAGGCTGCATGCGGTGGGCACTGATAAGGCTACATTCGGTGGGCACTGATAAGGCTACATTCGGTGGGCACTGATAGGCTGTATTTGATAGGCACCAATAAGGCTGCATTTGGAGGGCACTGATAATCTGCATTTGGTGGGCACTGGTAGGCTGCATTTGGTGGGCACTGATAAGGCTGCATTTGGTGGGCACTGGTAGACTGCATTTGGTGGGCACTGGTAGGCTGCAATTGGTGGGCACTGGTAGGCTGAATTTGGTGGGCACTAATAAGGCTGCATTTGGTGGGCACTAATAAGGCTGCATTTGGTGGGCACAAATAAGGCTGCATTTGGTGGGCACTAATAAGGCTGCATTTGGTGGGCACTAATAAGGCTGCAATTGGTGGGCACTGGTAGGCTGCAATTGGTGGGCACTGGTAGGCTGCAATTGGTGGGCACTAAATAGGCTGCATTTGGTGGGCACTGATAAGGCTGCAATTGGTAGGCTGCATTTGATGGGCACTGATAAGGCTGCATTTGGTGGGCACTGATAAGGCTGCATTTGGTGGGCACTGATAAGGCTGCATGCGGTGGGCACTGATAAGGCTACATTCGGTGGGCACTGATAAGGCTACATTCGGTGGGCACTGATAGGCTGTATTTGATAGGCACCAATAAGGCTGCATTTGGAGGGCACTGATAATCTGCATTTGGTGGGCACTGGTAGGCTGCATTTGGTGGGCACTGATAAGGCTGCATTTGGTGGGCACTGATAAGGCTGCAATTGGTGGGCACTGATGAGCTGATTTTGGTGGGCACTGGTAGGCAGCAATTGTTGGGCACTGGTAGGCTGCATTTGGTGGGCACTGGTAGGCTGCATTTGGTCGGCAACGATAAGGTTGCGTTTGGTGGGCACGTGTAGGCTGCATTGATCTCTTCTATAATTTCTGCAGTCTCTGGCCATCTCCTGTATCATGCCTGCAGTCTTTGAACATCTCCTGTATCATGTCTGCAGTCTCTGATTATCCCCTGTATTATGTCTGCAGTCTCTGATCACCCCCTGTATTATGTCTGCAGTCTATGACCATCTCCTGTACTAGGTCTGCAGTCTCTGACAATCTCCTGTACTATGTCTGCAGTCTCTGACCATCTCCTGTATCATTTCTGCAGTCTCTGACCATCTCCTGTATCATGTCTGCAGTCTCTGACTATCTCCTGTACTATGTCTGCAGTCTTTGATCATCTCCTGTATTATGTCTGCAGTCTCTGACCATCTCTTGTACTATGTCTGCAGTCTCTGACAATCTCCTGTACTATGTCTGCAGTCTCTGACCATCTTCTGCACTATGTCTACAGTCTCTGACCATCTCCTGTACTATGTCTGCAGTCTCTGACTATCTCCTGTATCATGTCTGCAGTTTCTGAACATCTCCTGTATCATGTCTGCAGCCTCTGACCATCTCCTGTATCATGTCTGCAGTCTCTGACCATCTCCTGTATCATGTCTACAGTCTTTGACCATCTCCTGTACTATGTCTGCAGTCTCTGACTATCTCCTGTATCATGTCTGCAGTTTCTGAACATCTCCTGTATGATGTCCGCAGTGTCTGATCATCTCTTGTATCCTGTCTGCAGTCTGACCATCTCCTGTACTATGTATGCAGTCTCTGACCATCTCTTGTACTATGTCTGCAGTCTCTGACCATCTCCTGTATTATGTCTGCAGTCTCTGACCATCTCCTGTATTATGTCTGCAGTCTCTGACCATCTCCTGTATTATGTCTGCAGTCTCTGACCATCTCCTGCACTATGTCTACAGTATTTGGCCATCTCCTGTACTATGTCTGCAGTCTCTGACTATCTCCTGTATCATGTCTGCAGTTTCTGAACATCTCCTGTATGATGTCTGCAGTGTCTGATCATCTCTTGTATCCTGTCTGCAGTCTCTGACCATCTCCTGTACTATGTCTACAGTCTTTGACCATCTCCTGTACTATGTCTGCAGTCTCTGACTATCTCCTGTATCATGTCTGCAGTCTCTGAACATCTCCTGTATGATGTCCGCAGTGTCTGATCATCTCTTGTATCCTGTCTTATCTCCTGTAGTATGTCTGGGGGCTCTTTCTAACAGACTCTTTAACAGAAGCCCTCTCTGTTACTCCCCCTCCAGGTCCAATTAAAGTACTCTACTTCTCTACCTGTATTTTGTTTATTATTAAGAGATCGTGGGCGGATCCCAGGGTAACGAAGACTCCTAATGCCGCGTACACGCGATCGAAATTCTCATCGGAAAAAGCTCTGGTTTTCCCGACGGAATTCCGCTCAAACTGTCTTACCTACACACGGTCACACCAAATTCCAACCGTCAAGAACGCGGTGACGTACAACACTACAACGAGCCGAGAAAAAAATGTACAATGCTTCAGAGGATGCGTCAAATTGTTTCCGAGCATGTGTAGGAATTTTGCACGTTGGAATTGCTACAGACAATTGGAATTTCCAAATATAAACCTTTTCCATCGGAAAAATTGAGAACAGGCTCTCAGACGTTTTCTGGTGGGAATTTGGCCAGCAAAAGTCTGATGGAGCCTACACACAGTCGCATTTTCTGATGAAAAGCTCTCACCGGTCTTATGCTCGTGTACGCGGCATTAGGAGAGCATCTCTGTGTTTGAGTCGTTGCCATAGAAACATTTGTAAAGGGGGAGGAGATAGTAAGGTGACTACGCCCTTGTAGGGCGCTAGAAATATTTCTGCACCCAGGCATCTGTGACCCTAGGATCGGCCCTGACTAGGGGGCACTGATAGAAGGCAGTGATAGGGGACACTGATGGGGGCACTGATGGGAGGCACTGATAGGATTTACCGATGAGCACTGAAGGGAGGCACTGATAGGGGGCACTGAGAAGGCACTAGGGGTCACTGATAAGGCACTAGGGGGTGCTGATAGGGGGCACTGAAAAGGCACTAGGGGGCACTGATGGGGGGCACTGATAGGGGGCACCGATGGGAGACACTGGTGGGCACTGATAGGATTTACTGATGAGCACTGAAGGGAGGCACTGATAGGGGACTCTGATAGGGGCACTGATGGGCGGATGGACGCTGTTAGGCGGCATTCATGAGTACTGATAGGGGGTGCTGATAGGCAGATTTGATGGGCACTTATAGGCGGCATTAATGAGCACTGATAGGTAATACTTGTAGGCAGCATTGATGGGCACTGATAGGCGGCATTGATGGGCACTGATAGGCAGCATTAAAGGACACTGATAGATGGCACTGATTATTGTGGCACTGATTATCAGTGTAAACTATTTACTGACATTCTTGATAGTTAATGACAGTCCTTTCCTAACACAGACACAGCGCGGGAGGAAAGGGCTGCGGATAACCGGCAAGTCTGTTTGCATGTGATCAGCTGACATCAGACGGCAAAGGGCCACTGTGATTGCGCTGGATGCACGTCCCAAGGGGGCACAGTTTTGGGAGGATGTCCATGGACACCCTCCCAAAATTGGAAACCCGGGGCATGGATGGAAGGGGGGGGGGGGCCATCATGGTTTCTTGCACCGGGGCCCTGAAGGTTCTAGTTACGCCTCTGTAATGAGACCTTAATGCAAAGCATGTCTAAACATGTTTACTACTTTATTAACACAAAAAAGGTTGGTCTTATTAGTTATAGCAAATTGCATAGTTACATAGTTGGCAAGGTTGAATAAAGACAACAGTCCATCCAGTTCAACCTGTGTAGGTGTGTGTGTATAAAAATCATTACCCATAACCCTGTATATTGTTTTCGCTAAGATGCCTGTCCAAGAGTCTTTTAAAACTATCTATACTTCCTGACGACACCACCAATTGTGTAAGGGAGTTTTACATCCTTACCGCTCTGACTGTAAAAAAAAACCCTACGCAGCTTAAACTGGTGTGCCCTAAAAAAAAAAAAATGAAAAGTCAGCAGCTACAAATACTGCAGCTGCTGACTTTTCATAATCGGACACTTACCTGTCCCAGGGTCCAGCGATGTGAGGGATCGAAGCCCCACTCGTCCCCCCCTACGTTCGGTGGCGCCGGCATTGTAACTGTGGGCGCCCAGCTGTGGCTTCACAGCCGGGCACCCACTGCGAATGCGCGAGCGGCGGCGCTCGTGGTAAGTGGCCGCGCAATCATCTGGGACCTGTCACGTGTCTCAGATGATTGACAAGTGGGAGGGGCAGAGCTGAGCCCTACCTGCGCCGAGGGGAAGTGATGTCACCAGCCCAGGCACTGAAGGAGGCAGACAACGAGGGACCCCTAGCAACAGCCATTTAGAGGTGATTTAAAAAAAAAATACCAACTGTTTTTTTTTGTTTTTTTTTTAGTAAAATTATTTTTTTTTTTTTAGTGCAACCCCACTTTAAGGTTAAACAGCTTCTCTTTCAGTCTCATCGTGTGGCCCCGTGTCCTCTATGCACTCCCTTTCATACTTAGTTGGGATCACCATTGAGATACTTGTATAACGCTAACATATCTCCTCTCAAGAGTCTCTTCTCCAGGAAAAATACATTTAGCGCTTTTGGTCGTTCCTCATAATTAAGGTCCTCTAGTCCCCAAAATAATTTAGTTGCCCTTCTCTAGACTCTCTCCAGCTCCAGCACATCCCTTCTGAGGATTGGTGACCAGAACTGGATGGAATACGCCCAGATGCGACAGAATCAGTCTTATAAAGTGGTAGAATAATCATTTTATCTCTAGAGTAGGGATGAGCCGGACACCCCCGGGTTCGGTTCGCACCAGAACCTGCGAACAGACCGAAAGTTTGTTCGAACGTTCGAAATCTAAAGTGCTAATTATAACAGCCAATATGCATGTTATTGTCATAAAACAGGTTTGGGCACCCGGGTCCTGCCCCAGGGGACATGTATCAATGCAAAAAGAAGTTTTAAAAACTGAAGTTTTTTCGTTTTTTAATGATGCATAAAGTGAAAAAATTTGAAATATTCCTTTAAATATGGTACCTGGAGGGTGTCTAAAGTATGCCTGTGAAGTGGCATGTGTTTCCCGTGTTTAGAACTGTCCCTGCAAAAAATGACATTTGTAAAGGAAAAAAAGAAGCCATTTAAAACTGCTTGCGGCTTTAATGTCATGTCTTGTCCTGGCAATATGGATGAAAATCTTTGAGAAAAATGGCATGGCTACCCCATCACCCCCCCCCCCCCTCCACCCCAGCCCATTACCAGCCCCTTTGGGTCTTGTATGGATATTAAGGGGAACCCCGCACCCAAAATAAAACCCTATACCTACAACCATATATAGTCTGAACAGCAGTATACAGGCGGTGCAAATAAGACAGGGACTGTAGGTTTGTTCTTAAGTAGAATCTGTTTGTAATTTTGAACAGTTAAATTTGCCCCTGAAATACTTGTGCACCTGTTCAGAACATTTCACCTCACTTTCCGTCCCAATGACAATTTTTTTTGGAAAAGTGTGTTTTTTATTGAAACAAGGATTGGTGATAAAGCATCAGTAGAGACGAGATACCTTTTTTCCCAAATTAAATCTAACAGGATAGAATTTTCCTTCCTAGGGGTAGATTTTCTCTCACTTCCTGTTTTCTCCTTCCTTTTGCAAGTAGGAGTCGTTTCTAAGTTGGATGTTTGAAAGTAGGGGCCTGCCGTATATACTCTGCAGAAATTTGCCCCATTAGATGTTGGTGTTGCCACAACACTGTAAGCCCTCACAGCTACTCTTGGTGGGCACAGGAATGGGCCCTGCTCTGAATTATTAGATCAAGAATTGTAATTGCATGCACCTGTTGAACAGGGGCAGAAAAATTGGGCCTTTGGTGGTGGTGTTGGTGGTGGTGGATGGTGTTGCCACAACACTGTAAGCCCTCACAGTTACTCTTGGTGGGCGCAGGAATGGGCCCTGCTGTGAATTATTAGATCAAGATTTGTAATTACACGCCCTTGTTAAACAGGGGCTGAAAAATTGGGCCTTTAGTGGTGGTGGACGGTGTTGCCACAACACTGTAAACCCTCACAGTTACTCTTGGTGGGCACAGGAATGGGCCCTGCTGTGAATTATTAGATCAAGATTTGTAATTACATGCCCTTGTTAAACAGGACCTGAAAAATTGGGCCTTTGGTGGTGGTGGTGGTGGACGGTGTTGCCACAACACTGTAAGCCCTCACAGTTACTCTTGGTGGGCGCAGGAATGGGCCCTGCTGTGAATTATTAGATCAAGATTTGTAATTACACGCCCCTGTTAAACAGGGGCTGGAAAATTGTGCCTTAGGCACTGGTGCTGGTGCCACAACACTGCAACCCCTCACAGATACTGTACTTCGCGCACAGCAATGAGACCTGTTGCAAAGCATTGCATAATTTTTTTTTATTACAAGCCCCTGTTAAACAGGGGCTGAAAAATTGGGCCTTAGCCACTGGTGGTGGCACCCAGAAACAAAAATGTTCTTCCAAGCTATCATCAGGATCATTAACCACAATAATACTGGGCACTTTCACCCCCTTCCTTCCCAGACCAATTTTCAGCTTTCAGTGCTCTCACACTTTCAATGACAATTGCACAGTCATGCAATGCTGTACCCAAATGAAATTTTTATCATTTTGTTCGCACAAATAGAGCTTTAGTTTGGTGGTATTTATTCACGACTGTTTTTTATTTTTTGCTATATAAGCGAAAAAATTGCGGAAATTTTGAAAAAAAACTATATTTTCTCCTTTCTTTTTTAAACAAAATCCAATAAAATCAAATTTTGTCATACATTTAACCCAAAATGTATTCTGCTACATGTTTTTAGTAAAAAAAATTCTGTTAAGTGTATAATAATTGGTTCGCGTGATCACGGACATATGTACGCAAATGATCATGTACAGATGTGTGCAGGTGATCACGGACATATGTGTGCAGATAATCATTGGCACATGTGATTTTACTGGGACATATGTGGGGGACATGTGTTTTATTATTTGGGGACATGTGTTTTTATTTGGGGACAAGTGTTTTTGTTTGGGGACATGTGTTTTTGTTTGGGGACATGTGTGGGGATATGTATGTTTTACAGGTGTTGGTGACACTAAACTGGTGATCAGTGAGTAAAAAAACAGCTAATACTCACTGATCACCAGCCGGCTGCAGCGATCAGCTCTCCTCTCCTCACCGATGACTTCCGTGTGAGGAGAGGAGAGCCGGTTGCCTAGCAACCGGCTGTTTGCTTACATCACATGATGGCTGTGATTGGACACGGCCGTCATGTGATCAGGAGGGCCAATCACAGAGCCCTCCTGCCGATTCGAGATGCGCCGTGTCTGGGTGACACGAGCGCATCGGGATCTCGCCGCTGCGCGGGCACGCGCGCGCGATCCCCCTACTTCTAAAGGACGTTCGGGAACGTCCAATCAGAAGTAGGTGGCTCCCACCCGGCCGTATATGTACAGTGGCCAGGTGGGAAGTAGTTAAGGAGGAAGAGGATAGTCAGTCAACATAACAGGACAGTCACTCAGCATCAGCATAGGCAGTCTTGAAGGGATGTGACATTTCAAAATAAATTATTCTGTTATATCAGCTTCAGGTGCCTGGTAGCTGGTGGTGATCCAAGACTCATTCATCTTTATGAAGGTCAGTCGATCAACCGAGTCGGTGGACAGGCGCACCCTGTGATCGGTGACAAAGCCTCCAGCAGCACTGAATGTGCGTTCCGAAAGAACGCTGGATGCAGGACAGGCCAGTAGCTCAATTGCATACTGTGCAAGCTCTGGCCAGTGATCCATCCTCAAGACCCAGTAAGGAAGAGGATTTTCGGTGGGAAAGGTGTCCAGGTCTGACCTTGCCCCTAGGTATTCTTGCACCATGTATATCAGACGCTGGCGATGGTTGCTGGAACCGATCATACCTTGGGGCTGCGGACTAAAAAATTGTCTGAACGTATCGGTCAGACGTCCACCTTCCCCACCGCTCCTTCTGCTACTGACCGAAGCCTCAGCAACTCGTCGTCCAGGACCAGGAGTTTGTAACCTCCCAGTCTCTGGGAACGTGTTGCACAGACCTTTCTGCAAGGCCTTCCGGAGATGTCTCATCCTCTGCTCCCTCTGCAACGGCAAGATAAGGTCTGCAACCTTACAGTTGTACCGTGGATCAAGGAGAGTGGCCAGCCATTAATGGTCCCTCTTCTTGATCCGAAGAATACGAGGCTCCTTCTGCAGGCTCGGGGAGGCCATGCAACGTAGGTTAGCTGAAGCATTCGGTCCGGAGTCTTCTAGGTCACTGAGGACGACATGATCCGCAGCCACCTCCTCCCAGCCATGTACAAGTCCACCGGTTTCTTGGGACTGTAAATCATCCCTAAAAGACTGCTGCTGCTGATGCTGAGTGCCAGGCTCCACCTCCATGCTGACACAATCCTCCTCCTCCTCCTCATCCTCTTCCTGTGTGATGGGTGGGAGAGTAATAACACTGTCTGGATAAAGGGGGCCTTGAGAGGCAAGGAAGTCCTCCTCTTCCTGCCTCTGTTCTGCCTCAAGTGCCCTGTCCATTATTCCACGCAGCATATGCTCCAACAGGTGGACAAGAGGTACAGTGTCACTGATGCATGCACTGTCACTGCTCACCATCCTCGTGGCCTCCTCAAATGGTGACAGGACAGTGCATGCATCCCTGATCATGCTCCACTGGCGTGGGTAAAAAATCTGAGCTCCCCTGACCCTGTCCTGGTGCCGTTGTTGCACAGGTACTCATTGATGGCCCTCTGCTGCATGTGCAGTCACTGCCGCATGGCCAACGTTGAGTTCCACCTGGTGGGCATGTCACATATAAGGCAGTTCTTGGGCAGGTTCAACTCCTTTTGCAGCTCAGCCAGCCGGGCACTGGCATTATATGATCGGCGGAAATGCACACAGACTTTCCTGGCCTGCCTTAGGACATCCTGTAAGCCTGGGTACCTGCCCAAGAACCGCTGCACCACCAGGTTAAGGACGTGAGCCATACAGGGCACAGGGGTCAGCTGTCCCTGTCGCAGGGCGGAGAGGAGGTTGGTGCCATTGTCACAAACCACCATTCCTGGCTTAAGCTGGTGTGGCGTCAACCACCTCTCGGCCTGCCCCTGCAGAGATGACAGAACCTCTGCCCCAGTGTGGCTCCTGTCCCCCAAACACACCAGCGCAAGCACGGCATGGCATCTTTTTGCCTGCGTACTTGCGTAGCCCCTTGGACGCCTACGGAGCACCTCTGGTTCCCAGGACAGAGCACTCGAAGAGGCCATGGAGGAAGAAGAAGAGGAGGGGGTGGAGGAGAGAGGTGTGTCACAACCAGTAGTAGCATTTTGGAGGCGTGGTGGCGGAACAACCTCCAACACTACTGCACCTTGTCCTGCATCCTGCCCAGCTGCCAAAAGAGTGACCCAATGGGCCGTGAAAGATAGGTAACGTCCCTGTCCATGCTTGCTGGACCATGAGTCAGCGGTAATATGCACCTTACCGCTGACCGCCCTGTCCAGCAAGGCCAAGACATTGCCTTCCACATGCCGGTAGAGAGCCGGAATCGCCTTCCGTGAGAAAAAGTGGCGTTTGGGAACCTGCCACTGAGGAACCGCACATTGAACAAACTCCCGGAAGGGGGCCGAGTCTACCAACTGAAAAGGCAGCAGTTGAAGTGCTAGCAATTTAGCCAAGCTAGCATTCAACCGCTGGGCATTAGGATGGCTCGGAGTAAACTTCTTTCGACGGTCCAGCAGCTGGGGCAGGGAAATTTGCCTGGTACAATCGGACGTCGGTGTACTGCTAGCAGAGTGCCCACAAGTACTTGGCTGTGACACACCTAATTCTACACCTTCATTCCTCTCAGTGCAGCTTTCTGAGAGGACTGAAGGTATAGTGGGGTTGGAGATCCCAGCTGATGGGGAGCAAGGAGAGGTCCGCTTTGTTCTTTGGTGTGGGTCTTTAAGGTGCGCTTGCCAACGAGCTGCATGGCAGGTCAACATATGTCTGGTCATGCTTGTGGTGCCCAAGCGGCTGATGTTTTGGCCACGCGAGATATGCTTGAGACATATGTTGCAAATAGCAGCGGTGCGATCTGATGCACTTGTCTCAAAAAAGGCCCACACCAAAGAACTTTTGTAATAATATTGAGTACGCATTGGCAGCTGCTTTGCCAGTACCCTGAGCCTGGGTGAGAGAGGATGAGGAGGATGAGGAGGGCTTGGTCATCCACTCTACCAAGCCTTCGGCAGGATGCGGCTCAACATGTCCAGCTGCCGAAAATAAGGACAAGCGTGTCCCATGGCCACGTGCTGATGACGATGCACCGCGTTCACGACCAGCACTGTTGTCTGTAGACACAGAGCCTGCTTTCCCTGTTTTCTTGGCTCGTGACTGTCTGCCTCTCCTTGTTGGTCTTCCAGACATTGTAATGGCCTGCAGGGAAATGGGAAAACCAGCAATTGGGTAGTGTATACTGTGCTATACTCACACAGCACACACACACTAACTCCTGCAGATGGCTGTCTTAGATGACAACAGGGCAGATACAGGGTAAGGTGGTTTAGTGTGCTGTGCTATACTCACACAGCACACACACACACTAACTCCTGCAGATGGCTGGATTGGTAGAGAACAGCACTGAAAAGAACACACTATCCCTGCCTATTTTTCCTCTATCCCTA
Organism: Lithobates sylvaticus; assembly: GCA_028564925.1. NCBI lineage: Eukaryota > Metazoa > Chordata > Amphibia > Anura > Ranidae > Lithobates > Lithobates sylvaticus. The sequence continues at coordinate 185,009,908 of CM053028.1, forward strand.
CACTTTCCCCACAAGCAAAGGCTGAGAAGAATACACTATCCCTGCCTATTTTTCCTCTTTCCCTACACTTTCCCCACACAGAAATGATTCATATATACTGTGTACATGTACAGTACACTGTCACTGTTCCTCAAGCCGGAACACACTACACGAGGCCGCCGGCGCGGCGGCCTTATATAGTGTGGGGCGTGTACTAAACCCCCTGAGCTATAATTGGCCACAGGCATCCTGCCTGTGTACGTGTTGCAAGGGCGCTAATTAGTTAATATTTAACAGTCTCTCATTGCTGAGTTTAAGGTTTCTCAGGAGAAAAAAAACGAAAAAACTAATATTTGAAGACACAAACGTTTGTGATATAGGGTGTACAAAAAGAGGTTTTAGTGATACAATAATATGCTGCAGACAAATTATATTTTATAGCACTAAAAGGCTATGCATATAAAGTGCACAAATGAAAAAAACATGTGATAGTATATTTGTGAACACAAAGTGATAAAATCCAATCACCTGTTGCTGCACACAAGAGAAATCATCTAATCAATTGGTAATGCTGCAATTGCATTGTGAAAAAAACAACAACAATTTATATATATGTGAATACAAGCAAATGTGTAAAAAAATTATATACGGTGAAAGTTCATAAATGAATATAGACGACCGATCCCACTCATCAAGTGAAACTTGATACAAATGATCCAACAGTCCAATTTTTAGCATAGATGGCAAGATAATGTAACGCTGATTTTCCAGAAAAACATTGCACACCTCCACCACTTGATTATTGCATGCGACACCCAAGAGAAGTGCTGATAAGTAATGTCTGCTTACCAGATTCCCTTGACCACCTTAATTAAAAAGTAGGTCAAAGGAGACTTGTACAGGATTGTGCCTGTTCACTTGAAGGTAATATGTACTCAGGTCGATCTCCACCACTCCAACTCACATAGGGTATATGAAAGGGCAAAAAGAATACTATATAGTGTGATATTGCTTTTATTAAAAATATGTTAAAAAACAAATCTGCCAAATGGCTCCTTACATTAGGTGGTGCCCGACCCGGCACTGGGGTTGCCCGCTTGGGATAGAAGCTATTATATTGAATTTCGCTGGCCGTTGGAATTTCCAATGCAAAGACTTCGTCTGCAGAGCCGCGGCTTCAGCGTGCGTTCCAGCAGGGGGATCGGAAGGACCACAATGCAATTGCAGCATTACCAATTGATTAGATGATTTCTCTTGTGTGCAGCAACAGGTGATTGGATTTTATCACTTTGTGTTCACAAATATACTATCACATGTTTTTTTCATTTGTGCACTTTATATGCATAGCCTTTTAGTGCTATAAAATATAATTTGTCTGCAGCATATTATTGTATCACTAAAACCTCTTTTTGTACACCCTATATCACAAACGTTTGTGTCTTCAAATATTAGTTTTTTAGTTTTTTTCTCCTGAGAAACCTTAAACTCAGCAACGAGAGACTGTTAAATATTAACTAATTAGCGCCCTTGCAACACGTACACATTTTGGGAGAATTTAACTAAATATCTTTCTTCACTCAAGGAGCAGCTTTAAAATATATTTTTGATATTTCTAAAAAATATTTATTTGTGTTGTCGCAGGGTTTTTCCAGTTGGCATCCAACTGTTATCACATTTGTTTCAATTTTTTTGGTGCTTTTCACCTGATTTATTGTTTTTACCCACGCAGACATGGATGTCTTTAATTTTATGAAAGAACGGCATATCAATTTGGAAGAAATATTCCAACAAACCCCCAGTCCAAACCTAGATCTAAAGAGAGGTTTCAAACAGCTCCAGTTTGATATGGAAAAACAATTAGACTGTGGTGGAATGTAGCGTCTTTTGATATGTACATAGGTTAGAACCTCACACCCAGAAGACTCAGATGGGATATGTTAAAGCTGAATTTCTAGCTTAGTTAAAATCATTATAGATATAAAAATGATAGAGTAAATAACACGATTAAAGTGCTTAAACCTTTGTCTGTATAAGTATATAAACGTACGATAACCGTGCGAATAGATAAACAATTACAATTTATTTGTAGTAAAGAGAAATAATAAAGAAACATTTTAGATTACCCAACATAGTATAAAGATGTTATAAATGCCATGTTGCCAGTGTTTACAAAGATAGTTCTTAGGAGATATTTAAGGCCACATGGTTCACAACAGGTATACACTGATCAACAAGGTTATCAAAACATATTATAAGTCCTAGGAGAAAGAGTAAAGATTAGAGATACAGAGAGAGAGGGGGGGGGGGAGAGAAAGAGAGAGAGAGAGTACATTACCGGCAGCTCACATCTCCAAAATCATCAGGCAAAGAGGAGCTCGTATCCAACTGTAGACTTATTTATATGCCAAAAATGCCCCTTCCCCAGTCTCAATGTTCATTGGCTCCCGGGGGTCTTTGGGCTAGCTCAGTGATTGGTCCTTTTCTAAAGGCAAAACCCCTGTCAGGTGGTCTCCAAGATCTATGAGTCATCAGTTCTACCTAGGTAAAAGGGAGGGACTGGTGACTCACAGATCCTGATAAGCAGGTATGACAATAGTATGTTAATGACCCCTGGGGAGAAGGAGCCACATCTATTGTAAGAGAACAAGAGATATTCAATTAACACCTGGGCACAGTCCATCTATGGAACCAATGTAAAAAAACCTAGCTTGCCTGGCATAAAAATATATATAAATATATATATATACACATATGGGGCATGGCAATCCAATTCCATTGTAAATATTCAAAATCTCCAACACAGATATCAGTCCTAATGAAGGTACTGAAGATTTACAGGCGCTAGATGAGTGGTACCAACTTTTCAACGGATGCGAGCAAAAACTGATGCAATTAATGGTCAGAAAACGCAAAGCAAAAGCTGCCCTTTTGGAAGTCAAAATCGCAGACCTAAGAGAAAAAATGGTGCCCTTCAGCGCCGATAATGAATATATAGAGAGAGCAAAAACACTTCAAACACATTTAGCTAAGTATGATAGTGAAATTAAGGATAAAAAAATTAAAAAATACCAGAGGGATATTAAAGACTTTGAACAGAATAACGTTTATAAGTGGCAGGAGATACTTCTAACTACCCAAGGTTCCACAACAATAGAAGATTTACCTCAAAAGGGAACAGCAGTACCTAAAACCCCTAAGGTGAAGCCCAACACTCCTAAAAAAGCAAATAAATCTGCAGGAATCCCACGTAATAACCACTATCCCCCACCCAATCCTTATCCCTATCCTCCCATATATCCAGGCCAGACCTATAATAGACATGGACCACCGGATAATAGATCCCAAGATTCGGGTTATTATGACACAGGTCGGAATCAATATCCAGCAAGACCACCAAGAGGGACCTTTAGAGGGAATTTTAGAGGACGCCCGGGACCATATCAAAATTACCAGCAAGGGGGGGGGAATGGAGGGGATGGAAAGAGTCATACCGTATCCAACCCAGTTTCCCCCAGCCTATAGCAGAACATATAGAAAGAGGGGAAGGCGAGGAAGAGGGAGAAAGAAAAAGGAAAAGAGACAAATAAATCAGGGAATTTTTAATTTAACTAATATTACCTTCACAGATAAAGAAATGCAGGTTTTGAATCAAGGGCTAAAATTCGCACCTACAAAGGATGTAGACAAATTTGAGGTGTTTGTTGATGTTGAAAAGTTTGTTCGCAAGCTCAACATCAAGAAACACTTCGCTAATAAAGAAATGGTTTCTCATACACAGATTACCAACCATCCTTTCATTCATAGTGAACTTAGAAATAACTCTGTATTCAATCCCAAAAAAGGGACTCATCATCATATAGAGGTCTTTAAAAATATGGTACAGAGTGAAGTAAGAGATTTAAAAATTAAAAAATCTATCAATAACAAAGATATCTGGGAAGGTATAAAATTGATAGAGGAAAACAAACAAATAGTAGTGAGACCCGCTGATAAAGGGGGGGGGGGGGGGGTTGGTGATTTTGTCCAAAGAGTATTATTATACAGAGATGGGGAAATTACTAAACGACACCAATACATATGAAAAATTAAAAGGAGACCCCCACCTATAGATTAAAAAATGATCTAAATGTTTGGGTAGCAGAAGGCTTGTCAAAACAAATTTTAAATAAGAAAGAATCAGAATACATTGTCCCACATGCACCAAAAACTCCAGTAATGTATATATTACCTAAAGTTCATAAGAACAGAGATTTTCCGCCAGGTCGTCCTATAATCAGTGGGTTAGAATCCCTGTTTTCAAGACTGGGAGAATACCTAGATGGGTTTTTTAAACCCCTGGTCTCCAAAAGTCCCTCTTATCTTAAAGACAGTCGAGACCTTATCACATTACTACAACCCATGGTGGCTACACCAGATTTACTAATGGTGACTGTGGACATGACGCAATGGTAAAATTAAAAAAACTCAGATCAACTTTTTGATTAAAGGATTGGAGTTGGCCATGAAGAATAATTTTTTCTGGGCCAATAAGGAGTTTTATAAGCAAATAGGGGGTGTAGCAATGGGAGCACGCTATGCCCCAAGTGTAGCTAATGTGGTTTTAAACAAATGGGAATCAGAAAGTATTTTCAATAACCAAAATAAGGCCCTAACCTTTTACAAAAAGGTATATAGATAACGTTAGATAACGTTATCCTCTTTTGGCGGGGAGGCGAAGAGGGTTTGTCGCTCTTCCTGTTAAAAATGAATGAGAACGAATATGGCCTCAAATTTACAGCTGAACACAGTAAAGAGGAAATCCATTATCTAGACCTGACTATTACAAAAAACAAAAGGTTTTTCAAACAAAAACGTATTTCAAGGCCACTGATAGAAACGGTTATGTGCCTACACATATCCAAGGGACAGTATATGAGAATTAAGAGAAATTGTGGGAATGAAAATGACTTTCAAGATCAAGCCAACCTTCTAACCAACAAATTTATTGAAAAAGGCTAACCCTCAAAACAATTAGAAAAATCACTAGAACAAGTGGGTGCTATGGATAGACAATCCCTACTAACTACCAAACAAAAACCCGTGTATGGAGGCGGAATAGCCTTCATAACCGGGTTTAATAGAAATTATAGACAAATTGAAAATATTTTTAAAAAATATTGGTCGATACTACTCAGAGATAAAGATTTAGCAACAGCCATTCCGAGGAAACCGAGATTTATTTACAAGAGAGCCCCAGGCCTAAGAAACAAAATAGCTAAAAATGTACCAGATCCCCCCGAGGAGTCTACCTTTTTGGACGGATCTGGTTTCCACTATTGTACCAGATGTAGGGCTTGTAATATCACTAGGAAAACCAGAGTGTCCAAGAAAATTGAACATTTCAAATCATTAGTTACAAATAGCGAATATAAAAATAAGCCCCTCATTACCTGTAATTCTGATCATGTAACCTATATTTTGGAATGTCCATGTCCAATGCAGTATGTGGGCCGGACAACAAGAAAGCTTAGAGTAAGAATAAACGAACATCTAACAAATATTGCCAAAGGTTTTCCGAATCATAGTGTGTCTAAACACTTTAAGGCCTATCATAATGGAGACCCGACCTTATGCAAATTTACGGGATAGATAAAATCACCAGACATTGGAGAGGAACTCACATGACAAGAGAAATATCTCAAAACGAAACGAGGTGGATTTACAAATTAAAAAGCATGCAGCCATTGGGAATGAACATTGAGTTGGATCTAAATTGCTTTCTAGCAAATGATTAACATATTTATGTTCCGTTATGATATGAAAAGCTGCTCTCCAATGTTTAGGATGGAATTTTTTCTCCCAGTAAAACGATTTTCGAAGTCCAAATTTTTTATTCTCCCTTGATCCAGTCTCCAAAAATATTGTATATATGTTTTTCACCAAAATCACGGATCTGATGTGATTAGTTGCTCCCCATTGTTCCAAGAGGGAATTTTTCCTCATAATTAAACATGTTGGGAGCCCGAGCATATATTCTCCCCTGATCCAGTCTCCAAAATTATTGTATATATGTATTTTTCCCCAAATCGCGGTTCAAATGATATATATATACACAGTCTATATTATCAACCATCATGTCTCCACTTTTTCTTGTCTGAGCTCTCACATGAGCGGACAAAGATCTGGGAGGAGCTAACAAAAGTTTTATTTTATTTAAAAAAAAAATAAAAAAAAAATAAGGTTTTCCTTCGAGTAAGAGTAGTTTGGGTTTTTTCATCCAGACCAATGTGGTCAAAAATGATATAGTATTTAGAATACATATAGTCTTTCTAAAATAGATATAAAAATAAAGTTGTTGGAATATAGTTAGTAAATGTTTCTATACAAATAATTGAGTCCTACTTATAGTTTGAACACCCAGGGCTTGAACACATGGCACAGACTTGAGCTATGTGGACAATGCAACTAGGGTGAAAATACAATTCAGTTATATAAACAGCCAAAATCTTGTCAAACAGATACTATCAGATCGGTTCACCAATCATACATTTTATTTATTTCTTGTATTGTTTTCTATGTTTTTTATGCGATCACCTACAAAGGTCTGTGGTAGCAAAGTGATGTAATAGTATTTTTATCATTGTTTTATTTCAGTTTGTGTTGTGAAAGGTTTGGGCTAATGCTAATAAATTGAGATGTATATCAGCTGGAGCAGCATTGGGGTTGCTTGCACACCTAGTACATGATTGGCCAACACTGCACATACTCACATACAAATAGGATGTGACCTAGTGACCAGGCACGCTTCCTGATGACGTAAGACATATGAAACGTACGTCGAGGCGGTACCTGGTCACACTTTCTGTTTTACTTGTGACGCCATATCCGGGCGCCGCGGTCCTTCCGATCCCCCTGCTGGAACGCATGCTGAAGCCGCGGCTCTGCAGACGAAGTCTTTGCATTGGAAATTCCAACGGCCAGCGAAATTCAATATAATAGCTTCTATCCCAAGCGGGCAACCCCAGTGCCGGGTCGGGCACCACCTAATGTAAGGAGCCATTTGGCAGATTTGTTTTTTAACATATTTTTAATAAAAGCAATATCACACTGTATAGTATTCTTTTTGCCCTTTCATATACCCTATGTGAGTTGGAGTGGTGGAGATCGACCTGAGTACATATTACCTTCAAGTGAACAGGCACAATCCTGTACAAGTCTCCTTTGACCTACTTTTTAATTAAGGTGGTCAAGGGAATCTGGTAAGCAGACATTACTTATCAGCACTTCTCTTGGGTGTCGCATGCAATAATCAAGTGGTGGAGGTGTGCAATGTTTTTCTGGAAAATCAGCGTTACATTATCTTGCCATCTATGCTAAAAATTGGACTGTTGGATCATTTGTATCAAGTGTCACTTGATGAGTGGGATCGGTCGTCTATATTCATTTATGAACTTTCACCGTATATAATTTTTTTACACATGTGCTTGTATTCACATATATATAAATTGTTGTTGTTTTTTTCACAATGCAATTGCAGCATTACCTATTGATTAGATGATTTCTCTTGTGTGCAGCAACAGGTGATTGGATTTTATCACTTTGTGTTCACAAATATACTATCACATGTTTTTTTCATTTGTGCACTTTATATGCATAGCCTTTTAGTGCTATAAAATATAATTTGTCTGCAGCATATTATTGTATCACTAAAACCTCTTTTTGTACACCCTATATCACAAACGTTTGTGTCTTCAAATATTAGTTTTTTAGTTTTTTTTTTTTTCTCCTGAGAAACCTTAAACTCAGCAATGAGAGACTGTTAGTTAATATTTAATTAGCGCCCTTGCAACACGTACACATTTTGGGAGAATTTAACTAAATATCTTTCTTCACTCAAGGAGCAGCTTTAAAATATATTTTTGATATTTCTAAAAAATATTTATTTGTGTTGTCGCAGGGTTTTTCCAGTTGGCATCCAACTGTTATCACATCCTGCTTGTGGCCAATTATTGCTCTCCTCGCCGCTGGCTCTATGATTGGCCAAGCATGCAGGGTCACAGTGCATGCCTGGCCCATAATCAGCCAGCAATGCACTGCAACTGGCGCAGGGCATTGTGGACCGTTCACATCACACGAATTTGATGAGAACGGCCCTCAGAGTTCTGCCCTCGACGAACAGATGAACGGCTGATGTTCTATTCGAACATGGGTTTGAATTGAACACCGGGCCAATTCCCTTTTTAATGCATGCTAATATTCTGCTGGCTTTAGTAGCCGCAGCTTGACACTGCTTGCTATTGCTCAGTCTGTCTTCTACTAGGACCCCTAGATCCCTCTCAATCCTGGAATGCCCTAGATTTCTCCCACTAATGAGTAACTTGCGCTTATATTTTTACCCCCCAAGTGCATTGCTCTTCATTTTTCAATGTTAAACTTAATTTGCCATGCATTAGCCCACTCCATTAATTTATTGAGGTCCTCTTGTAAAGTTTCTATATCCTGCTGTGTTGTTATTGCCCTGCATATTTTTGTGTCATCCCCAAACACTGAGATCGAGTTGTTTATCCCACCCTCTATCATTTATAAATAAATTAAGCAGAATTGGTACCCCACTAACCACTCTAGATCATTCTGTGTATACGTTATTTATCACAACACTTTGGACACGAATATGTAGCCAGTTTACTATCCAAGAACAAAACTTATGGTCCATGCCTACAGACCTCAACTGTAGATTAAGAATTTATGTATCAAATGCTTTTGCAAAATCCAGATACACCACATCCCCTGGCTTACCTTTGTCCAGATGCAGGGCCAGACTGGCCTACCGGTATAGCGGGAAATTTCCCCGGTAGGCTGGCTGCCCTAGGGCCGCTGTCAGCTTGGAACTGTGAACAGGAGGCGGGGCTGGCTGAGGAAATTAATTCTAGCAGTGGAGGACCGGAGGAGCACGTGGCTATCGTGCAGCAGGCAGGTCTGTGTTGTGCAGGAGGGAGGGAACAAAGACACTTACTTTGTGTTCTCTGGGCAGTGGACTGATCATTTCTTGTAGTAGGGAACCCACAGCCAATAGCGCTGCTTAGGGGAGAACAAGGGAGGACTTGTTCCTCCTCCCATCCATCCACAGCCAATCAGCAGGCAGTGTAGCCCTCTCCCGCTCACATTTGACTGTAAGCGCTGGAGTGGGCCTGAATGGGGACTCCAGGAGGGAGATACAAGGTGGTATGACTACAACAATGCAAGTTCTGCAGGACTCACAAATCTGGCTGAATGGAACAGGATCGTCAGGAGCATGGGCGTCCACAGATAGAGGCAAGGGGGATCAAGTGCCCCAACCTGGAATCGGCAAGGTGTCTGCACACACACACACACTAGTGTCTGTGAGCAGTCCTTGCAGGCAAGGCGGGCAGGAGAGGGGGCGCCAGATTGTGAGCTGCACTATGCTCATAACACTCAGGAGAAGCTCCTAAGCAACTTGCCCAGCTGTCACGCTACCCCATGCTCTGACCTCTGATACAGGCCGCACACTGAACTGAGGTTGTGTTTGCCTCCTTCTCTGTAGCTGCAGCCATACCAGACAGGAGAAGGACGATCCTCCCAGACAGGAGAAGGACGACCCTCCCAGGTTTGGCTGCTGTCCAAGTCAGAGTGATCAGTAAGGCTGCTTTCACACTGGGGCGGTTTTCAGGCGGTACAGCGCTAAAAATAGCGCCTGTACACCGCCTGAAAAAAACGGCCCCATTCACTCCAGTGTGAAAGCCGGCGGGCTTTCACACTGGAGCGGTGCGCTAACAGGACCGCAACAAAAGTCCTGCTAGCTGCATCTTTGGAGCGGTGAAGGAGCGGTGTATTTACCGCTCCTATACCGCTCCTTCCCATTGAAATCAATGGGAAACCGCGGGGATACCGCCCGCAAACCGCCGCTGTAGCGGCGCTTTGTGGAGGTTTTTAACCCTTTTGCGGCCGCTAGCGGGGGTTAAAACCACCCCGCTAGCGGCCGCATACCGCGGGTAAAACGATGGTAAAGCAGCGCTAAATATAGCGCTGCTTTACCGTCGCCGCCCCGCACCGCCCCAGTGTGAAAGCAGCCTAAGAGCAGCAGTGAGGGTGGGCGGAGCAGGAAGATAAAGTTCACTCAGCAGCCACTGTACAGCCCAACAGTCACCAGAGCTCACCCCAGGCCAGCTAAGAAGTTCCTGAATCAAGCCATGGAAGCTGCCATTAAGGTGAAGTGCTAAATGATATTTGTAGAACAAGCTGGGTTAGTGACAGCTTGTACTGTGTCATGGTCTGTCTATAATCAGTGCTTGCAGATTACTGTTTAATTATCAGTATCCAGCAACTCTGATAGACCCCCAGACCAGGACAATTCTACTACTTCCCAGGTTCATTACAAATCTGTAATGGACATTTTTAAGGCTACATGTTTTGATTGCAAAGGAGGTGAGCGTCTGCAAGAATTCATTTCTGACCAAGCATGTGATCAGTTACATATCCTTTAAGGCCAGTTTCAAATGTCTAAAAATCTCTCACTCAGTATAAAGCATTTTGGGCATTCTGTATGTAGCTGTTAATATTTTAGAAGAAATCTGTATTTTAGGCTAACTAAAGACACCCAACTACTTTGGCATCTTCTCCCTGGTCACCAGATAAACTTGTCCCAGCACTGGGAGCGCTGCAAGGTCAGTGTCACTGGGCACAATAGGAGAGAGTAGCATTTGTATGGCCACAATAGGAGTTATACAGTATGGACAGAATATCATCTTTATGCTATTGTGCCCATATAACTGCTATTGAGGCACACCAGCATCTATATGGGCACAACAGCATAAAGATGCTATTGTTTCCATACAGATTTTAAAATCTCCACTGTCTTAAGCCAATGCATCACCATACAGGTGTATTTTTCTTTTGTAATCGATTGATTGCCTAATTGTATGTTTATTTATATACTTGCTGTGGTCGCTCGCAGCATATTTTGCATGTGGCTCAGAACGTCATGGCAAAACCAGGTATACTCTCTCCCCCAAAAAGTGCCAAATGTGGCAGTGGAAGGGTGCAAACAAGTGAAAACAACCTTTTGGGTGGAGCTCTGCTTTAACACTGCCACAAGCCACCAATAGGGAGGGTAGACTGAAAGTAGAATTCCTCAAGCCTTAAAAACTGCCCCCTTCCCTTTACCCCTAACACCTATGCGGACTAACCTATTTTCAGACTGTTCCAATCTGGTCCTGTTATCTCACCTGTGTGATCCAGCAGCGTATGCAGGGGAGAGGAGGGAGCACCAATAACAACTGTGACATGGGAACCTATGGGTGACATTACCTCATCAGGCTTTATCAGCCGTCGCCAAGCAATTTCTCCCCTGCAGCCGCTGTTGACTGACACAGGTAAGATCACACAACCAGACCTTAAAATGATGCCCCCCTTGAAAAAAGTTCTGCGGATGCCCATGGTCAGGAGCACAGTAACATGTTGCTGGCCAGCTGCAGTGTCTTCCAAATGTGATCAGGCAGCGTGCAGCTTACTGATCAGCCTCCCCTCCCACTTGTCTCCCTGGTTACTTTTTTTTTATTTGCTAACCTGAACTGCACATTGTCTGATCACACTGATAAGATCTCTGGAAGATGCTGCTGCAGCATTTTATGAGATCAGGGACACATGGCTGTTAACCATTTCAGCTTATAATCAGCTATTTAGCCAAATCTCCCTCTGTGTGTGTTGCACAGATTGTTTGATGGGGGTTTTTTTTTGGAGGATTTACCGCTGGATCAGGCTAAAACCTTCACAGACCCAGTAAATGGTTACTGTCCTACACTAATCTTGAGCAGTTCAGTGTTTGCAAGAAAATTTGTATTTTGGAAATGGGATGTGAATGCTTTCTTCTGTCACTTGGTTGTACTTTCAAAGGAAAATGACTGACTTGATCTTGCAGAGATGGTTTAAATAGCGTGGAGCAACCCTGCAATACTATATACCTGTACACTGAATTCAGATTTAAATGCAGTCTCCTGAATCAATCATGTCTGCAGTCTCTGACCATCTCCTGTACTATGTCTGCATTCTCTGACCATCTCCTGTACTATGTCTGCATTCTCTGACCATTTCCTGTACTATGTCTGCATTCTCTGACCATCTCCTGTACTATGGCTGAGGTCTGACCATCTCTTGTAATATGGCTGCACTCTCTGACCATCTCTTGTAATATGGCTGCACTCTCTGACCCTCTCTTGTAATATGGCTGCAGTCTCTGACCCTCTCTTGTACCATGGCTGCAGTCTCTGATCATCTCCTGTACCATGGCTGCAGTCTCTGACCATCTCCTGTACCACGTCTGCAGTCTCTGACCATCTCCTGTACCACGTCTGCAGTCTCTGACCATCTCCTGTACCATGTCTGCAGTCTCTGACCATCTCCTGTACCATGTCTGCAGTCTCTGACCATCTCCTGTACCATGTCTGCAGTCTCTGACCATCTCCTGTACCATGTCTGCAGTCTCTGACCATCTCCTGTACCATGTCTGCAGTCTCTGACCATCTCCTGTACCATGTCTGCAGTCTCTGACCATCTCCTGTAATATGTCTGCAGTCTCTGACCATCTCCTGTACCATGTCTGCAGTCTCTGACCATCTCCTGTAATATGGCTGCAGTCTCTGACCATCTCCTGTACCATGTCTGCAGTCTCTGACCATCTCCTGTACCATGTCTGCAGTCTCTGACCATCTCCTGTACCATGTCTGCAGTCTCTGACCATCTCCTGTAATATGGCTGCAGTCTCTGACCATCTCCTGTACTATATCTGTAGTCTCTGACCATCTTCTGTAATATGGCTACAGTCTCTGACCATCAGGGCTTTTTTTCTCAGAGAATAGGTGCAGGGACTCAACCATGCTCTGCACACACTTCGGGCACCTGCATCCCCCTTCTCCCCATCCGGCATTCAGTGGGAGCCACTCAGGAGATCAGATCTGAGGGAGCCAAGCTGTCACTTGTAAACACAGAAGTCCGGCTTCTGTGTTTACAAGTGACAGCTTGGCTCCCACAGAGCGATAGTGGTGAGCAGGGAGCAGAGGGCCTGAGGTGGTGGAACTGAGTTGAAAAAAAAAAGCCCTGCATGTATTATATCTGCAGCCTCTGACCATCTCCTGTAATGTGTCTGCAATCCCTGCAGAAGAGGACACACACACACACACACACACACACACACACACACTACCCACTTCCCCATCTGCCACAGCAGAATTATATTACAGCCCCCAGTCCTGGACCAGTACAGAGGGAGGATGCTTTATGGTGGGCACTATGGCCGAGGCACATTTCACATTGGAATCTACCCTCCCCCAAAAGACAATAATTCATTGGGTGCAAAATACATATAGGTGTAAATACATACAGTGCATGTGTGTGTATCGATATAGAGGTGAGAGAGGAGAAAAAACAAAAAGGAGGAGAAGGAATTAAAAGAGAGGGAGGAACAAAGAAAGCGGGGGAGAAATAACATGACAGACGGATAGAGAGCGTTATATGGAGGAAAAAAGTCATTAGGATAGAGAGATAAAAGGGAAAGAAAGGAGAACAAAGAGAAAGTATGGTACATCCTAAGAGGTACCATAGGGGTACCTTATGCTTAATATACTGTACGAGTGGAAGGAACTCGGAGTGCTAAATGACAATCCATGCTACGCCACTGGGGCTGCTATGAAATTATTTCCAGGGCTGGTTTTTATGCCCAGTCCGGCCCTGTCCAGATTGCAGATCACTACCTCGTAGAATGTTAATAGGTTGGTTTGGCAAGAGCGACCTTTCGTAAACCCATGCTGATTACTGCCAATGATACTGCTTTTGTCAGCAAATTCTTGGATATGGTCCCTTATCATCCCTTCAAATAGTTTGCAAACTACCAACGTTAGACTGATAGGCCTATAGTTCCCAGGAATAGATCTCTGCCCTTTTTTGCACTGTTTTATATATTTTTTTCTATCACTTATTAAGGTTATAGCACCTTTGCACAGCTGCTGCAATTTTTCATTTATTTTATTTTTATTCATTATACTTTAGTACCTTAGCGCAAGTTTTTGAATAGCTTTATTACTATGCTGTATTGTTTTGTTTTTATGGAACAAATACCCCTTTTAATGGTTACTAAATAAATATTTTTTCAGTTTTAATGGAATTCCAATGATTCATTCAGAATGCACCTTAAAAATCCCATAACAACCAGCACCAGATGGCTTACACCTTAGAGTCTTTAAAGAACTCAGTCAGGTTATAACCAGACTGCTATTCAAAAAAGGGCAGAGATCTATTCCTGGGAACTATAGGCCTGTCAGTCTAACGTTGGTAGTTTGTAAACTATTAGAAGGGATGATATGGGACCATATCCAAGAATTTTCTGACAAAAACAGAATCATTAGCAGTAATCAGCATGGGTTTGCAAGTTTGGAGCACCGTTGCACTTTATTCTATTACCATATGAGCACCAAGCACTTTATAGATTTTTATAGTTTTGTGTATATTATACATTTTTAGTTGCATATTGATTTGTATGGCACAATCATATTGATTTATATGGCACCAGCCACCATGACACTGAATTGTTTAGAGTAATAAATTTTGTTTTATATATTTTTTTCTATCAATACAGCATAGTAGACTTGTACAATACAGTCCTTATGGGTACAGCAGTTTTAACGTAATTCCCAACATGTTTCGCCCTATAAACAGGGCTTCCTCTGGGAATGCCGTCCACTTGAAATCAGAGCCTTCTAATAGAAAAGACATAGAAAGTACATATATTGTCACAAAGTATTTCATAATCCAAACATTTTTAACATCAATACTAATGCTACTACATGTGTGCGTGTACATCTCAAAAATTCTCTACTCAGATTATAGTGAAACTTTTATAAGATTGCAATCATCAGTAGTTTAGGGAGTCATATCGATACCATTATACCAAACAACGGACTGCAGCTGACAACAGGAGGCATTAAAGGACCAACTACAATGATAATATTTCCATTAAAAACAAAGCATAAGTGTATCTGAAACATTATCATTGCAGCAAAAATGCCTCTCAATAGAATAGACACTTACAGAATCTGGTTTGTGTAGAAAGGAGAAGACAAAAGGAAAAAAGATTCCCATTGAGGAGGCTCATAATAGGAGCTAGACAGGTAAACAGGGAAAAAACAAGTCACTCATATATGCTGGAGACAAGCGCCAGCAATATATTGACTGAAGACAAAAAGATGTTCACAAGGACAACATCCTTCAACCCCACACTGCCAATAGCCATGGGGATAATACCAAACATTGGCGAATATTAACATTGAAAAAAAAGGAGAAAGTGGATTTCTATTCTTTACGTAAAGTCCTGTATGGGATGTGTGCCTCCTCGTGGTTCCAGCTAAAGTGTTTTCCAGAAGGACTGGCCTTAAATGCCTCCCATCCGTCCAAAGCATAGCACGGCCAGGTGCGGACGATGAGATAATGCCGCACATGCGCCAAACACGTCACCATGCGCCGCAGTGTCTTAGTGCTCACGGCATCAGTGGACAGATGGAAGCCCTCTAGTGTCCGGGAGGACAATAAAAGCCGGGCTGACCAGGACAGTGAGCTGCGGGGATGGCAGAAAAAAAACTCTCAAGAGGTAGTGGGTTAAGGGGGGATGCAGGCGCACAGCGGTGCAATGGGACGAGCGTCCACCAGGGGTAAAAGGGGAATAACCCTCAAGAAGGAATGCCCGTAGGGTCTCCCAAGTTCCCAAGTGTGCAAAGTGGCCAGGCATCAGACATGGAATCCCTAATTGATATCTAAAAATTATATATTATAAAGAAAGAGGAAGGGCAGGGGGGGGGGGGGGAGAGGAAAAATGGAAATGACCACGGACACAAGTTTACAACACTTTCATAAACAGAGTACATTAATCAATAAATTGCCCATATTAAAAAAAATATCACCTTAGGGATTGAAAAAAAATAAGTACTATAATCATATATTGATCTACAAATATATTTACATTTGTATAAGAAAGAGGTGGCTGGTAGCTATATAACCTACAAGCCAATTGTAATGGCCAAAACTTACGGGGCTGATGGGAGGGAGGGGAAAAGGGGAGGAGAGAGGGAAGGACAAGGAAGGGGAAAAAAGAAAGAAAGGGACAACGCAAATTGATATTATAAAAAAAAGGTTTAAAGTTTAATGTTTCATTTAGACCAGGAGATGTGGTTGCTTTTAGAAAATGAATCCAACAGGATTCTAGTTGTAAACATTTTTGATCATTACTTCCTACTCGGACATCAATGCCATAAATGCAATTGTATGTAAACTGACACCATGATATAGACCAATTTGTCGACTAACAGGGGTTTCCATTTTTCCACTTCCTAATAAGGGATATATGATCTCTAACTTGCTTAAAAAAATGGCAGTTTAGTTTTCCCATAGAAGCAATTGCATGTTCATTTCATCAAATATACAATGCCTGGGGTCTGACAGGTTACCCTGTGTTTAATTTGATGGAGTAATTCTTCCCGATTATTAAGCATATTTTGACAGCAGTCACATGTTCTACTTGGAAATGTTCCAGGGGACATGGTAGAATTTTTAGAAACCATATAGTGGTTGAACTAGTCGGTCCTTTAAAGATTTAGATTGTCTATATGTAATTTGTGGTTGTTTTTCAATATATTTGCTCACTATGGGATCAGCTAGTAATAGAGGCCAATATTTGCTCATCACTTGTTTGACTTGTCTATGCTGTTTGGAGTAAGTTGTAATAATTCCAACAAGTTGACTTTGTGATTGAGTTTTAGTTTTGTAAATTAGATTTTCTCGCACATGGGCTTTTGCCCTATTAAACTCGGACATCAATGCCATAAATGCAATTGTATGTAAACTGACACCATGATATAGACCAATTTGTCGACTAACAGGGGTTTCCATTTTTCCACTTCCTAATAAGGGATATATGATCTCTAACTTGCTTAAAAAAATGGCAGTTTAGTTTTCCCATAGAAGCAATTGCATGTTCATTTCATCAAATATACAATGCCTGGGGTCTGACAGGTTACCCTGTGTTTAATTTGATGGAGTAATTCTTCCCGATTATTAAGCATATTTTGACAGCAGTCACATGTTCTACTTGGAAATGTTCCAGGGGACATGGTAGAATTTTTAGAAACCATATAGTGGTTGAACTAGTCGGTCCTTTAAAGATTTAGATTGTCTATATGTAATTTGTGGTTGTTTTTCAATATATTTGCTCACTATGGGATCAGCTAGTAATAGAGGCCAATATTTGCTCATCACTTGTTTGACTTGTCTATGCTGTTTGGAGTAAGTTGTAATAATTCCAACAAGTTGACTTTGTGATTGAGTTTTAGTTTTGTAAATTAGATTTTCTCGCACATGGGCTTTTGCCCTATTAAATGCCTTTTTCAAATTGCTGTGAGTGTTTGACGTAACCATGAGTAGAGTAGAGGCTCAACTTGGAAGTTCTCATCTCTACTACAGTTCCTTCTCAATCTAAGATACTGACTATATGGAATGCTTTTTACAAGAGATGATGCTTCTATACTCATTACAGTAATGATCAATAACTGTTTGGGAGATAGGTTTGTACCATTCCCGTGTTTTTTTTTTATTTTTTTTTAATCTGTAGACACATAAGTTCCTAATGAGTGCAATCCATAACCGCTAGGTTCCCACCCTTATCGTCTGGTTTAATTACTATATCAACATTCTCCTGCAATGTTAATAAGGCTTTCCTAAGGGTTAAGGGGAGGTTACCGGAGCCAGTTTGGGACAAGGCAATCTCCTCAACCTCCTTGGTGGCTTACTGTACAAATGCCCAGATATTGGAATTGCTACCAAGTGTTGGGAAATTTTTTGATTTCTGTTTAAAAAAAACTGAACTGAAGTTGTCAGACCCTGTGTATCCGAAGTGGAGAGCGGCGCATCAGTGGGTGCGGCACTATCCTCCCACAGGTCCATAAGGTCTTGAATAGCCCTAATCTATCTGATAGAGAGACTGCTGTCTGGGCTGCACTTATTTTGAGATTTGTCATATAGAACCTTGTACATAAGCCATCTGGCCAAGAGGGGAATATCCTTAATAATGCAAAATTTATCAGTATTGTCATCAGGACTGAACGTAAGGCCCAGCTGTAATACTTGGGTTTCCTCTGGGGATAACTGATAGGAGGATAAATTTAGGATTTGGAGTTGTGTTTCTTCATCACAGATTCTATAGTTGGAGTCTCTAGAGTCACTTTGTCTTATGGATCCAGGTTTGTTGTGGGTAAAAAAATAGGGGTAATTTTGGGATCAGAATTGATTAGTAGAGGTGCACCAGAATCACTCACCTTAGTCTGTAAATGTGAGAGGTGTAGACGGAAGGTGTAGATGGAAATAAAAAAAAGAAGTAGGTAAAGAACCCGCCATATTACTGGTTTTGCAACCTAGAGTACCTTGTGAAGATTTAGAGGATAAGTGGTGAGAAGTATTCAATCGTTGTTGTGAATTTTTTGGATGAACCACTTGTGGTTTGCGTTCATGTGATAATACAAGTGCACTTTTCAGATCAAACTATCAGACAGTGAAGTATTAGTCTCTCCCTTACGTTTTTTGGAGGACCTTTTATCCGTGATATCATGATAAATAGTGGATTGGCTAGAAGAAACAGAAGATACATCAGAAATGTGACTAGTATGGTTCTGGTGTTCTCGTTTATTTTGTTTTGGAAAATATCTTTTTGTCTGGGTTAACTTCCTCTTTAATGGTATCAATAGTGTATTTTTTAATGTGTTCTTTTAGTTCCCGTTTCTTACGAACAAAAGACGGTAGTGCTATAAGTAAAACTTGTTCAGTGTACCAATTACCGATTTGTTCATCCACCTCGGTGAGTTCAGTCCCATACTGATGACACAGTAGAGACAGCATCTCAGAGGAGCATTGGTTGTAAATTTTGTTCCCACTTGCTATTTTTTTTGAGATTGGGGAAGATTTGAATCCTTAAAACCCAGGGTGTTGCTTCATTTTCAATATATTTCTCAAAGTATTTTTTTATGCTAGAAAACCCTGACTTTCTTTTCTTTTCCAGTTTAACAAATGATTTATCCAAATTTGCTTCTTTTTCCCCTGAGGGATTCTGAGATACAGTGCCTTGCCATTTTTCATGTTTTGTTGCCTCACAACCTGGAATTAACATGGATTTTTTGAGGATTTGCATCATTTAATTAACAGAACATGCCCACAACTTTAAAGATTTTTTTTTATTTTTTATTGTGAAACAAACAACAAATAGGACAAAATAACAGAAAAAGTAATTGTGCATAACCATTATAATAGTCAATATTTTGTAGAGCCACCTTTTGCGGCTATCATAGCTTCAAGTCACTTTGAATAAGTCTCTGAGATTGTCACATCTTACCACTGGGATGTTTGCCCATTCCTCCTTGCAAAACTGCTCCAGCTCCTTCAAGTTGGATGTTTGTGCTTGTGAACAGCAATCTTTAAGTCTGACCACAGATTTCCTATTGGATTGAGGTCTGGGCTTTGACTAGGCCATTCCAACACATTTACATGTTTCCCCTTAGACCACTCAAGTGTTGCTTTAGCAGTGTGTTTGGGGTCATTGTCCTGCTGGAAGGTGAAACTCCGTCCTAGCCTCAAAGCAGACACAGAGTGGTACAGGTTTTATTCAAGAATAGCCCTGTTTTTAGCACCATCCATCTTTCCCTCAACTCTGACCAGTTTCCCAGTCCCGACTGCTGAAAGACATCCCCAGAGCATGATGCTGCCACCACCATGTTTCACTAATGGTGTTCTTTGGGTGATGTGATGTGTTGGGTTTGTGCCAGTCATAGTGTTTTCTTTGATGGCCAAAAAGTTTAATTGTATTCTGCTCTGACCAGAGCACCTGTCACGATTAGGCATCAGGCTTGAAGACCAGTTGCTATAGCAGTTGCAGGACTACCACCGACTAGCAGGATAGGTACACAGGCAGTCACCCTGGCAGATGACACAGGCTCACCTGAGGTGCAGAGTCTAACCAGTGTTCACCAGAGCTCCTGATGGAGATGGATTTAGCTGCATGCTAGTACCAGGTCATGGTCCTCAGGTTTGCCCCACAAGGGTGTGAGCAAGCCGGGGTCCAGAAGCGGATGAGCAGATAAGGATCAAACAGAGTGGTCAGTAAACAAGCCAAAAGGTCGGTAACGAGTAGTTGCAGGTTGGGATCAGGCGGTCAAGTAGTCAAGGAACAAGCCAAGGGTCGATCACGAGTGGAAGCAAAATACAGACTGTAGCAGGGAAGACAAGAACAAGGCACTGGCTCAGAAGGCACAATAACCTGGCAAAGAGGAAGTGCTGAGACAAGGCTTATATAGGAAGTTCATGGGAGGAGCAAGGAGTTCAAGGTTCAACAGCAATAAAGACACAAGGCATGGTTATCAAATGGATCAGATAGGATTGTCCAATAGATCAGGCAGGGAGCTGACCAGCATCCCAGATATCTCAGTGGGATGAGTCAACACCAGACACCGAAGAGGTCCCAGGTTCAAGCCCAGATCCTGACAGTACTCCCCCCTCTTCTCAGGATGTCCTCTGGATGTCTTAGGGCTGGGTTTGAGGAAACCTCTGGTGGAATTCTCCTTTTCTTCTGGGCCATATCCTTCCCATTGGACCAGATATTGTACCTTGTTTCTAAAGATCCTGAAATCAAGAATTTTCTCCACCACAAATTCCTTGTCACCCTCTACCTCAACAGGTGGAAGAATTCTTCCAGAAAAGGGATTTTCATTAAATGGTTTAAGTAGTGATATGTGAAAAACAGGATGAATTTTCATACTATCAGGAAGTTTTAAGCGAAAGTTAACCAGATTAAATGGTCCTACAAACTTCTGGCCCAGATTTGCAGACGGAACAGGAACCTTCAAATTTTTGGTTGATAACCAAACTTTGTCACCCACATTAAAGGTAGGAAGTGATCTGCAGCCTTATTGTAAAATTCCTGAGCCTTCCTCAAATTTTCGATCAATTTCTCCTGAATCTCCTGCAGAGTAGTTAACCTGTTGGTAACAGAAGGAATTGGAGTTGAGATGGGAAGATTAGGAACAAAAACTTATGCCCCGTACACATGCTCGGACTTTCTGGCGGAATTGTCCGCCGGACTACAAACCGCCGGACCTTCCAGCGGGGCTTCGCCGGACTTTCCGAGCGTGTGACTTGCCCACACACGCCCGGACTTCTCCGGCGGACAATCCGCGGGAAAAAGTCCGTGCGGCCCCCCCCACCCCAAAGCACCTTGTCCCCATGTTGATGAGGACAAGGGCCTCTTCCCGACAACCCTGGCCGTTGGTTGTCAGGGTCTGCGGGCGGGGGGCTTATCGGAATCCGGGAGCCCCCTTTAATAAGAGGGCCCCCAGATCGCGGCCCCCCACCCTATGTGAATGTGTATGGGGTACGATGTACCCCTACCCATTCACCTAAAGTGTAAATAAATAAAAAAACACAATTTTTTTAAAATATTTTATTGCACTGCTCCGGGGGTCTTCTCGTCGGACTCCTCCGCTATTTTACCTAGCTCTTTTACCGAGCAGAGGAGCCCGGCTACCTTCTTCGTCATCGCCGCTGTCGTATAGGGGTCTCGATCCGCCTTCGTGGGTCTTCCGGGGTCTCTTCTGTTCTTGCCGCTGTCGTCGCTTTCTGCGCCGCCGCCTTCTTGAAGAAGAAGAAGAAGAAGAAGAAGAAGACGAAGACCGGCCTCCTCTGCTCGGTAAAAGAGCTAGGTAAAACAGCAGAGGAGTCCGGCGAGAAGACCCCCGGAGCAGTGCAATAAAATATTTAAAAAAAATTGTGTGTTTTTTATTTACACTTTACACCTTAGGTGAATGGGTAGGGGTACATCGTACCCCATACTTATTCACATAGGATGGGGGGCCAGGATCTGGGGGCCCCCTTATTAAAGGGGGCTCCCGGATTCCGATAAGCCCCCCGCCCGCAGACCCCGACAACCAACGGCCAGGGTTGTCGGGAAGAGGCCCTTGTCCTCATCAACATGGGGACATGGTGCTTTGGGGTGGGGGGGCCGCACGGCCCCCCTTTCCCC
This sequence comes from Lithobates sylvaticus, assembly GCA_028564925.1. Taxonomy (NCBI): domain Eukaryota; kingdom Metazoa; phylum Chordata; class Amphibia; order Anura; family Ranidae; genus Lithobates; species Lithobates sylvaticus. The sequence continues at coordinate 185,031,980 of CM053028.1, forward strand.
AGGGCACCCCCCATGTTGAGGGCACGTGGCCTGGTACGGCTCAGGAGGGGGGGCGCTCGCTCGTCCCCACCCCTTTCCTGGCCGGCCGGGCTGCGTGTTCGGATAAGGGTCTGAGATGGATTTGGGGGGACCCCCACGCCACTTTTTCGGCGTGGGGATTCCCTTTAAATCCATACCAGGTGACGGGGCTAGCGCGGCGGCATTTACTGCCTTCGCTAGTCCCGTCTACCTGCAGTCACGTTCTAAATGAACGGACTTTCCGATGATCGGCAAGTCCGTTCATTTCCAAAAGTCCGGCGGACTAGCGTACTAACCGCGGGATTGTCCGCCGGACTGCCAAGTTCAGCGGACAATTTTAAAACAAAACTTAAAACCTAGTCCGCCGGACTAGAGTATTAACCGCGGGATTGTCCGCCGGACTGCCAAGTTCAGCGGACAATTTTAAAACAAAACTTAAAACCTAGTCCGCCGGACTTTTGGCGCCATTCCCGTCGGAAAGTCCGCTCGTGTGTACGCGGCATTAATGATACCCATTTAAATAAAAAAGACTTTGAGAAGTGGAGCTATGTTTAGAATTGTTATATGCAAACTCTGCTGTAGAAGGATAATCCACCCAGTCATCCTGAAGATAACTGACAAAACATCAAAGGTACTGCTCCAAGCTTTAATTGGTCCTCTCTGTCTGACCATTAGACTGGGGATGAAAAGCAGAAGACAGATTAACTGTTACACCTAAGGCTGAGCAAAAGTTTTTTCCGAAATTTTTAAGTAAATTGTACTCCTCTGTCAGACACCACATCATCAGGAATTCCATGTAGTTTAAATACTTCTCGAACCATTAACTCAGCAGTTTGTTCAGCTGAAGGTACCACCTTAACAGGTATAAAATTAACCATCTTAGTGAGACATCAACAACGGCCAAGATAGTGGTCATTTCCTTTGAGGGAGGTAAATCTACCACAAAGTCTATAGAACTTGAGCCCCATGGTCTTGATGGAACAGGGAGTGGCTGGAGCAACCCCAAAGGAGAAGCTTGGGGAGTCTTACTGCGTGCACAGGTCAGACATGAGGCCACATAGTGTTTGACATTTTTCTTGTAGCTGGGCCACCAAAAGGATTGTGACAAGAGCTCTTCTGTTTTGGAAATCCCAAAATGCCCAGCAAGTTTTGAGTCATGAACCAACCTGAGGGCTTCAATCCGAGCAGATTCAGGTACCTAGAGACTATGTGCATGAGAACAAAAGCCATTCTTGTACACAAGGTTAATATACGTAGGCGGATGATTGAGAAGAGGGTCATTTTCATACCCCTCCTTTAGGAGACTCAAGAATGTCTTGAAACCTGTGGCCCCTATGAAGTTCTTTTGAGGCAGGATAGTACATTCAGGGTTGTCTTCCTGGCATGGTTCAGTCAACATCCTTGATAATACATCGGCCTTACCATGCCTTGACCCAGGTCGATACAAGATGATAAAATGAAACCTGGAAAAGAACAGTGACCCACGTGCTTATCAACTGCTTGTCTAGAAGACATCCTCTTGGCGGAACAAATTAATTCTAGATTTTTATGATCAGTGAAAACAGTTACTGGATGCTTAGACCCTTCCAGCAGATGCCTCCATTCAGAAAAGGCTTCCTTAATTGCCAGTAACTCCTTATTCCCGTTGTCATAATTTCTTTCGGCTGATGACATTAAGCGAGAGAAATACACACAAGGATGAAGCTGCATCTTTTCTCATTTTCACTGAGAAAGGATAGCTCCCACAGCAGAGTCTGAGGCATCCACTTCCACTATAAAAGGAACTTCAGGATCGGGATATACCAATATTGGTGCAGAAGAGAAAAGAGTCTTTAGCTTAATAAAAGCTGTCTGTGCCTCAGCTGACCACACAAAGGGCATCCCTTTCTTTGTCAGCTGTGTAATTGGTGCTATCACTTTAGAGACATTTCTTATGAATTTTCTGTAGAAGCTGGCAAAACCAACAAATCATTGTATCTCTTTAACATTTCTAGGGTCAGGCCAATCCATCACTGCTTTGATCTTCTCAGGATCCATGCTTACTACTTTAGGAGAAATAATATATCCCAAGAACTGCATCTGGGTTCTTTCAAACTCTCATTTCTCCAATTTAATATAAAGTTGGTTCTTCCTTAGCCTTTCAAAGATAGTGTAAACATGTTTGCGATGTTCCTCTAGGTTATTAGGAAAGATGAGAATATCATCCAGATAAGCAATCACAAACTGGTCCAAAAGGTCTCGAAAAGCATCATTGATGAAGTGTTGGAAAGTGGCAGGGGCATTGCAGAGGGCAAAAGGCACAACCAGGGACTCAAAATGGCCATATCTGGTTCTAATGACGGTCTTCCATTCGTCTCCTTGACGCATGCAGATGAGGTTATAAGCCCCCTGTAAGTCTACTTTTGTGAAGACTTTGGCAGAGCGGTGTCTATCAACATTTTAGAGATTAAAGGAAGTGGATAGCGGTTTTTAATAGTGATTTTATTAAGGTCCCAGTAGTCAATGCATGGATGCATGGTGAATCTTTCTTTGCAACAAAGAACAGGGCTGCCCCTGCAGGAGACTTTGAGGGTCTAATGAAGCCCTTCTCTAAATTCTCATCAATCCATTCCCTGAGAACCTTTAATTCAGGTTCTGAAAGATTGCAAAGGCGACCAAAAGGTATTTCAGCCCCTGGGAGCAGTTCAATGGGACAATCATATGGGCGATGAGGAGGTAACTGATCGGCATTCTTCTTATCACAGACATCCCGGAACTCATGATATTGCGGAGGCAGGTTGTCACATGACTGCGTAGTAATAACATCCACCTGTGATTCCTTGACTGGCAAATAACAAGGTTCTCTACAGAATTCCTTGCAATAGGGGGATGTAAAGTTTTTATAATCCGGGTTTCCCAGTTAATGGAGGGATTATGTGTGGAAAACCAAGGAATGCCCAGGATAACAGGAAATTTGGGTGACGTAATCAGCTGAAAACTGATGGTCTCGTGATAGCCTCAAATTGCAGTACCAAAGGAACTGTTTCATGGGTAACAGGTCCTGAAGTTAAGGGTGAACCATTGATCGTCTCCATATCGATAGTAGCAAACTTATTTCTTGTTTGGATATTATTAATGTAGGGGGCGGCACAGTGGTGTAGTGGTTAGCACTCTCACCTAGCAGTAAGAAGGGTCGCTGGTTCGAATCCCAACCACGACACTACCGGCCTGGAGTTTGCATGTTCTCCCTGTGCCTGCGTGGGTTTCCTCCGGGTACTCCGGTTTCCTCCCACATTCCAAAGACATGCAGGTAGGTTAATTGGCTTCTGTCCAAAAAAATTGGCCCTAGTATATGAATAGGGACATTGGATTGTGGGCTCCTTGAGGGTAGGGACTGATGTGAGTGTGCAATGTACAGGGATAGGGACAATTGTAGACACTCACTCAGGTTGAACTGGATGGACCGAGGTATGCAATGAGTTTAATAGGGACGATAAAATGACATAGTACAGAATTGACTTTATTCTCTTCATGAAACAATGGGGAGATCAACTGGGTAATGGAGTTTTATAAAGAAGAACCGCGCCAGCCACTTTGATATTATTAAACAACCACGTTATGCTTCCTATCTTTATGTGCAAACTACAATGGGCAATATATCTCATAAAGTGCTATGTGCTCAATGTGCAAAAGATACCGTTCACAAAAAAAATATATTATTGTGACAATAAATTTATAACCATAAAAATTAATACCCATTACACAAATTATAAGTGGTACCATCAATCATGCATCAAAAATATATATACCATGCAAAAAAAATTTTTTTTATATATTTTAAAATATAGAAATGTCCAATATGTGACACTGCTGTGAAAAAAAAATCTTCTATATCCTGATGCTGTACAAACACCCTAGATGTGAATCCACCACCTCCTATGTAAAGGCCACTCACCAGAACCAGGTGAGTTTGAGCCTTTGGTTTATTGCCTGGATAACCACTCCTGAATCTGTTTGTTTCAGTCTCCTATTCCATAGGTTCAGTTTGGGTAGTTTCCACTCTCAAAATGAATAAATTGCTCCCATAGTGTAGTATATTAGAGTAATTTATTTAAAAACAGTAAAAAACGTATATTTCACTCACATTTGTATGTGCCTTACGCCGGCACTGAGCTGTTAAAGCCGTGTATATGGGATCCTCCCAGGTAAGCGTGTGTTTGCTCTCGTGCGCTCCACGCCTCGCTCCGGTTCAAACTGGAAGTCATGTCACGAATCTCCCAGCAGCCTTTACGCGTTTCGCAAGCAATAGTTGCGTCATCAGGGTAATGGAGTTTACTTGTTCAAGCATGATCACATCAGTCGCCGCAATTGTTCTTCTAACCTTATTAGGAAGTAGAAATGTATCTACATTACCTTCTGTTTTTCAAAAGTGAATGCAGCGGGTCGCATTTGGAAATATATGCAACACTGGTTAAGAAAACCTCTGTAATGGCAGCGATCTCCATTAAACTTGGGTGGGTGAGGAATATGTGCAATAGCATCATCTCGGGAACGTAGGTCTAGCAACAGTTTTTGCAGAGCACGGATCTCTTCATGTTGCCCTTTCACCACACTTGACAGTCCGGCAAATTTTTCTTGGTAGGTGACACTAAACTCCTGCAGCTCTGCAATTTGCTGCCTAAAAGGAGCCACAGCATTTGCTATAGCGGCCTCCATGTTTTAGGCCAGGTTATTCTGTCATGATCAGGCATCAGGCTTGAAGACCAGTTACTATAGCAGTTGCAGGACTACCACTGACTAGCAGATTAGGTACACAGGCAGTCACCCTGGTAGATGACACAGGCTCACCTGAGGTGTGGAGTCTAAGTACTAACCAGTATTCACCAGAGCTCCTGATGGTGGAGATTGATTTAGCTGCATGCTAGTACCAGGTCGCGGTCCTCAGGTTTGCCCCACAAGGGTGTGGGCTAGCCGGGGTACAGAAGCGGATGAGCAGATAAGGATCAAACAGAGTGGTCAGTAAACAAGCCAAAAGGTCGGTAATGAGTAGTTGCAGGTTGGGATCAGGCAGTCGAGTAGTCAAGGAACAAGCCAAGGGTCGATCACAAGTGGTAGCAAAATACAGACGGCAGCAGGGAAGACAAGAGCAAGGCACTGGCTGAGAAGGCACAATAACCTGGCAAACAGGAAGTGCTGAGACAAGGCTTGTATAGGAAGTTCATGGGAGGAGCAAGGAGTTCAAGGTTCAACAGCAATCAAGACACAAGGCAGGGTTACCTAATGGATCAGATAGGATTGTCCAATAGATCAGGCAGGGACCTGTCCAGCATCCCAGATAGTCCTGACAACACCTTCCTCCATGGGAGTCTCCCACATGCCTTTTCGCAAACTCAAAATGTGCCATTTTGTTTTTTGCTGAAGGTAATGGCTTTCTTCTGGCCACTCTGCCATAAAGCCAAACTCTATGGAGCATATGGCTTATTGTCGTCCTATGTACAGATACTCCAGTCTCTGCTGTGGAACTCTGCAGCTCCTCCAGGGCTACCTTAGGCCTCTGTGCTGCCTCTCTGATTAATGCCCTTTTTGCCTGGTCTGGGAGTTTTGTTGTGTGGCCGTCTCTTGGCAGGTTTGCTGTTGTGCCATGTTCTTTTCATTTAGTTATGATAGATTTGATGGTGCTCCTAGATATCATCAAAGATTTGGATCTTTTTTTATAACCTAACCCTGACTTGTACTTTTCAACAACATTGTCCCTTACTTGTTTGGAGAGTTCCTTGGTCTTGATGGCAGTGTTTGGTTAGTGGTGCCTCTTGCTTAGGTGTCGCAGCCTCTGGGGCCTTTCAAAAAGGTGCGTATATGTAATGACAGATCATGTGACACTTAGATTGTACACAGGTGGACATCAGTTTAGTAATTATGTGACTTCTAAAGGTAATTGGTTGCACCAGAGCTTTTTGTGGGCTTTATAACAAAGGGGGTAAAAACGTATGCACATGCCAATTATCAGTTTTTGATTTCTGAAAAATAGTTTTATGTATATATTTTACTTCACCAACTTAGACTATTGTGTTCTAATGCATCACATATAATTCAGATAAAAAAAAAACATTGAACTAAAGGCTGTAATGTAACAAAATAGGTAAAAAGCCAAGGGGGGTGAATACTTTTGCAAGGCAATGTAAATAGATTTTGGCCATGAAACCCTCCCATTCTTCTCTACAGAACTTGGCTATTATTAAAATTACCATTATTCAAAAAGAGAAGATTAATCAGAAAAACAGTAAAGCAATGTTTTCTGAAGTATACAATACAGAACTATGTAGGTATGTAAATATTCAGGAAAAACACATAGCGCTACATGTTATAACCCAAACAAAAGAAAAGTTTTGTCCAAAAACACATATATGTGTATAGGAGATCTTCTATAAAAGATCAACTAGAATAAGGTAAGAATTGTCCAGATAAAACACCCAGGAGAAGGAAGATAATTTAACTTATGGACAAAACACCAGCATTGTAGCAACACATCCCTTGATTAAACTGTGTATTTAGTAATTATGGGATTTTAAAGGTGCTTTCTAAACGAATCCATAGGAATTCTATTAAAATGTATAGATTTTAATTTAGTAACCATTAAAAGGGGTATTCGTTCCATAAAAAAACAATACAGCATAGTAGACTCATACAATACAATTCTTATACAGCGATTTTAACGTAATTCCCAACATGTTTCGCCCTATAAACAGGGCTTGCTCAGGGGATGCTCTCCACTTAAAATCAGAGCCTTCTAACTGAAAAGACATAGAACGTACATATATTGTCACAAAGTATTTCATAATCCAAAAATTTTTAACATCAATATTAATGCTACTACATGTATGCGTGTACATCTCATAAATTCCCTACTCGCCCCGGATTATAGTGAAATGTTTATAAGATTGCAATCAGTAGTAGTTCAGGGACTCGTATAGATACCATTAGTACAATAGTAATATTTCCATAAGAAACAAAGCATAAGTGTATCTGAAACATTATCATTGCAGCAAAAATGCCTCTTAACCACTTCAGACCCGGACCAATTGGCAGCCAAAGGATCAGGCCCCTTTTTGCGATTCGGCACTGCGTCGCTTTAACTGACAATTGCGTGGTCGTGCGACGTGGCTCCCAAACAAAATTGGCGTCCTTTTTTTTCCCCACAAATAAAGCTTTCTTTTGGTGGTATTTGATCGCCCCTGCGGTTTTCTATTTTTTGCGCTATAAACAAAAATAGAGCGACAATTTTGAAAACAATGCAATATTTTTTGCTTTTTGCTATAATAAATATCCCCAAAAAATATATAAAAAAAACGTTTTTTTTTTCAGTTTAGGCCGATACGTATTCTTCTACATATTTTTGGTAAAAAAAAAATCACAATTAGCGATTATTGATTTTTATTGTGACTGCGATATTATGGCAGACACATCGGACATTTTTGACACATTTTTGGGACCATTGTCATTTATACAGCAATCAATGCTATTTAAATGCATTGATTCCTGTATAAATGACACATGCAGTGAAAGAGTTAACCACTAGGGGGAGGGGAGGGGTTATGGGCTGTGACGTGTGTGTGTGTGTTTTTTTTACATTAGGGGGCGGGGCTGATGTCTGACGTCATTGATCGGCTTTCCCGATGACCAGGAACAGCCGATCAATGACAGGCAGAGTAGGAAGCGCGGGGAGAGGTTTGTTTACACAGACCTCTCCTCATTCTTCAGCTCTGTGACCCGATCGCGGGACACCAGCGGCGATCGGGTCCGCTGGACGGGCAGGCAATTAAAGGGCCTCTGTGAGACTCGCTGGATCACAGATCCGAGTAAGGGGTCGATCCCGACCCCTTACCACGTGATCAGCTGTCAGCCAATGACAGCTGATCATGTGATATTAACCGAGCCGGTAATCAGCTTTTTTTCCTGCTCGCGCTGACAGCGCGAGGAGAAAAAAAAAAAGCTGATCACCGGCGGCAGTGAGAGGGACATCAGTCCCTCTCACTGCAATATGCCCAGGGTGCCCACATTTGCTAATTAAAGTGCCATCTGTCAGTGCCCCCAGTGCCATCTGTCAGTGCCCCCTGTCAGTGCCCACAGTGCCATATGTCAGTGCCCACAGTGCCAGTGCTGCACATCAGTGTCACCTACCAGTGCTCATCAGTGTCACCTACCAGTGCTCATCAGTGTCACCTACCAGTGCTCATCAGTGTCACCTACCAGTGCTCATCAGTGTCCCCTACCAGTGCCACCTATCAGTGCCCATCCGTGCCACCCATCCGTGCCCATCAGTGCCATCTTTGCTGTGCCCATCAGTACCGACTTATCTGTCCCCACCAGTGCAGCCTATCAGTGCCACCTAGTCAGCGCATATCAATGAAGCAGAAAAAGCCTGTAGGTAAAAAAAATATCTCCTAAACCTGTACGGTTTAGGAGATATTCCCTGTGCAATGTGCCGCTGACTGCAACGGCGCATGCGCACGGGGGATTCTCGGCTGAAAGGCCGGCAGAATCGGAACCCTGTTGGGAAGAAGTCTCCCGTGCGCATGCGGGGAGTGACGACATCGCGGCTCCAGCCACTCACAGCGCAGGAGTCGCGATACCTGGAAGACACGCCGAGGCAACATGTCAGCTACCTCGGCGTGGACCAGGTGAGTCGCCGATGCCTTGTTCTAAGGTAAGTATTTCATAATGAGCTAGTATGCGATGCATACTAGCTCATTATGCCTTTTCCCTTACAGGTGTGTTAAAAAAAAAAAAATTCAGCGGGTTTACTCCCGCTTTAAGGACCTGTGGGAAGATAGTGACGCACCCACTGATGCGTCGCTCTCCACCTCGGATACACAGGGTCCAACAGCTTCAAAAGAAAAACAAACGATTGCGCTGCAAACAATAATCAAGTGATGAAAACAGTGATTAAAACATATTGGTGTACCAGTTGGGTAGTGAACCTAAATGTACAATAAAAGCTGTTATGTAGTAGTGGTATTAATTCAAATAGTCCAAGGTAAAATGTTCTTTGGTATTGATCTTTGATTCCCAAATCAGTTGTATAATTCAACAAAAAAGGCAACTCCTAAAGCGTGGTTCAAAGTGACATCAATCCAATAAACACCAAAAGAAGTAGTGGTCTGGTAAGGAAAGGGTTAACACCTCCACCGATAAACACACTGACCCTTACCAGAGTGCGAGACCTCCTGTTACAGAGGTCTCACAAGCTTGTGGCTTAATCCCGGCCAGGGGCTCCAGAAAACAATGGCTGGTCACTCAGGATGCAGGACACACAGGCTCAAGACGGTCAAACGAATAACATGGAATAAAAAGGGAACTCCATTAATAAATAAAAAAGGGGGGTTTACACTTACAACTTACAACAAGTAGAAGGATAAAATTCAAATAGATAGCCGGCCGGCTCTAGTTTGCTGCCCGTCGCTTCCGGGTCTGCGTGGTTGTGTGGTGACGTCAGCACGCCGCTCCTCCCTACGCCGTTTCGTCACAGATGACGTCTTCAATGTTTTCCTCCTCAACTGTTTAAAAATAAATCAAAACATTTCCCAACACTTGGTAGCAATCCCAATATCTTGGCATTTGTACAGCAAGCCACCAAGGAGGTTAAGGAGATTGCCTAGTCCCAAATTGGCCCCGGCAATCTCCCCTTAACCCTTTAGGAACACCTTACAGACATTGCAGGAAAATGTTGATATAGTAATTAAACCAGCCGATAAGGGTGGGAAACTAGTGGTTATAAGGGCCGGTACTAGGGGTGGGCGGGAGGGGCATGTGCCCTGGGCGGGATGATTTATTGTGAGAAGAGGGCGCAGTTTGCTTGGTACAAGCCTTCCCATTCTGCAGCACATAACACAGGCAGAGAGCGGCTTTGTCCCTGTATGTAGATCATAGCACTTCCCCCGCCCCGCCCCCTGCCTGCACAGTGCACTGTACTAGCTCTTCAGCAACAGTAGAGTGGAGCAGGCAGGGCACATGAGGTTGGGAAGCTATCAGCACTTTCCTGATTCAGACTACATGCAAACAACTCTTTCTCTCCTGGACAGCGGCTTCTCTCCCCCCTCTCCACTCATTTCTATCACTCCTGCTTTATCTCTCACACTGTCCAATGCCTGTGGGAGATCACCCCCCCCCCCCCCCCCCCAGCCTCCTGTTATCTCTCCCTGCTGTATAGTGACCCCCTCACCTCCTGTGCCCTTCTCTCTGACCCCCTTCTCTCTACCTGCACAGCCAAACTTAGTGCTGTTCTCTCCCGTCCCTGTGCTGCTGAGACCTCCTCTACTCAGGTAACAGAAACAGGCTTCATATCACTGCTAATTGTTGTTTTAGATTCTTTTTTTTAGCAAGGGCCCATTCACCAGAGGTGCAAACATGCATCTCCCATGCAGGGCTGGCGTTTATCAGCACGGGGGGTACATAGGTGTTGTGCACATCCCTGCGTCAGCACCCCATTCATATCTACTGGGACATGAGACTGCATGGACACAGCCTCTGTATCCTAATATGACATTCAGGTGCAGGTCCCAATAGAAGTGAATGGGACGCTGGCACAGTGATATGCACGCAATGCCCGTTCATCTCTGTACTGATTAAAAAAAGAGCCCTGCACAGGACACACATGTCTGCTCCACATGTGAATGGGTCCTAAAGAACTCCTCCTATACATGGAGGCTTTCTGAGCTCCCCAGGCATAAGAAAACAGGAGCTACTAAACCTGGACATAGATGGATAAAAATGTAACTGGTCCAGCAAAGACCGGACAAGTTTCAATCCTTCTAGTCATTCCTTCTAAAGAGACATCAATTTAATGATGAACTTCTCTCCAACCAGCAGAAATGTTTCCTTAGATTTGCAGCACTGACATCGATGTCTCAGCAGAAAGGATTCCCTCATCCACCCTAGTTGTGTGGATTGGGGGGATCTATTTAATTTTTTTCGATCAGACGCTGACTGATAAAAAAATAAAAACGATCCATCTATGGCCAGCCTCCAGCTTACCATACGTTATACAATCTGATTGTACAATATATTTTGGCTCTACCACCAACTATGTAGTACAAAGGCCTGCCTGATTGGTTACTACTTAAATTAATTGTTTAGGTTGTCCATATATTACAAAGTTTTCGTAAATCTAAAGAAGATTGTGCAGAGATTGTACAATCAGATTGTATAGTGTATGCTATACCTACAGTATAGTGTTCTTGTGCATAAGTACTAACAGTGACAAATGTTTTCCCTGTTATCTTTATTCTCACCTATGCAGATTTGTTTGCCCAGGAGCTTTGTCTTTGAGTTCATTAAACACCCCGACACATTGTCTACAGCTGGTTACACACTAGGGTTCCACCAATACCTGTTTTGTACCAACAATAGCTCAAGTACTCACTGACACCAGTTGCCAATACCTTTGCGGTGTGGTTTGAGCCTATACAAAATGAATGGGCTTAAATCGCACTGTAAAGAATGAGATGTGATTTGAACAGAAATGTGGTGCGATTCCTGTCTGAATCACATGTGGTTTCCCGCACCACTCCTGTGTGAACCCAGACTGAAGTCTTTGTGACAAGATTGGATTCACACAGCAGAGGTGTATGAAACTGCATGTGATTCAGACAGGAATCGCACCACATTCCTGTTCAAATCACATGTGATTCTTTACAGTGCGATTTGAGCCCATTCATTTTGTATAAGCTCAAATCGCACAGAAAGTATTGGTTTTAGATATTGGAGCACTTGAACTAGTACAAGTACTCTTGCAAATGCTTAGTATCAGCAACGATACTGGTATCAGTGCCACCCTAGTACATGCCATTTGTTTTCCAGCAAGCTGAACATATTCCTGCATCCACTCAAAACAAAACACTGTCAGAATAAAATGATCAGTGCTGCAGCCCACAGATCATAGTTCTAGAGCACCATTTACAATCTTCAGAAATCCCCCCTGGGCAGCCAGGTTACTCATTATTGACCGCGAACCAAGCCGCCATCAAAGCGATGTAAATAGTAATACTGGTGCACTCTGCAACCATCACATGTGTTTTTGTGTGCCTCAAATGCGTCTACTAGCTCCGACCCCTGTGCTCTGCGACCGGGGGGGGGGGGGGGGGCGCATTTTGGCATCTTCGCCCTGGGCACTGGAATACCTTTTCCCACCACTGGTGGTTATGGATCGCACTCATTATGAACTTATGTGTCTACATTTTTTGTCCAAAAAATCGGGAATGGTACAAATCTCCCAAACAGTTGTTGATCATTACTGTCATGAGTATAGAAACATAATTCATAAGGCTTTCAAGAGACTTCATTAATAAACATACTTGGAACTTTCTGAATACAGGGGGTCCCCGGGTTACAAACATGATAGGGTCTGTAGGTTTGTTCTTAAGTTGAATCTGTTTGTAAGTCGGAACAGGTATATTTTTTTAAGTGTAGTTCCAGACAGAAAAACGATTTTTAAGCTTGTTGGATAGCATAGGGAAGGGTTGATACCCCTGTAATGTTTGTTTTGCTGTCTGTGCCCCTGTTCAGCAGATTTCACCTCACTTCCTGTCCCAATGACAATTGGATTTTGAAAATTTTGGGTTGTTGTGGAAACAAGCCTTGATAAAAAAAGCATCAGTGGAGGTACCTTTTTCCCATAATAACTCTTACAGGAGTGAATTTCCCTTCCTAGGGGTAGATTTCCTCTCACTTCCTGTTGTCTCCCTCCGTTTGTAAGTAGAAGTCGTTTGTAAGTCGGATGTTTGTAACTAGGGGACCCCCTGTATTAAGGACCCTAAAATTCCTACTTTCTGCGCTCTACCTAAAGTCCACAAATCTACCACTCACCCACGGGCTGCCCAATTATATCTGGGTGCGGATGTTTAACAGGAAATGCTAGCAGTTTGATAAATACCTATTTAAATCCTCATGTGTGATCTCTGTACTCATATGGGAAGGATACTATTGACCTTCCAAAAAATCATTGAGGAACTTGTCATTCCCAAGCAGGCATGGCTGGTAGCCATTGATGTGGAAAGTCTCTATAACGCAATCCTGCATGAGTTGGGGCTTCATGTTATAGCAGATCAATTATGGGAGTCTGACCATCCCACCTACCAATACAATGAGTTAGTACTGGATCTCCTTAGATTTATACCAGGGACGTGCGGTGAGGTCAGTGGCTGGTGATGCACTGGCTAGTATCAGAGCCAGATACACACAGGTTACATACGCCATTATTGTTAGCGCAAGAGCAATAATTCTAGCACTAGAACTCCTCTGTAACTCTAAACATGTGATCTGTAAAAATATTTAAATCAACGTCTATGGAGATTTTTAAGTATTGAAGTTTGGGGCCATTCCATGAGTGTTGTGCAATTTTAAAGCGTGACATGTTAGCGTGACATGTTAATTGGCATAACATCATCTTTAACATTATACAAAAATATTGGGTAATCTTTAGTGTTTTTTTTTTTTTTTTTATATTCATGAAACATTTTTTTCCCCTAAAAAAGCGTTTGAAAAATTGCTGCGCAAATACTGTGTAGCATAAAAAGTTGCAATGACCACCATTTTATTCCCTAGGGTGTCTGCTAAAACAATATATATGATGTTTGGGGGTTCTGAGTCATTTTCCAGCAAAAAAAATTATGATTATTGCATGTAGGAGAGAAGTGTCAGGATTGGCCTGGGGTTGATTACCATAAGTAATATACAAATAATTATTATATATTATTTTTAAGGTAATTTGCTATATTTTTAAAAACTATACTAAAGCAGGTGGCTTAACAGACAAATTACTAAAGTTTGAAGTTATAACTTCAAACTAGTCATTTCACAGTAAATAGATAAATAATAAATTATTTTCCTGTCGCATCATGGCAGCATACACATATGGGTTGTGGCTCCGCCCCCACAACCTGATAGGACCGCGTAGCTATTAAACCTTGAGAGGGCCCCCGCCCCCACATTCTCCTTTTTTTCCTCACCTGATCAGGACTGAAATCTCAAGGTATCCCTTACCGTTTGACGCCCCAGCCAGGTTCAGCCTCGCCTGGGTGGAAGTCCTTCCTGTACAGCCTCTAAATGAGCTATATGGTTGGAGCCCCATTCTGGTGGTCTGGGGGGGCATATTTCAGCCTCTCCTGGGTGGAAGTCCTTCCTGTACAGCCTCTAAATGAGCTATATGGTTGGAGCCCCATTCTGGTGGTGCAGGCTTCTCAAAGAAAGCTTTAAACAAGCTTTGACTTAAGTGACAGCGTTTCCTTTGTTTTCTATATGCCTTTTACTTCTTTCTTTGTGTTATGGGCGTTTGCCATTTCCAAGATGGCTGCAACAGTGCAAGTATACTCTGAGCATGAGAGGCAGGAAGTGATGCGGCCTCTGTGTTTCCTGGCTAGAGCTTTCCAGGTTGGTGATCTGAACAGGCTCAGGCACTGATATCATCACTAGTAACAAATGGTGGAGCTCTCTACTCATGCATGCTGGATGCTTATGTGGTCATTGTTTGCAGGTATGTTTCCCTTTTTATGGCCTTCACCTGTGTTTTTTCCCCATCTCCTTTTCAATGCTTGCTCTGGGTCACTGTGTTAGGGCTTGGTTTCCACTAGTGCGACTTGTTACTGCAAAGTCGCATGACAAGCCGTACCCCATGATTTACAACTAGTACCGTTCATTTATATCTGTGTTCATAGATCTTAAAGTGGAGTTCCACCCACTTTTACTACTCTTCAGCATCCCTCACTAAACTGTGCACTGTAAACAAATTGGATATTTTTTTTATTTTTTTTTCAGCACAGACTGTATATCTGCTGTATTCATTTTTCACTTCCTCCTCCCTGGCCGCGGCCCATCGCATCATTTCCTGTTTGCAATGCCTCCTGGGAAGGGGCAGCAACTTCCTCTCAAACTGCCGTTGCTATGGAAACCTGACCTGAAACCTATTACACTGCTTATGCTGCACTGAGCATGTACGAGATCTGCAAGGATGAGATCCAGGAAGAAATACAGTCTGGCTTCAGATGCCCACACTTAAGATGGCCACGGCCTGCTGCAAGTTTATAAAATAACAAACTACTGCTAAAAACTAACAAAACAGACCTTAGTTTACAGAGTAACTTTACTAGAATACATTAAGCTTGTGTATTATAGGGGTATTTTTATCTAAAAAGTATAATTTTGGCCGGAACACCGCTTTAAGAATATAACAGGCATTGTTCCAAGTTGCATCAAAATTGCAGCAAATCATGCGACTTTCAGGTCGCAGTAGTGGAGACTTAGCAATATCCTGTTCTTCATTTTAATCTGCTGCTTTGCTCTGTTCCTATGGGGAACTCTGTCCAGTCAGACCACCCATTAAGGTATAGGGATTAGGTAAGTAGTGAAGATTGAGAAAGAGAGCCAATATCTATAGTCCTGTAAGGACTACAAGAGGAGGGAGCCTTCTGACGGTCAAGACAAGTCACCATCTAAGAACAGACATCGAGGCAATGTTGATTAAATCTCATCACCTCACCCATCATTATCATTGCTCCCCGTTTACAAACATCACAAATTACAAGCACTAATAGTCGCTGCATTTGTGGAAAGTCATTGCCTGCCAAGCTAGTGTGTCAAATTAACAAGCACTATACAGCTGTGCAAGGACCTCAAGATGAAGAGCCTGCTAAAGCCAGAACAGTCACCGTTCAAAGCGCAGACATAAAGGCAAGATTGATCAATGTCATCATCTCACCTCTCATTTTGTTTGCTCCCCGTTTACAAACACCACAGATTACCAGACCTGATGGTCTCTGCATTCGTGGTGAAAAGTCATTGCTTGACAAGCTACAGTGCATAAATTGGATAGCGCTTCCAACCAGAACTACCAGCCCTAATAATCGCTGCATTTGTTGTGGAAAGTCATTGCCCGCCAAGCTAGTGTGTCAAATGAACAAGCACTATACAGCCCTGCAAGGACCTCAAGATGAAGAGAGCCTGCTAAAGCCAGAACAGTCACCATTTTATAAAGGGCAGACATATAGGCAAGATTGATCAATGTCATCATTTCACCTCTCATTTTGTTTGCTCCCCGTTTACAAACACCACAAATTACCAGCCTACCTTAATGGTTGCTGCATTTGTGGTGGAAAGTCATTGCTTGATAAGCTACAGTGCATAAATTGCATAGCGCTTCCAACCAGAACCAGTAGGTGGTGTCCAAATACGAAAGCTTGCACAAGCTTTGAAGATTGCCCAATAGAGACTTTTTTTGCAGGGGCAGCTAAGGACACAATTGCCTGGGTTGAAGTGGAGGAAACTCTCCACAAGGTTAAAAAGTACTAATTTCCTTCACTTAACAACTGGAAGAGTTAATCCAGGAATAATTGAAAAAGGTAAGAGAAAAAATGCCCTCCTAAACAGGCTATCCACTGTATACCCTGAAAAAGCTAGAGGTCAACCTGCTGCAGTCTACTCCAATGATGGATGCATCATGAATGTAGCTGGCAAGACATGTCACATTCAAGGAGGCTCTAATCTGAAAATTAGATCTAGATCTGAAGTGCTCCTACATACTGTAGCATCTGCAGGTACTGGCACATCAGCAATAACCAACCCATGTGCTGAATGAGTCTAATGGGAGTGGTTTCAGAATTGTCAACCAGCTGGGAAAGTGGCAGGGTCTGCATCCCTATTGGGAATATCTTATCAAAAATTTTTTTTTTTATTGCAGTGGATGCCAAAAAATCTGACTTATCTTGACGCAGACTTCTGGGAAAATCAGTGAAACCAGTCATACAAACAGGAAAATTGCAGCCCTGCAGATTAAAAAAGTGGAGTAACCCTTTAAATAAGCCCGTCTGGAAAAAGTAAAGAGACAAGGCGGTAACGGCTTTGTAGGAGCTGGAATTGGCGGCATACTCTGTGGTGAATGTTTCAGACGTCAATTGATGTTTTTCAAGAGCAGTGTTCACCACGGTCACGGCAAGGAGTGCATTATGGCTGAAGCCATGGTTGGTCGATCCCGCAAAAAAAAAAAAAAAATGGTGTAAGACACCAGAACATGGATCCAATCTATTCGGGAGTAGACAGGATATAGCCATCTCAAGGGTGACCATTAGAGGGTCAGGGCGAATATCATCTGACAAAAAAACAGAAAACTCAAAGGTCCAGCATAAAGGTGGCGACTCCCAAGTAGACACCAGGAGGCACAATCCTACGGAGGGGGAAAAGATTAGTAAACTAACTGGAGTTAGTACCCAATCTTCATTATTGAAGTCCCTTCTAAGGGTGCACTAATCCAGGGGGTGCCTGTGCAAAGCTTTATGCACACACCTGGAGGGAAAACCTTCAGGATCAGTGGGCCATATCAGCTATATTGGCGTGACATTGGTGGAAGTTCAGGGGAGGTCCGCCTTTCTAGTTACAATAATTTTTTATCAAAAAAGTATAACATGAAAACTCACCCATGCAGGGGGATAATTCAATGAGCATAACGACCATATAACATTGACAGGTGGGAAGTCCACCTTTCAATCTCTTCCAGTCAGCCAGGCTACCAGAGTTGATGGAAAAGTAAAAAAATTCTGTTCCAGTTTGTAGCTGGATCGAAAAAATAAATAAATAAATAAAAAATAAAAAAAACAAGCAATCGTTAAGGTTCTGGATAACCAGAGATGAGGATTTGGTTCCCCTCTGTTCCTAGAAAAATAAAAAAATAATTTTTTTACAAGCAGCACAGGAAGTTAGAGTTGTGCAAGATGGGAAACCTCCAATCAATTATAATATTCATAAATCTGGGAGGCAGGATTCTCCTGTAGGTTTATCAGACACCTACTTGTCCCAATTCATCCTCCATTCCTTTACCAGTGAGTTCCTCCCCTTCGGTCTGTACATCTCCCCCAGGGCATTCACAAAGGTCTTACTGTCTGCAATAGCGACAGGAAAAATTCAGTAGAACTGAAACAAGGTAATTTCCATCCTCTGACAGAGAAAGCCAAAGGTGCATTGGGAGTGAAGTCTCTTCCAACCGAACAATGCCGGAGTATCCTTGGTTTTTCGTAACTGACCAATTGTTTTCAGACGGAACATTATGACATCAGACCCCACCTAGAAAGGTTATGGGATGTTAAGCTTATGAGGAATAGTATTGCATTTTCTTCAACCGAGTAGTGTTCAAAGCACTTCTGTCATTCACTCCTTTTTTAGCAAGAGCAGCAAGATTTGTATTATGCCTAGACAACAGTGGAAGGGTAGAATCCTTAGGCTGTCAGCGGAGCTTCCTGTATCAATAATTGCAAATATACAATTTTTGGCTTGGGAGGCTCTAGTGTCTCTCTCTCCTGCTCTTAATCATTGAATCACCAGTGCTTCCAGTAATGACGGATTCTCTCTCTCATGGAGAGTTTTTTTCCATCCAGCTCCAAGAGACTACTTTTGATGGCATGGAAGTTGAGAGGCAGTGGCTACCAGGTCAATTATGCATAGTGAAGGTAGTGCCTACCTTGTCAATCCAGAGATCTTCATGAATAAGATTTACCTAAGACTATGGGAAAATTATACAGATCTCACACAGCGAAGCGTGGAGTCCTTTATCACCTAAACCAGCCAAGGTTCCACAGTTCTTACAACTGGGGCTAATCAGGGGCATAGGTTCAAATATGTTTAAAAGCTCAAAGTTCGGCTTTGTCTGCACTTGCAGAGGTCTAAGGAGTCCTTACCCTTTAATGATGCAATTCTTAAAAGGCTTGCATGAAGTTATAGGCCTCACAGGAAACCATTTGTTCCCTATGTGGAACTTGCTTATGGTCCCCATTTCCATCAAGGCCTCATTTCTATCCTACAGAATTGACTACACTCTGCAACCCTAAATACCATATTTCTGGTTGCTACAACCTCTGTGAAGGATGTCAGAACTGCAGGCTTTGTACTCAAGGAGCCTCACTTAACATTATACCTGGACAGAACAGAATGGTCCTAAAAATCCAGACTGCTTTTATCCATGGGGTGTCTTTCTCCTTCCAATTTAACCAGGAAGTAAATTTGCTGTCTTTTCTTGGTTGAGTGAGAGAACCACATCCCCTGGATGTTGAGCCAAGGCTGGTGGCCTGTTGGCAGCTACCTTCTCACTTAGGAAAGCTGAAATATGTTCTCGGTTCCAGCGTGGCCTAAGGCAGGGTCAGTCAGCATCAAATGCTCAGTCACCTCCTAGATTAAGACAACTAAAAGAGCCTACTCTTCAAGGCCTTCCCATTTCGGAGGTCTTCAGGGCACATTCCACGAGGGCAGTGGCGACCTCCTGGGCGGCTTTCTGCAGGGTCTCATCGGAAACTATCTGTAAAGCAGCCACTTGGTCTTCGAAAAGCACCTTTATGTCACACTACAAGGTGGACGCCGCCAGGCTGTCCACGACAAAATTTGGAAGGGCAATCATACAGTCCAATTCCTTGTAAATAAACCTTGTTTTGCTCAGCCCCACCCAGTTTGCGAGTTATTCCCCATATGTGTATGCTGCCATGATGTGACAGGAAAACGGAAAATTGTATACTTACCTTCCGTAATTTTCCTTTCCTGTTGCATCACATGGCAGCATACAAATACCCACCCGCTGAGGTGAGGTATCTGGATACTGAGAATGTGGGGGCGGGGGCCCTCTCAAGGTTTAATAGCTACGCGGTCCTATCAGGTTGTGGGGGCGGAGCCACAACCCATATGTGTATGCTGCCATGTGATGCAACAGGAAAGGAAAATTACGGAAGGTAAGTATACAATTTTCCGTTTTCTTCTAACATATAGCATAATATATGATTGTCCTTCTCAAAGCTGTCCGCTCAGCTGCCGGCTAATCCTATCTCTCCACAGTGACTAACCTGTTGATGATATCCTGCTAGTCAGTCCTGCCTACTCAAGCCGTCCAGTCCAGATGATCTCTGCCTTTGCCTTGGTCACATCTCTAGAGTAGGGATGAGCCGAACACCCCCGGGTTTGGTTCGCACCAGAACCTGCGAACGGACCGAAAGTTCTCACGAACGTTAGAACCCTATTAGTTACAATGGACGCGAACGTTCAAAATCTAAAGTGATAATTATAACGGCCAATATGCATGTTATTGTCATAAAAAAGGTTCGGGGACCCGGGTCCTGCCCCAGGGGACATGTATCAATCCAAAAAGAAGTTTTAAAAACTGACGTTTTTTCTGGAGCAGTCATTTTAATGATGCATAAAGTGAAAAAAAAAAACAGTGAAATATTCCTTTAAATATGGTACCTGGGGGGTGTCTAAAGTATGCCTGTGAAGTGGCATGTGTTTCCCGTGTTTAGAACTGTCCCTTGCACAAAATGACATTTGTAAAGGGGGAAAAAAAAGAAGCCATTTAAAACTGCTTGCGGCTTTAATGTCATGTCTTGTCCTGGCAATATGGATGAAAATCTTTGAGAAAAATGGCATGGCTACCACATCTCCCCCCCCCCCACCCCAGCCCATTACCAGCCCCTTTGGGTCTTGTATGGATATTAAGGGGAACCCCGCACCCAAAATAAAACCCTATACCTACAACCCTATATACTCTGAACAGCAGTATACAGGCGGTGCAAACAAGACAGGGACTGTAGGTTTGTTCTTAAGTAGAATCTGTTTGTAATTTTGAACAGGTAAAATTTTAAGTGTAGCTCAATCCAAAAAAATAAATGTTTACGCTTTTTGGAGAACAATTACGAAGGGTTATTACCCCTGTAACATTTGTTTTGCTGTCTGTGCACCTGTTCAGAACATTTCACCTCACTTTCTGTCCCAATGACACATGTTTTTGGAAAAGTGTGGTTTTTATTAAAACAAGGATTGGTGATAAAGCATCAGTAGAGAGGAGATACCTTTTTTCCCAAATTAAATCTAACAGGATAGAATTTTCCTTCCTATTGGTAGATTTCCTCTCACCTCCTGTTTTCTCCTTCCGTTTGCAAGTAGGAGTCGTTTCTAAGTTGGATGTTTGAAAGTAGGGGCCTGCCGTATATACTCTGCAGAAATTTGCCCCATTAGATGTTGGTGTTGCCACAACACTGTAAGCCCTTACAGTTACTCTTGGTGGGTGCTGGAACACCCTGCTGTGAACTATTATATCAGGAATTGTAATTACATGCCATTGTTGAACAGTGTTAGGAAAAATTGGGCCTTTGGTGGTGCTGGTGCTACAACACTGTAAGCCCTCAGTTACACTTGGTGGGCGCAGGAATGGGCCCTGCTGTGAATTATTAGATCAAGAATTGTAATTCAAAATAAACTGGCCCTCCTACTATTCCACACCACCACTGCGCACAAAGAAAAATTATTTAAAACACCTATGTGTATATAAATAAACTAAGCAGCTACTTAAATAGATAAATAATGTAAAGTGATTTTAAATGAATAAAACAGCAGCGCTAATAATCAGTGTCTGTGAATAAACTAAATATTTAACCTGTGTAGACAATACTGAAAAATAATCACCTATATACATAAAGTGAAAAATTAAAGTGAAGTGTGATTGTATATTTCTTGCAGGTGTCCAAATAAGGAAAACAAATCCAAACAAAAGTCCATAAACTGTTACTTGTAGTGATAATGTTTCAAAAAGTGACAGAAAAAAGTGAATGAAAAATCTTGAAGCAAATAAAGTTTTGAAGTGTCTTTAAACAAAGTTCTTGAAGTGACTTGAAAAAATATCTTCCACCACACCCCCTGTGTTCAGTGCTACCGCACGCTAAGGAAACGCACTCACCAGTAGTATATGCCTTGCACTCTCATGCTCGGCCAACTCGCTTAATAGCTCCACATGGGTCACAGATGGGGTTCCCAATGATTAAGTCACTTCGACGAAACATGTCTGGGTATGGTTACATGGCAACTGTGAGGAGCATTTAACATTCAACGTTCCAGTTACTGGGTGTGCTGTGCCATTTGAAGTGAAAGAGAAAGGAGACCGCATGGAGGGTGAGACATATTGGTATTAACGCCGGGTCCGCCGAGACCATAATATATCGGGTCACCACTGCTGGGTCCTTGTTTCCTGTTGAAAAGATTATGCTGAAGTGCCTTATTTTTATATGAAGGATGTGAGTACAATGGTTGAGGAATTTTGTGTGCTGTTGAAATAAATGGTTTACTCTACTTCACTATTGGAAGCATCTCTTTTTTCCTTATATGTGGAGTGCAGTTATCTAACATTCTGTCTGGATCCATCTGTGACCCATGTGGAGCCATTAAGCGAGTTGGCCGAGCATGAGAGTGCAAGGCATATACTGCTGGTGAGTGCGTTTCCTTAGGGTGCGGTAGCACTGAACACAGGTGGTGTGGTGGAAGATATTTTTTCAAGTCACTTCAAGAACTTTGTTTAAAGACACTTCAAAACTTTATTTGCTTCAAGATTTTTCATTCACTTTTTTCTGTCACTTTTTGAAACATTATCACTACAAGTAACAGTTTATGGACTTTTGTTTGGATTTGTTTTCCTTATTTGGACACCTGCAAGAAATATACAATCACACTTCACTTTAATTTTTCACTTTATGTATATAGGTGATTAATTGTGTGTTGTTTTTTTAGCACTGTTTATACAGGGTGATTATTTTTCAGTATTGTCTACACAGGTTAAATATTTAGTTTATTCAGACACTGTGATTATTAGTGATGCTGTTTTATTCATTTAAAATCCCTTTACAAGAATTGTAATTGCATGCACCTGTTGAACAGGGGCAGAAAAATTGGGCCTTTGGTAGTGGACGGTGTTGCCTCAACACTGTAAGCCCTCACAGTTACTAACTCCTGCAGATGGCTGGATTAGATGAAACCAGGGCAGAAGGGCAGATACAGGTGCAGGTTGTATACTGTGCTGTGCTGCACTCACACAACACAATTACTAACTCCTGCAGATGGCTGGATTAGATGACAACAGGGCAGAAGGGCAGATACAGGTTCAGGTTGTATACTGTGCTGTGCTGCACTCACACAACACAATTACTAACTCCTGCAGATGGTTGGATTAGATGACACCAGGGCAAAATGGCAGATACAGGTGCAGGTTGTATACTGTGCTGTGCTAGACTCACACAGCACACACACTAACTCCTGTAGATGGCTGTATTGGTAGAGAACAGCACTTTCCCCACACGCAAATGCCTGAGAAGAACACACTATCCCTGCCTATTTTTTTCCTCTTTCCCTACACTTTCCCCACACAGAAATGATTGAAACATAGTTTAGACTGTCCCTACCTATCAATCCTCTATCCCTCAACGCCGGAACACACTACACGAGGCCACCGGCGCGGCGGCCTTATATAGCGTGGGGCGTGTACTAAACCCCCTGAGCTATAATTGGCCACAGGCATCCTGCCTGTGGCCAATTATTGCTCTCCTCGCTGCTAGCTCTATGATTGGCCAAGCATGCGGGGTCACAGTGCATGCTTGGCCAATCATCAGCCAGCAATTCACTGCGACTGGCGCAGTGCATCGTGGACCGTTCGCATCACACATATTTGATGCGAACGGCCCTCAGAATTCTGAACTCGACGAGCGGACGAACGGCCGATGTTCGATTCGAACATGGGTTTGAATCGAACACCGGGCCCATCCCTACTCTAGAGATGTTCCTGTTAAAGACTTGTTTGGCTGACATTCCTTCTGGCTCCAGATCCTGCTTGCTGTTCTACTGCGCTCATCTCTGGCTCCCTGACGTTTTGGCTTGTCTGACTATCCGTTCCGGTTTCTGAACTCTGGCTATGTTTTGACTATGTTTACTCTGTTTACCTTTTTTTATTATCATTAATAACAAGTGTGATTTACTGTACTTCTGTCTCTTCAGTCTGTTTCATGGTTTCAGACAATAGGCGAAGGCCATGAATTCAGAAGATGCAGTCAATCCACTTGTTGAAAAAAACATTTTCAGATTGGATGAGCAGGATCACTGCATGGATCAGTTTGCCATGGCGTTACAAAAGCTCCTGAGTCACACGGCTCACCTGGAATCTCCCACTGTGGCTGCTCCGGTACAACCTGTGTTGCAGGCTGTCCAGTCTCTGTGCAGGCACCTGCCTCGAGTATTTCCTCTATAAGAGGTATGTCTGGTTCCGCTCTGCTTTTCCAGCGATTTGGGGGCGATCCAGTCCAATGCAGAGGGTTTCTCAACCAGATTGAGATATACTTTAAGATGCTTTCCCACGGACAGAAGCAAAGTGGGTTTCTTGATATCTTTGCTTTCTGAGAGAGCCTTGGCCTTGGCAAACACTCTATGGGAGATGCAAAAACCTGTTGTCTTGAGTTATCCTGAGTTTGTGACTTCTTTTAAAAGGGTATTTTACATTCCCGCAGGCTCCGCTTTTGCTGCCAAGTGCCTCATGTCCATCAGAGTACAAGAACAGTTGCCTATTACGCCATTGAATTCCATACTCTGGCAGCAGAGGTTGCTTGGAACAATGAGGCCCACGTGGCTGCTTTTTCTCATGGTCTCTCGGATACCATCAAGCATGAGATAGCAGCCCAAGATATACCTAGTGAGCTGTAGAAGTTAATCACGTTTGCCATCCTCATTGACTCCAGACTCAGAGAAAGACTCCCTTTTTAAGGAGCGCTAGCGGAAGTCTCCTGTACATTTTTCTCCAAACTTTGCCCCACCCTTGCCTCCCTCACCTCCCATGCCTCCTGGCACCGAGTCGGTCTGTGAAGATGAACCCATGCACTTGGGCTTCATGCGTCTCTCTGCGATTAAGAGAACCCTTAGGAGGGAGAGATGGTGCCTTTATTGTGGCCAGGCAGGTAATTTTTTGAAGTCTTGTCCTACCCGTCCAGGGAACGCCCGAACTTTGAGGTCCTGTCACGGACAGACCTTAGGTGGCGTTGTTTCGTTTCCAGTTATCCAGAAGGATAAGCCCCTGGTTTAGGTTACCCTTTATTGGGCTGAGTCGTCCGTCGAGATACAGGCTCTAATCGACTCTGGGGCTGCAGGCCTGTTCATTGATGCTGCCATTGTATTGAAGCACTTTATTCCACTGCAGCTGCGTGACACTCCACTTGCCTATAGTCCACAATTGTACTTAATGTCTTATCTTTTTTTTTCAACAAAGAAAATGCGGGCGCCGGCAGGGGAGGAGGAAGGGTGGATAAATCCTTTTTCTAGGTTATCATCAATGTACTGCCGCGATGTTTCAAGTTCAGTTTCAGAAAGGGGAAACATGTGGCCGAAAGGTATCTCAGCCCTCAGAGAGCAGCTCAATCGGACCAGCAGCCTACCTGGACTTGAAAGATGTCTAGGAATTCCAGGTAGGCTGCTAGTATATTGTGGTCCACACTGGGTGTTGGTAGAACTGTCAAGTCTCTAGATTCAGGAACAAGGCAATGCTGCTGGCAGTAGGAAGAAGTGAAGAGTACTTCCTTCTTGGACCAATAAATCGGAGTGCTGTGAATCTGCAGCCACGGGACCCCCAGAATGACAGGGAACATAGGAGAGCTCAGGACATAAAAACATATAAACTGGTGGTAAAGATAGGTTCCGTTTCTTGCGTAACAGGTCCGAAACTAGGCATTGAGCCATCAGCCAGACTGTCGGTCTTTGCCTTTTGCGCTGGAAAGGAATAGGGAGTCTTTTTGCCAGGGTCAGATCCAAGAAACAGCTACATGCCCCAGTGTCAAGTATAGCCTGAAGCTGTACTTCCTCTCCCACCACCTGTAATGAGATAGGGAGGACAATATGAGTTTGGGAAGACCCGAAAATCTGGAAGTAGACTGGAGTGGAATTTCTCATCTGAAGTCAATGCTGGACGGACCAAGCCAATCTGAATGGGTTCGGCTTCAGGTACGGGTACAATAGGAGGCATAGGTGCTGATGTAGGCAGAGCTTTAGGCAGTACCCAGGTGGGACAAAAGTTTTGAGCACCTTCAGACTGGCGTTCCTGCAGGCGTCTGTCTAGCTGGATAGCCAATTGGATGAGACCTTCTAGAGTTGAGTGGGTTTCCACTCTTGCCAACTCATCTTTGAGGGGTTCAGACAATCCCAGCCGATACTGGTATCTCAGGGTTGCCTCATTCCATCCTGTGTCTGCGGACCATTTGCGGAATTCCACTGTGTAATCTTCCACAGGGTGCCTACCCTGTTGCAGAGTAGCTTCAGCAGTGGCCACATGCTGGGGGTCATCATATAATTGTGCCATGGTTTTCAAAAACAGGTCTACAGAATTAATGACTGTACTCTTCTTCTCCAATAAGCCATGGGTCCATGAGTCCGTGGTTGCAGAGCCAAGTACAGGAAAAGATCTGATCTGAATTTCTTTCCTTCTCCAGAAAATCATTCCGGTGTTGGCACTCGTGGTTCTGGAGTGGGTACCATCACAGTAGGAGTAGCCATGGTGTGTTCTTGGGCAAGAGCAGCAGCGTAAAAACTGGTGGAGGATGAGCCTTGATCTGTGGAAGCAGGTGTCACTGACAGGTGTTGCAGACGGCCCTCTAATTGGAAGTAACCTTCCTGAAGTCTTTGGACAGCCTGGGTGAGGGGCGTGACTTGTTGACATAAGGCTTCCAGCGGGGAGACACCTCCGTCTGCCTCAGACATGGCTGGTTTATACTGTCAGGAAGGTATGAGGCCGAGATGAGAGTTGCAGTCGAGTGCAGCACACCCCTGGAGGTGACATGGGGCACGCGCGTTCGCCTGTTCATGGCGAGAGAAAGTAATGATCAAATACTTTTACAACTAGAAACTCGTTATATTCATTTTCTTAAAGCAACCACATCTCCTGGTCTAAATTAAACATTAAAGTGGATGTAAACCCCCAAAAAATGTTTTTAATTAAGGCTTGCACCTTGTACAGTATAGGATTTCATGTTATCTGTGCCCAGTCTTGCCGTGAAGAGTTAATCCAGCTGTAAACAGTCCTCTTATCTTTTTTCAGTGAGGTAAAAATAGACAGAGAAATAGGAGTCTGTTTCTCCCCCTTGATGTGAGTGACAGGTGATTTACATATCTTATGTACGAGCCTGAGAGAGACATTCAATGTACTTCAGATCCCCTCCTTCTTTCTTATCAAGCTCTCCCAGGATTGGTTGCTCCACACCTCAGCATGATTGGGCATGCTGAAGTCATGTGGTGACTTTTCTGGGTTTTGACTGGATGTTACATAGTAGTTGAGGTTGAAAAAAGACACAAGTCCAAGTCCAACCTAGTGTGTATCCCTGTATGTTGTGGTTGTTCAGGTGCTTATCTAATAGTTTTTTTGAAATTATCGTTGCTCCCATGATGTTAGTGATCATAGCAGAAGTTCAGTGTAAGAAATGCACAGGAGAAAATGCATGTTGACAAGGGGAGTGTAGAGGTGGGCAGGGAGTCTACTGACATCACGACTCCACCCACCAAGCTCTGGACAACAGACCCACCCACAGAATCTGCAGTTTTTTGGGTCTCAGACAGAGGGGAGACATTTGACAGGTAAGGATACATGCAGGAGGCATGTATATCCCTATAGATAATCACTATGGCAGTAGATTAGAAAGGACGAGAGTGGGTTTACATCCACTAAGCTTTAAACCATTTTTATAAAACCAATTTTCTTCATCCCTTTCTTTCCTTTTTCCCCTTCCTTGTCCTACATGTATGGGCAATTTATTGATTAACCACTTAAGGATCGGAAGGATTTACCCCCTTAATAACCAGGCCATTTTTAGCGATACGGCACTGCATTATTTTAGCTGACAATTGCGCGGTCAGCGATGCTATATCCAAATACAATTGATCTCCTTTTTCTTTCCCCACAAATAGAGCTTTCTTTTGGAGGTATTTGATCACCTCTGCGGTTAACCAAAAATTGCTATAACCAAAAAGACTGACAATTTTGAAAAAATAAATAATTCTCTGTTATAAAAAAAATACCCGCTGGCCAATCGGCACGCACGCCCCCACAATAAGCCATGAACAAGCCCAAAGTACAGTTACCGCGATTCGCAAAGCCGAGCCAACCTGCCGCAGTATAACTACGGGTATAACTACGGCGGCTGGTCGACAAGGGGTTAATGTACTCTGTTTATGAATGTGTTTGGTCATTTTCATCTTTAGCTTCTCCCCCCCCGCTTCCTCTCTCTTTATAATAGATCATTTCTATATATCAGTCAGGGATTCCTTGTCCGATGCCTGGCCACTTTGGACACTTGGGAGACCATACGGATGCCCAGGGCATTTCTTCCAAGGATTATCCCCCTTTACCCCCCGGTGGATGGCATTCCATCGTGCCGCTGTGTGCCTGCATCCCCCCCCTTACCTACTACCTCTTGAGTAGGGATGGGCCCGGTGTTCGATTCAAACCCATGTTCGAATCGAACATCGGCCGTTCGTCCGCTTGTCGAGGGCAGAACTCTGAGGGCCGTTCGCATCAAATTCGTGTGATGCGAACGGTCCACAATGCACTGCGCCAGTCGCAGTGCATTGCTGGCTGATGATTGGCCAAGCATGCACTGTGACCCCGCATGCTTGGCCAATCATAGAGCCAGCGGCGAGGAGAGTAATTGGCCACAGGCAGGATGCCTGTGGCCAATTATAGCTCAGGGGGTTTAGAACACGCCCCCCACACTATATAAGGCTGCCGCGCCAGCGGCCTTGTGTAGTGTGTTCCGGCTTAAGGAAGAGTGATAGTGTACTGTACATGTACACAGTGTATTTGAATCATTTCTTTGTGGGGAAATTCTAGGGAAAGCGGAAAAATAAGCAGGGTTAGTGTATTCTTCTCAGCCTTTGCTTGTGGGGAAAGTGTAGGGATAGAGGAAAAATAGGCAGGGATAGTGTGTTCTTCTTAGTGCTGTTCTCTACCAATCCAGCCATCTGCTGGTGTGTGTGTGCTGTGTGAGTATAGCACAGCAGTACACACTAAACCACCTTACCCTGTATCTGTCCTGTTCTCTACCAATCCAGCCATCTGCAGGAGTTGGTGTGTGTGTGTGTGTGTGTGCTGTGTGAGTATAGCACAGCACACTAAACCACCTTACCCTGTATCTGCCCTGTTCTCTACCAATCCAGCCATCTGCAGGAGTTAGTGTGTGTGTGCTGTGTGAGTATAGCACAGCACACTAAACCACCTCACCCTGTATCTGCCCTTTCTGCCCTGTTGTCATCTAAGGTAGCCATCTGCAGGAGTTAGTGTGTGTGTGTGCTGTGTGACTCCAGCACAATATACACTACCCATTACAATGTCTGGAAGACCAACAAGGAGAGGTAGACAGTCACGAGCCAAGAAAACAGGGCAAGCAGGCTCTGTGTCTAGAGACAACAGTGCTGGTCGTGGACGCGGTGCATCGTCATCCACACGTGGCCATGGGACCAGCTTGTCCTTATTTTCGGCAGCTGGACATGTTGAGCCGCATCACGCCGAAGGCTTGGTTGAGTGGATAACCACTGATTGAGTGGATAAGCTCTCTCACCCAGGCTCAGGGTACTGGCAAAGCAGCTGGCAACGCATACTCAATGTCATCAGGCACCCCTTCCCTAGACCCACCATGTCCTCCTGAGGAGTCCCCCGAACTGTTTGAGCACAGTGTTGGGTACATGCTCTAGGAGGATGCCCAGAGTTTTGAAGGCTCCGATGATGATACCCAGCTAGAGGAAGGCAGTAGCGTGAGCGCAGAGAGGGGATGCTCAAGGACAGCAATCTGGCAGTCATGTTCCACCAGCTGCAGGTTACTGCCAGGTTTGCTCCAGTGGTGAAGAGGGAGGGGATGATGAGGTCACTGATGCCACGTGGGTGCCTGAACGGAGAGAGGAGGAGGAGGCAGGATGCCCTCCGGGGGCCAGCTTGAGGCCAGCACACCAACTGAATCACACCGCAGAGCTCCGCCTGTGCAGGGCGCTGCCTCTGCACGTTATTACAAAAGTTCTTTGGTGTGGGCCTTTTTTGAGACGAGTGCATCAGATCGCACCGCTGTTATTTGCAACATATGTCTCAAGCGTATCTCGCGTGGCCAAAACATCAGCCGCTTGGGCACCACAAGCATGACCAGACTTATGTTGACCTGCCATGCAGCTCGTTGGCAAGCGCACCTTAAAGACCCACACCAAAGAACTAAAGCGGACCTCTCCTTGCTCCTCATCAGCTGGGATCTCCAACCCCACTATACCTTCAGTCCTCTCTGAAAGTTGCACTGAGAGGAATGAAGGTGAAGAATTAGGTGTGTCACAGCCAAGTACTTGCAGGCACTCTGCTAGCAGTACACCGACGTCCGATTGTACCAGGCAAATTTCCCTGCCCCTGCTGCTGGACCGTCAAAAGAAGTTTACTCCCAGCCATCCACATGCCCAGTGGTTGAATGCTAGCTTGGCTAAGTTGCTAGCACTTCAACTGCTGCCTTTTCAGTTGGTAGAGCATTTCAAGATGGAATCCCTGAGCACAGTAGTTCTGTCAGTACAGCCAGGGGATTGGATGGTCTCTATAGACCTTCAGGATGCGTACCTTCACATCCCCATCCACCATCATTTTCAGCCTTTTCTCCGGTTCAAAGTGGGCAGTCTGCGCCTCCAGTTCCAATGTCTCCTATTTGGAATTTCATCAGCTCCCAGGACATTCACCAAGGTTTTAGTAGCCATCCTGGCCCCCCTCCGGGAGAAAGGTGTCAGGGTCCTGCATTACCTGGACGACATCCTAATCCTGTCTCAACACAGAGAAACTCTGGCGGCACAGGTGCAGCTAGTCCTGAACACTTTGTCCAGTTTCGGGTGGCTTATCAACTATGCAAAGAGTCAGTTGACGCCTACCCAGAACATGACATACCTGGGAGCTCTATTCAATACCCCAGAGAGGGCCATGTCTCTTCCACCAAAAAAGATACAGATTTTGATCCAAAAGGTGAAGCAGGCGTTAGGAAGTTGCTCCATGCCGGCATCAGATTGTCTGAGCCTCCTAGGGTCCCTTTCATCCTGTATACCAATGGTGAAGTGGGCCAGGTGGCATCTGCAAGACTTCCAGGCAGGGTTTCTGGCACAGTGGAGAAGCAAGCACCTGGGACAATTAATAGTCATCACCTTTTCAATGAAGTCCAGCCTCTGGTGGTGGACAAGACCACCCAACCATCTGGTTCACCGTTCCCTGGGGCCCATCTCATGGTCCATCCTTACTTCGGATGCAAGTCAGCTAGAATGGGGGGCACACTTCCAAAACCAGCTAGTGCAAGGCAGGTGGCGATTCAATGCAGAAGGGATGATTTCCAACATCCTAGAGCTAAGGGCAGCATGGATGGCAATCTTACATCTGGCCCCATTGCTCCGGGGCAGGTCCATATTGCTCCAGATGGACAACAGAGCGGCAGTGGCCTATGTTCGGAACCAAGGGGGGATGCACAGCAGGTCCCTAGCCAGCGAGGTAGCCCCAATTATATCCTGGGCCGAGAACAACTTGATCGATCTCCAGGCCGCTTACATCCCAGCCCCCAAGAATCAGCTAGCCGATTGTCTCTCAAGGTCCTTCAACAACAACATTGAGTGGTCACTGAATCCACAAGTCTTCCGCTGGATATGCCAACAGTGGGGTACTCCCCAGATAGAGCTTTTCGCCTCCCCACTCAACGCCAAGACTCCTCTGTTTTTTACGAGGTTCCCATCTCCAAGGTCAGCAGGGGTGGATGCCCTAATCCAGCCCTGTAACTTCCAGAAGGGGTATGCATTTCCTCCGGTTCCCCTGATACTGAGGTTCCTCCAGAGGCTGACATTAGAAAAAGTCGCTATCTTGGCGGTCATCCCATACTGGCCGAGGAGACCGTGGTTTCCGCTTCTAATCAAGATGGCTTTGTGCAATCCACTCCCGCTTCCCCACTCGTGTCCTCCTCCTATCTCAAGGCGACTTTTTCCACCCACATCCGGAGATCCTGGACTTGAGGGCTTGGAAGTTGAGCAGAAGAGACTGGGCAGCCTAGGGTTCTCACATAAAGTTATACAGTCCTTATTGCAAGCCAGGAAGTCATCTATCAATGCCACCTACTACAGGGTATGGAAGAAATTCACCCAGCTGGCTGAATCCAGCCAGTTCAATCCGCTGGATCCTGGAGTGCACAATATTCTACTCTTCTTGCAGTCGGGCCTGGACCTAGGCTTAGGTCTTAACACACTGAAAGTTCAGGTTTCAGCCTTATCAGCCTTAACAGACACACGCTGGGCACTGGAGCCCCTATTAGACCGTTTCCTAAAAGCAGTGCTAAGGTTACGTCGTCCCAGGAAAACTCTTTACCCCAAGTGGGATCTGACAGTTGTCCTCAACATCCTAGCCAGTCCACCCTTTGCACCCACTGAAGAATGTGCATTGGAGGATATTACCTGGAAAACAACCTTTTTTGATCTCCATCACATCAGGACGCAGGGTATCAGAAATTCAAGCCCTGGGAGCTAGAGAACCTTACGTCATGTTTTTCCCAGACAGGGTAGTTCTGCAGCCTATTCACCAGTTTGTCCCGAAGGTACCATCAGTTTACCATCTTAATCAAGAATGGGTTCTCCCGGCCTTCGGAGAAGATCCAACCTCTTCCAAACTACATGAATTGGATGTGGCCAGGTCCCTGAGGCGTTATTTGGAGTTGACACAGCATTTACGCCAGGATCAGCATCTGTTTGTTATTCCCAAGGGGTCAAGGAAAGGAATGGCGGCCTCCAAGACTACCTTGGCCAGCTGGATCGTGAAACTAATTCAGAGGGCTTATCGGGCTAGTGGTCTCCCAGTTGCGGTGAATGCTCACTCAACGCGGGGAATGGCCTCTTCCTGGGCAGCTTTGGCGCAGGTCTCCCCTGAGACAATTTGCAGAGCGGCTAGTTGGTCACCCTTCACACCTTCATGTCGCACTATTGCCTAGATCCGGCAGTCCTCACCTCCCAAGACTTTGGGGGAAAAAAAAGTTAGAGTTACGAGGTCCTGTGGGTTGATCGGGGCGGAACCATCAACCATTGGTATGCTGCCATGGGTAGGCACCAGGAAAGGAAAATTACAGAAAGGTGAGTATTCAATTTTCCGTTATTTGTCACCACCAGCCATAGGATTGGGCGATGGTTAGATGTTTTCCACCTGAGTGCTTTACTAAGGCTATATTTTCTCCTCATTGAGGTAAGAGTCCAGAGAGCATAAAAGGGGTTGTAAAAGTTTTTTCACCTTAATGCATTCTATGCATTAAGGTGAATAAACATCTGACAATAACCAGCCCCCCGTTTTACTTACCTGACCCCTCGAAAGTCCCGCGCTCGCCCTGACATCCTCTTTGCCGCTCACCCTGGCCGTTGATTGGCTAGAGTGAATGGATTAAAAGCAGCGCAGCCATTGACTCGCGCTGCTGTCAATCAAATCCAATGGCGCGGCGCGCTGGGGGGCAGGGCCAAGTAAAACAGCCAGCAGCTATAGCCGCTGGCTGTATCACGGGAGCGCGCCCGCAAGTACTCCACACCATGCGAGGGAGCTCGCATTAAGGTGAGAAGTACTTCCGGGGGGGGAGCTGAGACAGCCGCAGAGGGACCCCAGAAGACCAGGTTCGGGGCCACTCCATGCAAAACGTGCTGCACAGTGGAGGTAAGTATAACATGTTTGTTAATTTTTTTTTTAAATAAAAAAAAATCTCCTTTACAACCCCTTTAAACGATATTCAGTAGGATTTTTGAAGATTGCACATTGAAGATTATATTCAGTTTTGTCATCACATCTTTATTTGTACACTTTATTGATTATTAATACAGCGGACTGTTGTTTAGCAATTTTAGACTGCACCACCATCTTTGCGGTTCAGTTCCATAGTCTGGAAGTTTTTGGAATTGTATTTACACCATCAAATTATTAATTTTCAGGATATATATATACACATTATTTTTGCACGTGTATTTATTTGCTTGATTTGCACATAACTTATTGTGTGTTTTCTTATATGGTTAGCACATACATATTGCCCATTTGCACATTCTTTTATATATTGAGATTATTTATACATTTCTGTGTAGGAGTTACTCACTTAGGATTTTAGATTTGATTCACTAGTACAGAAAAGGTTGCACTGATCACTTTATACCTTAAGAGTTACTTGCCACCAGTTAACCCCACCCAACCCCGCCCCTAAGTCCGCCCCTAAACACGCCCTCGTAAATTATCTCATGAAATTACACTTAAATGTTTTATAAAGAATTAAGTTACAAAAATAAATATGAACAACAACTTTATCAGTGCAGCCTCAGCAGTGCCCATCAATACAGCCTCACCATTGCACATCAATGCACCCTCACCTGTGCCCATGAATGCAGCCTCACCGGTGCCCATCAATGCAGCGTGACCAGTGCCCATTAATGCAGCCTCACCTATGCCCATCAGGACAGCCTCATCTGTGCCCATCAATGCAGACTGATCAGTGCCCATCATTGCAGCCTCACCTGTGCCCATCAATGCAGCATGACCAGTGCCCATCTATGCAGCCTCACCTGTGCCCATCATTGCAGCGTGACCAGTGACCACCAATGCAGCCTCGCCTGTGCCCATCATTGCAGCCTCGCCTGTGCCCTTCATTGCAGCATGACCTATGCCCATCATTGCAGCCTCGCCTGTGCCCATCATTGCAGCGTGACCAATGCCCTCCAATGCAGCCTCACCTGTGCTCATCATTGCAACATGACCTGTGCCCACCAATGCAGCCTCACCTGTGCCCATCATTGCAGCCTCACCTGTGCCCATCATTGCAGCGTGACCTGTGCCCATCATTGCAGCCTCGCCTGTGTCCATCATTGCAGCGTGACCTGTGCCCATCATTACAGCCTCGCCTGTGCCCATCATTGCAGCCTCACCTGTGCCCATCATTGCAGTGTGACCTGTGCCCATCATTACAGCCTCGCCTGTGCCCATCATTGCAGAACGACCTGTGCCTATCATTGCAGCCACGCCTTTGCCCACCAATGCAGCCTCACCTGTGCCCATCATTGCAGCGTGACCAGTGACCACCAATGCAACCTCGCCTGTGCCCAACATTGCAGCCTCGCCTGTGCCCAACATTGCGGCATGACCTGTGCCCATCATTGCAGCCTTGCCTGTGCCCATCATTGCAGCATGACCTGTGCCCACCAATGCAGCCTCACATGTGCCCATCATTGCAGCGTGACCTGTGCCCATCATTGCAGCCCCGCCTATGCCAATCATTGCAGCATGACTTGTGCCCATTATTTCAGCATGGCCTGTGCTCATCAGTGCAGCCTCACCTGTGCCCATCATTACAGCGTGACCTGTGCCCATCATTGCAGCCCTGCATTTGCCCATCATTGCAGCATGACTTGTGCCCATTATTACAGCGTGACCTGTGCCCATCATTTCAGCCTCGCCTGTGCACATCATTGCAGCCTTACCTGGGCTCATTATTGCAGCGTGACCTGTGCAGAGGAAGAAAGAGGGCGGCAGTATCATCACAGAGCAGGGATTGCCCGCCATAACAGCCTATATGCAGCCTCAGCTGTGCCCATCATTGCAGCATGACCTGTGCCCATCATTGCAGCCCCGCCTGTGCCCACCAATTCAGCCTCACCTGTGCCCATCATTGCAGCGTGACTTGTGCCCATCATTGCAGCCTTGCCTGTTCCCTTCATTGTAGCATGATCTGTGCCCACCAATGCAGCCTTACCTGTGCCCATCATTGCAGCGTGACCTGTGCCCATCATTTTAGCATGACCTGTGCCCACCAATGCAGCCTCACCTGGGCCCATCATTGCAGCGTGACCAGTTCCAACCAATGTAGTCACACCTGTGCCCACCAATTAAGCCTCGCCTGTGCCCATCATTGCAGCCTCGCACACAGCCCCACCTCCTGACCCGGTGACTGTGACAGACAGAACGCCTGTCCAATGCTGGAACGTGTTCTGTCTGTCACAGGCACAGGGTCAGGGGCAGGGCTGTGAGTGAGCGTGAGCGGACAGCAATTCTAATTAATGTAAGCTGTTATAGCGGGCACTCTCCGCTCTGTGATCCAGCCAGCTCTCCTCTCGCCCTCCCGCTCAGAGGCAGCCCACGCTCGCCAGAAACCATTTTCCACTCGCAAAATGCGAGTAGGCGAGTGGAAATTTTGAGGGCTGACTTATGGTATTCTAAAGAGGAGAGGTGGTGTCTTTGGAGGATGTTATCTGGCTTGGAGAGATTTGTCCTTGGGGACTTGCTATATTATGGATGGACACAGATCTGCAGGGAGGGCCACATTACGGCAGGGTTGAAGCAGCCAGAGAGGGCACAACTGGGCAATAGAGGGCGAAAAGGGAGGAGGAAGAGAAATTGCTACTGGAGACAAATTCCCCAGTGACAAAAATAAAAATCTGACTCCTCAATGGACCTCCTCAAAGGGAAATATCTTCAAAAGGTGAACAAAAACCTGACTAAGGCCTTATTCTCAATGGGCAAGTGAAAGTGTGTTGTTAAAACAAAACTCTAACTTGGCGTTTATATTATTATGAATTCACAAATAAAATTTCATAGTTTCACTATGTTATTTGCACCTCAATACTCCCATCATTTTTAATTTACACAATACAACTAAACAGCTGACAAGATTGCAGCCCTCCCCTACTTAAGGAAAGTTTTTTTTTTTTTTTTTTTTTTTTTTTTTTATCTTCCATTGAGGAACACAGTAATCCCAGTACAGGGCCATAAATATGTTTTCTTTATCGTACACAGAGCATTAAGTATTTACTTAATGGGTTATAGGTCAGGTGTTGACCCTGGTAAACCCTAATTAAGGAAGTTGACTCCCTATATAACCCCTCCTCCTTCCAGGAGCACATCAGTTTTTTTCGCCAGTGTCTTAGTTGTTGGTCACAAGTGAAGATGTGCTGTGCTGAGCTCCGCTGGAATATTCCTTAATGGGGCAAGCCATGCAACCAGATCCATTCAAAGTGCTTTTTCTAGGCCGAATTGAATAGTACCCGGGCCTCGTGTCCGAAGAAACGAGGTTCTGCCTGTAGTGCTTCTGTTTTTAGAGAGCTGGACCTCGGTATCCAGGATTTGTTTTTTTCAGCCATGTCCCTGGCAGGGTGCTTTACAGGCCCAGAGCTAGGATACCCCTTTTCAAAGGAGGCCCTATTCCCCGAAGGTTTCTCAAACTGATCCCACCGTGAGAGGTGAAATTTGGGTCTATTACCACAGAACCCTGCGGCTGGATAAGGTAAGGGAGATTCCTAAGGAATTTTTCTAATTTCTTATGTTTTTTTTTTCTTTTAAGTAA
This sequence comes from Lithobates sylvaticus, assembly GCA_028564925.1. NCBI lineage: Eukaryota > Metazoa > Chordata > Amphibia > Anura > Ranidae > Lithobates > Lithobates sylvaticus. Next base: position 185,069,167 of record CM053028.1, read on the forward strand.
AATGTTGCTATGTCTAAAGTCGCCACCGGGGGCTGTCAAGAGCACGTACCTAAATCCATGCTTGTCTGTTTCGTCTTTGTGTTAATGCTGCACGCTTCCTCTTAGCCCATGCTCTAGGTAGGATGTGGGAAGGGGGGGTTCTTTCTTTAGGAATATCCCCCCACAGCTCCCTTCAGGCTAAGAGGCCATAGGGCAGTCAGTGGCCACACCACCTCCCACTGCCGCCGCCATTAAGGTGGCTCTTCATCCACCCTCCTTTCTCCTCCACCCCAGCCTCCCCTCCATGTGCGATCCGGAAGGATCAGAGCCCTTGGCTCGCACGGGAAATGCAGGTCTTGTTAAAGGACAGGGGGGGTGGAAAGGGTGGTTGGAAGAGGGGGGGGTGGGACGGAGCATTAGCGCAACGTCGGTGTGGTTTAAAACGCCCACAACACAGGCTATAAAAGCTATAAGGTGCACTCTTTTTCAGGTGCACAGCTCAAGGAGGGACACAGGGTGGATGGATGGCATGTGAGTGTGGCTGACACAGGCATTCCCAGGTAACATTTACTTACCACCTGACTGAGCCTTGATAGCAGCGGCAGTTGCTGGACTATTTTCTCAGCAGTGAGTGCATTTCTGGTAGTACCTCTGATTTTGTGCTTGGCACTATGGGCAGAAGAGGTACAAGAGAAATAAGGGCTCAAGGGGATCTCCCTCAGCCTCTGAGGACCCCCCCCCCCCTCTGCAGCACCATCTCCAAAGAACCTAGAGAGGATGGTCAGGATGAGCCATCAGGGTCAGGGGCTACATCTGCTTCTGGCATTCCAGCCCCTGTATACATTATCAAGAAGTGTTTCTCCTCAACCATAAACGGATTAGAAGAAAGACTGATGGCCTTGATCGCATATTCACAAAAAAAAATCGCATTAGGTCCCCTTCTACCCAGGACCCTCAAACAGAAGAACTCTGGGAAAGGGGAAGTGTCAGCTTCACAAGCTGAGAAATTGCTGGTGCAATCTCTTACTGAAAAGGCCTGCTGCACATTTAAGTTACCCGTAGCTGAGCCAGTTGAGAAACCCACGTCTAGTTTGGGTTCACTGAAGCCCCCTCAAGCTGTGCATGCTTTCCTGTTGATTTCTTGCTGGAAAAGCTTATATATAAAAAAAAAATAAAAATTCCCTCCTAAAAAGTTTTCAACACTTTATCCTATCCGTCATTTGACGCCGCTATCTCCTATGTGAATAAAAAATTTGACTTGCCCTGTTGACAACGCTCAAATGCTTACGGATTCAACCAATAATAAAAGACTCTATCCACCAGGCGTCCCACCTTGCACTTGTGCTAAAACACATGCTTAGGACCCTGTGGTTAAAAGATTAGTCATCCGAAGCATCTTGCAAAGGGCATCTGACTAGTTTCCCTTTTCATTGGGGAAGATTTGGTGAAATACATCCAAATAATTTCTAGCAGGAAAGCTCTTTTGTCTAAAAGAAGGTATAACGGACTCCTTCCCCTGCGCAGGGGCAGCTGCCTCTAGGCAGTGGTGACGGCCTCCACCGCCAGACTCTAAGGCATGATTTCCAATGAGTACTGTTCATACCTAAGAGAAGACAACATTCAGCTCCTGTATATATGATTGAAAATTTGTTTTTCCTCCGCCCTGCAGGGCCTAGAAGGAAAATTAGTGACTTTAATCGCATCCGCTATCCAAGGATGGGAAGTGTGTTAGATACCCCTCCCCACCATAGATCCCTTATCATGGGGAACAGTGGGTAGAGGATAAGGGGTTACCCTCAGGTAATCAGGAAGGAGGGCAAACCAAGTACTCCTCTGCGGAGGAGACAACTAGAGTTGAACCTTTTTTCAGCCTGAGAAATTGCTGGTACAAATCTATTACAGAAATTATGATTTGTGCCTCTTTCAATCTACCTCTAGTAGGGTCAGCTGATCTGTTTTTTCTTAGGTTCCTTAAAACCCTCACTGCCTTTTTCATGCGTTTCCTGTACATGTACAGATCCACGCAGAAATTCAATAGATCCATTCTAGATCTAAAAGAATCGAAATCAGTTCCTGAAGATCCGCTCCTTTCTATAGATCAGGTCAGTAGTTTCTATCCTACAAGGAGGAAAACTTGTGGCACCTATCGGGATTAGGGATGCATATCTGCATGTCCATATATTTCCCACTCACCAAAGGTTTCTGCGGTTCGAAGTAGAACAGCAGCATTTCAGTTTATAGCCTTGCTCTTCGGGCCAGCTACAGCACCCCGAGTGTTCACAAAAGTGCTAGCCCCACCTCTTGCCAGGTCAAGGGCACAGGGCTTAAACGGTCTTGGCATACCTAGACGATCTATTGCTAATAGACCAATCGGTGTTCGGAGTAATGTATATGCATTACAACCAGTTACCTGGAAAAGTCTGGGTTGCGTTCTAAACCTAGTGAAGTCTCCCTTAAAATCACTAAAAAAGCTGGAGTATTTGGGTCTGATCATAGATACAGCCCAGAAAAGGGGTCTTCTTGCCCAGGCAAAAAAAAAAAAAATCCATAAAAGAGTTGATGCCGATGGTCAGGTCAAAAGGAGATCCCTCCATTCGCCTTTGCATGAGGTTGTTAGACAGGATGGTGGCTTCATTTGAAAGCAGTTCCCTATGCCCAGTTCCATTCAAGACTGTTGCAAAACGGTATTCTATTTGCTTGGAACACAACGATCCAAGCTTTGGACTTGTCAATGCGGCTGTCCCCAAGGGTGTCCCAAAGCCTCAATTGGTGGTTACTAAATAATGTCCTAAAGGGTAACTCCTTCAGACTACTTATCTGGAAAGTGGTAACGACAGAGAAGACAACTGTCCAAGGACAGTTTTTAAGAACCGAAAGAGCCTTGCCCATCAACATCCTAGAGATTCAGGAGTGTGTCTGGCTCTAAAAGCCTGTACTTCAAGGTTAAGGGATTGTCCTGTCAGGATCCAATCCGTCAATGCCACGGCTGTGGCCTATATCAATCACAAAATGGGGTACCAAGAATCTCTCAGTGCAGAGAGAGGTGAACATATTCTAACTTGGGTAGAAAGAAATATTCTGTGTCTATCGTCAGTCTTCATTCCAGGAATAGAGAATTGGCACACACACTACTGGGGATGGTCTATTCACCCAACATGTTTTTGGCTGTTTATCAAGGATGGGAGACTTCGGATGTAGATCTTCTAGCATCCAGTACAACATAAAGTCAGTCAACTTTGTGTCCACAACAAAAGATCCATTCGTATGCAGAACAGATGCGTTGGTGATACTGTGGGATCAGTTTTCACTGATCTATGCATTTCCCCCTATTCAATTGCTGCCTCAACTTCTTTGTAGGATCAAGCTGGAAAGAAAACCGGTAATTCTGGCAGCACCAGCATGGCCCAGAAGGTCATGGTATGCAGAGATCGTAAAGATGGCAGTGTAGGATCTGTGGTCCCTTCCACTAAGGCCAGACCTGCTCTCACAGGGGCCGATATTCCATCCTACTTTACGAACCCTAAATTTAACGGCTTGGCTATTGAAACACACATTCTGAAGAAACGTGGGCTTTGCAGGTCAGTTATCTTAACTTTAATCAATGCAAGGAAACCAGCTTCCAGAACTATATATTATAGAGTTTGGAAGACCTATGTTTCCTGGTGTGAATCCAAGGGTTGGCACCCTCAGAGATATATCATAGGCATAATTCTTGCCTTTCTACAATTGGGCGTAGAGATGAAGTTGGCCCTGAGTACTATTAAGGGCCTTATCTGTTTTATTTCAAAAGACCGCTTGCTATGCATTCTTTAGTCCGGGGTTTCATGCAAGGAGTGATGCAGATTAATCCATCAGTTTAATCCCATTTAAGCCCTTGGAACTTGAATTTAGTTTTGTCAGTTTTACAAAAACAGCCATTTGAACCGATAGAGCATAGTCCCTTAGTCTTTTTGAATAGGAAGCTGGTATTATTTGTTGCTATATCCTCAGCAAGAAGGGTTTCAGAATTGGCTGATCTTGTAAAGAGCCATATTTGACTATTCATGAGGACAGAATGGTGTTACGCCCTCTTCCAGGCTTTTGCCAAAAGTGGTTTCAAGCTTTCATCTGAATGAAAAGATTGTCCTGCCATTGTTGTTCCCAAAACTATGTTCCAGGAAAAAAGTCACTACATTGTCTTGATGTGGTGAGAGCAGTGAAAATCTATTTAAAGAAAACTGCTCAGATCCGTAAGACCGATGTCTTATTTATTCTGCCAGAGGGTCATGAGAAAGGACAGGCAGCGCCAAAATCCACTTTTGCTAGGTGGATTCGCAAAGTTAGAATTCAAACTTGTAATCTATGGGGTAAGATTCCCCCTTTTTCAAGTTAAGGCGCACTTTACCAGAGCGGCGGTGCTTCTTGGGCAGTGCGTCACCAGGCCTCCATGGCTCACATCTGTAAGGCCGCAACTTGGTCTTAAATCATCTGTACACAACAATAGGGCAGAGCTGGGCAGCATTAGTAGCAGCACTTCACACTGAGATATTGGGACACAGCAGGGGACTAAAACCTCAAGGGACGAGGGAATTTAAACCAGCATAGTTGGCAAGTAGGAGGCAGCTGCTTTTGGGCCCCGCAACAATGACAGGGCCCAGGGCAGTTGCCCCTTTTTTCCCTGCCTTAAAAATGGCCCTGATATCATATACAAAAAAAACAAATCAGTGCAATAAAATAACACAAAATAATAGCTGCTGAACACCAAGGGTCAAATTTTCCAATCCCTGAGATAAAATAAAATAAAAAATTAAAAAGTGCAGCGCTAAATAAACAAGTCCATAATGAGAAATAAAAAATATAGATAATAAAAGAACAATCTGTGCAGTCTTCAGTGATGAACTACAAGTAATGCATGCAGGCGACTTTGTGGGAATATCAAAAACCTCCACCAAAGTAGAAGATGGCCGCTCACCTCACTGAATGGACCCTTTGATTTATAGAGGGTCTGCTACGTATTCCCACTTGGGGTATCAAATGGTGAAATCGGCACACATATCCCAGAAAGTCCCCTCTCAGTTGGAAATACTAATCAGTACTGTCTGCTCCAGATTCGCATAAATCAGGGAAATAAAAAGCAATACATAGTGCTCTCTGCATATATAAAATGTAATGGTAAAAAAATGAATAAAACTCACAAAAGTAGCACTTAAACCAAGTGCCAGGTAATACAGCATATATACAAAGAATCTGCGATGGCTGCGAGTAATGTCACATCCATCCGTACGTGTTACGTCCCATGTGGGCAGGACTTCATTAGCGGATACGGAAGTGACGTTTCAACCCGGTTAAAATAATGTAACAATGCCATGGTAACCACACATCCAATTATTTTGCACGCAACCGCGTCCATTGACGCAGCGCCACGCCACATGGCCCAGAACTGCATCACATGACACAGCAAAACTCTGCTTAATGAATCGCCAAGCGGAGAGTCACATGACACTGTGTCAAGATGTTCTACTATACTCTGGGTGGTGAAAACAATTCGGAAAGTGTCCCCATAGATGGAAATCAAACTAACAAAAAGGAATGCGGTCACACAGACACCTTAAAAACATCCCACACAATTAAACATTGTGCTTTTTTTAAAAAATATTATATTATCAGTGCACAATAATCTCCTAATAATAACCAAGAGAAAAATATACTATGCACAATATAATATACTATGCACGATATACTTAGGTAAATATTAAAACATAAAATATGTAATAAAATATTTGCGGACCATACAGTAAATCTAACACTGGAATAACCAATATAAGAATGACTGAAAAACACATGATGTCACTCACAGCTATCACAACTGAAAACAATAATTATAAAGGAATAAAGTCATCGATCGGTGATAAAACAATTTATATCAAAATCGACATTAAGTCCTCCTGGGGTAAGTACATTGGTCTTGTATATCCAGTACGATTCCCTACGACTCAACTGGCGGATGAAATTGCCACCCCTCCAATGCCTTGTTACTCTTTTAATCCCCCAAAATGTAAGACCTTTTGGGTTTTGTTGGTGAAACTGCCTAAAATGGCAGAATACATTGTGGGTGGTTAAGCCTTTTTTGATATTATGTTCTGCCAAGCGAACATGTAAGGGTCTCGATGTTCTCCCTATATACTGTAACCCGCATGCACACTCTAACATATAGACCACTCCTATGGTGTCACACGTTATTAATTGTTGAATATCATATTCTTTGTTAGTAGCAGAAGCTAAAAACTTTTTACGTTTCTTGATATTCACTTTGGAGTGCCTACAAGGAATGCATCGCCCACAAGCATAACCCCTCCCCCCAAAAAAAAGAGAATAATTTATTCTCTGAAGGTTTGGGGGGGATTTAGAGAGAGAGCTAGACGGTCCCTCAGGGACGGTGCTTTCTTATAAATGAATTGAGGGCGAGCGGGTAGGACTGGACCAAGGACTTTATCCTGTTTTAAAATAGACCAATTCCTTGAGACAATTTTTTCAAACTTTTTGTGCTGTGCGTTATAATCAAGTATCATCCTAAAATTGTGATCATGTTTTTTTAGGCTCACCAACCTGACCAGAAACCAAAGTTTGTCTGTCCATTGTTTTGACTTTGTCTATTTCCACATTTAAATTGGATCTGTCATATCCCTTCTGTTCAAATCTAGAGATCAGAACCTCAGACTGCACAATAAAATCATCACCACGGGTGCAATTACGATACAGCCTAATAAATTGCCCCCTGGGGATGTTGCACAACCATGAAAGATGGTGGCAACTTCCCAGGGGGATGTAGGCATTGCGATTCGTGGGTTTGAAGTGATTGCACAGCCTGAAATGGTCAAGATCTCTATTGATCTCCAGATCCAGAAAGACGATCCTATCACGAACAATATTCCACGTCCGTGAGATATTTTATCATTAATGTTCAATAGACCAATAAAACTATCTAGGGCTGATGTCTCACCATCCCAGATTATGATAAGATCGTCAATAAATCTGCGATCCCTGTATCTCGGGTCCACTTGGTGCTAGGAACCCCAAATTTGGATAAGTTGTATTGCTAGTTCTACTTGGTTTACACTCCAAGTGTCCCCGAGATACAGGGCCCCAAAGTCGGGTCGGAAAATGTCAAGCACTTTTCTGCAGCAGAGAATGACATTTTCCGAACCGACTTTAGGGCCCCGTATCTCGGACACTTGGTGCTAGGAACCCCAAATTTGGATATGTTGTGGTGTTGGTTCCACTGAGTTTCCACACCAAATGGTTCCTAGCACTAAGTGGCCCCGAGATACGAGGCTCCAAATTCGGGTTGGAAAATGTCATTCTCTGCTAGAGAAAAGTGCTTGACTGAGTATAAGCCAAGGGGGGCACTTTCAGCACAAAAAAATGTGCTGAAAAACTCGGCTTATACTCAAGTATATCAGGTATGTTAATCTGGAGCGGACAGTACTGATTAGTATATCCAACCGAGAGGGGACTTTCTGGAATATGTGTGCCAATTTCCCCATTTGATACCCCAAGTGGGAATGCGTAGCAGACCCTTTATAATCAAAGGGTCCATTCAGTGAGGTGAGCGGCCATCTTCTACTTTGGAGGTTTTTGATACATTTCAAACATATGTAAGTTTGCAGAAGTACATTAGGACTCTCAATATGAAAAAGTATTTTTTATCCAATCCAGGGAAAGGTTTGAGGCCCACTGTGGGTGATCATTCGACTTTACGGGAATAAGTCGATTTTCAATCCCCCCCAATGTGGAAAACTAATTTATGGAGGTGTTTAAAAACATGGTCACAAAGGATTTGGAGGAGCTTAAGGTCAAGAAAATAACTGATCCCTTACATGTCAGTGGGGTATGGAATCTCCTGAAGGACATAAGGAAATTGCTATACGCCCTGCGGACAAGGGGGGTGGTCTGGTTATCTTTAGTAAAGAATATTACCAAAGTGAAATGAGACGTCTATTGAATGATGGAGATACGTAATAAAATTTTGAATAAAGATCCTATGTTACCTTATAAGGATGAATTACATTCTATCATAGAGGATGGGAAGGATTAAAATATTCTAAGCAAAAAGAAAGCGGCTTATTGGGATCCTTTATTTTGTAGAACTCCCATATGAATTTTTGGGAGAAAATATATAAAAGATAGGTCTCCCGGGAGAGTTAGTACTATCATCAACGGGATCAATTCCTGTCCACCAGATAGGAATCAATATATTGACCCATTCTCCAACCATTAGTGCTAACAAAACCCTGCTTTTTTAAAAGATACGAAGCACATTGTACAGATTTTAGAAACAACTCCCTGTTCTCCATCTAGTATTTTGGCTACGGGGGACTCATTGCACACTAATATAGGACACAATGATGCCATGTCATTTGTTGAATCTTCTTCTTGAATCCTCTTCCTTGTCAGGTAGACACCAGGAATTTTTGCTGAGTAGTCTTGATTTTTTCCTTACAAGGAATTCTTTTTGGTATATTAGGGATTTTTATTTGCAGACCTAGCATATGCAGTCCCCTTTAGGCAGAACTCTACAGGCAGCAGCAAATTCCTTGTGACAGTAAACAACAACGCTGCAGATGACATCATGATGGAGATCAGTCTGACTCTCACATGCTTTGTCCTAACCACTCAAGAGGTAGCCACCAATGCTCCTGGTCTACCTCTCAAACTTGGTCCTCCGGCTCAGCAGTCCATCCTGTGTTGGCTAATCCTGTAGGCTGAATGGAGGAGGAAGAGCAGACCCCACTATTCCTGTGGCACAGTGGTTGGGTTAAAGCCTACGTCCATGTTTACAGTGAATTGTAATAGTTTTATGGGGCAAACCGGTCCAAATGAACTATTTCCTTTACAAATAAATGCAAACAAAAATTGAGTTCAAGCAATCTCTGCTTGGCTATTCACAGGAACCCTTGAATTTTATCAGAAAATACAAAGCTACCTCTGGCTGAGGCAGAGAATGTGATGTTATCCGTCCACCTCAGTCAATCAAAGGAAGCTTTGTATTCATTGATAAAATACAAATTTTCCTGTAAATGGCTGAGCAAAATTGACCCTGACTTGATTTTGTTCTGGGAGCGGCAGAGGAAGTTCTCATTAGAGTTGGGTGAACGGTTCGGCTCTGGGATTTAATGTGAGGCTTGGCGGCAAATCCAGACTCCCAAATATTAAAATTCTGTCCATTGTAACGGGGGATCAAGCGGAGCTGAATGTTGGGCCTCGGGGTCTATGGGAAACAGCAAGAACTTGGTCCAATTAACTCTTAGCCGATTAAAAGTAGAATAGGAGTTCAAGGTTTGTAGCACTCCCTGCAGTGAGGGGCCAGCGTCATTGATGAAGTGTAACAAATCGTCAGCCAATATATGAACAATAGGGGAAACCCCATCCTTCTAAGAACCTCCCATAGAAAAGGCCACTTGACAGTGTCAATGGCTTTCTCTATAGCCAGGAAGGCCACAACACTAGAGCCCTGATTAGAAAGTGGTGCGTCTATTTTTGTGAACAACCTCTGGAGGTTTGTCAGTGGATCTATTAGCCATAAATTCAGCCTGATCCGGATCAATTACAGATGGAGCTATTTTCTGGAGGTGCAATGCAAGGAGTTTGGATCCTCAAGCCATCCCAGTGCCACTTGATCTAAAATGGAAGCAATGGATTGAGAGCAGAAGTCACCTGGGAGCATAGAGGTATATAGGGATTGGTAGTAGGTGCAGAGGGCCTCCATAATGTCCTCACATGTGGATACGGAATCCCCATTAGGAAGAGTAATCTCGGAAATGGTAGTAATTGGGTGATCATGCTGGGCTAGTAAAGCCAATATACTACCATTTTCATCTCGAGAATGTTTGTTAGCTTGGCATGGTATTAAGAGGGTTGCGTAAGTTCGGCCATGTGTAAATGGAGGTCCCGTTGGGAGGCCTGCAAATAGATAAAGTTGGTATCTCTAGGGTCAGAGTTGTAGGTTGAGATGTCATCAGATACCGAGGCACAGGGGGAGAGGAGGACCTCCCATTGATATCCCATTATTCTGCAAGTCTAGTTGTTACACTCTCCACTAGATTAGGGTGAGAAACCCAGCGGGGAGTCAACTGCCACAGGGAGGTATTTCTGGAGGATGGAGCATGGATAGTCAATTCAAGGGGGCTGACAGGCCACTAGGCAAGTAGGAGGCATCTAAAACATCTAGTAACAATGCAGAGTTGGCAAATGCAAGATCAATATGGAAGGAGATTTTGTTGGAGGTGGAGAAACAGGAGTATGAGCAAGCTGAAGGGTGCCTCCATCTCTAGGCCTCTATGAGGCCAGCAGCCTGTGCCCATACCCCTTGGTCTCCAGAAAATAGTTTGGGATGCACCATATTCGGTGATAGGATGGCATTAAAGTCATCCATTATCAATACATTATTAACATCTGCAACACTAGGGGGAAAAAGGGTGTGGAATATACATACCTACAATCACATAGCGATGACCCCAAATATAACAGATATCAAGCAGAACACTGTGTCTGGAAGGTAGCACAAACGTGGTACTGTAGACTCAAGGCAGGAGGCTCCATATGGTTCATTATAACAAATTCAAAAGGTAACCAGATATAAAACGGTGCAATTAGAAAAGAGGGGGCAAATCAAACAAAGCTGGTATACTTGCTGGTGAAATCATGGCAATCCAGAGGCAATCTTGGTAATCAACTGAGGTTAGCGAGAATCCAGCCAGTTGGAAGATGCCACAGCGGTGTCAAATAAACGAATGGGGTCGCCATCTACCACGTGAAGTTTGTTGAGAAATAGGTGACTGTATTTAATCCCTTTCTCATGGAGACTCTTGCAGATCTCTGCATAGGACCTGCAGCATTGCTTGACCTCTGGGGAGTAATCCGGGAAGAAAACGAGTTTAGTATTGTCAAACAGCAGCTCTCTTTTTTAGTATGGGCCGCAGCCAGGAAGCGATCCCTGTCACGGTAATTCAATAAGTGGAGCAAGAATGGGTGCGCTGGTGCCCCTGGGATCAGTGGTGTGGGGAGTGAACCCTGTGAGCCCTTTCAAACACAAAGGTGGACGGGCATGTCAGAGGTAAAAAAGGTTGGTAAGCAGCTCCGCTGGTTTAGACCCAGGGGTCTTCAGTTGTTCAGGAACTACAATTCCCATCATGCATTGTCATGTCTGTAAATGTCAGAGTTTTACAATGCCTCATGGGATATGTAGTTCCTTAACAGCTTGAGGGCCATAGTTTGAAGATCCCTGGTTTAGACCTGTTTCTCCTTAGCCTATTTTCAGGGTCTATGGCTTTCTCCTGCAGGGCTTTTACTTGGATTTGGAGAGCATGAAAGGTCCATGGAATCTAACTGCCCCGTATCCTCCGGCTCAGAGACCCGATCCGCCACAGATCCTGAAGCAAAACTTGTTCAAGTCTTGTCTGATCAGACTGACATTCATGGCTAGAAAGTCAATCTTCTCTGTTAAAGATTCTTTACAAGAGGTGATGGCTGCTAGGATGTCAGCACTGGAAAGAGAGGGCTCTGTGTAGGCATTGGGAGCTGTTTGTGTGCTGACCAACATAGTGGCAGCAGGAGAGCTTGTGGGCAAGGTAGCTGCAGAGGAGGGAGAGCGGGCAATGCTGGTCTGGGATCCCCTTGATCGAGACTTCCCCGAAGCCATGGAGGACAGTGGGATGAGGAGGCAGCTCAGTAGGGAGGTAGGGCACCTGGTAGGACGTGGAAATGTTCACTGGAATCGCGGTAAGGTTGGTAGGAGGAAAGACAGGATCTGAGCTCCAGCACTGGGCACCTGGTCCGTATCACATCCTGGCCACACCCCAACCCACTATGTTTAACCTTAGCTGTCTTATATTTGTTGTCCATTGGAATGCACTGGCTTTTACCTTTACTTAATATCTTCTTAAAGCACTCCCAGTGTTCATTGCTTCTAGAATTTTATCCCATTTAATAACTTGTAGTTTTGAGAGCAGTTTAGAAAAGTTGTCTGTTTTGAAATTCAGGGTTCTTGTACTAGCCTCGTGCCTCCTTATCCTGTAATTACCCTGTGATCGCTGTTTCCTAAGCTGTCCCTTATTTCCATAATTAGTAGATCAAGCAGAGCATTATTTTTAGTCTGGGCATCCACACAACTGACACATGACAATTCATCCTGCAAAACAGTTCTTGCTACCCAGTTGATATCTGGATAATTAAAGTCCCCCATTACAATAACATTCCCCTGCCTTTCTGCCATTCCTAAATGTGATATATCTTTCTCCTTCTCATCCTTCAAGTTAGGGGGTCTATAGCTTATACCCACTATTAATTCTCCCTTTCCTGTCCCTCCCATACTAGGAGTACCCCTGGACAGTAGCAAGCCAGTCATGTGAGCTTTCAAACCAAGTTTCTGATATTCCCACAAAGCTGAAATCCTCCATGTATCAAAAGCTCCAGTTCTTCAATTTTATTAGCTAGGCTAAGACTAAGCATTTGTGTACATTTCTCTTAATTTTGTATGAGTGCATAATATTTTCTCCTTGGTCGTTCTGAGGCTGAAACCGGATACTGCTGAAAAGCTTGATAGTGATCTCTTATGTGTCCAAGAGACACACTTGACCCCACTTTCAGCCACTTTATGTCGCAGTAACAAATTTCCCCTTATTTTCTATTCTAATTTCTCTTCCAAGAAGAGAGGAGTGCTTGTAGCGATCAAGAAAGACACTGACTTCCACCTCATAAAAGAAATAGGTGACCCCAATGGTCGTTTTCTTATTTTAATCTGTATGATTAATGGAACTAAATATACCTTACTCAACTTGTATGCTCCCAATTCTAGACAGGCAAATTTTGTCAAAAAGACTTTGACCAAAATTAAAGAGTTACAACAAGGATATCTCCTTGTATGCGGAGACTTTAATATGGTTGCAGATATTTATATGGACACTACTTCAGCGGATAAGAGAAGACCCTCTCCCCTGGGGCAAATCCTGACATCGTCTGATCTTTACGATGTCTGGAGATGCCACCATGGATCAGAGAGGGATTATACTTATTTCTCCCCGCAACACAAGTCGTATTCCAGAATTGACATGTTTGTTGTTGATAAATTGTTATTACAAAAGGTGACTACCTCTGTTATCCACACCATGACATGGTCAGACCACAACCCAATTTCGATAATTATTGATGATACGTCTCCTCAACGGAACTCTTTTCTCTGGAGAGCCAATAATTTCATATTACAACATGCTACATACTCCAAAGAAATTGCTACTCATTTGAAAGAATGTTTTGAATTAAACGCTGATTCAGTGGGGGATCCTGCCGTGGTGTGGAACGCGCATAAAGCGGTAATGAGAGGTGTTCTTATAAAACTGGGCTCCATTCACAAAAAAAAAAAGAACACAACAAATAGACTCCCTTACTTCCCAAATTGCTCATTTGGAGGCAGACCATAAGTCATCTGCATGTCCCACTACACTAGCACAATTAATGTCGCTTAGACAGGAACTCAGGCTGCTTCTTCTCCATACATACGAACATATGCAACGCAAATTCAAAGCCATCTCTTATTCCACATCCAATAAGGCAGGAAAAAGATTAGCACAACGTATCAAAGGGGCTAGAGTTAAATCTAAAATTCCCTTCTTATTCCACCCACACTCGAAAGTGAAGCGATCTAATCCACAAGACATTGCGAATGCTTTTAGCGATTACTATAGTGACCTATATAATCTCAAGAATGACCCTACAACCCACCAACCATCCCCAGAGGAAATTGATGACTTTCTCCATAAGATAAATTTACCAACTCTGACAGAAACACAATTGTCTTATTTAAATGCTCCTTTTTCAGCACCAGAACTTCTAGCTACCATCTCATCACTGCCTTGTAACAAAACACCAGGCCCGGATGGCCTTACAGGGGAATACTTCAAACAATTCTCTACCTATTTGATTCCACACTTGCTGAAATTTCTTAACCAAGCTGCATATTCTTCCAAATTCCCTGTAGAATCGCTAAACGCATTAATTATCACTCTCCCAAAACCTGAAAAAGATCCGACTGCCCCACAAAACTTCCGGCCAATCTCCTTACTTAACCTTGATTTAAAAATATACGCCAAAACTATTGCTAGACGCTTAATGAAGATTATGCCAGACCTGATTCACAAAGACCAAACAGGATTTATTAAAGGGAGGCAAGCATTTCAACAAATGGCAGGCAGATGTGCCGTCCCTGGCGGATGATGATTGGGAGGAGGGGATCCAACAATACCTTCCTCTCATGGTCTCGGCGAGGGATAGGTTCATCCAGCTAAAATTTATACACCGGGTGTACTACACCCCAGAGAGACTGGCAAGGATTTACCCCTCTTGTAGCCCGTTGTGTCCTAAGTGCACCACTGAAACAGGCACTTTCCTACATGTAACGTGGTCCTGCCGTCTGGTTCAGTCCTTCTGGGATGAGGTCCTGAGGGACATCAACGTTATTGGCAGGCTCCATGTCCCAAGGGATCCAATTCACCTGCTGCTGGGAATTGTGGATACACTTGCTGCCAAACATTCGAAGAAACTGTTTGTCTTCTATTCGGCGTTTTACGCCAGGAAGGCAATACTCATGAAATGGAAGGACCCCTCTCCACCAACAATCCAACAATGGCGATCCTTGGTGGACGCGGCCCTCCCTATGTACAAACTTACATATGCGGGACGTAACTGTCCCCAAAAATTTGAAAAAATATGGGGGGCCTGGGTGGAGGCAAGCATCCGACGCGACGTGTCGCATGATTGACTTAATCCATTGCGTAAATTCCAGTGGAACACCTTCTCTGCTTCTTTCTTTAGATGCAGAGAAGGCATTTGATCGGGTGCACTGGACCCATCTACAGAAAGTTCTCATGAAATTTGGGTTTAAAGACAATATTTATAATGCTATCATGGCACTATATACTTGCCCAGCTGCTCAAGTTTTTTCGGCTAATATGATATCTCATCCATTCCAAATTTCGAACGGTACCCGTCAGGGTTGCCCATTGTCGCCCTTAATTTTTGATCTAACTATAGAACCTTTAGCTGAGCACACACGCACGAACTTGAACATCTCAGGCATAACTGTTGGCAACACTACTCATAAGATTAGTCTTTTTGCTGATGATGTGATTTTAATATTATCAAATCCTACCTCCTCCTTAGCAGCAGCCCGAGACGTTTTAGATTGGTTTGGACGAATATCATTTTACAAACTAAATGTCACCAAATCACAAATACTAGATCTCAAATTGAATTCCACCACTAAATTACTATTACAAGCCCAATACCCCTTCACATGGTCTGAACACAGCATTTCTTACCTAGGTATTCAACTCACTAGAACCACTAAACTCCTCTTTTCATCAAACTTCAAGCCTCTCTTAGATAAATTGCGTACTGAATCTCAGAAATTAGCTAAAATGGAACTGTCATGGTCTGGCAGATTAGCGGCGTTCAAGATGATGCATTTACCTCAAATTTTATACCTATTTAGGACTATTCCTATTCCTAAATATTACTTTAAGTCACTTCAAACGATACTCAACCGATGTATTTGGCACGGTACAAAACCTAGATGCGCTCATTCTATACTCAGGATACACAAATTAGCGGGAGGATCAGGTTCAATAGATTTTACAGATTATCACACTGCAGCGATCATAGCTCAAGCAACTGAGTGGTTTCAGCAAGATCTGAATAAAAACTGGTGCAATATAGAACTTTCCTTACTATTTCGTCCTAGTTTAAAAAATTGGTTGTTGAGCACTCCATTAGACGCTAAAATACCAAAAGCGATTCCCCCTACCATGATAGCCACGGTCAGAGTATGGAAAATTCTAACCCAAACTATCCATCAAGAACCCACTACTACACAGATACCGATACCTATAGAAGTCTTAAACCACATCTCACCTGAATTATCTACATCCCATTGGTCTAACCGAAAAATCTCATTCATAAATCAACTATTTCATGACTCAAACCCAAAATCCTTTTCAACCCTCCAAAATGAATTTCACTTGCCTGAATCAGACTTTATTGCATATTCCAAACTTCTGAAATGCCTTAACAAAATCAAACCTCCCTTATATACAGTTTCTTTAGTAATATGGAAATACCTGCACTTTGAATTTCCTAAACAGAAGGGTATTTCACTTGTATACAACACCCTGAACCAAAAGCGTGTATTTACTAAATCCACACCACATACACACTGGGAAAATGATCTAGCAACGACTTATACAGAATCACAATGGGAACAAGCTTCACGAAGTGTATACAAATCCACGAAAAGCTCTGGGAACTCACACAAAAATTGTCCCTTAGATGGTATTTGACGCCTTCTCGCTTGGCAACATTCTATCCCACATTATCTAATAAGTGCTGGAGATGTAATTCCAACATAGGAAGCATATTCCACAGATTTTGGGAATGTACCCTCATACAGGAATACTGGAAAACAGTTTTTCTTCTCTTAAAAGATATATCCCAGATAGATATACCAATGTCTCCGGGTCTAGCTATCCTGAATTTATCCATTGAAGACATACCCTTTTCATTTCGTCATGTGAGGACACATATCCTATTGGCAGCTAGGTTAACTATAACCAGATTATGGAAGTCAGATACAACTCCCTCTATCACTCACCTCTTAGATACCGTAAACCTACATTATAGTTATGAATTAATGATGGCATCCAGTGAGGGTAAATTACCCAAGGAAAAAACCAAGTGGGCATCATGGGAACAATGGTCGACTATTACTAACTTTTTGTAACACTCATATCTAACAGATTGATATACACTTTTGCCTCTGGGTTCTAGAGTATGGACACAGGTTCCTGGATAAGTTCTATTATTGTGGCAACGTTCTCCTCTTAGACACAGTGTAGTCCCCATGGGGGTGTCTAGAGGACATATACTTCTATTTGATCTTATGTTACTATATTGATCTTATATTTCTATATTGAATGTATTGCGTTTTGTAGCATTTTAATAACAGTAATTCTTGTTCTGTAACACTTCATTGATAATTGAGTTGACATTATTTAGGTGCTATTCTGAGTTAATTTATTTTAACGGCATACAATGTGTAATTTGCATCTTTACTGTATGTTATGAAATTCAATAAAAACTGATTGAAAAGAAACCGGATTCTGCCAGCCTACTCACCCTGGGTTTACATATTCCAGTTACACTACCACTAATGCCCCAGTAGCACCCTCTGACTTTGCTCATTACCAGCTATCGCTTCCTTTGATCCCTCTCCAACAACACCTAGTTTAAATGTTCCTCTAACTTTTTGCCCATCTTCTCACCCAACAGAGCTGCTCCCTCCCCATTTAGATGCAATATACTTCCATTTCTTTCTGGATTCCAAGACCAAGGTAACATCTGGAATAAGCTCCCCCTATCATTAATACATAGGTCGTATTAACTTAATCAAGATGATATGGATGCCTCTGAGCTTCTCTATTTTCTATATAATGCCCAGATGTGGATACCCATATTGATTTTTATCAAGATTAAAAGCATATTCAGGCGATTAATATGGCAGAATAAAACCCCTCGTATTAAACTGGAGACTCTACAACATCCCAAAAATGCGGGTGGACTGGCATTTCCTAATCCAAGAATATACTTTTTTGCATCCCAACTACAGCATTTTGCTGGATCGGAGTCTGAGCAGATACCTCTTCATGCTCGACGACGATTCTCTTATGCATTTGAGGGTCGGCTACCACTTTATGTTTTAGAAGGGGCAAGAGGGGGTGTCTCGCTCACTGATATGCCCACCTGCACGTTAATGTGTAAACTATGGGATTCAGTTAACATTTTTTGAGGTATTTTCTATAATAGCAAATATACTCCTATATGGGGAAAATGATAGACTTCCTCAACTTTTGGCCCTAATGGCGCGTACACACGAGCGGTTTTGCGGTCAGAATTTTTTTTTTTTTGGGCTGTATTTGGTTTAATGTGAAGTTAGATGTATGTTCTACAGGGTAACATGTTTTTAGAGATCTAATTCAGACTCCTGACTGAAAGTTGCTCCCTCTAGGGTTGGCATATATATGGTCCAGTGCCAGGAACCGCACTTTAGGAGTGCTGTTACCATTTACTATGCCTTCCAAGGGGTAAGCTCATGACCCAAATGACACAAACATCTGAAGAAGGACTATTAGGTCCGAAACATGTCAAGGTGTCATCGCCAGTATGCACATATGCTAGCCCACCAACCTTTTGAAGGGCAGCTTGTCTACATACCGATGCGTGTTATTAGGGTACACTGTATTTTGTTACGTTTTATAATGCAACTTGGTTCTATTTTCTACTGTATTTTATTGAATGTTTACATGTAATAAAATGTACTATTTTTACCATACACCTGGTCTGCCTTCTAAAATCCTGAGGGGTTATACCGTGCCTTGAGCATTAGGTCTTTTTCTATTTTTCTTCCCTGCTATAGAGCCAATAACCGACCAAAAAGTCAGACCAGTTCTCCCAGAACCTAAATTTCTCCTTTCTGCACCAGTTCCTCAGCCACTTGTTATGTTCCCTTATCTCCTGCTGCCTCTCTGGTGTTACTCAAGGTACAGGCAGTATTTCTGAGAAACCTACCTTGGAGGACTTTTTTTTTTTTTTTCTTTTTTTTACTACAGCCCCTGAAATATTTTAGGATGCTCCATCTTCCTCTAACTTTGTCATTTCGTACCAATGTGTACCATGACAGCTGGGTCCTCCTCAGCCCAACCCAACAATCTGTCCTTCCAATCCACAATATGGTGAACCTGAGTTCCCCGTAAACAACACATTGTTCAGCGATCACTGTCTTTGTGACTGATTTCCCCATCTGTCCTTCATATAACTGAATCCCTTACCATCATTATCTGTCTATCCTCTCCTTTAACCTTGGTCCTCACTGGAAGAGTTATTCCCCTGGCAGCTAGCAATGCCACTCCTTGACTGGTATTTCCAAAATTACACAACCAGGTGTATTTTATTGGGATGTGTCAGCTCAGACTGTACATTTTGCAAGTAAAATTGCATTATATCCAAGGTATGTGTCTTACTGAAGAGATAAAGGGCCTGTGGATGGTGACAAGTTAGCAGGTGGCCATATTGTATGGACAGATTGGGTCTATGGAGATGTGTCAATGCATAAAGTGGCATGTGAACCAGAACAGCAAAAAGACAGTTTTCCAAAGCGATTAATATTTATAACAGGTACTTGTATAGTACTGTCAATTTATGCAACGCTTCACATATATATTGTACATTTACATCTCTGCATACTCTGCTACATATGTTGTGACATTTACCTGCGTCTCACTAGCACATGGTCTTTTCTGCAATCTGTGCTGCATTACAAATTCTGATCTACTTAGAAGAAACTGAGAAACAGATTAAAGTCTGCTGTAATTCTCATGTATCTGATCTCACTCATAAGAAGCACATATTTCTATAGTTTAGTAAGATGTGCATGTATTAGATTTTTTGTGTATTAAACCTGTTTGTAGAAGTACAAGCAGTCTTGTTTTAAGCATTATCCTTGCTGTTGAAATTGCTGAGCAACATGTCTCAGGGAGGATCTGTGCACCAACTAGACATAGACCTTCAAGATTAAGCTGGATTGCAATAGGTGTGAACAGTTAAGCCCTTCTTGATGCTTAAAGATAATTATAAAACAAACAGGGCATAAATGTCTGATAATTTACCTTGTTTGTAGAACAGGACGGTGCACTGCAGAACATTACTGACATAACATACGCTACATTGATGTAGAGCAACTAAGCAGTGCACTTGCAAAACTATAATGCCATGTAAACAAACAAATGTTCGATGTGAGTATGCTCCATTGGACATTTGCTGTTGGAATTTCCAACAACAAATATTTGAGAGAAGGTTCTAAAATTTTTCGACCAAAAAAGTCTGAGGCACAAAATTCCACACATGCTCTGAATCAAGTACGAGACGGAAGCAATCGGTCTTGTAAAACTAGCGTTCGGAATGGAGATGGCACATTCGTCACGCTGCAAATTTTTTTTTTTTAACCACTTCAGCCCCGGACCATTTGGCAGCCAAAGGACCAGAGGTCTTTTTTCAATTTCGCACTGCACTACTTTAACTGGTAATTGCGCGGTCATGCAATTTTGTAACCAAACGAAATTTGCGTCCTTTTCTTCCCACAAATAGAGCTTTCTTTTGATGGTATTTGATTGCCTCTGTGATTTTTATTTTTTGCGATATAAACGGAAAAAGAGCGAAAATTTTGAAAAAAAAAGAGATTTTCTACTTTTTGTTATAAAAAAAATCTAATAAACTCAATTTTAGTCAAACATTTGGGCCAAAATGTATTCAGCCACATGTCTTTAGTAAAAAAAATGCCAATAAGCGTATATTTATTGGTTTGCGCAAAAGTTATAGCGTCTACAAACTAGAGTACATTTTCTGGAATTTACACCGCTTTTAATTTATGACTGCCTATTTCATTTCTTGAGGTGCTAAAATGGCAGAGAAGTACAAAACCCCCCCAAATGACCCCATTTTGGAAAGTAGACACCCCAAGCTATTTGCTGAGAGGCATGTTGAGCCCATTGAATATTTTTTTTTTTAGTCCCAAGTGATTGAATAAAGACAAAAATAAAAAAGATTTTTTTTTTTTTCAAAAAGTTGTCACTAAATGATATATTGCTCACACATGCCATGGTTATATGTGGAATTGCACCCCAAAATACATTTTGCTGCTTCTCCTGAGTATGGGGATACCACATGTGTGGGACTTTTTGGGAGCCTAGCCGCGTACGGGGCCCCGAAACCCAAGCACCGCCTTCAGGATTTCTAAGGGTGCAAATTTTTGATTTCACTCCTCACTACCTATCACCGTTTCGAAGGCCATAAAATGCCAAAATAGCACAAAACCCCCCCAAATGACCCCATTTTGGAAAGTAGACACCCCAAGCTATTTGTTGAGAGGCATGGTGAGTATTTTACAGCTCTCATTTGTTTTTGAAAATGAAGAAAGTAAAGAAAAAAAATTTTTTTTTTCTTTTTTTCAATTTTCAAAACTTTGTGACAAAAAGCGAGATCTGCAAAATACTCACCATACCTCTCAGCAAATAGCTTGGGGTGTCTACTTTCCAAAATGGGGTCATTTTGGGGGGTTTTATGCCATCTGGGCATTCCATGGCCTCCGAAACTGTGATTGGCAGTGAGAAGTGAAATAAAAAAATTACACCCTTAGAAAGCCTGAAGGCGGTGATTGGTTTTTGGGGTTCCGTACGCAGCTAGGCTCCCAAAAAGTCCCACACATGTGGTATCCCCGTACTCAGGAGAAGCAACAGAATGTATTTTGGGGTGTATTTCCACATATGCCCATGACATGTTTGAGCAATATATCATTTAGTGACAACTTTTTGTAAAAAAAATATATATATTTTTTTTTTTTTTCATTATTCAATCTCTTGGGACAAAAAAAAAAATATTTAATGGGCTCAACATTGCTCTCATCAAATAGCTTGGGGTGTCTACTTTCCAAAATGGGGTCATTTGGGGGGGGTTTGAACTGTCCTGGCATTTTATGCACAACATTTAGAAGCCTATGTCACACGTCACCCACTCTTCTAACCACTTGTAGACAAAGCCCTTTCTAACACTTTTTGTTTACATGAAAACATATTTTTTTTTTGCAAGAAAATTACGTTGAACCCCCAAACACTATATATAATGTTAAAGCAAAGGCCCTACAGATTAAAATGGTGGGTGTTGCATTTTTTTTTTCCACACAGTATTTGCGCAGCGATTTTTCAAACGCATTTTTTGTGGAAAAAATACACTTTTTTTTATTTTAATGCACTAAAACACACTATATTGCTCAAATTTTTGATGAAATAAAAAATATGATCTTAGGCCGAGTACATGGATACCAAACACGACATGCTTTAAAATTGCGCACAAACACGCAGTGGCGACAAACTACATACATTTTTAAAAGCCTTTAAAAGCCTTTACATGATACCACATTAGATTCACGGAGGAGGTCTACTGCTAAAATTACTGCCCTCGATCTGACCTTCGCGGTGATACCTCACATGCATGGTGCAATTGCTGTTTACATATGACGCCAGACCAACGCTTGTGTACGCCTTTGCGCAAGAGAAGGGGGGGCAGGGGTGCTTTTTTTTTTTTTTTTTGTTTTTTTTTTTATTTATTTAGCTTTTTTATTTTATTTTTAAACTGTTCCTTCCATTTTTTTTCTTTGTTATGATTTTTATTGTTATCTCAGGGAATGTAAATACCCCCTATGATAGCAATAGGCAGTGACAGGTACTCTTTTTTTGAAAAAATTGGGGTCTATTAGACCCTAGATCTTTCCTCTGCCCTCAAAGCATCTGACCACACCAAGATTGGTGTGATAAAATGCTTTCCCAATTTCCCAATGGCGCGGTTTATATCCGGGAGGGGGGACATTCCCTCCCACTGCTTGTAAAAGCAGTCTAGAGGCTAATTACCCGCTAGAATTGCTTTTACATGAAAGCCGATCACTGGCTGAAAAGAATGATACCAAGATGATACCTAAACCTGCAGGCATCATTCTGGTATAACCATTCAAAGTCCAGCAACATACTGGACATATATTGTAATCTTTTTTTTTTCATGCAGCCTCTTGGCTGAACGAAAAAAAGAGATTGATTGGTGGGTATGCCCACCATTAGAATACCTCCCTTCATCCACCCACTTCTAATGATGGGCATACATGCACCATTTATATATGCCGATGCATGGGGGCATCCTCCCGCAAAAGTTATGCCGTGTACACACGGTCGGAATTTCGACCGTATGTACGTGGCATTAGGAGCCAATCGCTCCTCCCCCCCCCTGCTGCCCCCATGCTTCGGCATATATGCTCTTTTTTTTAACTGTGGTGGTGAAATCACCTCCTACAGCGTTGGAGTCGCGGCTTTATGTATCGTGGGAGCAAACGCTGTTGCTGTCAAGATAAATAAATCCGCGTTGCAACTGAATGGCGCACCTGAAAACAAAAAAATGCTTAACACTAAAACACAGTAAACAAAATTACATACCTGAAAAGCAAGCATGATAAAACATGATAAAACATAATAAAACATTGCAGAATAGAATGGAGTAAAAAAAGAGCAACAATAGAGAGAGAATAGAGTGAGAGAGAGAACAATAAAACGACAACTATTTTTATTTTTTTTATTTTTCTGAGATTCACAGGTAAAAAAGCTCCTGACTGAAGCGACTGAATCAAAACGCTACCACAAAAAAAATGTTAGCGATCGCAGGGATCAGGCCTGACTCTGCGAACGCTGCAGTTATGTGTGCTTAGTGTTTTGTAAGTGACAGTGATCGATCGATACTGCACTTGGGTGGGCTGGGCTGGGCGGAGAGGGAAAACGCAGGTGCTAGCAGGTATCTGGGCTGATCCCGCTAACAATGCGTTTTTTTTTTGGAACCCTAAACTGCTGGGACGCTAGTATAGATCTGATCAGATCAGATATTGATCTGTTCAGATACTGTGCCACTAAGGGAGGTGTATGCTTTGTGCGTGGGTGTTTGCGGTACTGGCACTAACCTGGGGCGACGCAGACCTTATTTGACCCTAAAACCTAATTGATATCACCCGCCGGGCGATCAGGGGTTAAACCGTTATTGGGTAATAAATGGCGGGTGCCCTGACAGTATAAAAAAATAAAGCTAACTAACCAGCGTCACCCGTAACAGTAATACAAAAAAAAACTGGTTACCTAGCGACACTAATGCAGCGATCAGAAAAACGATCGCTTAGTGACACTGGCAAAAGGGGGTGAAAGGGTTAACTAGGGGCAATCAGGGGGTTAAAACCTTTATTAGGTAATATATGGGGGTACCTGACGCTATATAAAAACCTGACGGGGAACCTAAATAACGAAATAACTAACTGGCTAACCAGCGTCACCAGTGACAGTTATACAGTGATCACTGGTGAAAGGGTTAACTCTAGGGGCAATCAGGGGGTTAAAACCTTTATTTAGGTTGTAATATGGGGGTACCTGACCTATAAACCTATTTATGAACCTATATAAACATGGCGGTTACCTAAAAAAAAAAAATGGTTACCTAGCGACACTAATGCAGCGATCAGAAAAACGATCGCTTAGTGACACTGGCAAAAGGGGGTGAAAGGGTTAACTAGGGGCAATCAGGGGTTAAAACCTTTATTAGGTAATATATGGGGGTACCTGACGCTATATAAAAACCTGACGGGGAACCTAAATAACGAAATAACTAACTGGCTAACCAGCGTCACCAGTGACAGTTATACAGTGATCACTGGTGAAAGGGTTAACTCTAGGGCAATCAAGGGGTTAAAACCTTTATTTAGGTTGTAATATGGGGGTACCTGACCTATAAACCTATTTATGAACCTATATAAACATGGCGGTTACCTAAAAAAAAAAAATGGTTACCTAGCGACAGCAGTGACACTAATACAGCGATCAGAAAAACGATCGCTTAGTGACACTGGCAAAAGGGGGTGAAAGGGTTACCTGGGGGGCAATCAAGGGGTTAAACCTTTATTAGGGGGGGGTAGGGGGCTACCTTGGACCTAAAACTAACTGCACTGACAGTTATTACAGTCACACTGACACTAAATGCAGTGATCAGTAAAAAAATGATCACTGCAATTAGTGACACTGTGACTGGGGGGGGAGGGGGTGATCTGGGGGGTGATCTGGGGGTGACAGGGGGGTGTTTTGTGTGCCTATGTGTACTGGTGTCAGTGTACTGTTGGTGCACTAACCTTTAGACGTTCACAGCTCGGCGTTCCGGTCACATAGACCGGCGCACCGAGCGTGACATCACTTCCTCTGCCTGTGTTTTGATTGACACAGACAGAGGAAGCATCTGATTGGCCAGGAGCGATCGCGAGGGGGTGGCCAGAAACCACTGGCCGTCCCCTCATCCCGGATCGCTCCTGAAGCGATCCCGACCGTCCCCGCCGGCCGGGGGGGGTCCGATCGGACCCCCCACCCGCCGGAAGAATGGCACGTACAGGTACGTGGTTCTGCCTGTACGTGCCATTCTGCCGACGTATATATACAGGGGGCGGTCGGCAAGTGGTTAATCATTCAGTACAGCGCATTCTCTTCTTCTTTATAATGCTAGAATAATGAAGTTGCTTTGCTGCTGACATTCACGCAGTTCTGACAAGCTGATTTCTTTATTATTTCTCGTGATCTCCTAAATCTTTTTTTTTTTTTTTTGCTAGATCTCCAGAATAATGTTTATTTTTATTTTTTATAGTGATCTATTTTTTTTTTCTTTTTTTTTTTTTTTTTGTGATCTCCATAATATTTTTTGTAGTTTTGTGTGTCAAGTTACCTATCAGATGTACTTACCGAGACCGAGATGCTGAGAGCAGTTCACCCTTTGCGACCCGGCGCAATCTGCCCCCTGGTGATGAGACAGGGAACAAACGGCACCAGGAGGCACAGGTCACCTCCGTCAGGTGGGCGAAACCGGTGTGTAGCCTGGAGGAGAGGTGAGTCTGGCCCGGGCAGATGGCAGGAAGGAGAGGCAGGAGCCCAAACACCTGGCCGAGAGTCTAACACTGGTCACAGATGCTACGTAAGTCCAGGATGCAGGCCGGGGGTCAAACACAGGATCAGTAGCAAAGTCCTTTAGAGCAGGCCAGGGGTCAAACACAGAATCAGTAGCAAAGTCCTTCAGAGCAAGCCGGGGGTCAAACACAGGATCTGTAGCAAAGTCCTTTAGAGCAAGCCGGGGGTCAAACACAGGATCAATAGCAAAGTCCGTTAGAGCAAGCCGGGGGTCAAACACAGGAGAAGTATCAAGTCCATTGATCAAGGGAGCAGATCTGGTTTTTACACAGGGACGCACAGGCACTAAGCTGGAAAGACAGACCAGCAAAGTGCCTGTGCGTCAGGCAGCTTTTATAGGCGCCCAGAGGACGCTAATTGTGCGCCATAGCGCACAAGTGTGCGCTAGTGCGCATGCGCTGGAGCCCTGACATTACCACAACACCATTATTATCATTTTTTAACCTCAAAGAGGTTGGTTGGTGTTGGTGTCCCTTTTTAATTTGACATTGTATTTTTGAAATGTACCTGTCTATTCACAAACAAACTGTCCTTTTTTGAAGTAAAACACATAGCCAAGTATTTGTCAAAAAAAATAGTAATTTATTAGGGTCCTAACAAAATAAAGAGGAAGGCAACGCTGGATAAACTGTTGAGCTTGGCAAAGCCTTTGTACCCCAGGGCAGACATCAATTATTTGACAGGCAAAATTGTTAGCCTGAGGAGTCCATTTAATAGGGAGCACAATCCGGTCCAGCACTCCAAAAGATCGGGAGCAACAGCAGATGACATATATGTCCCGGGGCTGTGGTCTTACACCAGCCTGCGTCTTTTGCCAGACCAGGCCATGACTCTCTTGACTTCCTTCCACTCTTCCTTCCAGGCTGTGGCTGTGGTGTTGTGACAGGAGGTGGAGGAGGAGTATGGTCCAACTCGCATACATGACTTTTGTTGGTGAGTTGGCCCCTCACCCCCTTATTTAGGGCCTGAGATATGACCTCCTCACAGATGAAGAGTTGGCCCTCCTACATTTCTTGCATCTTACTGGCCGTCATACTGCCAAAGGCCTCTTGAACACTGGGGGCCGCAGTAGCCTGTCGAATCAAAGCAAGTGCTGACTCCACGTTCCTCCCTTTCCTGGGCCTTTTTGTTGGAAGGCGGAGGGGAGAAACCTGCGATTCGGTCAGGCTACTGGGCCACTTTCCACCCCTCCTCCTGGCTGAGACTTTCCTGTGTATAAAAATGGGACATAGTTTTAGTTTTTTGGTTATCAATCACACACAATGTTGAGCTCATGACTGTTGCAAATTGAATGTTAACAAATAGAAAAGACTATGATTCTGACCCCAGCATTTTTCATTCTTGTCCCAATCATTTTTGGCTACTAATGTCTATTAACCACTTCAGCCCCGGACCATTTGGCAGCCAAAGGACCAGAGGTCTTTTTTCAATTTCGCACTGCACTACTTTAACTGGTAATTGCGCGGTCATGCAATTTTGTAACCAAACGAAATTTGCGTCCTTTTCTTCCCACAAATAGAGCTTTCTTTTGATGGTATTTGATTGCCTCTGTGATTTTTATTTTTTGCGATATAAACGGAAAAAGAGCGAAAATTTTGAAAAAAAAAGAGATTTTCTACTTTTTGTTATAAAAAAAATCTAATAAACTCAATTTTAGTCAAACATTTGGGCCAAAATGTATTCAGCCACATGTCTTTAGTAAAAAAAATGCCAATAAGCGTATATTTATTGGTTTGCGCAAAAGTTATAGCGTCTACAAACTAGAGTACATTTTCTGGAATTTACACCGCTTTTAATTTATGACTGCCTATTTCATTTCTTGAGGTGCTAAAATGGCAGAGAAGTACAAAACCCCCCCAAATGACCCCATTTTGGAAAGTAGACACCCCAAGCTATTTGCTGAGAGGCATGTTGAGCCCATTGAATATTTTTTTTTTTAGTCCCAAGTGATTGAATAAAGACAAAAATAAAAAAGATTTTTTTTTTTTTTTTTTCAAAAAGTTGTCACTAAATGATATATTGCTCACACATGCCATAGTTATATGTGGAATTGCACCCCAAAATACATTTTGCTGCTTCTCCTGAGTATGGGGATACCACATGTGTGGGACTTTTTGGGAGCCTAGCCGCGTACGGGGCCCCGAAACCCAAGCACCGCCTTCAGGATTTCTAAGGGTGCAAATTTTTGATTTCACTCCTCACTACCTATCACCGTTTCGAAGGCCATAAAATGCCAAAATAGCACAAAACCCCCCCAAATGACCCCATTTTGGAAAGTAGACACCCCAAGCTATTTGTTGAGAGGCATGGTGAGTATTTTACAGCTCTCATTTGTTTTTGAAAATGAAGAAAGTAAAGAAAAAAAAAAAATTTTTTTCTTTTTTCAATTTTCAAAACTTTGTGACAAAAAGCGAGATCTGCAAAATACTCACAATACCTCTCAGCAAATAGCTTGGGGTGTCTACTTTCCAAAATGGGGTCATTTTGGGGGGTTTTATGCCATCTGGGCATTCCATGGCCTCCGAAACTGTGATTGGCAGTGAGAAGTGAAATAAAAAAATTACACCCTTAGAAAGCCTGAAGGCGGTGATTGGTTTTTGGGGTTCCGTACGCAGCTAGGCTCCCAAAAAGTCCCACACATGTGGTATCCCCGTACTCAGGAGAAGCAACAGAATGTATTTTGGGGTGTATTTCCACATATGCCCATGACATGTTTGAGCAATATATCATTTAGTGACAACTTTTTGTAAAAAAAATATATATATTTTTTTTTTTTTTCATTATTCAATCTCTTGGGACAAAAAAAAAAAATATTTAATGGGCTCAACATTGCTCTCAGCAAATAGCTTGGGGTGTCTACTTTCCAAAATGGGGTCATTTGGGGGGGGTTTGAACTGTCCTGGCATTTTATGCACAACATTTAGAAGCCTATGTCACACGTCACCCACTCTTCTAACCACTTGTAGACAAAGCCCTTTCTGACACTTTTTGTTTACATGAAAACATATTTTTTTTTTGCAAGAAAATTACGTTGAACCCCCAAACACTATATATATTGTTAAAGCAAAGGCCCTACAGATTAAAATGGTGGGTGTTGCATTTTTTTTTTCCACACAGTATTTGCGCAGCGATTTTTCAAACGCATTTTTTGTGGAAAAAATACACTTTTTTTTATTTTAATGCACTAAAACACACTATATTGCTCAAATTTTTGATGAAATAAAAAATATGATCTTAGGCCGAGTACATGGATACCAAACACGACATGCTTTAAAATTGCGCACAAACACGCAGTGGCGACAAACTACATACATTTTTAAAAGCCTTTAAAAGCCTTTACATGATACCACATTAGATTCACGGAGGAGGTCTACTGCTAAAATTACTGCCCTCGATCTGACCTTCGCGGTGATACCTCACATGCATGGTGCAATTGCTGTTTACATATGACGCCAGACCAACGCTTGTGTACGCCTTTGCGCAAGAGAAGGGGGGGCAGGGGTGCTTTTTTTTTTTTTTTTTGTTTTTTTTTTTATTTATTTAGCTTTTTTATTTTATTTTTAAACTGTTCCTTCCATTTTTTTTCTTTGTTATGATTTTTATTGTTATCTCAGGGAATGTAAATATCCCCTATGATAGCAATAGGCAGTGACAGGTACTCTTTTTTTGAAAAAATTGGGGTCTATTAGACCCTAGATCTTTCCTCTGCCCTCAAAGCATCTGACCACACCAAGATTGGTGTGATAAAATGCTTTCCCAATTTCCCAATGGCGCGGTTTATATCCGGGAGGGGGGACATTCCCTCCCACTGCTTGTAAAAGCAGTCTAGAGGCTAATTACCCGCTAGAATTGCTTTTACATGAAAGCCGATCACTGGCTGAAAAGAATGATACCAAGATGATACCTAAACCTGCAGGCATCATTCTGGTATAACCATTCAAAGTCCAGCAACATACTGGACATATATTGTAATCTTTTTTTTTTCATGCAGCCTCTTGGCTGAACGAAAAAAAGAGATTGATTGGTGGGTATGCCCACCATTAGAATACCTCCCTTCATCCACCCACTTCTAATGATGGGCATACATGCACCATTTATATATGCCGATGCATGGGGGCATCCTCCCGCAAAAGTTATGCCGTGTACACACGGTCGGAATTTCGACCGTATGTACGTGGCATTAGGAGCCAATCGCTCCCCCCCCCTGCTGCCCCCATGCTTCGGCATATATGCTCTTTTTTTTAACTGTGGTGGTGAAATCACCTCCTACAGCGTTGGAGTCGCGGCTTTATGTATCGTGGGAGCAAACGCTGTTGCTGTCAAGATAAATAAATCCGCGTTGCAACTGAATGGCGCACCTGAAAACAAAAAAATGCTCAACACTAAAACACACAGTAAACAAAATTACATACCTGAAAAGCAAGCATGATAAAACATAATAAAACATAATAAAACATAATAAAACATTGCAGAATAGAATGGAGTAAAAAAAGAGCAACAATAGAGAGAGAATAGAGTGAGAGAGAGAACAATAAAACGACAACTATTTTATTTTTTTTTATTTTTTTGAGATTCACAGGTAAAAAAGCTCCTGACTGAAGCGACTGAATCAAAACGCTACCACAAAAAAAATGTTAGCGATCGCAGGGATCAGGCCTGACTCTGCGAACGCTGCAGTTATGTGTGCTTAGTGTTTTGTAAGTGACAGTGATCGATCGATACTGCACTTGGGTGGGCTGGGCTGGGCGGAGGGGGAAAACGCAGGTGCTAGCAGGTATCTGGGCTGATCCCGCTAACAATGCGTTTTTTTTTGGAACCCTAAACTGCTGGGACGCTAGTATAGATCTGATCAGATCAGATATTGATCTGTTCAGATACTGTGCCACTAAGGGAGGTGTATGCTTTGTGCGTGGGTGTTTGCGGTACTGGCACTAACCTGGGGCGACGCAGACCTTATTTGACCCTAAAAACCTAATTGATATCACCCGCCGGGCGATCAGGGGGTTAAACCGTTATTGGGTAATAAATGGCGGGTGCCCTGACAGTATAAAAAACAAGCTAACTAACCAGCGTCACCCGTAACAGTAATACAAAAAAAAAACTGGTTACCTAGCGACACTAATGCAGCGATCAGAAAAACGATCGCTTAGTGACACTGGCAAAAGGGGGTGAAAGGGTTAACTAGGGGCAATCAGGGGGTTAAACCTTTATTAGGTAATATATGGGGGTACCTGACGCTATATAAAAACCTGACGGGAACCTAAATAACGAAATAACTAACTGGCTAACCAGCGTCACCAGTGACAGTTATACAGTGATCACTGGTGAAAGGGTTAACTCTAGGGGCAATCAGGGGTTAAAACCTTTATTTAGGTTGTAATATGGGGGGTACCTGACCTATAAACCTATTTATGAACCTATATAAACATGGCGGTTACCTAAAAAAAAAAAATGGTTACCTAGCGACACTAATGCAGCGATCAGAAAAACGATCGCTTAGTGACACTGGCAAAAGGGGGTGAAAGGGTTAACTAGGGGCAATCAGGGGGTTAAAACCTTTATTAGGTAATATATGGGGGTACCTGACGCTATATAAAAACCTGACGGGGAACCTAAATAACGAAATAACTAACTGGCTAACCAGCGTCACCAGTGACAGTTATACTGTGATCACTGGTGAAAGGGTTAACTCTAGGGGCAATCAGGGGGTTAAAACCTTTATTTAGGTTGTAATATGGGGGTACCTGACCTATAAACCTATTTATGAACCTATATAAACATGGCGGTTACCTAAAAAAAAAAAATGGTTACCTAGCGACAGCAGTGACACTAATACAGCGATCAGAAAAACGATCGCTTAGTGACACTGGCAAAAGGGGTGAAAGGGTTACCTGGGGGGCAATCAAGGGGTTAAACCTTTATTAGGGGGGGGTGGGGGGGGCTACCTTGGACCTAAAACTAACTGCCCTGACAGTTATTACAGTCACACTGACACTAAATGCAGTGATCAGTAAAAAAATGATCACTGCAATTAGTGACACTGTGACTGGGGGGGGAGGGGGTGATCTGGGGGGTGATCAGGGGGTGACAGGGGGGTGTTTTGTGTGCCTATGTGTACTGGTGTCAGTGTACTGTTTGTGCACTAACCTTTAGATGTTCACAGCTCGGCGTTCCGGTCACATAGACCGGCGCACCGAGCGTGACATCACTTCCTCTGCCTGTGTTTTGATTGACACAGACAGAGGAAGCATCTGATTCGCCAGGAGCGATCGCGAGGGGGTGGCCAGAAACCACTGGCCGTCCCCTCATCCCGGATCGCTCCTGAAGCGATCCCGACCGTCCCCGCCGGCCGGGGGGGGTCCGATCGGACCCCCCACCCGCCGGAAGAATGGCACGTACAGGTACGTGGTTCTGCCTGTACGTGCCATTCTGCCGACGTATATATACAGGGGGCGGTCGGCAAGTGGTTAATATGTAAACCACTTTGTTAAATCGGAAATTAGTGATCAATAATAACATCTAGTTAACATCATTCAATTTTTGGAAAATAAATATGTTGAACAATGCTATACCTGGCTCAAGCTGGGCTCCTCCACATCTTCTTCCTGGGTGGAAGGCCCAGGTTGTACATCGGAAGCCTCAGCTGAGGTGGAAGGAAGAGTGGAAGGAAGGGTTGAGAGTAGAATCACTGGCTTCACCAATTCCAACAGTTGATCCATCGCTGCCTTCCTCTTTATTTTGTTTTAAAATGGGTGTTTCACTTGCCACGGACAGGGCAGCTCCCTGTACTAATCACTGAAGTTGGAGAGGAAGTCGTGGTCATTAAATCTATCCATATTCTCTGCAAGACACAACACAAGACAAACCCTAATGTCAGGCTAAACTCTCATAATCTTGTCCCAATATAGGCCTCAATCTATAAGCAGTATAGGCCACTAACCACTGATGCCCCAAATTAAAACTGTACCTTTTTGTTAGCATGATTGGCGCTTACGCTACTCCTTCCTCCGCTCACAGATCGTACGTACGACGCACGCATGTTCCGCTTTATATACACTGCGCATGCGTGAAACTCCCCCTGTCCTTCTTTATAGTATATTCCCCGCCTCTTCTCTTTTGGCGCAGTGGAAGAGCATATGGCGGAGAGACAGCAAGTGCGTTATAATAGCAGCAACGTCGAGGTAAGCCCGGAGCCAGAAACGTCCTGATCACGGAGGACATATAAGGCCTCAAATATGTCCTTTGTAGAGATGGTGGACATCCTGAAGAGGGCCGACTATGATGGGAAGTATGGACCATACAGCAACCCAAATGTGAGACAGGCCAAGATCAGGACTAAAGTTGTGAAACGTCTGCACAGGAATTTTGGGGTACGACGATCCAAGGAGCAATTGAGGAAATGCTGGTCAGAGCTGAAATTGAGGGAGCACGATCAGTACAGAACGATCAGGAAACTGCTTCTAAAAAGTAAGTAGTTGTCCTGTGTTAGGGATGAGCCGAACACCCCCTGGTTCGGTTTGCAGCAGAACATGCAAAAAATGTGTTCGAACACCCTTAAAGTCTATGGGACACGAACATGAATAATCAAAAGTGCTCATTTTAAAGGCTTATATGCAAGTTATTGTCATAAAAAGAGTTTGGGGACCTGGGTCCTGCCCCAGGGGACATGTATCAATGCAAAAAAAAGTTTTAAAGATGGCAGTTTATTCGGGAGCAGTGATTTTAATAATGCTTAAAGTGAAACAATAAAAGTGAAATATTCCTTTAAATTTCGTAGCTGGGGGGGGGTCTATAGTATGCCTGTAAAGTGGCGCATGTTTCCTATGTTTAGAACAGTCCCTGGAACCCCGACCAAAAAAAGAAATTTGTGTGTGTGGTACCCCCAAATTCCATACCAGACCCTTCTGTTAATTTTGGTGCGGGGTTCCCCTTAATATCCATAACAGACCTGAAGGGCCTGGTATGGAATTTGGGGGGACTCCCACGCAATTTTTATTTTTTTAATCTTGGTTCGGGGTTCCCCTTAAAATTCATACAAGACCCAAAGGGACTGGTAATGGACTGGGGGGATCCCATAATGTTTTTTTCAATTACTTCTTTTATCTGTAGTTTTAAATTACTTTTTTCCTTTAGAAATGTCATTTTGTGCAGGGACTGTTCTAAACACGGGAAACATGTGCCACTTTACAGGCATACTATAGACACCCCCCAGGTACAAAATTTAAAGGAATATTTCACTTTTATTGTTTCACTTTAAGCATTATTAAAATGACTGCTCCCCAAAAAAGGGCAGTTTTTACAAACTTTTTTTTTGCATTGATACATGTCCCCTGGGGCAGGACCCAGGTCCCCAGACACTTTTTATGACAATACCATGCATATAAGCCTTTAAAAATAGTACTTTTGATTTCTCCCATAGACTTTTTAAAGGGTGTTCCGCAGCTTTCAAATTTGCCGCGAACACCCCAAATTGTTCACTATTCGGCAAACAGGCGAACTCCCGAACATCACTGATGTACAACAAAAAATGAAGAAAATCATTGATGTTTTAGGCAGAATCTAAAACACACAAAAAATTGTACAGTTTTGTCATTGAATTTGTTATTTTAAATCAAGTTTTAAAGTAATTTGAAAACCAAATTTTGAAGATGCACACAGTGTGTCAACATTTGCTATCTGCCATCACGGGATATCAATGTATGCGTTTTGTGGGTGAAACCCCTTCCTCGCAACTCAAGTAGGTGAGAGGAAGGGGTTGCACCCCTGAAACACATCCATTGATCCCCCATGATGGGAGCTAGCACATGTAGGCATGGGATCAGGAGGGAAATCCACATTTTGACTCCCAATTTGTGTGCATCTTCAAAATTTGGCTTTTACAGGGGTGACATCACCCCATCTGATGAAGGCAAGATCAACAAAGTTTGTACATACTAATATCTGATATGGCCTTCACTTTATCAAAGTTGAACTTTGTAAGTTCCTGAGTTGTGTATGTTATGTTTTTAAACATTCCTGTTTAACCAAAAAAAGGATATTTCTACTGTCAAACATAAAAATGTTATACACCAAAGATGTTGGTTTGTTAAAAACCCTTTTCTAACACACATGTGAAGAGTAAAATGTTTTATACTCAACAATGTGTGGCTTCTTCTTTCAATGCTCAATTTTTGGAGTAAGTTGGTGTTTACAGTGGCAATGGGGGTTATTTACTAAAGGCGAAACCACTTTGCACTACAAGTGCACTTTCAGTGCACTTGTAGTGCAAAGTGGATTTTCCTTTAGTAAATAACCCCCACAGTGCTCTAAAATTTGCCACAGTCAGGCCATTTTAGGGACTCAAAGCAATTAATTCATGGTGCTAAAAAGTGTGTGTAGCAGACCCCCAGCACAACATAACAGTTAGCTGAAGAAGAGAAGAAAATGGCCAAAAATAAAAGGCCATTGGAGAACCTAGGAGACAGCTAAAAGAAACACAAGCAGTAAATCAAATGAAATATTATTTCAGTTTATAAAAAAAATATTTTAAAAATGTTTTAAACATTCTCTGGCAGATCAATGGCCCCCCTACCCGCAAAGTACTCGAGATAACGTTGTCTAACTTCGACCAAGCTCAAGTGTCGTCAGATTAGTATTTTGAAATCCGGCCTCAGTCCCAACTGAGGCCACATAGTTTGTTGCAATTTTTCTGAGGTAGTTATGAAGAATACAGCAGGCAAGTACAATATGGTTCAGTTTATATTCTGCCATGTGTATTGCTGTCAGAAATAGGCGGAACCGGCTTGCCATTATTCCGAACGCATTCTCTGCGACTCTTCTGGCTCTGGTCAGCCGGTAGTTAAAAAGCCTCTAGTCCGAGGTGAGGGTCCCTTATCGTGAATAGCCTCATGAGATGGTCACCCAGCCCAAACGCCTCATCAGCGACAATCACAAACAGGAGACCACCCACATTGTCTTTCGCAGGTGGCAAGCCCAAGCCGCCATTCTGGAGCCATCTGAAGATCTCCGTCTGGGCGATGACTCCAACATCCGACATCCGCCCATTCTTCCCCACGTCCACATAGAGGAACTCGTATGTCGCCAACATCACAATACTATTAAACCACTTATAGTTGTAATAGTACAACCCCGAGTTGGGGGGTGGGACTATGCGGACGTGCTTCCCATCTATTGCCCCTCCGCAGTTGGGGAAGTCCCAATGCTGGGCAAACTGGGATGCCACAGTCTGCCATTCCTGTGGGTTTGAAGGAAACTGTGGAGTCAAATAAGAATTTTTTTTTTTGTATTTTTGGACATAACATTGCAAGCAGATTAGACACAAACATTCTTGGCCAACATAAGTATAATATTTAATTTAACCTCTAGAGATCCGCGCTATAGCCGAATGATGGCTACGGCGCGGATCTACATTTCCCGGGACTACGTCCATTGATGTCGTCCCGTGCATGAGCGGCCTGCGTGCCCCCTGAACCATGTGATCAGCTGTCAGCCAATGACAGCTGATCATGTGATGACAACACAGCTGGTAATCGGCTATTTTTCCTCCCCTTGCTGACAGCGTGAGGAGAAAAAAAAAGCCGATCACCGACGGCAGTGAGAGGGACATCAGTCCCGATCACTGCCATGTGCCCCAGCTCCTCTGTGCCCCCTACAAGTGCCGCCTACCAGTGCCCACCAGCGCCACCTGTCATTGCTTACAGTGCCACCTGTCAGTGCCTGAACAGTGCCACCCATCAGGGCCATCTATCAGTGGTACCTATCAGTGGCCACCCGTGCCACCCATCTGTGCCACCCATCAGGGCCCATCAGTGCCATCTTATCTGTGCCTATCAGTACCGACTTATCTGTCCCCATCAGTGCCACCTTATCTGTGCCCACCAGTGCAGCCTATCGGTGTCGCCTCATCAGCACATATCAATGAAGCAGAAAAATTACCTGTTTGCTTAATTTTATAACAAACTATTAAACATTATTTATTTTTTTCAAAATTGTCCATCTTTTTTTGTTTAGCAAAAAAAAAACCCCAGCTGTGATTAAATACCACCAAAATAAAGCTCTATTTGTGGGAAAAAAATGATAAAAATGTAATTTGGGTACAGTGTTTGTATGACCGCGCAATTATCATTCAAAATGCGTCAACGCAGAAAGCTGAAAATTGGTCTGGGCAGGAGGGGGGTTTAAGTGCTCAGTAAGCAAGTGGTTAAGGAGTATTTAAAGACAAAAGTATAAGGTCCACTTATCATATTCCTCACCCCCTCTGATGGCCCATTATAAAAAATTTAGGGTGGGGGAGATGTTTTGGCCACTTAACCCTCTCCACTTCATTGAGAGCTGAATGTATAAATAATGTGTGTTACTTTGGCCAGCCCCTCCTTACTTACACTACTGGCAGCCCACTGGACAGGTAAGAAGTGTCATAATGCAAAAATATGAATACACACTGTACAAATTGAAGCACATTTTTACATTCTGCAATTACCTATCAAGATAATAGGAGAACAAAACTTTAACAGTACCATTTGAAAGTATTCAGGCAGGCCCTTGCACTACATGTTTTGCTGAATTCATCCATAAACATGACAACAAAAGAGGTAGGTATAGTGTGTATGAGTTTGGCAAAGTCAGCAGATAGAATATCGGTTGACCTAGCGGTTAGGGTGGAGGGAGGGTTCCAAATGAGTTTGGGCCACAAAAAATAAGTCTCTTGAACTCTGCCTGAATTTAAGGACAAAAATAACATTTGTACACATTTTAGGGGGTGTTTAGGGTAAGCACTATAATGGAGCTGACAAAATACATTAAGTGACTAGGCTAGGTGTGCATGGGCCCCGGATAGCATGCTGGGGAGGTTAGTGAAGGCAAATATGCATGAAGGACAAAAAAAGAACTTTAAAAACTTCCAGCATGCTTGAGGATAAAGGGGACATTCACAGCATATTACAATCATGGCAATTAGAGAATGATGAAAGAAATACAATACATTAGCATACATTAAATAGAATGTGATGTTAAAAGGAGAAAACTTACCTTAATATAGTCCTTCTGCAGGACCTGAATTATGTCAGAACAGGTCTCTGGAATAATGATCCCCAGAGCCTGGGGGCAAATGCCAGTGGAGAACTTGATATCCTGCAGACTTCCCCGCGTTGCCAAGTACCGCAGGGTAGCGACTAGCCTTTGTTCGGGAGTGATGGCTTGCCGCATACAGGTGTCCTACTTCATAATATAAGGGGACAGCAAAGCCAACAAACATTGAAAAACGGGGTCCGCTATCCAGAGATAATTCCTGAAATTATCAGGATTATTCTCACGGATCTCCCGCAACAAAGACGTGTGAGAGAATTGGTCATGCTGGAGCAACCAATTCTTCGTCCATGAACTCCTCCTCGTCCTGTTAATTGACTGGGCTTGGGTCAAAGCAAGAACTCCAACACCAAGCCCCTGCACAGCACGAACTCTACGACAAGTATGTACCCGCAACATGGCTAGAAAACAGTTGGCTGGTCAGAACAAACTAACAGAACGAACTGACAACACGCACTGAAGAACAGATACGAACCCACAAGCGCAAACTGAAGAGCAGTAACGAACTGAAAAGCACAAGGCTGAAAAGCGCAAATTGTCTCTCACCAAACTTCTACTAACACGAGATTAGCAGAAGGAGCCCAAAGGGTGGCACACTTGGTATTTAACTTCCTTTTTATAGTGCCGTCGTACATGTTGTACGTCAACGCATTCTTGGCGATCAGAATTTTCGACAACATTTGTGCGACCGTGTGTATGCAAGACAAGTTTGAGCCAACATCTGTCGGAAATAAATCCACGGTTTTGTTATCAGAATGTCCGATCCTGTGTACAGGGCATAAGAGACTGAAAAATAATAATGTTCTCTTCTATCAAGTATGAACACATTGTGAAAAAAGTAAATAACTCTGTGTTGGGTATACCCACACTCGTGGGGTTTCAGTAACATTTTCACTGCTGAAGCCAAATTAAAAAGTAGATGTATATACAAGCATGTAGGAGGAGCTGTACACAGGTAGAACAACACAATACTTAATATTTGATTCAGAAGATTTCTTTAACTTGCTGGGGCCTCTAATACAATTTTATATGTTAAATAGGTGGATCCTGGCTATCTAACTGCTCTTGAAGTCTTCCTTGTTTCTGGGGAAATGTTGAGGTAATGTCAGGGAACTAGTCGGAGGATAGTTATCTGCAGACCTGGCACAGTAGCCAATTCCTAATATGGGCGCACCCGCACAAATACGTGCACACGTATTGTGAATGCACGTTCGCCATTGGGAACACGTGTGCGTGTCAGCGCACGCCATTCACATCAGACCCTGGCGCCCTCAGGCCTTTTAAAGGATAACTGTGGCACATGGACATTGCTGACTGGTCTTCAGCTTCCTGTTCCTGTGTTTGCTGCTGTTTCTGATCACCCGTTACCGACCCAGCTTGCTCTTGGATACCTCTTGTCTCGCTCCCAGCTCTGACCTCAGATTGTCCACAGATCTTCTCTTGTCTCCTGTCCATGACCCTGGCCCTAATACTTGATCTGCTGACCACTGGCTTCCTGACCTCTGCTATCATCCCTAAATATGCCTTCTGTCTCCTGTGATCTTGCCTGTGATCTTGCTTGGTGCCTACCTGCTGTACCAAGCCTGCAGTACCGATCTACAGTACTCACTTGTGGCTCCAGCCTGCATCACTTACCTATTGTATCCACCCTTCTTCACTTGCCATTGCAACCTGCTTCCTGCTATGTGCAGTCTGCACCACTTACACTTCTCCTGGATCCTACTCACACACATAGGTTGAAACTGTGTCTTTTTTCAACCTCTATTTTTCAACCACATATGCATATCAATATCGAGGAAAAAATTACACATCCAACCTATTAGATGTGGCTATAAATGTAAAAATACATCAACATCATATCTAAAATTGATTACTGTCGGCATTCTCATTTTTAAGTTAAAAATCCACCAAACTTCTCTCTCTAACAGCTTGCGGTGGGTGTATCCCCCTCTACAGGGATTTTATACTCTCTCTAGGCCAGGGGTCTCAAACTGGCGGCCCTCCAGCTGTTGCAAAACTACAAGTCCCATGAGGCATTGCAAGGCTGACAGTTACAAGCATGACTCCCTCAGGCAGAGGCATGATGGAACTTGTAGTTCCACAACAGCTGGAGGGCCGCCAGTTTGAGACCCCTGCTCTAGGCCATAAAAGATGAAGGAGGACATATTACCATGATGCACATATTCGATAAACCCTTATCCTGATATGAAGCTCCATGAAAGTTTTCGCTCACCCCTCTCTTGGGAGATCTGATTGTGCAGCCCACATACTGCAGACTGCACAAAGTACACTCTATTGCATACAATACCTTGGTGGAATCACAGTTTATGTAGTCCCACAGAAAAAAAACTCCTTCCCTGTAGCACAAGATGTACTGTCTTCGATTTTTTTGTTATGTTTGTGGCAGAAACTACATGTATTGGTGCCACAGGCATATGATCCATTGGCACTCCACACCTTTGGACAAAAACAAGCTGGGTGATAACATTCCTCCCAAAGTTTTAGCCCGTCGGCTGGGAAATCTACACCCTTTCTTTAGGAATGGAGAAAGATCAGAATCCATGGACAAGATAGGTAGATATTTTTTAATGATATTCTTAATTTGATTAAATTCTCCTGAATAGGTGGTAACAAAAGTAAGAATATCTTGGCCTTCAGATTTACCTTTTTTATGGGATTTGTGTTTTTAATAACGTGGATCTATCCCTGTCTGCAGCTGTGGCTATTGCTCTGTTAACATCCATGGAGTTATATTTGTGTGCTACCAATCTAGAGGCTATTGTAAGTGGAACAATTTATCTTAGCTCTTATACATTCACCAAGTGGAACCAATTTAATCGTGTGTAGGATGACAACTGGTCGCCAGAAAAACCGAGTTGCTGGCGCATTCTTTACGGTAAGTATGAGTAGATACGGCTCCACTTGCAGAATTAACCTCCAAATTGATATCCAGAAACTTTTATTTTAGATCCATCAAAATCACAACTAAATTCCAGATTATTATTAATACGATACTGGTTAAAGAAAAAGATGTCCTCCGAGGTGCCCTGCCATATAAGTACCAGGTCATCTATGAAACGACCATACCATTTGATGTGTCTCACAAAAGGATTACTGGGAGAAAAAATTTTTTTTTTCCTCCCACCACCCCATGTATAAATTAGTTAAAGAGGAGGAAAACTTGGCCCCCATAGAGGCACCTTTACAATGGAAATAAAAGGTATTGTCAAAAGAAAAGAAATTGTGCTTTAACAGGAAATCGACCGTCATTATGATAAACTCTCTGAGTTCCATACATGGAAACCATACATGGAGATGAAACCTGAGGGCATCAAGAGATAATTTGTGGGAAATGCATGAATATAATGCTTTCACATCCATTGCTGTAGTGTTTTTAATGCTGCGTACACACGATCGGATTTTCAGACAACAATTGTTTGATGGGAGCTTTTTGTCGAAAATTCCGTGTGTAGGCTCCATCGAACATTTTCCGTCGGAATTTCCGACAAACAATTTGAGATCTGGATCTCAAATTTTCAGACAAAATTGCGTGTGTACACAATTCCGATGTACAAAATTCAACGCATGCTCGGAATGAAGCAGAAGAGCCGCATTGGCTATTGAACTTCAATTTTCTCGGCTCGTCGTACGTCACCGTGTTCTTGACGTTCGGAAATTCAGTCAAGATTTGTGTGACCGTGTGTATGTAAGACAAGTTTGAGCCAACATCCGTTGGA
This sequence comes from Lithobates sylvaticus, assembly GCA_028564925.1. Classification (NCBI taxonomy): domain Eukaryota; kingdom Metazoa; phylum Chordata; class Amphibia; order Anura; family Ranidae; genus Lithobates; species Lithobates sylvaticus. Next base: position 185,110,625 of record CM053028.1, read on the forward strand.
AAAAAAACATTTTGTTGTCAGAATGTGCGATCGTGTGTATGCGGCATTACAGTAAAGACCCCTTTAAGCAGTTTAAGGTTAAACCTCTTTTCTTCTAATTTTAATGAGTGGCCACACGTCTTATTAAACTCCCTTCCGCGAAAAAGTTTTATCCCTATTGTGGGGTCACCAGTATGGTATTGTAAATTAAAATCATATCTCCTCTCAAGCGTCTCTTCCCCTAGAGAAAATAAGTTCAGTGCTCACAACCTCTCTTCATAACTAATATCCTCCAGACCCTTTATTAGCTTTGTTGCCCTTTTTTGTACTCGCTCCATTTCCAGTACATCCTTCCTGAGGACTGGTGCCCAGAACTGTAGAGTGGGAGAATTATCGTTTTATCCCTGGAGTTAATCCCCTTTATAATGCATGCCAATATTCTGTTAGCAGCAGGCTCAGCAATGGCATGCAATGCCAAGCTATCATCTACTAGGACCCACAGGTCCTTTTCCATCCTAGATTTCCCCAGAGGTTCACCCCCTAGTGAGTAGATTGCAGTCATATTTTTGCCACCCAAATGCATTATTTTACATTTTTCTACTTTAAACCCCATTTGCCATGTAGTTGCCCACCCCATTAATTTGTTCATATCATCTTGCAAGTTTTCCACATTCTGCAGAGAAGTTATTGCCCTGCTTAGCTTAGTGCCGTCCGCAAATACAGAGATTGAACTGTTTATCCCAATCCTCCAGGTCGTTTATGAACAAATTAAACAGGATTGGTCCCAGCACAAATCCCTGGGGGACCCCACTTCCCAGGGCCCTGACCATTCCGAGTATTCCCCATTTATCACCACCCTCTGAACTAGCCCTTGTAGTTTTCAATCCATGTACTCACCCTATGGTCCATGCCAACGGAGGACCTTACTTTGGTGTCCGTTTTAATATACTGAGATATTTCAGATCTCATGAGTTCACGGCTTTTCTCTGAGATATCTGTTCTCCCCCTTGTGGCAGTTTAATAAACAATGTAGATCGCTTCTCTCAATGAGAATAGAAGAGATCTACAAATGCTTTGAGAATCCTGAACGGCTCCTGTTTCTGTAATCTCATATCTATCTATCTATCTATCTATCTATCTATCTATCTATCTATCTATCTATCTATCTATCTATCTATCTATCTATCTATCTATCTATCTATCTATCTATCTATCTATCTATCTATCTAACACAGACAGGCACAGACAGGCACAGACAGGCAGACACAAACAGACAGACACAAACAGACAGACACAAACAGACACAGACACAAACAGACACAAACAGACACAGACACAAACAGACACAGACACAAACAGACACAGACACAAACAGACACAGACACAAACAGACAGACACAAACAGACACAAACAAACAGACACAGACACAAACAGACACAGACACAAACAGACACAGACACAAACAGACACAGACACAAACAGACACAGACACAAACAGACACAGACACAAACAGACACAGACACAGAGACAGACAGACACAGAGACAGAGACAGAGACACAGACACATATATGTGTGTGTAATTGTATAGTTAATGAAATTCTAATATGCTGTTGATGTATTTTAAGTTTTTACTTTCACTTTTGACCATGCAGAAGCTATTCACTGCCAGAGATCTGCTCTTTCTTCCTGCTAACTCCACCTCTGGGCTGGAGAAGCCAGAAAGTTGAACTCGAAAGAGAAGCACAGTGATAAAGTGGTATCACTGTTTATTAAACGGGCCGTTTCTATTGCAGTGAATGCAGCCGTTCTGTGTACTGAGATGAGAAGAGGAGAATAAGTTCTCCAGTACTCATCTCAGTATATTAAACCGGCAATGCTCTGAGATAAGCTGTGATTATCATGATCTCGGCTTATCACAGTTTATTAAATGGACACCTTTGTACAGTAAGCGTTTATGGGGAATTGTCACAAATGCTTTTGCAAAATCCAGATACACCAGGTCTACGGGCCTTCCTTTATCTAGATCGCAGCTCACCTCCTCATAGAAGGTTAATAGATTGATTTGGCAAAAACGATTCTTCATGAATCCATGCTGATTACTGCTAATGATACCGTTTTCATTACTAAAGTCTTGTATATAGTCCCTTATCATCCCCTCCAACAGCTTGCATACTATTGATGTTAGGTTAACTGATCTGTAATTCCCAGAGATTAATTTTGGCCCTTTTTAAATATTGGTGCTACATTGGCTTTTCTCCAATCAGCTGGTATCATTCCAGTCAGTAGACTGTCAGTAAAAATTAGGAAAAATGGTCTGGAAATTACTTGACTGAGTTCCCTAAGTACCCTCGGGTGCAAGCCATCTGGTCCCAGTGATTTATTAATGTTAAGTTTCCCAAGTCAATTTCTAATTTTGTCCTCTGTTAGCCATGAGGGTGCTTCCTGTGATGTGTCATGAGGACAAACACTGCAGATTTGGTTACTGAAGCCCCCTGATTGCTTCGTGAAGACTCAGGAGAAAAATACATCTAATACCTTTGCCATCTCCCCATCCTTTGTAACCAGATGTCCTCCCTCATTCTTCATGGGGCCAATATGGTCTGTTCCCCCTTTTTTACTGTTTATATACTTAACAAATTTTTGGGGAATTTTTTTTGCTCTCCTCCGCTATGTGTCATTTGTGTTCTATCTTAGCCACCCCAATTGCACCCTTGCATATCTTGTTGCATTCTTTGTAAAGTCTGAATGCTGATAATGATCCCTCAGCCTTGTATTTTTTGAAGGCCTTCTCCTTTGCTTTTATATGCATTTTTACATTAGAGTTAAGCCATCCAGGACTTTTGTTCGCTCTTTTAAATGTATTTCCCAATGGGATGCACTGGCTAATGTCCTTATTTAATATGCTCTTAAAGCAAACCCATCTCTCCTCCGTGTTCTTTGTAGGGCTGCAACTAACGATTATTTTCATAATCGATTAGTTGGCCGATTATTGTTACGATTAATCGGTTAATAACCTTAAAAAAAGGGTGGTGTATAATTTAATTAATATGTAAAGTTTAAAAAAAAAGGCAATTTATTCTTAAATATCTCTATGCAGTGGTAAATATAAATAACCAACTATGTGGTTAGGGAGCAAAATATTTAAACCACTCTGAGAATAACAGACAGAAGAGATATACTTTTTTTGTCCAATTAGTTGTTGGGCAGATTAAAAAACATAAATTGCTGCAGAAACGCATTACATGCTTTTGTGCAGCTTCTCCATTGAAGTATATTGAACTAAAAAAGCACCGTTTTGCTTTAAAAAAAAGTCCCTGACCATTTCCAAATAGCAGCGGCTAAAAAAAGCACAGATGTGAACGTGTCCCATAGTAAACCATGTAAATGAACTGTAGTGCGTTAATGCAAAAAGCACCAAAAACACATGTGTGAACCAGGCCTGAGATGTTTAGTAATAAACAATAATGGGGGTTAAAAAAAACTAAAATTAGCCCTTTATAGTACAAAAAAAAAGCAGATAATCACTACTGTAAGGGGTCCATTTTTTTTACTGTAGAACTGTGATTACTGTGACTGTAATTTACAGTAGCAATTATTTGCTCTTTTTATACTATAAAGGGCTCATTTTAGTTTTTTTAACCCCATTATGTTACTGGCCGATTAATCGATTATGAAAATAGTAATCGATTAATTTCATAATCGATTAGTTGCCGATTAATCGATTAGTTGTTTCAGCCCTAGTTCTTTGTTTCTAAGATTTTATGCAATAAATTTATCTCTCACTATGAATCAGTTCTTTTCCTGAAATCTTAGTTTAATGGTTTTAATTCAGATTTTTAAATCGCAGAATTCATGTAAGATAATCTATGATGATTGTGATCATTGTTTTTTCATGTTTATTGTGTCAATGTATAAATGCATTTTAAATCTATGCAAAAAAAGCTTTTAAACTTCAGAACATCACTATACAATGGTAATTCTCATCTACAGCTAATTGAATTGGGAGTGGTTTGAGTCTCTTTTTGTATATATGTTTGTGCTGGTTATGTGGGTAACTATGCTGTGAACAAGGCTCTTCGCCGAAACCTGTTAGCAGTTACTCTGTACTTGGTGATTATCGAATAAAGAATTTGGATAGATTCCAGAGTGCGGGTTCATTCCACTATTCATATTCCGAGTTTGTGATGATTAGGAGGTCGTCTGAACCTGGCACCTGGAGAGAAGGTACCAGTAACCAACACGCATATTTGGAGGTTTTCACAGTTGGAGCTGGAGGGTATTGGAGGTGCTGATATTGGAAGAATGGAATAAACCTAGGATTGCTAGCTCTTATAATACATAGGAAACTTATTAAAAATATAGTTTAAGAGGTGTGTGTTCGGACCTTGACATGTGAGCAGCATGACTCCTCTGCTTCTTCGGTACTGCCAGCTTTCTCCACCGATCCAGATGGCACAGCAGTTCAGGGAATGGCGGTTCACACACACGCTGACTCCTGTCTTCCTCTTCCATGGTCAAAATTGGGCCACTTGCGCTTCCACAGCCTTGAGATCGGCTCCTGATTGAGTCCCCTCTGCACGCTTCTTAGCCACAGATGGATAAACTGAAGAAGATGCCGGTGGCTGCCCCGCTGCCTGGCACCGGTAAGAAACACTCCCTTGGGGGCTCCTCCAGTAAACAGAAATCCCATGGAACAATAAAGGAGCATTTCAGAGATCTTTTGCCTGCTTCCAAATCTGCTGCTTATGTCTCCCCAGAGCCTGCTATCTCAGACTTGATGGAGGGGGAAGGGGAGTGGGGAGAGGATGAGATGGGAGGACATTCTGCTGCTAGCTCCTCTCCCTAGCCCACACAGATTGACAGCTCTGATGCCAGTGATCCCCACAGAGGGAACTAATCTGACACTGCAACATGTTATGGATGCCATACAGACCTCTCACGCATCTTTAACTACTCAGATTCAATGAAAATGGATTTATCTATTCTAAAACATGACATACAGAAAATCTGTACTCGCATGACTAATTGCAGAACAGAGGATTAGCGACGTGGAAGACGATATTACTCCTTTTGAACACTGAGACTTGTTCTGCTCAGCAACAGCTCACTGACCACTCTGCTAAATTAAGTGATCTTGAAGACCGCCTCAGATGCAATAACTTGCGATTTATTGGTTTCCCTGAGGGATTGGGGGTAAGGAACCAGAATGCTTCATGGAAAATTGGCTCAAGTCCACCATGCCCCTTGACACCCTGTCTCCACTGTTTGCTGTAGAGCGGGCCCATTGCATCCTACTGCGACCTCTGCCCTTGGGGGGCCCTCCTCGCCCCCTCCTGCTGAAACTGCTGCACTACATGGATAAAGAGGCCATACTCCGTACAGCTCCTTCTTTGGGTGAGACCACCTATAATGAATCGTATATCCATCTTTCCAGACTTCTCAGCAGCCACCCAGAACCACAGAGCAGCATTCACGGCGGTCAAGTGTAGACTCCGGGATTAACAGTTCTCTTACAGCATGGTGTATCTGGCAAAACTTGGTGCGACCTTTAATAGAAAGGTTCAGTTCTTCACCTCAGATTGGTTGGACAGCGTCAAGTGAATTATTTAAGCATTCCCGCTCTCATATATGTAGATTATTCTACGTTGGTGCCTTATTCCAGACTACTGGAACTGATGTTGATCTCCTTCTGCTAAGTTGTCTACTGTGCCTTGTATATCCGATTACAGAAGTTGCTGGTGGCCTTTGTTCAGGAGTGTATTTTTTTTTCTTCTCCTTTTTTATTACAGTTGACTATTCAAGTTGATGCTCCATGGAGTATCCAATTGGTTCTTCCTTTTATAGTTGATGATAAACAACTTTGTGTTCTCCTCTCCTTTGCGGGGGTGGGTATTTTTTGTTTGTTTTTTTTTTTCTTTTAATCAGAGTAAGATTTATCTATATGCTACTTTGCCTAGTACAGTTGTCACCTATAAGTCTGCTTCTATTCTGAGAGACATACAGTGCCTTGCAAAAGTATTCACCTCCCTTGGCATTTTTCGTGTTTTGTTGCCTCACAACCTGGAATTAACATGGATTGTTTGAGGATTTGCATCATTTAATTTACAGAACATGCCCACTACTTTGAAGATGTTATTTTTTTTTTGTGAAGCAAACAACAAATAGGAAAAATAACAGAAAAAGTCAATGTGCATAACTATTCACCCCCCTAAAGTTAATACTTTGTAGAGCCACCTTTTGCGGCTATCACCGCTCCAAGTCGCTTTGGATAAGTCTCTATGAGCTTGCCACATCTTACCACTGGGATTTTTGCCCATTCCTCCTTGCAAAACTGCTCCAGCTCCTTCAAGTTGGATGGTTTGTGCTTGTGAACAGCAATCTTTAAGTCTGACCACAGATTTTCTATTGGATTGAGGTCTGGGCTTTGACTAGGCCATTCCAACAAATTTACATGTTTCCCCACAAACCACTCAAGTGTTGCTTTAGCAGTGTGTTTGGGGTCATTGTCCTGCTGGAAGGTGAACCTCCGTCCTAGCCTCAAATCACACACAGAGTGGTACAAGTTTTTCTCAAGGATATCCCTGTATTTAGCACCATCCATTTTTCCCTCAACTCTGACCAGTTTCCCAGTCCCGACTGCTGAAATACATCCCCACAGCATGATGCTGCCACCACCATGTTTCACTCTGGAGATAGTGTTCTTTGGGTGATGTGTTGGGTTTGCGCCAGACATAGCGTTTTCTTTGATGGACAAAAAGTTCAATTTTAGTCTCATCAGAACAGAGCACCTTCCTCCATACATTTTGGGAGTCTCCCACATGCCTTCGCAAACTCAAAACAGGCCATTTTGTGTTTTGCTGAAAGTAATGGCTTTCTTCTGGCCACTCTGCCATAAAGCCTTACTCTATGGGGCGTACGGCTTATTGTCTTCCTATGTACAAATACTCCAGTCTCTGCTGTGGAAATCTGCAGCTCCTCCAGGGTTACCTTAGGTCTTTGTGCTGCCTCTCTGATTAATGCCCTCCTTACCCGGTCTGTGAGTTTTGGTGTGCGGACGTCTCTTGGCAGGTTTGCTGTTGTGCCATGTTCTTTCCATTTGGTTATGATAGATTTGATGGTGCTCCTCCTAGGAATCATCAAAGATTTGGTTATTTTTCTATAACCTTGTACTTCTCAACAACATTGTCCCTTACTTGTTTGGAGAGTTCCTTGGTCTTCATGGCAGTGTTTGGTTAGTGGTGCCTCTTGCTTAGGCGTTGCAGCCTCTGGGGCCTTTCAAAAAGGTGTGTGTATATGTAATGACAGATCATGTGACACTTAAGCCCCATACACACGCGCGGATTATCCAAGGACCAGGTCCGTCAGACCATGTCCGTCATACTTTGTCTGATGTTGGTTTTGCGTACACACGGTCGGACAAAGTTGTCGGAAAATCCGATCATTCTGAACGTGGTGACGTTTGTTGCCTACGACGGGACTACGTAGAGGCTAGTAGCCAATAGCTTTGGTCTTGTAATGTGATCTGAGCATGCGTAGCACTTTGTCCGGTCGGACTACCATACACACGATCGGATTTGGTGTGATCGGACCGTGTTGTCGGAAAATCTATCCAGCAGGAGATAGGACTTTGTCCGTCGGACAATACGACGTACACTGTCCGATGGTGCATACACACGGTCTGATTTTTCAACAACATTGTCCGATCGGACAGAATCCATGCGAAAATCCGACCGTGTGTATGGGGCTTTAGATTGCACACAGTTGGACATCATTTCACTACTTATGTGACTTCTGAAGTTAATTGGTTGCACCAGAGCTTTTTATGGGCTTCATAACAAAGGGGGTGAATAAATATACGCATGTGCCAATTATGCGTTTTTTATTTCTGAAAAATAGTTTTATATATATATTTTTCTAATTTTACTTCACCAACTTAGACTATTGTGTTCTGATCCATCACATATAATTCAGATCAAAAAACACATTGAACTAAAGGCTGCAATGTAACAAAATAGGTAAAAAGCTTATGTTATGACACTTAATGTAATATCTTGTAACATACGTGGCCTTAACAACAAAATTAAAAGGTCCCTAGTGTTCAACCAACTTAACCACTTTGCCTACTGGGCACTTTTACCCCCTTTCTGCCCAGGTCAATTTTAAGCTTTCAGTGCTGTCATACTTTGAATGACAATCGCGTGGTCATGCAACGATGTACCCAAACTAAATTTTTATAATTTTTTTGAGACAGAAAGCTTTTTTTTTTGTGGTATTTAATCACCACAGTTTTTTTGGCTTAAAAAAACAAAAAAAAAACAGAAAAGTTTGAAAAAAAAAACAACTTATTTTCTAAGTTTCTGTTATAAAATTTAGTAAATAAGTAATTTTTCTCCTTCACTGATGTGCGCTGATGAATCTGCACTGATGGGCACTGATAGTCTGCACTGATGAGGTGGCACTGATAGGTGGCACTGATGGGCACGTATGAGGAGGCACTAATAGGCAGCACTGATGGGCACTGATTGGCGACACTGATGGGCAACACTGGGTGGCACTGATGAGCAGACACTGATGGGCACTGAAATGCAGCACTGATGGGCACTGACTGGCATCACTGATGGGCACTGTTTGGGCTGCACTGATAATCGGGGCACTGATGATCAGTGCCCTGATTATCTGTGCAGATCTCCTCTGTGAGGAAATACCTCTGATCGGCTCTCCTCACACTCTTTCAGTGTGAGGAGAGAAATACTGATAACCGGCATTTGTTTACATGTGATCAGCTACAATTGGACACAGCTGATCACATGGGTAAAGAGCCTCATCATCAGCTCTTTACTGAGATCGGGGATGCGCTGTGAGCCAGGGACAGGGCTCACCACCAATCGTTGCAGCGTGAGTGGGGCGTCATATGACATTATGCCAGAATGAGAGTCCATCAATGCTGCCACTGTGTCCATCAAATGCTGCCACTGTGTCCATCAAATGCTGCCACTGTGTCCATCAAATGCTGCCAGTGTGCCCATCAAATGCTGTCACTGTGACCCCCCGCCTGCTCGCCATCTGCCAAGATGAACGGCACCTGTGCCGTGAGTCCAGGTTCAAGCCCCACCATCCAAGTCGAGATAGAGTTAGAATAAAAAATAGCCGAGTGAAGCGAGGCCGTGCCCGAAATGTGGCGAGGAGCCCTGTTACTATGTGCTACCGTATGTCCACTTGGATGGTGGGTCTTGAACCTGCACTAACGGCGCAGGCGCCGTTCATCTTCGGAGATTTTCTGAATCTCCTTGTCCTCCGTACTGCGCAGTACGGGGCAGACACTATCCAATGGCCGGACAGTTTTTGTCAGAACACCGGTATACATGTCTATTCTGCAAGGTATGGACAAGTGCTGTGGGATCCATGTCTGGTTCATTTTAATGAACGTGAGCTTGTCCACATTGGCTCTGGACAGGCGGCTGTGCTTTTCTGTGATAACGCCCCCTGCCATGCTAAATACACGTTCAGATAATACACTGGCTGCAGGGCAGGCCAGCACCTCCAAGGCGTAAAGGGCAAGCTCAGGCCATGTGCCCAATTTGGAGACCCAGAAGTTGAAGGGGGCATTCAGTACGTTTAGGCATGTGCACACATACTGCTCCACCATGTTGGTGAAATGCTGCCTCCTGCTAAGACGTTCCATTTCAGCTGGTAGTGCTGGTTGTTGTGGCGTGCTGACAAAGCTTTTCCACATTTCGGCTATGCTAACCCTGCCTTCTGAGGTGCTGGCGATGCCCCGGCTGTGTTGGAGACCTCTTCATCCTCCTCTGCCTTCGCCTTGTGCTTCCACCGTGCCCCTGCTGTGAGGTGGGAATGCCACCAGCAGCGCGTCTACCAGCGTGTGCGCTTGTACTCGCGCATCTTACGATCACGCTCTAGTAAGGGAATTAAGGACGGTACGTTGTCCTTGTAACGGGGATCCAGCAGCGTGGCCCCCCAGTAATCAGCACCAGTTAGAATGTAGGCAACTCGGCAGTCGTTGCGGAGACACTGCAGCATGTCCTCTGTGGGAGGTGTATCGTCTGTGTCCTCTGTATCCCCCCAGCCACACACAGTGATGGCCATGAGCTGGTCTGTGTGCCACCCTGCTGTGAACATGGTTCCTCCTCCTCCATCTCCTCCTCATCCTCCACCTCGTCATCCTCCAGAACTGTGCCCTTGCTGGACAATTGTGTACCTGGCGTTTGTTGGTGCAGGAACCCATCCTCATAGCCACTTGTGAATGACTGCCCTGAAACCCTTGGAAATGATCCCTCTTCCTCCTCCTCCTGTGCCACATCCTCTTCCATCATTGCCCGAAGCGTTTTTTCAAGGAGGCATAGAACTGACATAGTAACGCTGAGAACGGCATCATCGGCACTGGCCATGTTGGTGGAGTACTCGAAACAGCACAACAAGGCACACAGGTCTCGCATGGAGGCCCAGTTACTGGTGGTGAAGTGGTGCTGTTCCGCAGACCGACTCACGTGTGCCTGCTGCAGCTGAAATTCCACTATTGCCTGCTGCTGCTCGCACAGTCTGGCCAGGATATGCAAGGTGGAGTTCCACCTTGTGGGCACGTTGCATATGAGGCGTGAGCGGGAAGCAGCAGCAGAGTGAGAACGCCGAAAGTGCGCACAGACGACCCGCACTTTCTGCAACAGCTCTGGCATATCAGGGTAATTTTTAAGGAACCTCTGGACCACCAAGTTCAGCACATGCACCAGGCAAGGAATGTGCGTCAAACCGGCTAGGCCCAGAGCTGATTTTGCCCATTATCGCACACCACCAGGCCGGTCTTGAGGCTCACTGCCTCCAACCACTCATCGGTCTGTTCCATGTCCCTCCACAACTCCTGCGCGGTGTGGGGTTTTTCCCCCAAACAGGAAAGTTTTAAAACTGCCTGCTGTCGTTTACCCCTGGCTGTGCTGAAGTTGGTGGTGAAGGTGTTACGCTGACTGGATGATGAGGTGGTAGAGGATGAGGAAGCGGAGTAGGAGGAGTTAGCAACAGGAGGCAAACTGAAGCTCCCTGCAATCCTCGGTGGTGGAAGGACATGCGCCAAACTGCTATCCGCCTCAGGCCCAGCCGCCACTGCATTTACACAGTGTGCTGTTAGGGAGATATAATGTCCCTGACCGTGCTTACTGGTCCACGCATCTGTAGTTATGCAGACCTTGCCACAGATGGCGTTGCGCAGTGTACACCTGATTTTGTCCCCCACTTGGTTGTGCAGGGAAGGGATGGCTCGCCTGGAAAAGTAGTGGAGGCTAGGCACGACGTACTGTGGGTCAGCCAATGCCATCAGGCTTTTAAAACTCTGTGTCTCCACCAGACGGAATGACAGCATTTCAAAGGCGAGGAATGTTGAAATGCTGGCATTCAGGGTAAGGGATCGCGGGTGAGTTGGGGGGTACTTCCTCTTCCGCTCCAGTGTTTGGGAGCTAGAGGGCTGAACGCTTCCATGGGACATTGTGGAGATGGTTGGTGGTAGTGTTGCTGGCAGATCCTCTGTTTGCGGGTTGGCAGGTGCCACTGTCACTACAGAGGTGGATAAAGAGGCCAAGACTGCAGCAGAAGAGGAAGCAGGAGGAGCCAGAGACCTTTCTTGGTTTTTGAGGTGTCTACTCCACTGCAGCTTGTGCTTTGCACTTAGATACCTGGTCATGCAGGTTGTGCTCAGATTGAGAGCATTTATGCCTCGCTTCAGGCTTTGATTGCACAGCGTGCAAACCACTCGTGTCTTGTCATCAGTACATTGTCTGAAGAACTGCCACGCTAGGAAACTCCTTGGACCTGGCTTTGGTTTGCTCGGTCCCTTGCTGCTTGGGCAGTAGCAGGCGTACTGTCTAGGGGACAGACGCTCCGCTTTTGCACCCTGCTCCCTCTTCTGCTGTGCTAGTGGCTCTGTGCGACCACCGCCTCTTCCTCCGAACTACACTGGTCACCTGCATGACGTTGATTCCATGTGGGGTCGAGGACCTCATCGTCCTCCACATCATCTTCCACCCAGTCTTCACCCCTGACCTCCTTGTCGGTCTGCACAATTGCGAAAGTAGCAGCAGTTGGCACCTGTGTTTCGCCATCATCCGAGACGTGCTGCGATGGTCCTCCCTTGTACTCACCTTGAAACATAAGTGGTTGGGCATCTGTGCACACAATCTCTTCCACTTCTGGGGCAGGGCTAGGTGGATGACCCTGGGAAACCCTGCTAACAGTGTCATCAAAAAGCAGAAGTGACTGCTGCATGATTTGGGGCTCAGACTGCTTGGCTGATTTGCAAGAGGATGATGTGAAAGACTGATGGACATCGGCTGCAGGTGCCAACTCTGATCTTTCAGCAGGAGACTGAGTGGGAGACAATGTGAAGGAACCGGAGGCACTGTCAGCAACCCAATCTACTATCGCCTGTACTTGTCCTGGCCTCAACATTCGTACAGCTGCATTAGGCCCGACCAAATACCGCTGCAGGCTCTGTCGCCTACTCGCACCTGAGGAAGGTGTTTCACTTGTGCATGTAGCTGGCACAGATCAACCACGTCCTCTCCCTGCAACAGGAGCTCCACCAGCAGGACCACGACCTGGGCCACGTGCCTTCTTTGACATTCTCCTCATATTTCTCAAATTTAGGATCTTGCCCTAAATGGGTGTTTTTTGAATAGCAGAATAGAAGAACAGTATCTAAAGTGTGTATCTCACACGTACATGTAGGAAACCCTGTAAAAAATGTTTGGGCCCTAAATGGGTGTTTTTAGAATAGCAGAATAGAGCAACAGTATCTAAAGGGTGTATCTCACAGTAACATATGCAGTGCTGGTGCACTGAGCTTGCATAAAATGCCCGCCGACACCAACCTAACAGACAGATAAAAGTTATCTTTTCTCTGGCACTGTGCTCAGGGCAGTGTAAAAAGATTGTGCGCTGCACCCACACAAGAAAATCAAGGCAGATCGCTGAGTAATTCGATTTCTGAATCAGGACTCCTATCTAATTCTCTCCCTCAATGCAGCAGCAGCAACCTTTCCCTACACTACCTAAAGCAGAGTGACGTGCTGTGCTATGTGCCTCTAGCTTATATAGAGGCTGGGTCACATGCTGCACTGGCCAATCACAGCCATGCCATTAGTAGGCATGGCTGTGACGGCTTCTAAGGGCACACGAGTTAAACAAATGTTGATTGGCTGCCCTGCAGCTTTTTAAAAGGCGCCATTACATTGCCGAACACGGAACTCGAACCCGAACATACAGTTAATGGTTTCGGGTCCGTGCATCAAAAACCCAAAAGTCTGGTACGAACCCGAACTTTACAGTTCAGGTTCGCTCAACCCTAATCATGAACTCTTGACTCGACTACGCAAGCTCCCTCTACATAGGACTACCTAAATTCCAGATTGCACGGCTACAAGTTGTCCAAAACACAGCATCAAGACTAGTCACAGGAAAAAAACCCTGGGAGTCTATCTCCCCCCCTGAGGATCCTACACTGGCTAACCGTAAAGGATCGGATCACATTCAAGACCCTCTGCCTGACCCACAAGGAGACGCTCCTCAATACTTATGCGAAAAAATAAAACACTACGCTCCCAATCGCAACCTCCGATCAACCAACCAAAACCTCCTCCTCGTCCCCAAGTCCCGGTACAAATCAAGGGGAGAACGAAGATTTGCAGTCCAAGGACCATGGCTATGGAACGCTCTACCCACGAACATCCGCTTGGAAGTAAACCATCGGGCCTTCAGGAAAAAAACTCAAGACCCACCTTTTTTAAGAAGGAATCAACGCAGGTCGGATCAAGCGCCTTGAGGCGATTCAGTTCGCATTTGCAGCGCTATACAAGTCATTCATTCAACATTTTTGGCATTATAAACCTCTACCAGGAGTGTCTAATTGCTGTCTGTGCTGGCCCAGCTCCTCCACCCCTCTACTCCCTACAAAACCTTTTTTGTAGTCACTGGGGGAGGAGTGAAGAGGAATACTATCGAGTTAACAGCTACTGTGGCTGCTGACATCACATCCCAAATGGTGGCATCTAGCAGCTTCAGGGTTTTTGGATGACTACAAAAAGGAGGTTTTTACAGATAAAAAAAACATACCTAAAGCACAGGGTCTCTTTAACCTCTTCCCATCAAGGGCAATTCTGGTATTTCTCTCCTACAAAAAAATGTCTTCTACAAAATTACTCAGAACCCCCAAACATATATATAATTATATATACACCGTATTTATCGGCGTATAACACGCACTTTTTCCCCCTTAAAATCGGGGAAAAGTCGTGGGTGTGTGTTATACGCCGATTACCCCCAAAACAAATGACAAAAATAGCGAGGGGCGCCGAAAAAGGCCGAAGCAGACTGTTCAGCTCCGCTCGTAGTCCCGCCTCCCTTCGCTCGCTCCTGAAACAGCAGGGAGGCGGGACTCAGAGCGGAGCCGAACAGTCGGTTCTGTCTTTTTCGGCGGCGGTTCAGTCTTTTTCGGCGGCGCATGCGCGGTTTGTCTCGCGGAGGGAAATTTAAACGTGGGCAAGGCAAATGACGCTGGCAATGCTGCAAATCACACTGGGCAAACTACAAATGACGCTGGCAAGCTGCAAATGACACTGGGCAAGCTACAAATGACGCTAGACAAGCTTCAAATGACGCTGGGCAAGGCTGCAAAAGACGCTGGGCAAGGCTGCAAAAGACGCTGGGCAAGCTGCAAATGACGCTGGGCAGGCTGCAAATGGCGCTTAAATGTAAGTATGTTTTTCCCCTAAACTTCTCTCCTAAAACTTTTTTCCTTTAAAATTCCTTCCTAAACTTGGGGTGCGTGTTATACGCCGATAAATACGATATATAATATAATATTTTTTTTTTTTTTTTTTTTAGAAGAGACCCTAGAGAATAAAATGGCTACTGTTGCAATTTGTTATGTCACATGGTAGTTGCGCAGCTATTTTTGAATCAAATTTTTATTTTTTTTTGTACAAAATACACTTTCATGAAATTTTATGCAAATAAAAACACAATATATAACACCATTTTTGGCAAAATATAAATGATGATGTTATGCGAGTAAATGAATACCAAACATGTCACGCTTTTAAAATTGCTCACACTTGTTGAATGGCGTAAAACATTGGTACTTAACCACTTCAATAAAGGGCACTTATACACCTTTCTGCCCAGACCAATTTTCAGCTTTCAGCGCTCTCACATTTTGAATGATAATTTTGCAGTCATGCAATGCTGTACCCAAACAAAATTTTGATAATTTTTTCCCCACAAATATAGCTTTCTTTTGGTGGTATTTGATCACCTCTGGGGTTTTTATTTTTTACACTACAAATAAAAAAACAAAAATTTTGAAAAAAATAATTAAGTTTTTCTAAGTTTCTGGTACAAAACTTTGTAAGTAACTTAATTAAGTTTTCTCCTTCACTGATAAGGCTGCACTGACAGGTACTGATTGAGGCCGTACTGATTGGCACTGATGAGGTGGCACTTATATGCGGCACTGATAGGCACTGATAAGCGACACTGATGAGCAGCACTGATGGGCACTCATAGGTGGTACTGATAGGTGGCACTGAAGGGCACGTATAGGCGGCACTGGATGTTATTGATGGGCAGCACTGATAGGCCGCACTGATCAGAGGCGCTGGCAAGCATCATAGATGGGCACAGAGTGCCATCCCTAATGGGCAATAATTGCCATCCCTGGTGGGCTCTAGTGGGCTTACCTGGTGGTCATGGGTGGGCATTCCTGGTGGCCATGGATGGGCATCCATGCTGGCCATGGTTGGGCATCCATGCTGGCCATGGGTGGGCATCCCTGGTGGCCATGGGTGGGCATCCCTGGTTGTCCTGGGTGGGCATCCTCGGGGGTGCACTGATAATCAGTGCAGACCCCCCTGTCAGGAGAGCAGCCAATCGGCTCTCCTCTACTTGCATCTTTCATACACGGCTTTTCCTGTTTACACTGTGATCAGCTGTGACTGGACACAGCTGATCACATGGTAAAGAGTCTCAGCCAGAGGCTCTTTACCTAGTCAGTCTGACACACCACACCCCCCATCGCTGTGCTGCGCACCCTCGCGGGCGCATGAACACGGCTTCTCCTGCTTGACATCATATGACGTCCAGACAGGATAACTGAACCACTTCCCGGTCATCATTCTGCTATAGGCAGGGTGGGAAGTGGTTAAAAGAGCCAAGGCTTATACTACCTGTCTACAGGAGAGGCACCTTTTGGCAGAGTCCTGGCCCTAATATTGCCCATGCATTTCATGCTACCTACTCCATCTATTCTTGAGGGGGGGTCTATCCTAATTACTAGGGCTCTGAGGGTGCAGATTGAGGAGGTCTTATCTGACCCTAATGGATGCTATCTGATGGGTGTATTTAAATTCTTGGATATTCACTATACTGTGGTAAATATATACCTACCCCCCCCCCCCCCCCCATATTTTATATGACTTGCTTGCTAACTTGCACAAGTAAACTGCTTCAAATAGCACGAGGGACAGTCCTTATTGCTGGAGACTCTAATGCCGCGTACACACGAAGGGACTTTTCCCGGCGGACCTAGTCCAGCGGACAATCCGCCGGACTTTCCAGCTGGCTTCGCCGGACTTTCCGAGCGTGTGGACTTGCCCACACACGCCCGGACTTCTCCGGCGGACAGTCCGCTGAACAAAGTCCGCGGGACTTTTGAAAATGAACGGACTTGCCCACACACGGAGCAGTCCGTTCATTTTGAACGTAACTTCAGGTACGTAGCTAGCGTAGGCAGTAAATGCCGGCGTGCTAGCTCCGTCACCTGGCATGGATTTAAAGGGAATCCCCACACCGAAAAAACGGCGTGGGGGTCCCCCCCAAATCCATCTCAGACCCTTATCCGAGCACGCAGCCCGGCAGGCCAGGAAAGGGGTGGGGACGAGCGAGCGCCCCCCCTCCTGAGCCGTACCAGGCCGCGTGCCCTGGGGAAAGGGGGGGGGGGCCGTGCGGCCCCCCCACCCCAAAGCACCTTGTCCCATGTTGATGCGGACAAGGGCCTCTTCCCGACAACCCTGGCCGTTGGTTGTCGGGGTCTGCGGGCGGGGGCTTATCGGAATCTGGGAGCCCCCTTTTATAAGGGGGCCCCCAGATCCCGGCCTCCCACCCTATGTGAATAAGTATGGGGTACGATGTACCCCTACCCATTCACCTAAGGTGTAAAATGTAAAGTAAAAAAAACACACTTTTGAAAAAAATATTTTATTGCACTGCTCCGGGGGTCTTCTTCCGTCTTGGGGGTCTTCTCGCCGGACCCCTCCATTTACCTAGCTCTTTTACCGAGCGGAGAAGTCCGGCTACCTTCTTCGTCGTCGCCGCCGTCGTCTGGGGGTCTCGATCCGCCTTCGGGGGTCTTCCGGGGTCTCTTCTGTTCTTGCCGCTGTCGTCGCTTTCTGCGCCGCCTTCTTCTTCCGCCTTCTTCTTCTTGTTCTTCTTCTTCTACTTCCGATGTTGACACGTCGCTCTCTCTGGCCGGAATGCCACAGCCGCGCTGTGCTGGGACTTATATAGGGACAAGGGGACAGGGTCACATGCTCATGTCACATGGTGACCCCGCCCCCTTGTGATGTCACAGTCCTGGAGGATGCTGTTTTTTTACTTTACATTTTACACCTTAGGTGAATGGGTAGGGGTACATCGTACCCCATACCCATTCAAATAGGGTGGGGGGCCGGGATCTGGGGGCCCCCTTATGAAAGGGGGCTCCCAGATTCCGATAAGCCCCCGCCCGCAGACCCTGACAACCAACGGCCAGGGTTGTCGGGAAGAGGCCCTTGTCCTCATCAACATGGGGACAAGGTGCTTTGGGGTGGGGGGGGGGCCGCACGGCCCCCCTTTCCCCAGGGCACCCCCCATGTTGAGGGCACGCGGCCTGGTACGGCTCAGGAGGGGGGGCGCTCGCTTGTCCCCACCCCTTTCCTGGCCTGCTGGGCTGCGTGCTCGGATAAGGGTCTGAGATGGATTTGGGGGGGACCCCCACGCCGTTTTTCGGCGTGGGGATTCCCTTTAAATCCATGCCAGGTGACGGAGCTACGCGCCGGCATTTACTGCCTACGCTAGCTACGTACCTGAAGTCACGTGCTAAATGAACGGACTTTCCGATGAGCGGCAAGTCCGTTCATTTGAAAAGTCCGGCAGACTAGCCTACCTTAATTTTTAAAACAAAACTTAAAACTTTAGTCCGCCGGACTTTTTGAAAAAAAGTCAGTCGGAGGCCCACACACGAGGGGATTATCCCCTGGACTTGAGTCCAGGGGATAATCCCGCGGGATAGTCCCTTCGTGTGTACGGGGCATAACACTACCTTGACTCCATCACTGGACAGGTTGGGAGGAGTGCGCCTCTCTCACTCTGCATTGTATGATTATATGGAGAGCTATTGTTGGGTGGAAGTCTGGCCTTGGAAACATCCTGATCGCAAAGAATTTTCTTGTCACTCTACCTCTCATGGTACCTTGTCTAGATTAGACATGCTTTTGGTCAGCAGTCACCACATTTATGGCAGATACCTTTTGAGCTCCCCAACATCTGCAGCCCCAGGGGGTGTCTCTTGGGGGTTTGTTTGTGGATGTTAAAGACTACATTTGTATTGCAGCTACTGCTTTATAATGCCAGGAAATGGTAGTGCTGTATTGAACTTGGTCTGAACCACTACCTATTGGTCTGTGGAAATTGGTTATAAACCAACATCTCCCCTTATACAAATTAACTTATGAGGCTAGTGGCTGCCCTAAGAAATTTACCAAACTTTGGGGCCCATGGCTTGACTCACAAAACACAAGTGACTCTTTGCTAAGTTTAATATCTAGCCCTCCTTTCTAGTGATGGAGTATTTGTAATGTTGACAACGCTCAAGAGGCTTTTCATGATATGTAAATTGAATAAGTAACAATGTTGCTTGCACTCACTTTCCCTACATGGGAATTAATGATATAGACTAAGGCCCCTTTCACACTTATACGACTTGTCCCACGATTTGGGAATGCAAAGTAGCATGACAAGTCGTTCCCCATGATTTTCAATGACACCCATTCATATTAGTACGACTTCAAGTCGTTCCGACTTCAAAGTAGTCCCTGCACTGCTTTGGTCCAATTTTGATGCCACTTACACAGGCATTCCTTGAAATCGTGGCAAAAATTGCGGCAAACTCGCAGCCGCTAATTGGGCCTTAGGCCCCTTTCACACTTGTGCGACATCAACGTTGTGCGATTTTACCGCGATTCACGGCCACGATTTTTGCTGCAATTTTGCTGCAATTTCAAGGAATGCCTGTGTAAGGCCCCTTTCACACTTACACGACTTGTCCCAGGATTTGGGACTGCAAAGTAGCATGACAAGTCGTTCCCCATGATTTCCAATGACAGCCATTCATATTAGCAGGACTTCAATTTGTTCCGACTTCAAAGTAGTCCCTGCACTACTTTGGCCCGATTTTGATGCCACTTTACACAGGCATTCCTAGAAATCGTGGCAAAATCACGCGACTTTGAAGTGGCACAAGTGTGAAAGGGGCTTGAGTGGCATCAAAATCGGACCAAAGTAGTGCAGGGACTACTTTGAAGTCGGAACTTGAAGTCGTACTAATATGAATGGCTGTCATTGAAAATCATGGGGAACGACTTGTCCTACGATTTGGGACTGCAAAGTAGCATGACAAGTCGTACAAGTGTGAAAGGGGCCTTACTGTTCTTTATTGATGTGACAAATGGATTTTGGTGACTAAGAGGCATGTTTCAGTATGTTTTCTCTTTTTCTAATACTGGGAAACTCGTATGTTGATGCACAATACTACATAGTGGATGGATTGCTGAGATGTATTCTTATGCTTTTCATTGTACATAACTCTTTTTTTGTTTCTTTCAATAAAACAAGTTAAAAAAAAAAAGTATTTTAAAGAAAGGTAGATAAAAATTACTTGGCTAAATTTCAATCACTCCCGCCCTTCTCTAAATTCTTACTTCTCGCTCAAACTATATAAAATAAAGGTACAAAATATCTAAACATTTCTAAAATAAACGATCTCAGCAAAAAATTCATACAAATAATGATCAAACATATAAATACTGTACAAGTGCACTCCCTTTACATTTTTTATAGACTTGCAAAAATCAATTGATTGATTGGGTAATAGTGCGCTTATTCAAACAATAACTCAAACAACATTTGAAATGTAAATACGTGAAAAAAAACAAAACATATACACAATATATTCAGAAATGTATATTGCACAGAGTCAATAACAGGTATGGAAAGGGGAAATTCAACTCTGAGAGTTTAAATAAAAATAAAAAGAATATTAAGTACCTTACCGACTCAGCTTAATTATAACTGGGGTTCCTGAAGCCTTAATAGAATGCATACATAGGGAATTAAACCAGAGAGGTTTAATAAGGGGCTTCAAATGGAACACACACTGCGGAATAGTTACAACATTTTATTGATAAAAAAATTGGAAATATAAACCTATCATAAAGCAAAATAGCCAGAACAATTAATCAGAACCTTCACCAACAAAATGATTAAAACTTAATGACAACGTTGTCATGATTAAAAAACAGATTCCAACTGACAATTTAGGCCCCAAGGCCATTTTGGCCTTGGACGCCGCTAAGGCCTTTGATAGTCTAGAATGAGACTATCTATGGAAGGTGCTAGAGCGATTTGGGTTTGGCCCCTCTTTTATTAGATGGGTGAAACTGCTCTATAATGAACCTAGAGCAAGAATTAAAATTAATAACGAACATTCAGAAATGCTCCAGCTGGAGAGGGGGACGAGACAGGGTTGTCCCCTGTCTCCCCTATTGTTTGCTTTGGCAATAGAACCCCTCGCAATTATGACTAGATCACGACCAGACATACATGGGTTCTGGCGTCACCTAGAACAGGATATTTGCAGATGTCCTGTTTTTTCTTGGAGATCTTGAATCTTCGCTAAATACAGTAATACAAATGGTCGTGAGTTCGGGCAACTTTCTGGTCTGGTCATCCATTGGGATAAGTCGGTTCTGTTACTAGTTGACCCTTTTGGTGACCAGTTATTGTCGGTAATTCCCCTCCTGAAAGTAGTGGCCAAGCTGAAATATTTAGGTGTTTGGATCACCAGTGATATAAACCAATATGTCAATGATAATTTAGCCCCATTGCTATTGAAATTAAAGCAAAAGAGAGACATTTGGTGCCATTTCCTGTCTGTCGCAGGGCGCTGTAATTTAATCAAGATGATATGGCTACCGCAGATATTGTATATACTCCATAATTTTCCGACCTGGATTGGTCAGAAATGGTTTAAGAAAATTGAATCCCTGTTCAGGGAATTAATTTGGAAGAAGGGCCAATCCAGGATTGGCCTGCAAACTATTCAATTATCGACCAAAGAAGGCGGTATGGTAATCCCGCACCTGAGATTATATTTTTTGTCATCCCAGCTCTAACACCTAGCAGGCTGTGGAGCCGTAGGAGGTGGGAACTCCAGTAATAAAATAATGATTATAGGGGCCCCACACAATACACTAGTGGAGGCATTAGAAGCAGATTATTTTTTCTAGATGCCCGACGATAGATCTAGTTAGTAAAGTGTGGCAGGTAACAAAGGCACTAATGGGGTATAATGGGGTAACAAAATTATTGGTATAGACGTTTAATTCAATTGTATGAGGGCAACCTCATGAAGAAATTCTTAGATTTAAGAAGGGAATTTGACTTTTCAAACAAGGCGTTTTATAAATATCTCCAGATTAGACATGCCATTCAAGCCCAATTCAGGTCCCAAACCATTGAATGGATCCAGATCCTGGTACTCATAAAAATAATTAAACCAGCTTCCACTAAAGGCTTAATTTCCAAGTTATATGCCAGCCTGGGGGATAGGATTATGAGTGGAACGGGACCTCTCAAGAGCAGAGTGGGGTGGGAGAGAGATGTAGGGACAATAACTATGGAAGAATGGGATAAGATCTTAGAACAAGGGGCCCTGGTCTCGATTTCCCCCTCCCTGAAAGTCTCTCACCTGTTCCTAATCCATAGAGTCTACTATACCCCAATGTTTTTTTAAAACTGGGATGGAAACCAAATTATGAGTGCCCCAGGTGTAAGGCGACAGGAGATCTTATCCACATGGTGTGGAAGTGTCCAAAATTATTTAGATAGTTGATAGGATAAATAAAACCTTCAGGACTACATTAGAACCCGAGGCCTATTAGGGAGCTTGGAGGAAGATAGAGTTCCGACCGCTTCTACTGTAGCAGTACTGAGATGCCTGTTCCAAGCAAGGAAATTAATAGCACAGAAATGGCAGTCACAGTCCCCTCCAACTGTGAAGATGGATTGAGACTATCAATTCAATGGTTTGGAGTGAGAGAGTGGTATATATTAGACAAAACAACCCCAGGAAGTTTGTGAGATTGTGGATTGTGGAGACCTTGGTTGCAGGAGATGGGATGCCCCTTATGAGGGGATGGCGGGGAGCTGAGGAGAATCCCTCCCCCAGTCCCCACCAAACTCTGTCTCCGCCACCTCTTATTTTCTGCGGTCTCCATATTATGCTGTTTCTCTGCCCAGAGAGTGGGCTTCTTCTCTACCTTTGTCTGTTTTTGATCGACAATAGATAATTAGATATGTATAATTAATGATTGGTTGATGTGTAGTAGTGGGTTGGGGTGGGTTGGGAGTATATGAGGTAGGAGAGGAAATATAAAATAATAATGGTTTTCTTCTACTTTTCTTCTTTTGTATTATGCGACATGGCATGTCAATGTATGATGCTGTATTCTTTTAAATTTTGTAATATGAAAATCAAAAAAAAGGAAATAGTTAAAAAAAATATATAACAGCCCGGGTTCATCAGCACACTCAGTCACTCCACATACACATGGAGATGACTGATAATTCAAAGCCTGAAATAAGGCATCCAGTAGCACCAAATCGCAAGAAATATTTTGTTCAAGGATCCCTTGAATTCTATGACACACAGCTGTGTCAAACATTGGAAACTATGATACTTAGCTACATTGGAAGAGAGGATATATGCTATCCAGAGATAATCACATATGTGATTGCGGGTGTATATCAAGTCTAGATGTTAGAAACAAATAGATTCACCATAGGGAAATAAATGGGGTGAGATGGAAGTGTCTCTTGTAGATAAAGTTGCAACAGTTGGTTACTGTAAGAACTTATAAATGCGATACAAAAATGAAACACTGTAGTGGCGGTACTTCAGCGTCCCTTAAGATTTCCCCCACTATGTTGCTTGTCTCCGTGATCCGTTCATAATGGTAAGGTGTAACAACCATTTGAATCCCCTGGTTTTCAGGTAACCTTACTGTGGATATTTTAAAGCAGTTAAATTAATCATCAGCCAATATTGGATTACTGACAGCTCTTAAAAGTTGGCGCTGGATAGTGGTTCCCAGATTCACTTCATGTTTAGGCGGAGTGATGCAGGAGATGGAACCGCATGCAATAGACTCATTAGCAAGCTTATAACAGGGATAATCCTCCTCTTCCAAGTGTTTTGACTTAACCACTTCAGCCCCGGACCAATTGGCAGCCAAAGGACCAGGCCCCTTTTTGCGATTCGGCACTGCGTCGCTTAAACTGACAATTGCACGTGGCTCCCAAACAAAAGTGGCGTTCTTTTTTTTTCCCCACAAATAGAGCTTTCTTTTGGTGGTATTTGATCGCCCCTGCGGTTTTTATTTTTTGCGCTATAAACAAAAATAGAGTGACAATTTTATAAAAAATGCAATATTTTTTACTTTTTGCTATAATAAATATCCCCAAAAAATATATAAAAATTTTTTTTTTCCTCATTTTAGGCCGATACGTATTCTTCTACATATTTTTGTTAAAAATAAATTGCAATTAGCGATTATTGATTGGTTTGCGCAAAAGTTATAGCGTTTACAAAATAGGGGATAGTTTTATAGCATTTTTATTAATATTTTTTTTTTTTTTACTAGTAATGGCGGCGATCAGCAATTTTTATTGTGACTGCGACATTATGGCGGACACATCGGACATTTTTGACACATTTTTGGGACCATTGTCATTTATACAGCAATCAATGCTATTTAAATGCATTGATTCCTGTATAAATGACAGTTGTAGTGAAAGAGCTAACCACTAGGGGGAGGGGAGGGGTTATGGGCTGTGACGTGTGTGTGTGTGTGTGTGTTTTTTTTTACATTAGGGGCGGGGCTGACGTCTGACGTCATTGATCGGCTTTCCCGATGACCGGGAACAGCCAATCAATGACAGGCAGAGTAGGAAGCGCTGGGAGAGGTTTGTTTACACATACCTCTCCCCGTTCTTGAGCTCCGTGACCCGATCGCGGGACACCAGCGGCGATCGGGTCCGCTGGTCCCGCGGCCGGGGTCACAGAGCTCCCGACCGGGTCGCGAGCGCGCTGCTGGCGGCGCGCACGCGACCCACGGGCAGGCATTTAAAGGATCGCGTATATATACGTGATTTTGCCTGCCCGTGCCATTCTGCTCACGTATATCTGCGTGAGGCGGTTGGGAAGCGGTTAAAGAGCCACTGCATTACAACAATGGTGTAATAATTTAAAAGTTAAATTTAATACAAAGGTGTCAATATTCTCCTTGTTTGCATTAATGCTGCTGAGACCAATCTGTTTTTCCCTAGCTAGGGGGTAATTCATTCAGAACATTTAATTCAGGTTTATTAATTTCTCAAAGTATGGTAATATTCATTGTTAAAAAATTGGAAAAAATAAAAAATAAGAATTATTTGAGGAGGAGAGATTAATGAGGAGACAGAACACCACATGAGACCCTAACTTGGCTCACATGTAGATTAGTTACTCGTGTGTAGTATTGGATGTAATGCAACAAAATCGCACCCTTCCACCCCAATGGAATGATTGGTATATTTCTGCCACATATCCCAGTCAGGGTTCAAGGAATACCTGTAGACTTAGTTTGGTTGCTATGCTGGTACTGTTATCCTGTGATATCTGACATTCTGCAGTTACGTATAGCCACTACAGAGAGTTCGGAATAGAGGAAAGATAACGCTTATTTATTTATTTATTTTTTTAGATTTTTGATTGTTTTTCAAAGAGGGTCAGAAGGAATTGAGCTTAAGGAACCTTGAACTCCGAACCTGAAGGTGAGGAAAATTGAAAAGTGGGGTCATAGCAGTATTCCCCAGAAATGTAACCCTGTACGCCAAGACAACGGGCAATCGCTACCATACCCCCCCCCCCCCTCACAGGGCACAGATACTATGATCAACAAAGGTGATTATTGGGCAGGCACTAAGAGGGGTTTGAAGTGGACATCAAAAGGGTCACTGCAATAGTGGCTGAAGTTAATAATTCACGGACCTGAATAGGAGGTGATTTAACTAGTGCCGGCCGAAAGGCCAAAAGAGATCCAGTAACTGACAAAAGGGACACACAGTAGCGGAAGGAGACCAACAGAGGGTGAATTACGGCCATATACACGGTGGTCTGAACTCTGTAATTGACTGCTACTATTAAACGTCCCCTGAGACGGAAGTGACAAAAGACATTTGCCCCCTTGTTGTGGTGTTTTTTTTATTTTCTCTCTTTTTCTTGAAATCCGTCCCGCATTATTGCCTATTGACTATTGATAAAAGCCCCCCCCCCCCCTCCTAGTTACGGCCGTCGAGGGACTAACATGAGGGGAAAACTGAGTAAAACGAGTAAAAGTACACTACCTATGTCTAGTCTAGCGTTGTGGAAGAAACGCAGGGAAGCCCCACTTTATGGAGGTGGGGGGTCCCTCTTCTTTTTTTTTTTCTCTTCCTTCCTTTTTTTGGTTTTTGTTTTTTTGTCTCGCTCACACCGCCCCCAACACCAGAACAAGACATCCCTGGGTCCTACTAGAGGCTCCTAATGACCAAATTGAAAATGTAAGATATGGTGGTGGTTAACTTGATCACATATAATGTAAGGGGTTTAAACACCAAAAAAATAAGATATAATTTAAATAAGGAATTGCAATATTTAGAAGCAAGTATAGTGTGCCTCCAGGAGACACACATAACTCAAACATCGGGGATCAAGTTGACCACACACCAGTTCCCAGTATGGTATTATGGAGATACTCCATCCCCTCACTCAAGAGGTATAGCAATTGGCTTCAGCAAGATATTAAAGTTTGAGGTGGAGGAGCGCCTCGTAGACCCAGATGGAAGATATTTGTTTTTAAAAGGAAAACTGTTCAATATGAGCGCCTCGTAGACCCAGATGGAAGATATTTGTTTTTAAAAGGAAAACTGTTCAATATGAAATGTACGATTGTGAATGTTTATGCACCAAATAAGAACCCCGACAAATTTGGTATGAAAATTCTGAAAGAATTTGAAGGTTTTAAAGAGGGTAAATTGATTGTAGCAGGAGACTTAAACTGGAGTATAGACCCTAGGGTGGATACCTCAGGAGGGAGAAATCGTTCCACAGAGCAAAAGCAGAAAAAATTCATAAAAGCACTAGCAAACTGGCAACTACAAGACACCTGGAGGATTACTCATTTAAAGGAACGGGACTACACCTGTTTCTCCCCGATCCATAACTCCTACTCCAGGATTGATTATATTTTCATAGAGCACCAGTTAGTGCCGGCTCTTAAAACGGCAGAAATAAAAACAATTACTTTATCAGACCATGCCCCAGTTAAGATACAGATGGAGATAAAAGGGGACGCTGGACCGGAGTTAAACTGGAGGATGAACGATTCCTTGATCCAAGAGCAAGAATCAATAAATAGGATTGAGCAGGAATTGGACAGTTTTTTTTAAGGCCAATGAGACACCAGGAATATCCAGTGCAATAGTATGGGAGATCTATAAGGTTCTAATCAGGGGGATCCTAATAGGAATTGGAGCAGGAAAGAAGAAGGCAAGGGAAAAGAGGAAAAAGGACTTGTATAAAGAAATAAATGAGCTAGAGCAAAGAACAAGACCTAAAGGGATCCCGGAAAGGCAGGAGCTGATAACAAAAAAGAGAGAACTAGAAGAATGTTTAGATCAAGTGAGGAAAGCGGTATTCTATATTATAGATAAGGAAAGGTACCAGTGGGGAAATAGATCAGGTAAATGGATGGCCAGAAGAGTGAAGGGAAAACACAATAGGACTTTTATAGCGAAGGTTAGAGATGCTAGAGGTAGCATACAAATCCCCTCCCCGGACATAGCAAATACATTCCACTCCTATTATAGTACCCTATACAACATTAACCAGAAGGTCGAAGAGAAGATAGAACAGAGAGAAGATATGTGGGAATACCTTCGGAGCCTGGACCTCCCCAGGGGTGGGAAAGAAGAAATGGAGGCCTTAGAGGCACCCATAGCAGTAGAGGAAGTAGAAAGAGCAATTAAAAATACTGCTACAGGTGGAAGTCCGGGTCCTGATGGATTTCCCATTGGGTATTACAAAAAGTTTTGTAAGCAGTTAGCACCAAAACTATGCAATTACTTCAATACGGTAAGGGAAGGAGAGAACTTCAGAGAGGAGACACTTTTGGCACACATCACCCTGATCTTAAAAGAGGGGAAAGACCCTATGGCAGTAGAGAGTTACAGGCCAATCTCGCTATTAAATTCAGATATAAAGCTTTTTTCAAAAATAATAGCAGAAAGATTGAAGTCATGTCTGCCAAAATGGATCCACAATGACCAGGTGGGATTTGTACAGGAAAGGGAAGGAAGGGATAATTCACTGAAATCTATAGTCCTGATCCAAGAACCTATGATGAGGGGTTCCCCCACTGTCCTTATGTCAATTAATGCCGAAAAGGCTTTTGACAGGTTTAAATGGGAGTTCCTCTTTGAAATATTGAGATACTTAGGAGTAGGTGAGAAGATGATTGAAGCGCTGTACCATCACCCGACAGCTAGAATAAGAGTTAATGGTGCCTGTCCTGCCCCCTTGAACTATTTAACGGGACAAGACAGGGTTGCCCATTCTCCCCGCTCCTATTTATAATTACATTAGAACCCCTGATGGCTGCAATACGTAAAAATCAGAATATTCGGGGTATCCAGGTGAGAGAGAGGGAGTACAAGGTGTTCGCGGACAACGTGCTTCTTTATATATCTTTATATATCGATGCCTAGAACATCAATTCCTATGGTCCCGAAGGAGCTAAAACAATATGGTAAATTATCGAATTTCAAAGTAAACATGACAAAATCCGAAATATTAAATTTAACGTTATCAGCAGAAGAGCAGATTGCAATCCAAGCCAAATTACCACTTAAGTGGTGTAAGAAAGAATTTAAGCTATTTAGGGATAAAGATGACCTCTTCGAAATCAATTATATGCCTCTCCTTAACAAAATTAAAGAGCATCTAAGTAGGATGCAATACAAAGCTCTTTCCTGGTTGGGAAAGATAAATGCAGTTAAGATGCTCATTTTACCTATGTTTATCTACACCTGTCAAATGATACCAATCCACCTCCCACAAAAATATCTTAGTAAAGTAAAATCAATGATAATAAAATTTATCTGGGCAAGAAAATGCAATAGCATTTAACATAATGATTAGAGGAAAAGATGGAGGTCTGGCAGCTCCTGATTTTAAAAAATATTATGAAGCTATAGTGATTTTGAGAATAATAGATTGGACTCATAATAGGAAGGATAAGAGTTGGGTCGAGTTAGAAATGAGCCTAAGCAGAACAAATATAGGAAAAATGGTATGGATACCCTCACAATATCGAGATTTAGGCCCAAACACAAATATACTCACAAAAAATTCACTAAGGGTGTGGGATGCAATAAACAAGAGACACGAATGGGACCACAATTTACCCTTAATTCCCCTTTTGGACACAAATTTCTTCCCACCTGGGAAGGAAGAGTACATATACTTTAGTAGGTGGGCTAATAAGGATAACTTAAAACTACAGGATGTAATGTTAGGAAACAGATTATTCACTTATAAAGAAATCACAAAATAGCAAAAATATATAAAATACTACTGTGTGAGGCTGATCATGAATACCCATTTTATCTAGAAAAATGGGAAAGAGAAATAGGCCCGTTAAGCATTGATGAACATAGAAACAAGATAATAAGACTTGTTCACTCGGGAGCAAAGGATTCACAAACAGTCGAAATGGCATATAAGTTGTTAGAAAGGTGGTATGTAACCCCTCAGAGAGATAATGCATATAGTGAAGATAATTCCCCAACCTGCTGGCGAGGATGTTTAGCGGTCGGGACATTCACACACCTATGGTGGGAGTGCCCCAAGATACATACATACATATATATATATATATATATATATATATATATATATATATATATATATATATATATATTATATACTATAACAGGAGAAAAGGTTAAAAAACAACCATGGACATGTTTGTTTCACGACACAAAAATGAGAGTGAGACAATATAGGTCTACCTTAATCCCCTACCTATTGAACGCAGCCAAAGCCTTGATCCCCTGCCTGTGGAAGACTCCGAATGCCCCATCTATAATAGAGTGGATCAAGAGTGGATCGCATTTGCCCAAACAATCTAGATTATCCCCAATACTTTTGGGCAAATATTCTGTGGACTGATGAGACAAAAGATGAATGTTTTGGAAGGTGTGTATCCTGTTACATCTGGCATAAAACTAACAACATTTCATAAAAAGAACATCATACCAACAGTCAAACATGGTGGAGGTAGTGTGATGGTCTAGGGCTGCTTTGCAGCTTCAGAACCTGGACAACTTCCCATAATTTATGAAACCATGGATCCTGAAAGAGAATGTCATCAGTTTGTGACCTCAAGCGCACTTGGATTATGCAGTAGGAAAATGATCCGAAACACACCAGCAAGTCCACCTCTGAATGGCTCAAAAAAACTAAATTAAAGCTTTGGAGCGACCTAGTCAACACCTGGATTTAAATCCTATAGAGATGCAGTGGCTTGATCTTAAATAGGCCATTTATGCTTGAAAATCCATCCAATGTGGCTGAATTAAAATAATTCTGCAAAGAAGAGTCGGACAAAATTTCACCACAGTGATGTGAAAGGCTCATTGCCAGTTATTGCAAACGCGGGCTGCAGTTGTTGCTGCCAAAGGTAGCACAACCAGTTCAATACTTATTTTACCCACTGTATATAACATGTATTGAACATTTTTCTAGGTAAATATACCCTATATTGCCAAAAGTATTGGGACACCTACCTTTAGACGCACATTAACTTTAATGGGGTCTCAGTCCGTAGGGTTCAATATTGAGTCGGCCCACCCTTTGCAGCTATAATAGCGTCAGCTCTTCTAGGAAAGCTGTCCACAAGGTTTAGGAGTGTGTCTATGGAAATGTTTGCCCATTCTTCCAAAAGGGCATTTGTGAGGTCAGGAACTGATGTAGGCCTGGTTCACAGTGTCTGCTCTAATTCATCCCAAAGGTATTCTATTTGGTTGAGGTCAGGACTCTGTGAACTCCAGTCAAGTTCCTCCACCCCAAACACGCTCATCCACACTATATTGGCAAAAGTATTGGACCACCCCTCCAAATCCTTTGCTGGAGGGGGGATTATGGTGTGGGGTTGTTTTTTTCAGGGGTTGGGCTTGGCCCTTTAGTTCCAGTGAAGGGTACTCTTAAGGCGTCAGCATATCAAGACATTTTGGACAATTTTATGCTCCCAACTTTGTAGGAACAGTTTGGGGATTTCCCCTTTCTATTCCAACATGACTGCGCACCAGTGTACAAACAAGGTCCATAAAGACATAGATGAGCAAGTTTGGGGTGGAAGAACTTGACTGGTCTGCACAGAGTCCTGACCCCAACTGGATAGAACACCTTTAGGATGAACTAGAGCAGAGACTGCGAGCCAGGCCTTCTCATTCACATTAGAGATGGGCCGAACACCCCCGGTTCGGTACGCACCAGAACTTGCGAACAGGCAAAACATTTTTGCGAACATGCAAACCCTATTAAAGTCGATGGGACATGAACAGGAAAAATCAAAAGTGCACGTTTTAAAGGTTTATATGCTAGTTATTGCCATAAAAAGTGTATGGGGACCTGGGTACTGCCCCAGGGGACATGTATCAATGCAAAAATTACGTCACCCGCAGCCATTCTGTTGGTTGGATACACTTGTTTCGCCAGCACTCGGATCTGAGGGCATGAGAATTGTGAGTAATGTGTTATTAGCTTTGTGCATTAATACATTTTATACAGAGAGCACTAGATCGGATTTGGGGAACTTTTACAGAGATAATACTTAAGGTTTCTTTATTGGTTTGAGACATCCACCTCTGCTGTTTACTGCTTAATGACCTGTTTCAGGTCGAAGTTGGAAGGTGAGAGGCCATTCTGTCTGTGGTGGAGGGATCACTGTCACCAGTTTAAACGTCTAGTCTTTTTTCCACTTCACTGAATGGATTAATATGGCTTTGCACATGCACTTTCTTGAGACTTATTGTTATATTTTTTTTTGGGACTGATTGCTATAATATAATTTTTAAAATTTTTATTGCGCTGTACTATTTATTTGTAAATGTTCATGTGAGTATTACTCACTTATTAAAAGTATTACTTTTGAATTGACCTTGAGTGCTAGCTTGCAGTGTGTTTGTTTTAATTTAAATTTTATGTCAGTGCTGAGTACTTCTTTATTTTATTGATGTGTACAACAGTGCCACGGCAAAATTACATTTCTAAAGGAAAAAATGTAATTTAAACTTGCTTGCGGCTGTAATGTATTGTTGGCTCCCGCCAATATAGATGAAAAATCAAGGAACAAGTTGGCATGGCCCCTCAGTCAATACCAGTCCCTTTGGGTCTGGGATGAATTTTAATGGGAACTGCACGCCCAAAAAAAAAAAAAAGTGTGGGGTCCCCCCCCCAGGCCCTTATCTGAGCAATCAGCCTGGGCGAGCGAGTGCCCCCCTCCTGAACCATACCAGGCTGCCCTCAACATGGGGAGGGTGCTTTGGTCCCCCCAAAAGCATATTGTCCCCATGTTGATGGAGACAAGGGCCTCGTCCCACAACCCTGGCCCAGTGGTTGTGGGGGTCTGTGAGCGGGGGGGCTTATCGGAATCTGGAAGCCCCCTTTAACAAGGAGGCCCCCAGATCCAACCCCTCCTATGTGAATGGGTAGGTGTACATTGTACCCCTATCCATTCACTAAAAAAAAGTGTAAAAAAAGTAAAAACCACAATAGACAGTTTTTGACAATTCCTTTATTAAAAAATAAATATAAAGTGTCCCACGATGTCCATCCTTCAATCACGCCGCCCAATGGACCCGAAAAATAGAGAAAACAAAACAAAAAATATCTGCCTCCATGGTAGGCCTCCCAGGGACTTCTGTCTCTTGGCTGTGACAGTTGTTATATAGGCAAGGGCGAGGCCACCCGCTGATGTAACCAGGTGACCCCTGATTGCAGAAGGGGTCACTCAGTTACGTCATTGGGTGGCCTCCGCCCTTGTCTGTATAACAGCTGTCACAACCAAGAGACAGCAGTTGGCGGGAGGCCTCCCATCGAGGTGGAGCTTCTTTTTTTTTTTTTTTTTCAATTTTGGTGTGGAGTTGCCCTTAAAATCTACGCCAGACCTAAAGGGCCTGGTATGAATTTTTTTTTTTTTGGGGGGGGGGACGGGGACACCACGCTGTTATTTTTTTAAATTTTTGCATGGAGTTCCCCTTAAAATCCATACCAGACCCTAAGGGCCTGGTATGGACTGCGTGGGCGTTTTTTTTCCTCAATTTCCCTTAACCATTTCAATGCACTGTATATATAATCAACACTCGTGGTTCTCAACCCTGTCCTCAAGTACCCCCAACAGGCCATGTTTTGGGTATTTCTCTTAGATTAAATAGCT
Source organism: Lithobates sylvaticus (assembly GCA_028564925.1). Taxonomy (NCBI): domain Eukaryota; kingdom Metazoa; phylum Chordata; class Amphibia; order Anura; family Ranidae; genus Lithobates; species Lithobates sylvaticus. Next base: position 185,143,498 of record CM053028.1, read on the forward strand.
GTCGAAAATAGCAAGCCATTGACTGTGATTTAAAGCACCTGTGCAAGATAAAGGAAAACCTGCAAACATGGCCTGTTGAGGGGTACTTGAGGACTGCGGTTTAGAACCATTGGTCTACACTGAATACACTGTATGTGTGTGTGTGTGTGTGTGTGTATATGTATGTATGTGTGTATGTGTATATATAATATATATTAATACATTGCCCGCACTGTGTGTATGTATGTGTGTGTGTGTATATATATATATATGTATGTATGTATGTATGTATGTATGTATGTATGTATATGTATATATATATGTGTATATGTATATATATATATATATATATATATATATATATATATATATATATATATACTCCACACTGACTACACTGTGTGTGTGTGTGTGTGTGTGTGTGTGTGTGTGTGTGTGTGTGTGTGTGTGTGTGTGTATATGTATGTATATATATATATATATATATATATATATATATATATATATATATATATATATATATATATATATATATATATATATATAGGATTCGATAACAATTGTAGAAAACGATATACCACTACAATCTATTATCGCATCTCTATGCATCAACTTTGTCTAGTCTCTGTAGATTAGTCAGTCTGTAAAAACTATCAGCGCATGCTACTATTAATATCACAATAATACCAGGTAACTATGAAACCAAACACACGGCTAGGAATAATCAAATCTCATTTATTTCCCAAGGAAATAAGAAAGCTAACGTGTATTAAAAGGGGGTTACACAATTACATAACATACAGCAAGGCTACAATACAATGATATAATATACAGTTAAAATACAATATAATGATCTACTTATCGTGACCCTCGCAGCTGAGCTCCAGATGGAATAAGAGAATCAGTTGTGTGTGCAAACCCTTTTTGTCAATCGCACCTCCCACTGCCCGCCCACCTGCCCAGTTGGTAGTTGCCTCCATGTATTCTGATTGTACTGCCACAAGTGGTCTCTGGGGGGCAGTGTCTGTCCAGAATTGCACTTAATCCGACTGCTGTCTAATCTTGGAATTGCGATCTCTGATAGCACATAATTAGTCTTTGTTTCGCCCAGACAGATTGGAGCCGCCATTCATCACGTACAATAGCCTTAGACTCATGACAATATGAGGTGTAACTGGTTACATTCCACAAGAGGGGGGGTGTATCTTGTAGATGTGTGGATCCCAGATTGAATCCAATATATTCCGCTTTGCGCCTCAACAGGCGCATAACACCCTTCTTCCGACCCAGCTCCTATTGAACAGTCCATAACTGTTTTCTCCCTGACATGCGTTTCCAAATCAGTACCCATAGAACAGTCCTTGACTTTCTTAACGCGTTGTGGTTTTTCAACCTGTGCAGCAACAGCTCCTATGGAACAGTCCATAATGGTCTTATCGTGTCATGCTTTCCAACACGCGCCGCTTTGCCACTTAGTGACACACCACCATCCTTCTTCAGTGACAGCTTCCATGTCACCCTTCTGTGTCTTTGGTATCTTCAGGACGAGATGCAGTACAGGCAAGGGGTGCTCATTCACTCACCATTCACCATCACACATTCAGGGTAACGCATCACCCAGCTTTCCAACAGAGTCTCGAGGAGGGCCTTTCGCCCATGTTACTAGCCTAAAATACACCTTTATCACACTACACCATAACATAAATCAACCCACTACCATAATATATATACATATATACATTTGACCCCTCAACTCGCGTATCCCGCTCCCAACCTCCTATAACTCTTTGCTGAAAATACGGGTCGGGATTAGGCAGGTTTGTTCACAATGGCCTTCCCTACCGCAATTCCGGCACGTCAGTGGTATTTCAGGGCTCTGAGCTGGCAGCAAAGCCTCTACCGTATATGAAGAGACCTTACCGCCAATTCGTCCCTCCACTTGCATAGATGCGAGACCTTCTTATATAAATATCTAGTCCAACAACACATACCAATTTGAACCAATGACGAAACTGCAGCAATAATGAGCAATACCACAACGGGATGTATCAAATAATTCAAAATGCTGTTGGCCTTACTGGAATGTCCAAATATTACCTCCCACCAAGACCCTCCCACATCATTTTCTAATTGATGCACTACCTCCTTTATTTCATTTTGATTATGGTATATGGCTATAGTAGCATTAGCTCTCTCTTGCTGCAGCATCTTCATAAGGCTCTCATCTCTATCCCAATCTGCTAACCACTCCTGTATCTTCCTTCCCATACCAAGGTTCAGGGCTCTCAGATTAACAGGGAGGTTCTGGTTGACATCCACAGACAGATTGGCAATATGCGGTATCACATACTTCCATTCCTGTGTCTGGATTTCAGAGACATCGCCAAAGGTACACCACGCTCCTCTTGCTATTGTCAGGTTCACAGAACATCCTATCTCCATGACTAATGTTATATTAGTATCCTTTAGGACAAAGAAACAAACTCTCCCATGTCCCAAATAATACCCCGGTGTTCCCTTCCCGGCAATGTTCTCCCCATCCAGTACACAGAGTGACGCATCCTCCCAACATTTCTCCTTTACTACCGTGTATTGGCCTGGCATACAAAGGATGTCATGGTCATGTCTCTGACAGAGGGAAATATCAACCTGCCTCCTGTTCCCATTCTCTCTGATCACATGTGGGTAATTTAGCCTCAGATGCAACAAAGTAGAATCCCCAGTCAGTAAGCCCATTGATATCACCGAATACACAGATTGAGTCTGCACTTCTGTATATGGGATCAACGAGGAAGCATAACATCTCTCATAATCCAAATTCGTACATCCCATCCAGGCATTTGACCACCAACTTGGATTAGTGTAAGAGATGTGCTTTGGTAAAATCTTACTGAGCTGTGATGCTAATTCATAAGGCCACTTCCCCCCATACAGGGACTGTACAATCAGTTTGATGTTGGTTGATAGTTCCGCCTGTCCCTGAGTGCATGCCAGAGCCCATGACATATTTTTGCCCTGTATCACCACATTATCCACCAACCTCTTAAAATGGCGTATAAAATCTTGAGCTACTTTTACCTGGGTATTTATTTGACGTTGTTGAATATTATCAAGAATGTCATTGATCTCTCTCTGAGCAACAAAGCCCCGTTTACTGTCTGAAGCTATGGCTGAGAGTTTGTTCCTCAGGAGATCGATGTTCACTCCATTAACAACACCCATCCCAGTTCCTATTCCCCCTAATATAGTGCTGAATACATCCCCCCTCTTTCGGTTACTCCTCAGAAATAAGCGTCCTTAATGGACCTCATTCTGTGTCCGCCCATCTCTGGGAGAAAGCCATTGATATACTGACCGTACTTGATTCAGTGTATATTCAGCACATATAGGGTAATAGGATTTTACCAACCATTGCGAGACATTGAAGTGCCATGTGGTGAAAGCATACTGTACCCTGGTAGCCAGCGTTTGTGACAAGCTTAGATCTATTTGTAGTGGTTCCCCCTTCTCTAACGGAGTATGTTCCTGTGTGTAGCCACTGGCATCACCTATGCAGGGTTTTAAACTCTCCGGTGAGACATCAACTAGGCGTATCTCCCCCAGGTCCATCTCTGGTGTTCCACATGTCCACTAGCCAAGAGCTTCTCTGTAGGACTGATAGGACCGAGATACTGCCCCCACAAGGAAATTTTCACCCCATTGATGTGTCATCTGGAGCTCCCTAGTTTGGCCAACAGACACCTTACTATGCCTAAGTGTCAGCCTCCTGGGTCTCTGCGCCCTATTACTTTGGTCATGCCAATATATGCCACACATAAAAACATACTTCCCTTCCTTCAATTCTTCACCAAAAACCCCATATCCTACGTCCCTTGCTTCCCAAGGTTTGGATAGATTGGATTGTTTTCCTAACCAATAACCAGTTTCATTCATATATATAGTTACATCTACAAACGGCTGGAGAGATTCCGGTATGATATTTTGCAAGTTTTGCTTGTACGCACGTCCTTGCGATGTTGAGTTAGGATTAAATCGTCCAAAAGCAAAAGAAACTTTGTATTGCAAATTGCCATGGTGACCCCATTGGTACGTGTCCGGTAATTTAGGATTCTTTGATATAATCCTGACCTTTCTCCTTCTTTCATCTCCCCCCTGCATCCCCTTCTGACCTAACAAGTTCAACATTGATGATATAATTGAAGTGGATGCATGGTCTTCCTCAGGATTCTCCCTTTCCACATCATCCCCTGAATATTCGTCAGAATCAATTTGAGATGTTACATGGCTCAGATGGATCGCCAACACGACAAGTATGATCCTTCCATCCATTCTCCAGAGACTTTGCCAATCTTTGCTCCACCAGGACTCTGGAAAACAAGAACAAGAGCGGAATCAATTCTTATCAGCAATACCTTTTACATTGATCAGCATGAACCCATTTCTCTATCTCCCTCTTTTTCATGCCCTTTGCACCCTTGTTATCTATGAGCCGCTTTACTTTGACCACCTGATCACTAAGGGTCATAGTGGCTGTGAACGGTCCCGTCCAGTTTGCGTCCCATGAAGACTTGGAAACAAAGTTCTTTACCATAACCCTGTCTCCAATCTTCAAGCTAACGGGAGGCTTTAAAGGCTGCTCCTTCTCTTTAGGTGCCATGTTACTTGCAGCAAATTGCAAATACCTCTGTACCTGTTCTTGCAGTTGGACCAGAAATCGGTCCCTTTCAGCACTCTCTCTCAAGGGGGTACTAAGTATTGGGTCTGCTGGATGGCTGAGGTTCATCATTCTCCCCGTCATTAACTGATATGGGGTTAATGATGTACCTTTCGCTGTAGATCCTCGTACGGCCATCAGGATTGAAGGCAGATGAATCAGCCAGTTCTTTCCTGATTGCAGTACCATCTTTTTAAGCCTCTTTCAGTGTTCGATTCATCCTCTCAACCATCCCCGCCGATTGTGGATGGTATGGAACATGGAATCTCTGTTCTACTCCCAGCAGCTCACAAATACTTTTCATGACCCTGCCGGTAAAGTGAGTCCCCCTATCGGACTCCAGGACTTTGGGGAACCCCCATCTTGAAAAGACTTCGGTCCACAAAGCTCTAGCCATGGCAGTGGCAGAGTCCTTTCTTAGGGGAAGACCCTCTACCCATTTTGAAAAAACGTCAACCACCACGAGTAGATATCTGTATCCCCCAGGGGCACTCTGTAACGGACCAACAAAGTCAATCTGTAGGTTTTCCCAGGGTCCATTGGCTACCGGTACCCTTGCTAATATTGGCTTCTGTCCCTTTGGCCTAGGGTTCATTTGTGCACATATTAAGCATTCCTGCACTACCTGTGAGATTGTGTTTCCCATTGTCTCCCACCAGTATCTAGCTTGCACAAATTTCAAGGTACCCTGAACACCCATGTGGCCTGTTAACCTGTGATTTTCCAGGGCTAAATCTTTTTGATGCTGGGAGGGCACTACAAACCTTCGTCCTTCTGAAGTTTCTTTTAACAGTAGATCGTCTTCTAATACATAATTTTGGGGAGCATCTGCCGCTTTTGTTCTAAGCTGCTTTTTGATTGAGCTCAAGGCCTCATCCTTATTTTGTTCACCTGCTAAGCATGGGGTAGGCATCCTTAGCACCGGCAGGAGTTCATGTGAACCTGCTTTCACCTCCTGCTCCTCAGAATTATGTTCCTCCCAGGCCTGCCTCCCTTCAGTATCATAGGGTGTCCATTTGGCCCCTATCAGGGCTGCCTCTTTTGCCAGCTCATCTGCCTTGTTGTTGCCCACAGTAACCTCCTCTCCACCTCTTTGGTGGGCTCTCACCTTAATGATAGCAACTCTCTGAGGTTCCACATTTGCTCTTTCCCATATATCTCTTAGCACCGCACTATGTACCAAGTCCTTCCCAGAGGCATCACTGAAGCCCCTTGACTGCCACAAAGGCATGTATTCAGTCAGAGACCTTGTTACATAGGCGCTGTCAGAGAATATGGTTATGGGACCTGAACTGAAATGAGTGATGGCCTCTCTCACTGCCTCCAGTTCAGCTCTTTGGGCAGAAAAGCTTCGAGGGCATTTGGTCATGATTTTCTCATTGGTCTGGGGGCACCACAGGGCATACCCTGTGTGAAAACTTCCTTCATCCCAGTACCTTGATCCATCCACCCAGATTTTAAGGTCTCCAGTACCTGATGCTAACCTAAATACCTCCTGTGTTCTGGTCCGATGTACTTCCCCACAGTCATGCTGCTCCCCCTCATATTGCATCAATTGTGGGAGAGTGTAGGTGGCATTGTGGGTCACAGCCAGATTCCTGGGTGTTAAATCCACTAGCCATCTGGCTATCCTTTGGGAGGATACTCCACTGAGGGTATGTTCCAAAAGCATTTTAATTGGAGAATGGGGTGTCTGCAGAATGATTTTACCAAACCCCACAACATGCTCTGTGGCAAGAACCGCCCAGTGCGCTGCCAAAAGGTTCCTGACACATTCATCAAATGCCCTCTCTACCGGGCTTAGTACCCTGGACCAGTATCCCACCGGTACCCATTTGCCCTGCCTCCCCTGCAGCAACACCGCTGTTATTGCTACTGCAGAGGCATACACTTGTAGTGCAAAGGGCAAATCGGCATTCGGATTGCTCAAGGCCAGGGCCTGCATCAGACTCACCTTTAGCTTGGTGAAAGCTTGTTCATGCTCTCCCAACCAGTCTAAGGGGTCTGTTTCCTTCTTGTCTCCTTTTAGAAAGTCATACAGGGGTCTTGCCTTTTCTGCAAAGCCTTCAATGAAGTCCCTGCAGAAACCGAATATTCCCAGGAATTGCCTCAGCGCAGTTTTAGTGATTGGTCTTGGTAATTTCCTGATAGTTTCACATTTGTTTGGATCTGGAGTTCTTCCCCCCTGTGAAACTATCACACCCAAGAAACATACTGAATCCTTCATCAATTGTGCCTTTTTGAGGGTTTAATTTCAGACCTGCATTCTCAATTGGTGTCAGGAGCTCCTCCAGCAGAGCATAATGCTGCTCTTTTGTCTCTGTTTGAAGCAAAATGTCGTCCACATACTGAATGATGCATTCTGGCTCAGAAAATGTCCTCAGAATGTCCACCATACAGATGTGGAAGTATGTAGAGCTGGATTTGAACCCCTGAGCTAAACGACAGAATGCATATTGTTTTCCCTGAAACGTGAAGGCTAGCTTGTATTGGCTATCCTCATGCACGGGAATTGAAAAATAGCCATTTGATATGTCAATTGATGAATACACCTTTGCTGAAGGCTTCAGTGCTGTCATCATGTCTGGCATTTTAGCAACTACATTTGTAATAGATGGGGTGCATCTGTTAAGCGCACGGAAATCTACAGTGGGCCTCCACCCCCCCTCCTTCTTCACTGGCCAGAGGGCTGCATTTGTTTTAGATTGGCATTCTTTAATTACATTTTGTGCCAACAAATTCCTCACTGTGCTCTCTATGTATGGGATAGATTCGGGCGGAATTTTATACTGACGCTGAGGTGGCGGATCAGGGCCCTCAATTTTAAACTCTACCACATTGAGCTTTAGACGTTGCCCACACTTTGTTATGTTGCCACAAGATTTTCGCCAATATTTGGTCCTCTGTTTTCAATATTGCCTGCGGGTCAAGGATTTCATCGGTTTGAACTGATGCAACCTCACAGCTGTCCATGACCATGTGTGCCTTGCCTTTGTATCTAGACCCTTTCCACAGTACCCAATTACATAAATCAAGAATCAGTCCATGTGCCCCCATGACATCAGAGCCCAAAATAGTGCCCTCGTGCGTTGGGGAAAGAAACAAACTGTGTTCCACACATAACCTCTCTATTTCTATGTTCACAGGTATTGATTGCTCAGAAGGTACTAGTTGTCCCCCCAATCCTCTAAGGAAAATTTGTCTCCCAGCAGGATCCTTTTGAAGTTCAATATTTTGTTATGCTGACAGCCGCCCCCGTATCCAAAAGTACATTTGTGCGATGGCCCCCTATCGCCCCTCGGATACGTGGTCTGCCGCTTTTGTCCCTATCCAGTTGACATACTAGGGACAACACTGGGGCCTGACATCCCTATGGTATAAAATAAGGATTGGTTGGGGGAGAGATTTTATATTCCTCGTGGTTTTCTTTAAACCCTTGCAATTCCCTCAAAAGTGGACCATATAATGTAGCATCAGGTGCCTCGTTCGGCTCCGTTGCTACCTTATCTGGTCCAGGTTTTCGCTGTTCCTTCTTATGCCAAGGCTTCTTCTCACCCATGCTCCTCCTAGGCAATTTACAGTCCTTGATTACATGGCCTGTATTCCCACATCTATAACACTTGCCTGTAAATCTCACTGTACCATCGCTTTTAACTATCTCCGCAACTCTTTTGTGGGGCCTATAGTCTTGATCTGTCTCCCGAACCCAGTCCCTTAATATGTTTATAAAGGTCTGGTACGAGGTGGCGTTCCTCAGTGCAATATTGGTATGGTAATAAATACATATGCACTTATTAGCCATAGAACACAGAAAACTACTATCATCAGGAGACATATCGGGACAATTATATGTGGCTTTATAAATGGCGAAGTATTCACTGCAAAAAAGTATTGGATCAATTCCCCTCCTAAATTTTGTATTTTCTAGGGCGTCTGAACCCCTAGTATCTCTTCCTCCCATTATGCGCTGCATTTCCCTCATTCTATCTGCCGAGTTCCCCCCAATTTGAGTTTAACTCGGGAGATAGACCTCTATGATTCCCAACTGGTGGTTGCAGTTTTTCACACAGTTGCAATGGAAGCCATGCGCGGAGGAGTGCGCATGCATCCCTATTGTTCAAAATGTACTGTGTCACTACAGCCTCCAGCCTGTTTGAGAGACTAATGGGTGAAGCGCTAGTGTCAAACTTTCCCAAAATCTGGCACAGATTTGTGCGATCTTGTATGGAGAGTGTTGTGGTTTGGGTGCTACCCTCCCTTTTTATAATTCCTAATCCTTGCCCAGTTCTGTCTAGCACAGGAGTGAAGAGACTTGGGGCCTCTTCAGGACTGTCAGCCGCACAGACTGGTTGCTGTTCGATCGGCATCCTTTCTCTTTGCTCCTGTGTCACACCTGAATGTGTGTCCTTGTTAGCACAGCAATGGCTGTGCACATTCTCCATTGCCCATGCTCTCAAAGACACAATGGTATTATCTTTTTGGGCTAGCTGAATTTTACATTCCTGTAACTCTGTCTTAAGTTTTTCTATCGCATTTTCATTCCCAGCCTCTTTATTTTCTAGCGCTGCGATAGACTGTTCTCTCAACATACATGATTCCTTCCATTCATCCAATCCCTGTTCTAACAAACCATTCTCAGTCACCAATTGTTCAATCTCATACCTCATGTCATCACACTCACAAACATTTGCGTCCGCATTCGCAGCTATAGCTGAAATATCCTTACTCACATTTACTATCTGTCCTATTAATTCTGATCTCTCCTTATACCATTCAACCTCCTTCCGTTCAGCAATATCTCTCATCTTTACTAGCATTCTCACAAAATTTGCCAATCTCTGTTTCCTGCCTTTTTTTGATTTTTTTTTTAAATGTTATGGCATCATTATAAGTATTGCAATGCTTCAACAAGTCACAAAACTGATGTGTTAATGCATTCGGAGACACTAAACAATCAAATTGAATACAAGCATGTTTTTTAAGAAACTCTCTTCAAGGATATCCATTGACATGCTAATCTGCAACTAGCTACACTGAACAGTTGTTAAGACAATACACACAGATGAACAAACAGATAAGCAACCCCCCACAGAGACTCAGATAAAAGCTGTTCAAAGTCTAGTTTTTCACCTGTAGTCCCACACAGAAGACCAACAAACAAAACACAAAAAAAAATAAATACAAAAAATCCGTTTAAACTACAAACTTTTCCAGAAAAGACACTCTTAATGCTGTCTTCTCTTAAATTGCAGGCCACAGTGAACTCCTATTGGAACAGAGAGCTATTTCACACTCACATGGGTAAAAAAAAAAAAAAAATTACAAAAAAAAAAAATATATATAAAATAAAAATATATTTTCCCACTTTTTCCTCAGTGCTGTGTGGTTTGTCCTGTCAATTTATCGATTATATAATATAACCCAAGGGGTGATCATCCCCTTTTACTCGCCAGTCACAGTGACTGGTTACCTGGCCAAACTTACAAACATTTAACATACATACATATATCAGCCACAGCTCTCACCAGGTTCTACGCGTCCGCTTCACCGATGAGATCTTTCACAGAATTTTCATGACCATCCAAGCGTGGTTTCAGAATTCGCGAGCCAGCACCAATCTTGTCCACACTAGAGACGATTTTCCGTTCTGGATGTTTGATTTGTGTTAATGAGACTCAAAACAAAGAGAAAATGCCTTAGGTTTGTGAATCCTATGTAGAAAAAAAAACGATATTCTGCAAGTTTAAATCTCGGGGTCTGCGGTGGCAAATGTGGGATTCGATAACAATTGTAGAAAACGATATACCACTACAATCTATTATCGCATCTCTATGCATCAACTTTGTCTAGTCTCTGTAGATTAGTCAGTCTGTAAAAACTATGAGCGCATGCTACTATTAATATCACAATAATACCAGTTAACTATGAAACCAAACACAGGAACATGAATAATCAAATCTCATTTATTTCCCAAGGAAATAAGAAAGCTAACGTGTATTAAAAGGGGGTTACACAATTACATAACATACAGCAAGGCTACAATACAATGATATAATATACAGTTAAAATACAATATAATGATCTACTTATCGTGACCCTCGCAGCTGAGCTCCAGATGGAATAAGAGAATCAGTTGTGTGTGCAAACCCTTTTTGTCAATCACACCTCAATCACAGCACCTCCCACTGCCCGCCTACCTGCCCAGTTGGTAGTTGCCTCCATGTATTCTGATTGTACTGCCACAAGTGGTCTCTGGGGGGCAGTGTCTGTCCAGAATTGCACTTAATCCGACTGCTGTCTAATCTTGGAATTGCGATTTCTGATCGCACATAATTAGTCTTTGTTTCGCCCAGACAGATTGGAGCCGCCATTCATCACGTACAATAGCCTAAAGGCCCGTACACACGATCAGACTTTTTGACAACCAACATGCAAATTAGCTGTTTTGGACCAACATCCAACCGTGTGTACGCTCCATCGGACCAACTTTTTCCAGGTTTCATCTGACTTTTGTTGGCTGTGCGAACGGACCAACTTTCTGCCAACAAAAGTCCGATGGACCAAAGTCCGAGCGTGTGTACACAAAACCAACGGACTTTTGTATAAACCAATGCAAAAGATCAGACAACAATACAGAAGTTGACCAAAGGTGGCAGTAAAGAGCAGAAAAACCACGTGATTTGGTGAAAGTTGGCTGAAAAAGTCCTGCCGTGTGTATGCAATACCAACTTGGGGGCCAACGCCCTTTGGACAAAAATCCACGGGAAAGTTGGTCCACGGTCCGATCGTGTGTATGAGGCTTTTGACTCATGACAATATGAGGTGTAACTGGTTACATTCCACAAGAGGGGGGGGGGTGTATCTTGTTGATGTGTGGATCCCAGATTGAATCCAACAATATATATATATTATTATTATTATACAGGATTTATATAGCGCTGACAGTTTGCGCATCGCTTTACAACATGAGGGCAGACAGTACAATTACAATACAAATCAATACAGGAGGGATCAGAGGGCCCTGCTCGTTAGAGCTTTTATATATATATATATATATATATATATATATATATATATATATATATATAACTGCCTGCACGCCACTAACTAACCTGCCTAATCTAGCTCAAGTTCTTCTCTCCACGTTATTATCACACTATGCACGGCCACGTGTAAGCAGCTGTACATAGTGTGGGGCGTGGACTTATCCCCCTGAGCCATGATTGTCTTTGGTCAAGCATGGCTCTCACAGCAGATTGCGCTGTGATTGGCCAAAGCATGCAGGTCAGGTGCATGCTTTGGCCAATCAGCAGCTATCAATGCACTGCAATCTCGCAGTACATTATGGGGCGCTCTGCAGCGCTCACATTTTTTGCGAACGTCCCATATGTTTGGTTCGTTTGCGAGAACACGAACACCAGATGTTCGAGTTGAACTTATGTTCGACTTGAGAATCAGCACCATCCCTAGTTCACATCAGTGCCTGACATCAAAAATGCGCTTCAGGAAGAATGGTCAAACCTCCCATAGACACTCCTAAACCTTGTGGACAGCTTCCTAGAAGAGTTGAAGTTGTTGTAGCTGCAAAGGGTGGGCCAACTCAATATAGACCCCTATGAACTAAGACTGGGATGCCGTTCATGTGCGTGTAAAGGCAGGCATTCCAATACTTTTGGGAATATAGTGTATTTTTAAAGGTGCTATTGACATGACATTTTCACCACGTCGGTAACAATTCATGCAATCCATACATACAAAGAAACCAAAACAAATATGTTAAGAAATTAAGTTATGTGTAATAAAATGGAATGGCACAGGGAAAAGGTATTAAATGCATGAAGAAAAGAAAGTGCAAAAAGGCATGGAAAACCAAGACACCAGCTGAAATCTTCTAGTAATTAGAAAGCAATCCTGCCCCTTGTCAGTGCAGATTAACCACTTCAGCCCCGGACCAATTGTCAGCCTAAGGACCAGAGGTCTTTTTTCAATTTCGCACTGCACTGCTTTAACTGGTAATTGCGCGGTCATGCAATGTTGTAACTAAACGAAATTTGCGTCCTTTTCTTCCTACAAATAGAGCTTTCTTTTGATGGTATTTGATTGCCTCTGCTATTTTTTTTTTGCGATATAAACGTAAAAAGACCGAAAATTTTGAAAAAAAAATATATTTTTCTACTTTTTGTTATAAGAAAAATCTAATAAACTAAATTTTAGTCAAACATTTGGACCAAAATGTATTCAGCCACATGTCTTTAGTAAAAAAAATGCCAATAAGCGTATATTTATTGGTTTGCGCAAAAGTTATAGCGTCTACAAACTAGAGTACATTTTCTGGAAATTACACCGCTTTTAATTTAGGACTGCCTATCATTTCTTGAGGTTCTAAAATGACAGGGAAGTACAACCCCCCCCCAAATGACCCCATTTTGGAAAGTAGACACCCCAAGCTATTTGCTGAGAGGCATGTTGAGCCCATTGAATATTTTTTTTTTAGTCCCAAGTGATTGAATAAAGACAAAAAAAAAAAAAAAAAAAAAGTTCAAAAAGTTGTCACTAAATGATATATTGCTCACACATGCCATGGTTATATGTGGAATTGCACCCCAAAATACATTTTGCTGCTTCTCCTGAGTATGGGGATACCACATGTGTGGGACTTTTTGGGAGCCTAGCCGCGTACGGGGCCCCGAAAACCAAGCACCGCCTTCAGGATTTCTAAGGGTGCAAATTTTTGATTTCACTCCTCACTACCTATCACAGTTTCGAAGGCCATAAAATGCCAAAATAGCACAACCCCCCCCCAAATGACCCCATTTTGGAAAGTAGACACCCCAAGCTATTTGTTGAGAGGCATGGTGAGTATTTTACAGCTCTCATTTGTTATTGAAAATGAAGAAAGTAAAGAAATGTTTTTTTTTTCAATTTTCAAAACTTTGTGACAAAAAGTGAGATCTGAAAAATACTAACCATACCTCTCAGCAAATAGCTTGGGGTGTCTACTTTCCAAAATGGGGTCGTTTGGGGGAGTTTGTGCCATCTGGGCATTCCATGGCCTCCGAAACTGTGATTGGCAGTGAGGAGTGAAATAAAAAAATTACACCCTTAGAAAGCCTGAAGGCGGTGCTTGGTTTTTGGGGTCCCGTACGCAGCTAGGCTCCCAAAAAGTCTCACACATGTGGTATCCCCGTACTCAGGAGAAGCAACAGAATGTATTTTGGGGTGTATTTCCACATATGCCCATGACATGTTTGAGCAATATATCATTTAGTGACAATTTTTTGTAAATTTTTTTTTTTTTTTTTTTTCATTCAATCTCTTGGGACAAAAAAAAAAAATATTGGGTCATTTGGGGGGGGGGGGGGGGGGGGGGGGGGGGTTTTGAACTGTCTTGGCATTTAATGCACAACATTTAGAAGCTTATGTCACACATCACCCACTCTTCCAACCACTTGAAGACAAAGCCCTTTCTGACACTTTTTGTTTACATGAAAACATATTTTTTTTTTGCAATAAAAATTACGTTGAACCCCAAAACACTATATATATTGTTAAAGCAAAGGCCCTACAGATTAAAATGGTGGGTGTTGCATTTTTTTTACACACAGTATTTGCGCAGCGATTTTTCAAACGCATTTTTTTGTGGAAAAAATACACTTTTTTTTATTTTAATGCACTAAAACACACTATATTGCTAAAATTTTTGATGAAATAAAAAATATGATCTTAGGCCGAGTACATGGATACCAAACACGACATGCTTTAAAATTGCGCACAAACACGCAGTGGCGACAAACCACATACAGTTTTAAAAGCCTTTACAGGTTACCACATTAGATTCACGGAGGAGGTCTACTGATAAAATTACTGCCCTCAATCTGACCTTCGCGGTGATACCTCACATGCATGGTGCAATTGCTGTTTACATATGATACCAGACCAACGCTTGTGTTCGCCACAATAGAGAGAGAATAGAGAGAGAGAGAACAATAAAAAGACAACTATTTTTGTTTTTTTTATTTTATATACTTTTTTGAGATTCACAGGTAAAAAAGCTGTTAGCGACTGAATCAAAACGCTACCACAAATTTTTTTTTAGCGATCGCAGGGATCAGGCCTGACTCTGCGAACGCTGCAGTTATGTGTGCTTAGCGTTTTGTAAGTGACAGTGATCGATCAATACTGCACTTGGGTGGGCTGGGCTGGGCTGGGCTGGGCTGGGCAGAGGGGGAAAACGCAGGTGCTAGCAGGTATCTGGGCTGATCCCGCTAACAATGCGTTTTTTGGAACCCTAAACTGCTGGGACGCTAGTATAGATCTGATCAGATCAGATATTGATCTGTTCAGATACTGTACCACTAAGGGAGGTGTATGCTTTGCGTGTGGGTGTTTGCGGTACTGGCACTAACCTGGGGCGACGCAGACCTTATTTGACCCTAAAACCTAATTGATATCACCCGTCGGGCGATCAGGGGGTTAAACCGTTATTGGGTAATAAATGGCGGGTGCCCTGACAGTATAAAAAACAAACTAACTAACCAGCGTCACCCGTAACAATTATACGGTGATCACTGGTGAAAGGGTTAACTAGGGGCAATCAGGGGGTTAAAACCTTTATAAGGTAATATATGGGGGTACCTGACGCTATATAAAAACCTGACGGGGAACCTAAATAACTAACTGGCTAACCAGCGTCACCAGTGACACTTATACGGTGATCACTGGTGAAAGGGTTAACTCTAGGGGCAATCAGGGGGTTAAAACCTTCATTTAGGTTGTAATATGGGGGTACCTGACCTATAAACCTATTTATGAACCTATATAAACCTGGCGGTTAACCTAAAAGAAAAAACTGGCTACCTAGGGGCACCAGTGACACTAATGCAGCAAATAGAAAAACGATCGCTTAGTGACACTGGCAAAAGGGGGTGAAAGGGTTAACTAGGGGCAATCAGGGGGTTAAAACCTTTATTAGGTAATATATGGGGGTACCTGATGCTATATAAAAACCTGACGGGGAACCTAAATAACGAAATAACTAACTGGCTAACCAGCATTACCAGTGACACTTATACGGTGATCACTGGTGAAAGGGTTAACTCTAGGGGCAACCAGGGGGTTAAAACCTTTATTTAGGTTGTAATATGGGGGTACCTGACCTATAAACCTATTTATGAACCTATATAAACCTTATATAGCAATATGTTGCAAAACATATTGATGGCATTTGTTACAGAAGGATTTCTAAACTTCTGAATGTTCCAGTGTCGAGGCCATAATGCGGAAGCGGAAAGAACATAATTTCACCATAAACCAGCCACGACCAGGTGCTCTTGCATGATTTCTGAGAGAGGTGTGAAAATAATTATCAGAAGAGTTGTCCAAGAGCCAGGGACCACTTGTGGAGAGCTTCAGACCTGGAATTAGCAGGTACAATTGTTCCAGTGGAAACAAGTAATGCACTCAACCGCTATGGCCTGTATGCACGCTCACCACACAAGACTCGATTGCTGAAAAAAAAGCATGTTGAAGCTAGTTTAACGTTTGCTGCTCAACATTTAGACAAGCCTGTGAAATACTGGGAGAATATAGTCTGGTCAAATGGCACTGCACATCACCCTAAAAACATCATACCAACAGTGAAGTTTGGAGGTGAGAACATCATGGTGTGGGGCAGTTTTTCAGTATACGGTACTGGCAACATTTATATTATTGAAGGAAGGGTGAATGGAAAAATGTACCAAGACATTCTTGATAAAAAATCTTCTGCCATCTACCAGGATGATGAAGATAAAACATTTCAGCAAGACAATGATCCCAAACACAAATCCAAGTAAACTCTCAATTTGTTTCAAAGAAACAAAATAAAGCTACTAGAATGGCCCAGCCAATCACCTGACTTGAATCCAATAAAAAACCTATGGAAAGAACTAAAGATCAGAGGTCATAGAAGAGGCCCAAGGAAACTTCAAGATTTGAAGTCTGTGTGGAAGAATGAGCCAAAATCGCACCGGAGCAATGCATGCAACTAGTTTATTCTTGCAGGAGGCATCTTGAAGCTGTCATTACCAACAAAGGATTTTAAATAAATACATTTCAGTTAGCATGTTCAATACTTTTTCTTTGTATCATTTAATTTTATTACACATAACTTAATTTATGAACTTATTTATTTTGGTTTCTTTGCATGTATGGACTGCATGAATTGTTACCAACAAGTGACAAAAAATGTCATGTCAATATAACCTTTAGAAATATATTTACCTAGAAAAATAGTGACAGGTTCAATACTTATTTTACGTGCTGTATATACAGTTTTTTTTTTTTTTTTTTTTTTTTTTGTAATAAACCATTAAATGTTCCGCCTACAAAATAAACCAATGGTTAAATACATTTTAAAACAAGGATATTACCAGTTCTGATACCAAAAATTGATAACCTTATAATAACCCTTGGATTTTGTTTGTTATGGTATTCCATTCATATTCCGGATACCCCAAAAAAGTAGTTCACCTAATTACAATGAGCAGCTCAAAATAATCATTTTGGTATGTTGCCATTTGTTTGTAAGAATATTTTACTTCATCATACTGAAAAATTGTTACCTCTCCAAAATCGTCTCAAAAAAAGAAATGACAGTATATGTACTGTTTGCAGATATTTTACTTTCTTCTTAACCACTTGCTGACCGCCGCACACAGATGTATGTCGGCAGAATGGCACAGGCAGGCAAATGGGTGTACAGGTACGTCCCTTTAAATTTGCTGCCTTTCGGAAGCGTGCCCGCGGGTCCCGTGAACGCGATGTTCGCGACGGCCCGCGATTGCGGTGTGGAGAGGTAGAACCGGGGGGGGGGGGGGGGGATGCTGATGTCCATCCTTAATCACTCCGCCCGACGGACCCGAGAAATAGAGAAAACAAAACAAAATCGGCTTCCATGGGAGGCCTCCCGGCGACTTCTGTCTCTTGGTTGTGACAGATTTTATATGGGCAAGGGCAAGGCCACCCGCTGATGTAGCCAGGTGACCCTGCCCCTCTGACATCACATGATTTCAGAAGGGGGCGGGGTCACTCAGTTACGTCATTGGGTGGCCCCACCCTTGCCTGTATAACAGCTGTCACAGCCAAGAGACAGCAGTTGGCAGGAGGCCTCCCATCGAGGCAGAGCTTCTTTTCTTATTTTTTTCAATTTTGGCATGGAGTTACCCTTAAAATCGATGCCAGACCCAAAGGGCCTGGTATGGATTTGGGGGGGGGCACCACACTGTTATTTTTTTACATTTTGGCATGGAGTTCCCCTTAAAATCTGTACCAGACCCAGAGGTCTGGGTGGGGGGGGGGGGGGGGGCGCCATGCCTTTTTCTTTTCTTCATTCTGTCATAGGGTTCCCCTTAACCACTTCAATGCACTGTATATATAGTCAACCCTGTCCTCAAGTACCCCCAACAGGCCATGTTTTGGGTATTTCTCTTAGAGAAAATAGCAAGCCATTGACTCTGATTTAAAGCACCTGTGCAAGATAAAGAAAAACCTGCAAACATGGCCTGTTGAGGGGTACTTGAGGACTGAGGTTTAGAACCATTGGTCTACACTGAATACACTGTGTGTGTGTGTGTGTGTATATATATATATGTATATATATATATATATATATATATATATATATATATACACTACACAATATATATAAATATATATATATATATATATATATATATATACACTACACAATATATATAAATACATTGCCTGCGCTGTATATATATTCCACACTGACTACACTGTATATGTGTGTGTGTGTGTGTGTGTGTGTGTGTGTGTGTGTATATATATATATATATATATATATATATATATATATATATATATATAATGTGTGTATAATATAGAGATAGATATACCCGCTCAAAGTCAAGGACGTACTTGGGCGGGAAGTAACATCAGTGAAAGTGCTTTTTACATGCCACTTACATTCTACTGTTTCACATTACTTTTTTTTTTATCAGTTTTAATAACTGCTCTGGGTGTGGTTACAATGACAAAATATCCAAACACATTCCCAAAAAATGTTTTACTGTATATTGACAGTTTTCAACTTACCGTTTTCCTTGATTTTACTCCTCCCCTGATAAAATTCCCCCCATTCCCCAACTGAAATGTGCAAAATGGACTACAGATTGCACTGATGATCTTACAATGTTAATTATTAATCTTAATTATATAGTTCGGTATGTTAAAATGTTTCTAATTAATTTAGTAATTTTAAGGTGACAATTTATACCCAAAATATAATTTTTTAGTTTTTCTAGATGTTTCCATGATCAGCATGGCAAAGGTAATTTGTAATTTTTACCTCTGTGTGCTTATTGCAAAGTCTCATATAATTTTAAAACATAAGTTACAAACAGAAACAAAATAAATATGCAACTGATATTCATCCGTATTGTCACATATTTTGCTAATACAGCACTTTAGCAACATTAATACAGTTAACTCAGACACCACAACATAAACTCTATGGATCTTACTAATTTCTACACAACAAGCATACTCTCATAACTAGCTAGCTTTACAGCTTCCTACCCGGCCACTGCATATATACAGCCAATAGGGACAAGCATCATTCTGAGAGGATACGTCCTTCCAGTTTGGGCCCTCATGCACAGCTTTGGGGCCATGCAGCGGCACAATCCATGATCACTGTGTCCACCAGACACAGCAGAACACAGATCAGGGTACAGGGCTACTGTGATTGGCCCTGCACCATGTGATCGCTGTGACCAATCACAGTCAGCACGAGTAAAAAGGCTGTCATTCATGATGCCATTGTTTACAACTGTGTTCTCGGTGATTGGTCACAGCAATCACATGGTACAGGACCAATCACAGCTATCACAGTAGTAAACACTGGCATCATGAATAATGCCAAACAAAGTTAGAAGTGATTGCTTATACCGCTTATAATAGTGCTGCCAGCCAGTATCCCTAATCACCACCACCCACTCACACTATCCCTAATCACCACTGCACTAGTCACAGTTTCACCAGACCAGTGTAGCTAGAATCAGTGTTCCTGATCGTCACCACACCAAACCAGTGCAGCAAGCAACAGTTTTCCTGATCACTGCCACACCAGTCCCAGTGTCACCAGACCAGTGTATGCCAGCAAAAGTGTTCCTTATCACCACCTCACCACTCAGTGTCACCACACCAATGTAAGCCAGCAACAGTCCCTTGATTGTCACCACACCAGATCAGCATTAGTGTTCCTGATTGCTGCAACACTAGTCTCCAGGGTCACCAGACAAGTGTAAGAAAGCAACAGTTTTCCTGATCATGGCTACACAAGTCCCACTTTTACCAGACAAGTGCAGCCAGCAACAGTGTTCAGATAACCGCCACACCTGCCTGCCACCTGTACTGACCCTGGCCAGTATATTGACCATGTTCCTGCCTGCTGCTTGGACTGATCCTGCCTTATCCTGCCTGCCTCCTGAGCTCACCCATCTGCTCACCCATGAATGAATGAATGTTTTTGGTTTTGTATAGCGCTACAACTGCGAACTGAATCGCCTCAAGGCGCTTGTCTGCTCTTGGTTTGATGCCATGTTTAGAAGAGGTGGGTCCTAAGTTTTTTCCTGAAGGCCTAATGGTTTTCTTCCAAGCGGATGTTGTTCGGTAGAGCATTCCATAGCCGGGGTCCCTGTACTGCGAATCTTCGTTCTCCCTTCGATTTGTAGCGGGCTTTGGGGATGAGAAGGCGATTTTGGTTTGTTGATCGAAGGCTGCGATTTGGTATGTATTTTTCTATTTTCTCACAAAGGTATTGAGGCGCATTTCCTTGTGTACATTTGTGGGTGAGGCAGAGGGTCTTGAATGCGATCCTGTCTTTTACCTTGAGCCAATGGAGGATCCTTAGGGATGGGGAGATGGATTCCCAGGGTTTCTTTCCGGTGACTAATCTTGCTGCTGTGTTTTGGACAATTTGAAGGCGCGCAATCTGGTAATCCGGTAATCCTATGTAGAGGGAGTTTGCATAGTCGAGACGCAAATTGATGATCGTTCCTACTGCTACCGCTTTTTCCTTTTCCGGGATGAAGGGGATGAGTCTGCGTAGCATGCGAAGGAGGTGGTGGGATCCGCCGATTACGGATCCTATTTGTGCCTCCATGGTCATCTCTGAATCAAAGATTACTCCGAGGCTTTTGGCTTTGTTGCTTGGAAGGATGGTCTGTCCCAGGATGGTTGGTGGTGTCCAAGGGGTCTTCGTCTTTTTCCTTGAGTTTGCGTCGAGGAGCAGTAGTTCTGTTTTTGATCCATTTTGACCCATCTGCACATCACTGATTACGTTCTGCTGCACTCCTGGAACCACAGGAACTCTTTTGTTCTTTCTTTCTTCAGCCTCCTGCCCTTCCTGGTCAGTGAACATGCCACTCCTTGGGAAAGCCACAAGGCTGGGCTTGCTTGGCACATAGGAACCAGGACTGGTATAGGCAATACTACACTAAGCTATATTCCTTGACCACTCATACAGAGGTGGCCATTACAGTACATTGTAATTGCTTTTGTGTAACTCATGAGATACTATGTCCTGTATATATTCAGTCTTCAAAACTCACCATGCCTCCTAAAAAATACATTTGGGTGTACTCTTCAAAATATGGTAATTTGTGGGTGTCTCCCTTGTCCTTATGCTTCCAAAAATCTGTAGTCAGAAAATTAAAAGCATAATTTATGTCCCTAGAACAGGGGTCCCAAACCCCCGGGCCACGGACCACCTCTGCAGCCGGGCCGCGAAGGCTGCTCTGTCAGCGGTGTGGAGGGCAAGCCACTGATTTGGTTTAATATTTCCTATATGTTCTATTTCTGAAAGAGCATGTTGAAGTGGTTTATTTTGTGGTTTATTTTGTGGTTTATTTTGAGAATCAACCATGTCTATTTTGGTTGCCATACTCAGGAGGAGCAGCAGAATGTATTTTGGGGTGTAATCCTTGGTATATACATGCTGTGTTTTAGAAATGTTTTATAAATTAACAACTTTGTGTAAAAAAAATACTACATTTTCTTTTTTTATTTCCACATTTTCCAAAAACTTGTGGAAAAAAAAATGAAATTTTCAAACGACTCATTATGCCTCAAAGAATATACATTGGGGTTTGCTTTCTAAAATGGGGTAATTTTGTGGGTGTTTTCATTTTCCTGTTTTTTTTAATGTTTTTTGGGGTGTAATTCTTGGTATGTACATGCTGTGTGTTAGAAATATTTTATAAATTGACACATTTGTGTAAAAATAATAGGTTTTAATTTACTTCCCACATTTTCTAAAAACTTGTTGTCATGGTACTACTACAGTGAGCCCACAGACGAGCAGGGGACACAGGATACCCCAGGGTGTGGAGTCTAAGGGCCAGCCAGTATTCTGCCAGGGACACCCTCACGAGGTTTGGGGTTAGCTGCATGCTGACCCCAGGTCATGACCTCCAGGTGCACCCTGCTCACAAGGGGAGTACCAGAAGACACTGTCAGACAAGGAAGGATGAAGCAAAGGAGAGCCAGATAGCGAGCCAAGGTCAGGGCAGGCAGCAGACAATGTAATCAAGAGGACTAGCCAAGTCGGTACACAAGAGATCAGTTCACGAGAGGTCAGGGTCAAACAGGTTACATGAAGGGAGCTCAGAGACAAGTGTTGCTCAAGCAACCAGAAACTGGTCTAAGAGAAATTTAAATAGAGAAGCACATGGGGGCTGGACAGGAAGTAGCAGGAAGGAATGATATATTAAGCAACAGGTAAAGCCGGCGACACCCATAGCTGCAGAGTGCAGCCAGAGCTGAACACAAGCTAGTGGAACAACAGGTGCCAGCCGACCTACAGCAATAAGGTAAGACACAGATCAGCTCTGCAGCTGATCTGTGACACTTGTGGAAAAAAATTACATATTCAAAAGACTCATTATGCCTTCTAGAATATACAGTGGGGTGTTTGCGTTCCAAAATGAGGTCATTTTGTGGGAGTTTTCATTGTCCTGTTGCTCCAGGGCCTATATAAATGTGATACGTAGTCAGCAAACTGGATGTGTAATTTATACCTCTAGAACGCCTGAAGGTGCTGTTTGTTTCTCTGTATGTGCCCAGGCTGTGGAAAAATCTCACACATGTGGTATCGCCATACTCAGGATGTATTTTGGGGTATAATTCTTGGTATGTACATGCTATGTGTTAGAATAGAAATATTTTATAAATTGACAACTTTGTGTAGCAGAATGTATTTTGGGGTGTAATCACAAGTGCCATGTGTGAGAAATAACTTCTTAATATGACAAGTTTATGGAGGGAAAAAAATAAAATTTCCAATCAATTGTAGGATAAAAATTGCAGCTTCAAAAACTCACTATGCCTCTTATTAAATACCTTGGACTGTCTTCTTTCCAAAAAGGGGTAATTTGGGGGGTATTCGTAGGGTCTCAAGAAATAGGCAGTCAATACATCAGGATTGAATAATTTTCAGTGATACATAGCATAGCTTGTAGACACTATAACTTTCATACAAACCAATTATCATACACTTATCGGGATTTTTTTTACAAAGATATGTATCAGACTACATTCTGGTCTATATTTATAATGAAGTTTATTTGATTTTAGTGGATTTTATTGAAAACAGAAATATATATATATATATATATATATATATATATATATATATATATATATATATATATATATATATATATATATATATATATACAGTGGTGTGAAAAAGTGTTTGCCCCCTTCCTCATTTCCTGTTCCTTTGCATGTTTGTCACACTTAAGTGTTTCGGAACATCAAACCAATTTAAACAATAGTCAAGGACAACACAAGTAAACACAAAATGCAATTTGTAAATTAAGGTGTTTATTATTAAAGGTGAAAAAAAATCCAAACCATCATGGCCCTGTGTGAAAAAGTGATTGCCCCCTAAACCTAATAACTGGTTGGGCCACCCTTAGCAGCAACAACTGCAACCAAGCGTTTGCGATAACGTGCAATGAGGCTTTTACAGCGTCCTGGAGGAATTTTGGCCCACTCATCTTTGCAGAATTGTCCTAATTCAGTTACATTAGAGGGTTTTCGAGCATGAACGGCCTTTTTAAGGTCATACCACAACATCTCAATAGGATTCAGGTCAGGACTTTGGCTAGGCCACTCCAAAGTCTTCATTTTGTTTTTCTTCAGCCATTCGGTGGTGGACTTGCTGGTGTGTTTAGGATCATTGTCCTGCTGCAGAACCCAAGTTCGTTTCAGCTTGAGTACACGAACAGATGGTCGGACATTCTCCTTCAGGATCACTTGGTAGACAGCAGAATTCATAGTTCCTTTTATCACGGCAAGTCTTCCAGGTCCTGAAGCAGCAAAACAGCCCCAGACCATCACACTACCACCACCATATTTTACTGTTGGTATAATGTTCTTTTTCTGAAATGCAGTGTTCCTTCTACGCCAGATATACTTAGACACACACCTTCCAAAGAGTTCCACTTTTGTCTCATCGGTCCACAGAATGTTGTCCCAAAAGTCTTGGGGATCATCAAGATGTGTTGTGGAGAAATTGAGACGAGCTTTGATGTTCTTTTTGCTCAGCAGTGGTTTTCTCCTTGGAACTCTGCCATGCAGGCCATTTTTGCCCAGTCTTTTCCTGATGGTGGAGGCATGAACGCTGACCTTAACTGAGGCAAGTGAGGCCTGCAGTTCCTTGGACGTTGTTTTGGGGTCTTTTGTGACCTCTTGGATGAGTCGTCGCTGCGCTCTTGGGGTAATTTTGGGCGGCCGGCCACTCCTGGGAAGGTTCACCACTGTTCCATGTCTTCGCCATTTGTGGATAATGGCTCTCACTGTGGTTTGCTGGATTCCCAAAGCTTTGGAAATGGCTTTATAACCCTTTCCAGACTCATAGATCTCAATTACTTTCTTTCTCAATTGTTCCTGAATTTCTTTGGGTCTCGGCATGATGTGTAGCTTTTAAGGATCTTCTGGTGGACCTTACTGTGTCAAGCAGCTCCTATTTAAGTGATGCCTTGATTGTGAACAGGTGTGGCAATAATCAGGCCTGGGTGTGGCTAGAGAAATTGAACTCAGGTGTGGACAACCACAGTTATAGTATGTTTTAACAAGGGGGGCAATCACTTTTTCACACAGGGCCATGGTGGTTTGGATTTTTTTTCACCTTTAATAATAAACACCTTCATTTACAAATTGCATTTTGTGTTTACTTGTGTTGTCCTTGACTATTGTTTAAATTGGTTTGATGTTCCGAAACACTTAAGTGTGACAAACATGCAAAGGAACAGGAAATGAGGAAGGGGGCAAACACTTTTTCACACCACTGTATATATATATATATATATATATATATATCATTTTTTTTTAAATGTTCACAATTTTTTCACTTGAATCGCAAAAAATAAAAAACCCAGTGGTGAATAAATACCACCAAAAGAAATCTCTATTTGTGAGGAAAAAAATGATAAAACTTTTTATTTGCCTACAATGTAGCTTGACTGAGTAATTGTCATTCAAATTGTAAGAGCACTGAAAGCTGAAAATTGGTCTGGGCAGGAAGGGGGTAAAAGTGCCTAGTATTGAGGTGGCTAATAAAAGCAATACTACACTATATGTGTCTTTCTCATACTGTTTGTTTTGGTAGCATGGTGGTACTGTATGGAGACCTTTTGGAGGCTAGTTTTGAGCTGCAAAACCAGAGGCCATTTAAAAAAAAAATTTAGTTTATTAAAGTTTTTAGGAAACTGAGCTGACATATTAAATGAGCGCATTGAGACCTTCTTATTAATTTAAGGAATCAAATACTGTATATCCTGCGAGTGTGTTTTTCACAAGGGCATGAGTGGAGTGACACTGGAAAGCACAAGCACTAGACATGTGCGATTCGTTTCGTACGAATTCGTAATTCGTACGAATTTACGAATCTGTAGTACGAATTTTTTTTTTATGAATTCCGTACGGAATACGAAATTCCGTTTACGAATTTCGTCGCCGAATGATTCGAATGGATTCGAATGAATTCGAATGACAAAGTGTCATTTTTGCAGGAAAAATTCCGTTTACGAATTTCAGCTCCAAATTATTCGAATCCAACTACCAATATCAAATTTCAACTAATTCAAACGAAATTATTATAGCAGATATAACGAATGCATTCGAATGAATTCGAATGAATTCGAATGATTCGAATGACAAAGTGTCATTTTTGCAGAAAAAAAAGCTATTTAAAAAACAGTCATTCATTGATATAAAAAAAAAAAAAAAAGCGTAGGGGTCCCCCCAAATTCAATAACCAGGCCCTTCAGGTCTGGTATGGATATTAAGGGGGACCCCAGCCAAAAAAAAAAAAAAAAAAATGGCGTGGGGTCCCCCCCAAATATCCATACCAGACCCTTCAGGTCTGGGATGGATTTTAAGGGGAACCCCAGCCAAAAAAAAAAAAAAAAAAAAATGGCGTGGGGTCCCCCTCAAAATCCATACCAGACCCTTTATCCGAGCACGCAACCTGGCAGGCCGCAGGAAAGGAGGGGGGGACGAGAGCGGCCCCCCCTCCCGCCTGAACCGTACCAGGTCACATGCCCTCAACATTGGGAGGGTGCTTTGGGGTCCCCCCCAAAGCACCTTGTCCCCATGTTGATGAGGACAAGGGCCTCTTCCCCACAACCCTGGCCGGTGGTTGTGGGGGTCTGCGGGCGGCTTATCGGAATCTGGAAGCCACCTTTAACAAGGGGACCCCCAGATCCCGCCCCCCCCTGTGTGAAATGGTAAGGGGGTACAAAAGTACCCCTACCATTTCACCAAAAAAGTGGCAAAAATGACAGGAGACGGTCTTTGACAATTCCTTTATTAAAATCTTCTTTCTTCTGGTCTTCTTTTCTTCATCTTCTCCTTCCGTCATCTTCTCCTTCCGTCATCTTCTTCCATCTTCTTCTTCCTTCGATTCGCTTCTTCTTCCTCCGGTCTTCTCGTCCTTCTCGTCCGGCGTCGTCCTTCTCGTCCGGCATCGGCGTCTCTTCTCGCAGGCCGCTCCTCGCAATGGGAGGCTCCCGCTCTGTGAGGCTCCGCTCCGGCTGACAGGTCTTTTATAACGAAGGCACCTGGTAACCCCGCCCCCTCTGACGCATGGGGACGTCATGTGGAATTCCCTATGGCTTTCCCCATGACGTCAGAAGGGGGGTGGGGTCACCAGGTGCCTTCGTTATAAAAGACCTGTCACCCGGAGCGGAGCCTCACAGAGCGGGAGCCTCCCATTGCGAGGAGCGGCCTGCGAGAAGAGACGACGATGCCGGACGAGAAGGACGACGCCGGACGAGAAGGACGAGAAGACCGGAGGAAGAAGAAGCGAATCGAAGGAAGAAGACGATGGAAGAAGATGACGGAAGGAGAAGATGACGGAAGGAGAAGATGAAGAAAGGAAGACCAGAAGAAAGAAGAAAGAAGAAAGAAGATTTTAATAAAGGAATTGTCAAAGACCGTCTCCTGTCATTTTTACCATTTTTGCCACTTTTTTGGTGAAATGGTAGGGGTACTTTTGTACCCCCTTACCATTTCACACAGGGGGGGGGGCCGGGATCTGGGGGTCCCCTTGTTAAAGGGGGCTTCCAGATTCCGATAAGCCCCCCGCCCGCAGACCCCCACAACCACCGGCCAGGGTTGTGGGGAAGAGGCCCTTGTCCTCATCAACATGGGGACAAGGTGCTTTAGGGGGGACCCCAAAGCACCCTCCCAATGTTGAGGGCATGTGACCTGGTACGGTTCAGGCGGGAGGGGGGGCCGCTCTCGTCCCCCCCTCCTTTCCTGCGGCCTGCCAGGTTGCGTGCTCGGATAAAGGGTCTGGTATGGATTTTGAGGGGGACCCCACGCCATTTTATTTTTTTTTTTGGCTGGGGTCCCCCTTAATATCCATACCAGACCTGAAGGGCCTGGTTATTGAATTTGGGGGGACCCCTACGCTTTTTTTTTTTTCTGCAAAAATGACACTTTGTCATTCGAATTCATTCGTTATATCTGCTATAATAATTTCGTTCAAATTAGTTGAAATTCGATATTGGTAGTTGGATTTACTAACGATTCGTAACTATTCGTAACGATTCATAACGATTCGTAACTTGAAATTGAAATTCGATATTTGTAGTTGGATTCGAATTGTTCTCTGTGTTATGAGAACCAACAATTCATTAGCCGCGTTAACGATTCGTAACGATTCGTAACGATTCGTAACTTTACTAACGATTCGGAAAAAAAATTACGATTCGTCCGAATTTCGTATTTCGTACGAATTTGAACGGAATTTCGTACACGAATTACGAATTACGAATTTTTTTATATACGAAACGAAACGAATTTTTTGACAGTTCCCATGTCTAACAAGCACTGGAAACGCTTTACAGTATTGTGTATGAAAGCACTAGAGACTTTGCACTGAAAACTAGGATTCATTGCACTAAGAACCATTTGGACCGTAACCAGTTGCCTACCTTGGGCGTCTTACAAACATCCATAAAACCCCCTCCTCTGTACACAGGATGTGTCTTGTACGCCCTACACTGTCTTATCTTTTTTTATCTCCTTCTGCTCAGCTACTGTGCACAGCCCGTGAGATCCTATGACTGGGAGCTAGTCTCAGGCTCAGTTCACACTTGTGTGATGTGTGAACCCTGCAAATCCACTGCGGGTTCCCGCATAACACTGACTCACACGGCAATTCACACTGCCATATGCGAACTGCCGGGGGTGTCAATACATTGTTAATGACACCCCCATTTCAGCTCAGATATCACACTGCGAACTGTCAGCTCCGACATGAATTGGATCACATGGGTGTGAACACCCATGCAATCCAATTCTGGTGCAGACCAAAGAAAGGGTCCTGTGTGAGTTTGGTCCAAATGCGATGTGATATCAGCCATACTATCTGTATGGCTAAAATCGCATCGCACAGACATTGCATGTGATTTGCACTGCAGTGCGATGCGAATAACATGCGATCTCACAGAGCAAAGTAGTGTGAACCAGGACAGAAGCCTTCCTCACGGAATGATCACTCTCAGACATATTTGTGAGGCTTAAAAGAGAGGAGCTGCTGCACAATCTGCAGAGGTCTGGGAGGAATGGGGGTGGTGCTGGGCAGGACTGGGGCGGGCTTACTGAAGGTTAGGCTGGATTTCTTGCATAGAGACCAACAACCTTTTCAGGAAGTGCCAGAGAGCTGCCAAATTCAGCTCAGCGGGCAAACTATTATCGATAAACAAAAAAATTGCAAGCTGAACACAAAAAGGTAAATCACAAATCCTTAAGAATAATATGTAAAACAAAGTGCAAAACATATAAAAAATGGAATATAAAAGTTCATATCCAATTAGCAATGTGTAGAGTGATGTGGATGAGAACACCCAGTGACTGTAGACTTTCAGTAAGTTTCACAGTGACAATCCTTCACCAAACGGAAAAGGTACTCTTACCAAATGTGATAATCAAAAACGCATGGACCTATTCGTGGGATAATGGTGCGATAACGATCCAACCAGGAGAAAATCCAAAGGTGTGTGATGACCAGGACACCAGAACTATCTTGAGGATGCAGCTCCAACCAAGATGATCCACCATGAGATGATTATGCATGTTTAATGCCCAAGAAAAAATAAAGGATGCAATCTCAGGGCAGACTGTATAAAAATCTTGTTTTATTTAAAGAAGGGGGGATAACACTGAAGCTCCAATGGATATTAAGGACTGCACAGACAGTTGAAGCATGCAAGCCTCTGCATAAAAAACAGCACAGCAGTGGAGCACAGTAACTCAATTAGAGCTCTGATGAGTATAGGCTGTACAAACAATTAGGGCAAGCAGGCATCTGCACTGAATACAGCACATACATAGAGCACAATGAAAACAAATATCTAAAAAACATCAGCGGTGTAAAGCCGCTGTGTATAGCGTGATGGAGCGCGGGTGACTGGCATAAGCGATTAGCTCCTCCCCCGTACGCACGTTTACATCCTGTGGACTTTGTCAGCGGTGGGTGGAGCTATCTAGTCACCTTGCGCTGTTAATATAGAGGGCTGGGTGGTAAACAAGCGGTGTGATAGGTGCAGAGGAACGCCGGTGCCAGAAGTCCTAGCACTGGACGTTCTTTAGTGATACAAAGACACAACCTAGATTGTGGGGACACCGAAGGCACAGTTTTAAAACCTGTACTGGAATTAAAACATACTCCCATGGTATATGCTGGATTCACATGGCTGATTGATAATTAACCAGGACTAGCAAAAGCAGCCAAAAGGAGTCTATATACAAATAAAAATAAAAAACAATTATAAAAATGCCACAACCTTCCAAAAAATAATGGATGATTAATACACCCGCGTCCATCATTGCTAAATTCACATATTATATAGATAACCAGTATCTCAACCTTACTAATTTAGCAGATATAATTCAAGATATACAATAAAATATAATATAAAATTATATAATAAAAAAATAAATAAATACATTTGTATAAAATTGACAATAGCAATTATTTTGTGATCTATTTATCTGATATAAAGCAGTTAAGGTCGAAGTCGACGTTCATCCCTCCTGGAACAAGTACCATACCTGCATCTCATGAATCCAGAAGGATTCACGTCGACTTAACTGCCTTATAAAGTTTCCCCCTCTCCAGTGTTGGGTAACCTTCTCCAGTCCCCAGAACTTTAAGCATTTAGGGTCTCTGTTATGACATAACCTAAAATGCTTAGAAACGTTATGTGTTTTAAGGCCTTTTTTGATGTTATTCACATGCTCTCCTATGCGAACACTGAGAGGTCTTGATGTCCTCCCAACGTACTGTTTACCACAATCACATTCGAGAGCATATACCACACCAGTAGTGTTACAAGTAATCAAGCTTTTAATTGGGTATGTGACACCAGTGGTAAAAGTAGAAAATTCTTTCCGCCTCTTGACATTGTGTTTGCATTGTCTACACGCAGGGCAATGCCCACAAGCATAAAAACCAGTCAAGAAAAAATGTTTTCTTTTAAAATAGGGGGATCCACTACACTAGGGGCTATAACATCCCTAAGGGTTGGTGCATTTTTGTAAATGAACCTGGGACGTGGTGGTAATACCTTTCCCAAAATGTTATCCTTCTTAATGTCCCAATGCTTCATGACTATCTTTTCACATTTTTTGTGCTGGACATTGTAGTCTAGAATAATTCTGAACTCAGAGCCAGCTTTCTGAGGTTTTTTGGACTGCGAGCCTGACACCAAAAGGGCTCGATCCATGTTCCCAATGTTATGAATCTCGCTGGTGATGGTATTCTTATGATACCCCTTTTGAGAGAATAGTTCGGCCAAGATGTCTGACTGAATGAAAAAATCAGTTTTCAAAGAGCAATTCCGTCTTAAACAAATAAACTGTCCCCTTGGAATGTTGCATAACCAAGATTGGTGATGATGACAACTATCCAAGGGGATGAACCCATTTCTATCTGTAGTCTTAAAATAATTTTTAGTTTTAAGCGATGAACCATCCTTGAAAATTTCTAAATCAAGGAATGCTATGCGAGCAGCATCAGCATTCCAGGATAATTTAATATTCTTGGTGTTCCCATTAAGTTTGGATATGAATAATTGGAGGCTGGTCATGTTACCCTCCCAAATAATGATGAGGTCATCTATATATCTATAGTACTGCTTCAATTCCAATGATCTATTATGGAAAACGGTTTCTTCCTCCCAAGTCCATGAATAAACTGGCTACGCTTGGAGTGAAGCGAGCACCCATGGCAACACCATGGATTAGAAATATTTGTGGTCATACCAGAAATAATTCTTAAACAAAAATCAAGAGCCTCCAAAATAAAGTTCTTATGAATAGTAGATAGATTTGATCCCTCAAGGGCCCATTTGAACGAACAAAGGGCATCCTGATGTCCAATAATCGTATACAAGGAACCCACGTCTGCTGTCACAAGCAAAGTGTTATCACTGGCATGCGTGGATTTAATGACTTGAATCGCATGTTTCCTATCTCTCAAAAACGCAGTGGTGGTAGAAACCAGTGGTTTGAGAAAGAAGTCAACATACTGACCTAAATCGATCCCATTTACAATGGGTCTACCCGGAGGTCTCTGTGCATCCTTGTGCACTTTAGGTAAGAAATATATAATAGGCCTTCTGCATGCACTGGGATCCAAGTATAAGGATTCTTTCTTATTGAGAACACCACTGGTTTTACCTGATAGTACAAGAATTTGTAGCTCACCCTTATAAGCAAAAATTGTGTCTCCCCCCAAAATCTGATAAGTGGTGCGATCTGATAGTAATCTGTCCATCTCCTCCTTATAGAAGGATTTGTTCATGACTACCAGACCACCACCCTTATCCGCCGGACGGACAAGAACATTTTTTTTTTTCTCCAAAGTCGCTATGCCTGCTTTCAAAAAATGAGGATCTCTCCCCTTCTTAATTTTCATCGACTCCAGATCACTGGAGACCATGTTTTTGAAGACTTCTATGTGTCTGTGGTCATTTTTAGGTGGATTGAAAACCGATTTATTGGCTAAATTAGAATGTGTACCTGGGGTAACCCCTTCTCTGGTACTTGCACCTACAGGAGCCGGAAAAGATTCACCGGGTTTCGAAAGGAAGTAGCGTTTTATATTCAGAGTAGAGTTGAGCGGACACCTGGATGTTCGGGTTCGGCCGAACTTCGGAAAAAAGTCCGGGTTCGGGACCGAACTTGACCCGAACTTGACCCCGAACTCCGAACCCCATTGAAGTCAATGGGGACCCGGACTTTTGAACACTAAAATGGCTGTAAAAAGGTCATGGAAAGGGCTAGAGGGCTGCAAATGGCAACAAAATGTTGTTAAGAGCATGGCAAGTGATCTGCAAACAAATGTGGATAGGGAAATAACTTAAAATAACATAAAAAAATTAAAAATAAAAATAAAATGCTGGAGGCCCCCTTCTCAGCAGAAGAGGTACAGGAAGTACCTCAGAAACTGAACGGCACGACGCCGCACATATGGTGGGGATACCCCAGAATACGAACTTTCTGGAAAAAATTATTCAATTTAATGGATAAGATAGTGGGAAAATAAAATACATGGAAATTAAAAAAAATGAAAAAATTATAATCTTGACCTAGGAGGGCGAAATTCAAATGGAGTAGGAGGTTGAGGTGGCGGTGGATGTGGCGGTGTAGGTGGAAGCGGCGGTGGAGGAGGACGAGGTAGCCAACACTGGTTCAAAAATACAATGGCTGGGTAAGGCTAGTGGTGAATGATGTGTCGAATTCTGTCCCCCGTCGCATAGTGTCTGCCCTGTACTGCGCTTGCTTGAGAAGGGGATTTTGAAATTCTCCGAAGACGATGCGCTGTGACTCCAGGTTCAAGCCACATCATCCGAGGTTGAAGCCTAGCCAAGCGAGCCCGTGAGGGGCCCTGTTACTATATGCTACCGTATGTCCACTTGGATGGTCGGGCTTGAACCTGCACTCACTGCGCAGGCTTTGGAGATTTTGTGAATCTCCTTGTCCTCCGTACTGCGCAAGCACTGCACCTGTGCAGTAAGTGGCCGGACACTATCCGATAGCAAGACAGTTTTCGTCAGAACACCGGTATATGTGTCTATTCTGCACAAGGTACGGCCAAGTCCTGTGGGATCCATGCCTGGTTCATTTTAAAGAACGTGAGCTTGTCCACATTGGCTCTGGACAGGCGGCTGCGCTTGTCTGTGATAACGCCGCCTGCCGTGCTAAATACACGTTCAGATAATACACTGGCGGCAGGGCAGGCCAGCACCTCCAAGGCGTAAAGGGCAAACTCAGGACATGTGCCCAATTTGGAGACCCAGAAGTTGAAGGGGGCAGACCCGTCATGCAGTACGTGTACGCGTGTGCACACATACTGCTCCACCATGTTGGTGAAATGCTGCCTCCTGCTAAGACGTTCCATCTCAGCTGGTGGTGCTGGTTGTGGCGTGCCGACAAAGCTTTTCCACATTCCGGTTATGCTAACCCTGCCTTCCGAGGTGCTGGCGGTGCCCCGGCTGCGTTGGCGACCTCTTCCTCCTCCTCTGCCTTCGCCTTGTGCTTCCACCGTACCCCCGCTTCCAAGTGGGAATGCCACCAGCAGCGCGTCTACCAGCGTGCGCTTGTACTCGCGCATCTTACGATCACGCTCCAGTGAGGTAATTAAGGACGGCCCGTTGTCCTTGTAACGGGGATCCAGCAGGGTGGCCACCCAATAATCGGCACCAGTTAAAATGTGGGCAACTCGGCGGTCGTTGCGGAGACACTGCAGCATGTAATCGCTCATGTGTGCCAGGCTGCCCAGAGGCAAGGAAAAGCTGTCCTCTGTGGGAGGTGTATCGTCTGTGTCCTCTGTATCCCCCCAGCCACGCACCAGTGATGGACATGAGCTGGTCTGGGTGCCACCCTGCTGTGAACATGGTTCCTCCTCCTCCATCTCCTCCTCATCCTCCACCTCGTCATCCTCCAGAACTGTGCCCTTACTGCCAGACAATTGTGTACCTGGCGCTTGTTGGTGCAGGAACCCACCCTCGTAGCCACTTGTAAATGACTGCCCTGAAAGCCTTGGAAATGAACCCTCTTCCTCCTCCTCCTCCTCATCCTCATCCTGTGCCACATCCTCTTCCATCATCGCCTGAAGAGTTTTTTCAAGGAAGCATAGAACTGGGATAGTAACGCTGAGAGCGGCGTCATCGGCACTGGCCATGTTGGAGTACTCGAAACAGCGCAACAAGGCACACAGGTCTCGCATGGAGGCCCAGTTATTGGCGGTGAAGTGGTGCTGTTCCGCAGAGCGACTCACGTGTGCATGCTGCAGCTGAAACTCCACTATCGCCTGCTGCTGCTCGCACAGTCTGGCAAGGTGGAGTTCCACCTTGTGGGCACGTCACATATGAGACGGTGAGCGGGAAGGCCGAAGTTACGCTGCAGCGCTGACAGGCGAGCAGCAGCAGGGTGAGAACGCCGAAAGTGCGCACAGACGGCCCGCACTTTCTGCAGCAGCTCTGGCATATCGGGGTAATTCTTAAGGAACCTCTGGACCACCAAGTTCAGCACATGCGCCAGGCAAGGGATGTGCGTCAAACCGGC
Organism: Lithobates sylvaticus; assembly: GCA_028564925.1. NCBI lineage: Eukaryota > Metazoa > Chordata > Amphibia > Anura > Ranidae > Lithobates > Lithobates sylvaticus. The sequence goes on from CM053028.1 coordinate 185,178,344, forward strand.
AAGGCCCAGAGCTGCTACGAGATTTCGCCCATTATCGCACACCACCAGGCCGGGCTTGAGGCTCACTGCCACCAACCACTCATCGGTCTGTTGTTCCATGTCCCTCCACAACTCCTGCGCGGTGTGGGGTTTTTCCCCAAACAGGAAAGTTTTAAAACTGCCTGCTGTTGTTTAGCCCTGGCTGTGCTGAAGTTGGTGGTGAAGGTGTTACGCTGACCGGATGAGGAGGCGGTAGAGGATGAGGAGGCGGAGTAGGAGGAGTTAGCAACAGGAGGCAAACTGAAGTGCCCTGCAATCCTCGGTGGTGGAAGGACATGCGCCAAACTGCTATCCGCCTCAGGCCCAGCCGCCACTACATTTACCCAGTGTGCTATTAGGGAGATATAACGTCCCTGACCGTGCTTACTGGTCCACGCATCCGTAGTTAGGTGGACCTTGCCACAGATGGCGTTGCGCAGTGCACACCTGATTTTGTCCCCCACTTGGTTGTGCAGGGAAGGGATAGCTCATCTGGAAAAGTAGTGGCGGCTGGGCACGACGTACTGTGGGACAGCCAATGACATCAGCCTTTTAAAACTCTGCGTCTCCACCAGACGGAATGACAGCATTTCAAAGGCGAGGAATTTTGAAATGCTGGCATTCAGGGCCAGGGATCGCAGGTGGGTAAGGGGGTACTTCCTCTTCCGCTCCAGTGTTTGGGAAATAGAGAGCTGAAAGCTTCCATGGGACATTGTGGAGATGGTTGGTGACCCAGGTGGTAGTGTTGCTGGCAGATCCTCTGTTTGCTTGTTGGCAGGTGTCACTGTCACTACAGAGGTGGATGAAGAGGCCGAGACTGCAGCAGAAGAGGAAGCAGGAGGAGCCAGATACCTTTATTGGTTATTGCGGTGTCTACTCCACTGCATCTCGTGCTTTGCACTTAGATGCCTGGTCATGCAGGTTGTGCTCAGGTTGAGAACGTTTATGCCTCGCTTCAAGCTCTGATTGCACAGCGTGCAAACCACTCGTGTCTTGTCATCAGGACATTGTCTGAAGAACTGCCACGCTAGGGAACTCCTTGCACCTGGCTTTGGTGTGCTCGGTCCCTTGCTGCGTTGGGCAGTAGCAGACATACTGTCTAGGAGACGTACGCTCCGCTTTTGCACCCTGCTCCCTCTTCTGCTGTGCTGGTGGCTCTGTGCGACCGCCACCTCTTCCTCTGAACTACACTGGTCACCTGCATGACATTGATTCCATGTGGGGTCAAGGACCTCATCGTCCTCCACATCATCTTCCACCCAAAATTCACCCCTGCCCTCCTTGTCGGTCTGCACAATGGCGAAAGCAGCAGCAGTTGGCACCTGTGTTTCGTCATCATCCGAGACGTGCTGCGATGGTCCTCCCATGTACTCATCATGAAACATAAGTGGTTGGGCATCGGTGCACACAATCTCTTCCACTTCTGGGGCAGGGCTAGGTGGATGGCCCTGGGAAACCCTGCTAACAGAGTCATCAAAAAGCAGAAGAGACTGCTGCATGATTTGGGGCTCAGACTGATTGGCTGATTTGCAAGGGGGTGAGGTGAAAGACTGATGGACATCGGCTGCAGGTGCCAACTCTGAACTTTCATCAGGAGACTGGGTGGGAGACAATGTGAAGGAACCGGAGGCACTGTCAGCAGAAACCCAATCTACTATCGCCTGTACTTGTCCTGGCCTCAACATTCGTACAGCCTCATTAGGCGCGCCAAAATACTGCTACAGGCTCTGTCGCCTACTCGCACCTGAGGAAGGTGTTTCACTAGTGCGTGTAGCTGGCACAGATCGACCACGTCCTCTCCCTGCAACAGGAGCACCACTAGCAGCACCACGACCCGGGCCACGTCCCCTTTTTGATGATCTCCTCATATTTTCCCAATTTATGATCTCGCCCTAAATGGGTGTTTTTGTATATAGCAGAATTCACGTACAGTGTCTAAAGCGTTTATGAAAACGCAGAAAATGCTATTGGGAAGAAAAAAAACACTGCAAAATTAAAATTTTTTGCAATGTTTTTCCAATATCAGAATACATGGACAGTATGTAAAGCGTTTATGAAAACGCAGAAAATGCTATTGGGAAGAAAAAAAACACTGCAAAATTAAATTTTTTTGCAATGTTTTTGCAATATCAGAATACACGGTTAGTGTCTACAGCGTGTATGTATGAACACGCAGAAAATGCTATTGGGGAAAAAAAAAAAGCAAAATTAAATTTTTATGCAATGTTTTTCCAATAGCAGAATACACACAGACTATGGTGTATCTCTTAGTATATGCAGTGTTGGTCCTAATGTTGCACTGAGCTTGCAGGTAAAACTTTTATATTTTGTCTGGCACTGGCCTCATGGCACTGTTAAAAGACTGTGCACTGCACCCCAGCCAGGGTACAATTGATTTAGGAATCTCTTCAATAATCATCTCTGCCTCTTTCTTTTGCTAAATAAAGAAACTCCCTACTCTAGCTATCTAGATCGCTCACTGATCTAACTAATTAGAAGCAAAGTTAAGGAATGCTGACTGCCTGACTGACTGAATCACACTAACTCCTAAAAATCCTCTCTCTCAGCAGCACAGGAACCTGTCTAAAGCAGAATGACGCTGTGTGCTGTGTGTGTGTGTACTATATATAGAGGCTGGGTCACATGCTGCACTGGCCAATCACAGCCATGCCATTAGTAGGCATGGCTGTGATGGCTTCTAAGGGCACACTAGTGAAACGATCGTCGATTGGCTGCCCTGCAGCTGTTAAAAAGGCGCCAATACAGCGATGAACACCGGACCCGAACCCAAACTTACAGCCAATGGTCCGGGTCCCGAACACCCAAAAGTCCGGTACGGACCCGAACTTTACAGTTCGCGTTCGCTCAACCCTAATTATAACCCCTCTCCCTACCTCCTCTGTTAGTGTTACCTCTACTCCTGTTATTAGGCCAACCCCCTCCTCTATTAGGTTGTCCTCTACCCATTGGGGGTCCGGAATTAACTGGAGTGGACATAGTGGGAGTGGGCAAAGTACGATTAGGGGAATATTCAAGGGTATTACTTCCATATTTGGAGTTTTGGACTGCCATTTGAATATTTCACCTCGGGAGAAATCACCAGAATCTCTGATGTATTTGGATTGAGAACCTGTTCTCAATTTTTCCGACGGAAAACCTTTCTATCGGATTTTCCGATCGTGTGTATGCAATTCCGACACGTAAAATTCTAACGCATGCTCGGAAACAATTCGACGCATGCTCGGAAGCATTAAACTTCCCTTCTATAGTGCTGTCGAACGTGTTTTATGCCGCTGTGTTACAGACCGTCGGAATTTGGTGTGACCGTGTGTAGGCAAGACAGTTTGAGCAAAATTCCGTTGGAATTCTGACGGGAAAACCATCAGAGCTTTTTCCGACGAGAATTCCAACCGTGTGTACGCGGCATTAGTGTACTGTTCAAACGTGGCAATATCCCACCATGCTTTGATCTTTTTTTCAAAGACGTATCCTAATTTTTTAAAACATACAGAAAGGTCATCTGTATTAATGGGAGATGGCATGTCCGAAAACACCTCATTAAGTTTCACTTCTCTGTTATCCAGAAAGTGAAAAAAAAACATGGTTGCAGCTAATAGAAATGTGATTGGAAGTGAAATATTCAAATGGCAGTCCAAAACTCCAAATATATAAGTAATACCCTTGAATATTCCCCCTAATCGTACTTTGCCCACTTCCACTATGTCCACTCCAGTTAATTCAGGACCCCCAATGGGTAGAGGACAACCTAATAGAGGAGGGGGTCGGCCTAATAACAGGAGTAGAGGTAACACTAACAGAGGAGGTAGGGGGAGGAGTTATAATTATACACCTATGAACCCCCAGCCTAAACAACAGGGATATTGGAATGAACAGGGAGACACATACAGACCACCCAGGGGAGGACCCCCTTCTCGAGGGAATCCTCACTATGGGAATTATAGTCAGAATCATAGGGGGAATGATTATGCTGGGTCCATTGAACCCTGTTATGATCGGCCTTCTGTACCTATCCAAAATCGCTTTGCACCGCTATCTCAGGATAATATTACACAGTCTGAAGGTTTTTTAGGCTCGCGCCAATTACATTGGCAAGATCCATGGGGAAAAACACCCACAGGAAACAGACAGGGGGGCAAAAGAAGGGAAAGAGAGGAAGAAGAGCAGGAAGAAGAGTACAAAAGACAAAAGCTGTAATTGGGGCTGGTATTTACAATATTAGTGATTCCATTTTGTCAGATGACGAACTAAGAGTCCTAGATAAAGGACTTAAGTTCGCCCCAGTCCGCAATTTTAACAAATTTCAGACTTGCATTAGTCTTCAGAAATTTGTTAGATCTCTTAATATAAAACGCTACTTCCTTTCGAAACCCGGTGAATCTTTTCCGGCTCCTGTTGGTGCAAGTACCAGAGAAGGGGTTACCCCAGGTACACATTCTAATCTTGATGAGTCGATGAAAATTAAGAAGGTGAGAGATCCTCATTTTTTGAAAGCAGGCATAGCGACTTTGGAGAAAAATAAAAATGTTGTTGTCCGTCCGGCGGATAAGGGTGGTGGTCTGGTAGTTATGAACAAATCCTTCTATAAGGAGGAGATGGACAGATTACTATCAGATCGCACCACTTATCAGATTTTGGGGGGAGACCCAGTTTTTGCTTATAAGGGTGAGCTACAAATGCTTGTACTATCAGGTAAAACCAGTGGTGTTCTCAATAAGAAAGAATCCTTATACTTGGATCCCAGTGCATGCAGAAGGCCTATTATATATTTCTTACCTAAAGTGCACAAGGATGCACAGAGACCTCCGGGCAGACCCATTGTAAATGGGATCGATTTGGTAACAGCCTGTTTAAGCCAGTATGTTGACTTCTTTCTCAAACCACTGGTTTCTACCACCGCTGCATTTTTGAGAGATACGAAACATGCGATTCAAGTCATTAAATCCACGCCTGCCAGTGATAACACTTTGCTTGTGACAGCAGACGTGGGTTCCTTGTATACGATTATTGGACATCAGGATGCCCTTCGTTCGGTCAAATGGGCCCTTAAGGGATCTATTCTATCTACTATTCATAAGAACTTTTATTTTGGAGGCTCTTGATTTTTGTTTAACTAAGAATTATTTCTCGTATGACCACAAATATTTCTTACAAATCCTTGGTGTTGCCATGGGTGCTCGCTTCGCTCCAAGCGTAGCCAATTTATTCATGGCCTTACGGGAGGAAGAAACTGTTTTCCATAATAGACCATTGGAATTGAAGCAGTACTATAGATGTATAGATGACCTCATCATTATTTGGGAGGGTAACATGACCAGCCTCCAATTATTCATGTCCAAACTTAATGGGAACACCAAGAATATTAAATTATCTTGGAATGCTGATGCTGCTCGCATAGCATTCCTCGATTTAGAAATTTTCAAGGATGGTTCATCGCTTAAAACTAAAAATTATTTTAAGACTACAGATAGAAATGGGTTCATTCCCTTGGATAGTTGTCATCACCAATCTTGGTTATGCAACATTCCAAGGGGACAGTTTATTCGTTTAAGATGGAATTGCTCTCTGAAAACTGATTTTTTTCGTTCAGTCAGACATCTTGGCCGAACGATTCTCTCAGAAGGGTTATCATAAGAATACCATCACCAGCGAGATTCATAACATTGGGAACATGGATCGAGCCCTTTTGGTGTCAGACTCGCAGTTCAAAAAACCTCAGAAAGCTGGCTCTGAGTTCAGAATTATTCTGGACTACAATGTCCAGCACAAAAAAATTGAAAAGATAGTCATGAAGCATTGGGACATTCTTAAGAAGGATAACATTTTGGGAAAGGTATTACCACCACGTCCCAGGTTCATTTACACAAAGGCACCAACCCTTAGGGATGTTATAGCCCCTAGTGTAGTGGATCCCCCTATTTTAAAAGAAAATACACTTTTCTCCTTCTTGACTGTTTTTTATGCTTGTGGGTGTTGCCCTCCATGTAGACAATGCAAACACAATGTCAAGTGGCGGAAAGAATTTTCTACTTTCACCAATGAAAAGCTTGATTACTTATAACACCACTGGTGTGTTATATGTTCTCGAATGTGATTGTGGTAAACCGTACTTTGGGAGGACATTAAGACCTCTCAGTGTTCGCATAGGAGAGCATGTGAATAACATCAAAAAAGGCCTTAAAACACATAACGTTTCTAAGTTATTTTAGGTTATGTCATAACAGAGACCCTAAATGATTAAAGTTCTGGGGACTGGAGAGGGGGAAACTTTATAAGGCAGTTAAGTCGACGTGAATCCTTCTGGATTCATGAGATGCAGGTACCGTATATACTCGAGTATAAGCCGACCCGAATATAAACCGAGGCACCTAATTTTACCACCAAAAAATGGGAAAACTTATTGACTCGAGTATAACCCTAGGGTGAGAAATGCGCAGCTACTGTAAGTGGAAAAGAGGGTCAACAATGCCCATTTGCAGCCTCACTGTGCCCATTTGCATGCCTCACTGTGCCCATTTGCAGCCATAGGTCCCCAAAGGATCCCGAAAGGACATTGCTGCAGATGGACACAGTTGACCAATTTTGTGGCCCCGTATCTTGGGGCCACTTGGTGCTGGGAACCCCAAATTTAGATATGTCGTAATGTTGGTTCCACTCGGTTTGCACACCAAATTTGGGGTTCCTAGCACCAAGTGGCCTCGAGATATGGGGCCGCAAATTCGGGTCGGAAAATGTCATTTTTTGCTGCAGAAAAGTGCTTGACTCGAGTAAAAGCCAAGGGGGGCACTTTCAGCACAAAAACATGTGCTGAAAAACTCGGCTTATACTCAAGTTTTTTTTTTTTTTTAATCTTTTTTTTTTTTATTGAATTTTCAAAACATACAGTACATGAAAAAAGGGGAGTCAAGGGAAAGTGGGAAGGGGGAAAAAGAAACATAAAAGGAGGGGGTTGTACAGTGAGCGGAAATACCGCCTATAGAAACTGTAGTTACAGTGAATATACTCCATATTATAGCAGTAGTGACGCATCATGTGTATAGAAAACAAGAGTTATAGTATTATCAGTAACATTAACATTAACAAAACAATAACTTGACGTCAAAAAGTGTTGTTTTACATACGTTTAAACTTATCAGTCCAGAGTTTCCAGTCACTATCAAATTTTTTGCAACGAAGCGAGTTTATGGCAATTAACCTTTCAAAAGAGTGATTTTTATTGACCAGATCTATAACCTCGGATATATTAATGGCAACAGTACTTTTCCAGTTACGAAGTATGATAGCTCTGGTTGCTAGCAGTATATGAGTTACCATTGCCCTATCTTCTTGTGGGAAGGGTTCTAGTCCTATGTGTAGTATCGCTAGCGAGGGGTTGGGGGCAGTTAGTATACCTGTGAGATCCGATATCAGTTGGAAGGTTTTGTTCCATATGCTGGTCAGGCTTGGGCATTCCCAGAGGGTATGTATTAAGTTACCTACGTGGCCGCACTGTCTCCAGCATAGTGGAGATGAAGCTGGAAAGAAGACGGAGAGTCTATATGGTGTGTAATGCCACCTGTTGGCAATCTTCAGGGTCATTTCCCAGTGGTTTACACAGTGTGAGGCTTTTTGTATTGTGCTAAATGCATGTAACCATTGGTCATCTGAGATGGCAGAGTTTAAGTCTTTTTCCCATTTACTGAGAGCTGATGATTTAGTAAAATCGCGTTTGTTATTCAGAAAGTTGTAGAATAGGATATACCCTTGTTTGGATGTGTCGTTTTGGATTAAAATCTCCAGATCTTTAACGGTATGGCTACGGTAGGCAATGGGTGTGCTCTCAGGAAATGGGAGATGCGCGTGCAGGAAAACCATAGATTCTTGGGGAGGTCATATTCGGCCATAAGTGCTGCGGTACTTTTGGGTGTACTATCCGTGATCAAGTCTTGTATATGGCATATATTGTGTGATTTGAGGCTAGTAGTTTTGAGGTATGGAATCTTGGCTTCTAAAAGTTCGATCGGGAATTCGTACGCTATCTCCTTTCTGTCAGTGGTCTTATGTGATAGTAGAAATCTCCAGGTTTGGAGATTTACTTTCAGGGTGGGAGGTAGGCCTCCGGTATCTCAAGGATTCCAGGCGTCTCCCATGAGAAAAGAGATGAGGTCATTCGTGGGGGTAAGTGCTTTTTCAATGTTGACCCATAGTGGACATTCTGAGTGTGAGAACCAGTGTTTTAGTTGGTCCAGTCTAGTGGCCCATAAGTAGTCCTGAATGTCCACATATCCAGCTCCCCCCACTGATTTATGTGGTAGGAGGCTGCTACGTGGACATCTGGCTCTTTTCCCACCCCAGGTGAATTTCCAGGTGGATTGCGTAAGGGCAGATATGTAGTGCTTTGGAATCGGGATTGGCAGAGAGCGGTAAATGTAAAGGATTTGTGGTAATATGGACATCTTAAAGGCCGCAATCCTGCCAAGCCATGAGATTTCACATTTGCCTATGTCCATGAGTTGTTTATCCAATTTGGCTAAGAGTGGTTTGAGATTAATATCTGCTAACGTGGACGTGTTATTGGATACTAATATGCCCAGGTATGTAATGCATCTGTTGGTCCATGAATATGGCATAGAGCTCTGTAGTTTGTGCTTGACCTGTTTATGCACCCCTAGGTCCAGGATTTGGGATTTGGTGAAGTTTACCTTGTAATAAGAAACTGACCCAAATTCCGAAAGGACTTCGTGTGCTTTTGGGAGGGAGGTCAGTGGTTCAGTTAATAGCAGTATGACATCGTCTGCGAAGAGGTTTATAACCTGTTTCGCCTCGCCTATCTGGAAGCCTTTTATGGCAGCATTTGTGCACATATGTTCCGCCAGCGGTTCTATCATTAAGTTGAATATGGTCGGGGAAAGGGGACACCCTTGGCGAGTACCATTAGAGATCTCAAATTTTTTGGATAGAATACCAGATGTGTAGACTTGTGCCGAGGGGCACGAGTAAAGGGCCATTATGGCTGTGAGTATTGAGCCTTCAAAACCAAACTTTGATAATACAGCTTCCATATATTTCCAGTGTACACGGTCAAACGCCTTCTCTGCATCTATGGATAGAAGCAGAGAAGGCGTTTTAGTGGACTTGGCATAGTGAATGATATTAACAATATGCCGCGTGGCGTCTGAGGTCTGTCTCCCCCTCACGAATCCCATCTGGTCTTTCGGTATTATATTTGGAATGATGTCAGTCAGTCGTTTCGCTATTAGTTTTGCATAGATTTTTATGTCTGAGTTTAGGAGAGATATTGGCCTGAAATTGGCTGGGATGGTAGGGTCTTTGCCTGGTTTTGGGAGTGTTATGATGTGGGCTTTCAGCATTTCAGGAGGGAAGGAGGACGTTTCACTAGCTTTATGGAATACTTTGAGTAGGTGTGGGGCAAGTTGGCTGTTAAAGACTTTATAGTATTCATTCCCGAAGCTGTCAGGTCCTGGGGATTTGCCATTCGGTAATGATGAGGTAATTTTTTCAATCTCTGGAACAGTAAATGGGGCATTAAGCAAGGATAGTTGTTCCTCTGATAGGGATGGAAGATTAATTTTCTGCAAGAATTTTTGGATTTTGTCAGGAGTCGGTTGGGGTGTCGAAGCGTCTGCATGCAGGTTATAAAGGGCTCCGTAACAATCAGCAAAGTGATCCGCTATATCTTTTGGGTTATAGATTTTATTGTGTGTGGTAGGGTGAAGTAAGAATGTGATTTTAGTTTTGGTACGTGCTGCTTTTATTCTTTGTGCTAGGTATTTACCTGCCCTATTGGCATTAGCATATGAATTAAGTTGTAACCTTCTCAGGTGTTTGTCAAATTGTTGTGTAAGGAGTTCCCTTAGTGTGTTCCTGAGGTTGGACAGTGTGGTGGCTGTGGTCGGCGTGGGGGATGTCTTATTTGTGGCTTCTAGCGTCTGGATTTCAGTTAGTGTTTGGGTTAGTTTGGTGTTATATTTTTTTTTCTCTATAGCTCCAAATTGGATAAGTATGCTCTCAAGACTGCCTTATGGGCATTCCAGACCGAAAAGGGGCTCGTGTCAGGATTGTCGTTGGTTTTAAAATAGTCTATGAGGTGTTGGGATATGGTCGGAAACAGTTTAGGTTCTTGGAGGAGTCTTACGTTGCATCGCCAGATAGGGGGTGAGGGAGAGACACCCTGCAAGTTGAGAGATAACGTGATTGCAGCGTGATCGGACCACCCGATATCGTGTATCTCAGTTGACCGGACACGCTGCAATAGCCATTTATCAGTTACAAACATATCTATTCTAGAATACGAGCAGTGTCTTGTGGAGAAAAAAGTGTAATTTCTTTCATTTGCATGAAGACATCTCCAGGCATCAAACAGGTCATGCGTGTTCAAGATACGCAGCAGATTTGGTGGTCTCTGCGGGTTGGCAGTGGTGGTGTCCATTGTAGGATCCGCAATAAGGTTAAAGTCACCTCCAATAATAAGCCTACCATACAGTAGGGAATTGGTTTTCTTTAAGACTTGTCTGATAAACCGTATTTGGTGCCTGTTCGGTGTGTAGAGGTTCACTATGGTGATCGGTATGTTATCTAAATCTCCTGTTATGATGATGTACCGACCGTTGTTGTCTATGTAAGAGTCTTTGAGTGTAAAGGAGACGGTGTCTTTAATGGCCACCATAACACCTCCTGTCTTGCTGCCCGGGGTGCAAGCTGAGAATATATGCGGGTATGCTTTGTTAGAGCACGCAGGGGCTTTTTGCTGTTGGAAGTGTGTTTCCTGGATGAGGAGTATGTCTGCTTTGTGTTTGCGGGCCTCCTGCCACATGGAGAACCTCTTAGCAGGGTGGTTCAGTCCTCTAACATTCAGTGATAAAAATGTGAGAGACATTGTTGAGGAAAAGGGGGAGATGTGCGTGGTGTGGTGCACAGGTACTCACAGTGGTGGAGGAAGTTCTGTCTCCGGTGCAGTTCAGACATCATGGCAGTAGTAAATGTCACTAAGAAGATGGAGGGTAAGGTCCAGAGTAGTATTTCACTGTAGCCAAAACAAGAAGTAAAAAAAAAGTAAAACAGGACAAAAGCAGATTGAACAAATGTAAAAAAGGATCTGTAAAGCGATCCGTGTGCAGACATGTCTGCTGGTTTGGTAACGGGGTGATAGGAGTTTAAGCTGAACTCCTTCAGCCAGAGAGAGTTGAGTATACTTCATGCGTAGATCATGAGCTATTTCCAGCATTCTTCTTGCTATTGCGTTTATGTGAGACTACTTGCCAGTCTTCCTGGAGCTGCTGTGGTTGTGGCGGTGGCATTGATGGGGGGTGTGCTGTTAGGTCTGGGAGAATCCCCCAGTGTTGTAGTGTGGCAATGCCTTCTTCCATGGTGGCAACAGCTTTCGTCACACCGTTGTGTGTAATGAGGGTAGCTGGGTACTTCCACTTGTGTGGGATTCTATGATTCCTCAGGGCCTTAGTGATAGTGGCCAGGTTGCGCCTTCTTTGCAGTGTGTACCTAGACAAATCCGGCAGGATTTGAAGGTCTGCGTATTGTTGTGGGACAGCATCTTGTCTGCGTGCAGCTTGAAGGATTTGTTCTTTCACGTGAAAGAAGTGTATCCTCAGCAAGGTGTCTCTTGGTGTACCTTCAGGCAGAAAGGAGGGTTTGGGGATCCTGTCGATAATTAAGTCCTGAGCTGTGAGGGTAGGTACTAACGTGGAGAACAGCGTTTGGGCGTATTGCAGGAGTTGAGGTGCTGGGACAGATTCTAGGATTCCTCTCAGTTTGATGTTGTTGCGTCTGCTTCTGTCCTCAAGGTCAGAGACCTTGTCTTTCAGCCATTCTATGTCCTCCCATTGTGCTGCATGAGCATCCACCATCACATTGTAATTAGTAGTGTACTCCTCCATCTTGTGCTCAATTCTGTCTACTTTAACCCCAAGAGCTTGCACTTCTTTGTGGCACTGGTTGATCCCTTTCACCATGTCAGAGTGCAGGGCAGACCTGAGTGATAGTAGCATTTCCTTCAGCATTGTGTCTGAAATGGGCCTGTCTGCCGTGGGGAAGTCTGCTATGGGGTCGGGAGAGTGGGGAGATGATGATGCTTCAGTCCCATATCCCTGCTGTGCGCTTACCTCCATTTCTTGTGCGGCCTGCAGCCCATCAGGTGAGGTCAGCCTGGGTTTGGATTTTGCCGGGCTCCTTGTGGAGGGGCTAGACGTGCCCGAGGAGGGTTCGCTGACTTGGTGGTTGTGTCCTTGCAGTATGCGGATGCCTCCGTTTCCATTACTGTGGTTTGCGGCCTGTACGTTGGAGCGCGGCGGCATCAGGCCTCCGCCGCCATCTTGCGCAGGCCCGCGGGGTTTGGCTGCAAAGAAATTTGCCATCTTTTGTGGCTGCGGTGCGTTCTTCCTTCGCTTGGCTATCTCCACGCCGTCTCGCCGTGTACTGGAGTTGTTTTATGGCCGAATTATGTGCTGGATTGCTCGGATGGAGAGCGATCTCTCTGGCTGGCAAGCGGAGCTCTCAGATCAAGCGGCCATCTCAGAGCTCGGTCGCCACGCCCCCGGCTTATACTCGAGTTTATACAGTACTTGTTCCAGGAGGGATGAACGTCGACTTCGACCTTAACTGCTTTATATCAGATAAATAGATCACAAAATAATTGCTATTGTCATTTTTTATACAACTTTTTTTTATTTTTTTTTATTATATAATTTTATATTATATTTTATTGTATATCTTGAATTAAATCAGCTAAATTAGTAAGGTTGAGATACTTGTTATCTATATAATATGTGAATTTAGCAATGATGGACGCGGGTGTATTAATCATCCATTATTTTTTGGAAGGTTGTGGCATTTTTATAATTGTTTTTTATTTTTTTATTTGTATATAGACTCCTTTTGGCTGCTTTTGCTAGTGCTGGTTAATTATCAATCAGCCATGTGAATCCAGCATATACCATGGGAGTACGTTTTAATTCCAGTACAGGTTTTAAAACTGTGCCTTCGGTGTCCCCACAAGCTAGGTTTTGTCTTTGTGTCACTAAAGAACGTCTGGTGCTAGGACTTCTGGCACCAGCGTTCCTCTGCACCTATCACACCGCTTGTTTACCACCCAGGCCTCTATATTAACAGCGCAAGGTGACTAGATGGCTCCACCCACCGCTGACTAAGTCCACAGGACGTAACGTGCATACGGGGGAGGAGCTATCCCTTATGCCAGTCACCCGCTCTCTATCACGCTATACACAGCGGCTTTACACCGCTGATGTTTTTTAGTTATTTGTTTTATTTGTGCTCTATGTATGTGCTGTATTCAGTGCAGATGCCTGCTTGCCCTAATTGTTTGTACAGCCTATACTCATCAGAGCTCTAATTGAGTTACTGTGCTCCACTGCTGTGCTGTTTTTTATGCAGAGGCTTGCATGCTTCAACTGTCTGTGCAGTCCTTAATATCCATTGGAGCTTCAGGGTTATCCCCCCTTTTTTAAATAAAACAAGATTTTTATTCTGGTGATTCTGGTGTCCTGGTCATCACACACTTTTGGATTTCCTCCTGGTTGGATCGTTATCACACCATTATCCCACAAATGGGTCCATGCGTTTTTGATTATCACATTTGGTAAGAGTACCTTTTCCGTTTGGTGGAGGATTGTCACTGTGAAACTTACTGAAAGTCTACAGTCCCTGGGTGTTCTCATCCACATTGCTAATTGGATATGAACTTTTATATTCCATTTTTTATATGTTTTGCGCTGCACTTTCTTTTTTTACAAACTATTATCGATGACAATTAAAACATGTTTGTAATCTCTTAGCCAGTTTGTCTCTACGTTCAATAGATTTTTCAAATTTCCCTTGTTTGAACTCTTTCAAAACGTCTTATAAAGATGGGGGGAATCAATGTCACTACACAGAGGAGCCTGGAGTAGCTGGATGATTTTGAATTTTAATATAGCTTTATGTAATATAAATATATAATCACTAATTGTTTTAATATTTAACATTTCACAGTGTGCTCATACACTAATTGCTGCAGAAAAGAAGGTGGTGATCCAGAATGGAGATTTCTCATCTTAAAAACATCCTTGTTCTATCATTTGGAATTTTACTTTTATACACTGCTTATATGGGACTTCAAACTCTTCAGGTAATTCACTTAAAAGTATGCTAGATGCAAAGCTTCTTACATATGCTTTTGATCTCTCTATCTTTGTAACTTTTTGACACAATAATGTTTTAAAATCTGGCCCAATATTGCATGCATCCCATTCACAGACAATTGGATATCTACACATGAAATCCCAGTATTTCGATAGTATCATACTACGCTCCTAATAGACAACCAACTCCATTTTTTTTCACACTTATTACAAGTAGTAAATACTCATAATATGGGTACGGTCATCATATGCATTGACTCTAACCAGGTCCTCCTCCCATTTCTAGACAAATCGCCTTATATGCCCTCTCGCAACTCAAGCAATCAATTATTTTCTAAACTACTCTCTCAATATAACCTAGTAGACTCTTGGAGAGAATGTAATTCATCCAAAAGATGCTTTACCTACTATTCTCACCCACATAAGATATTCACGCGTATAGACCACATTTTTCTAATCACAGCTATGATACCGGAAATTCTTACATCCAACATAATCCCCATCCTCTGGTCAGACCACAATGCAGTATACACCACAATATCCTCTACCATCCCTAAAGCCCATGACCCAACATGGTACCTCCCTGACGTCATACTTAAAAACACCTTACATAGTCTTTAATACCTTGTTCAATTATTTGACTATCTAGAACAGGGGTCTCCAAACTTTTTACTTCGAGGGCCACATTCTATATTTTACACACATTCGCGGGCCGGAAAAATCATTTATAAATAAATACACAGTAGAAGAATAGAATAGAATTTTACTTACTGCTGACAGCAGGACTGGATGGTGCTCCTGTATTCTTTGCTGACACCTAAACGCTGGAGCATCATGCAGCGGGGCTAAACTTCCAGTGTGCATGAGGCTTTACATCCGTGTCCCCATCAGTCTCCCCATACATCCGTGTCCCCATCAGTCTCCCACATCTATGCCCCCATCACTCATCAGGGTATCCCCACAAATTGGTGTCCCCATTAGAACCTCCCCACACATTTTTGTGTCCCCATCATTCATCCGAGTCTCCCTGCACATTTGTGTCCCCATCACAGCCCACCCCTGCCTGCATATTTGTGTCCCCATTAGAGCCATCAGCCCCCTACAATTTTGTGTCCCCATCAGCCCCCCCTCCTCACATGTTAATGTCACCATAAGAGCCCCCAGATATTTGTATCCCCATCAGAGTCATCAGCCCCCCCCACATGTGTCCCCACCAGTCATCAGCCCCCCAAATTTGTGTCCCCATCAGAGTCATCAGCCCCCCCACATGTGTGTCTCCATCAGTCATCAGCCCCCCCCCCCACGTGTCCCCATCAGAATCATCAGCCCCCCCCCCCACATTTGTGTCCCCATCAGAATCATCAGCCCCCCCCCCACACATTTGTGTCCCCATCAGAGCCATCAGCCCCCCCACGTGTGTCCCCATCAGAGTCATAAGCCCCCCTCCCCACATGTGTGTCCCCATCAGAGTCATAAGCCCCCCTCCCCACATGTGTGTCCCCATCAGAGTCATAAGCCCCCCTCCCCACATGTGTGTCCCCATCAGAGTCATAAGCCCCCCTCCCCACATGTGTGTCCCCATCAGTCATCAGCCCCCCCCCCCCCCACATGTGTCCCCATCAGAATCATCTGCCCCCCCCACATCAGCCCCCCCACGTGTGTCCCCATCCGAGTCATCTGCCCCCCCCCCACATGTGTGTCCCCATCAGAGCCATTCAACTCACCACCCCCACACAAGTGTACCCATCTCACATCAGCCTCCCTCCTTGCATGTGTAAATTACCAGCACGTCTCAGACGTTACACTGGCTGTGTAGACCTGCTGCACCTCCTGACTCCCGCCCCGCTGGTATTACACACTCGTTAACAGCAAGGCGGGAGGCGGGAGCAGGGAGGCGGCAACATGGTCTGCACTAAAACACCTCATTGGCTGCTAGGATGCCCGTGGTCCCAGCAGCCAACACAGTGAAACGCCGGGAGGGATTGCGGGATCTGCGCTGCATATTGCCGGGGGAGAATATGCAGCGCAGGTCCTCAACTAACAGGTGGACTAAGGACTCCAGCTGCGGGCCGGAAGAAATGGCCTGGCGGGCCGGATGTGGCCCGCGGGCCGTACTTTGGAGACCCCTGATCTAGAATATAACACTAACCCAGAGGTTTCTCCACTTACCTTATGGGAAGCGCATAAGCCTGTGGTACGGGGATTGATCCAACGACAAATGGCACTGATTAAAAGAGAAACGCATTTAGAACGCAATTAGAAACCAACTTCAACACTGCTTTTGCTTCATTTCAAAACAACCATTCCTCTAAGTCAAAAGAATTGGAAAAAGCCAGACTAGAATATGATTTATTCTTAACAGAATTAGCAGATAAGACACTACGCAGATCAAAACACATGTTCTACATGACAGACAATCAAACCCAATCAGACTTAAACTATCAAATGTCAAAAATATTTTTTTCCGAAGAAAAAAAGCGGGAATGGACTTTATAGGCACTCATTAGAATTTTTACAAAATGTATTGAAAATTTATAAACATATACATACAAAGACAACATATATTAACATCATTAACTAAAAAAGAATGAATAAATGGGGACTCAAGTAGAAACACCCAATGGGTTCACAGTACCACGACGTTTTTGCTATCTGTGGGGTTTTACAAACAAAGTTGAAGAGAAGCACTCCCACTTGGATGTGGACTGGCCCAAAGGGATGATTGTCGGTCCCGCTGGTTAAAAGAAGCTTGTGCTCGACATGTTTCGCAACTTAATTGTCGCTTCCTCAGGAGATTCTGTTTGGTTAGAAAAACATTTTATTACTAAATGCAGTATTCATTGAGATTTTAACATAGTATCCATGTTTCACAAAACATTTCATATGGAAGTATCTATGTGTAAACTTACTGCTGCAGTGCCCAGACCAGTTCTCCAGCTCACTTCACGTCGCCGGGTGCCGTCACAACACTGCAGGATAGATCCCGGAAAGACCGGGGGAAGCTGGTGCCCAAGAAAGACCCTAACCAATGTATCCCGTCCCCTACACGGTCCTCAAACAAAATTGAGTCCCAAGAGGCCAGGGTACTATAGTGCAAGATAGGATACAGGGACACATAGGGTAGCTACAGATAAGAAAAGGGAAAAAGAGCAAAAGAAAATATTTGTTTATTTCAATATGAGTTAGGTATAAGTTGTTTGTTTTTTATATAAAATTTAATATCCATCATGGATAAATGAGTAAGGCGTTACTTACTCTATTTGAACGTGTCACATAGAGTGTATTTAGGGAAGTCCACAGCTTGTGTATTCGCAAGCACTGACCATATAGCTTGGACACAGTCCGTATTGGAAGGAGATATAGAGAGGGTTTGGTTCAACTTACTGCTATTATTCCTGAAGGCGTTGGCACGATATATATATATGCTTATAAAAAGAACATATTGTACTGTATACCTAAACTGCCCCGAATCCCCTTACTAGTGATCAGGGTTTTGTCATAAAGTAATATGTTTGTATAGTATACACTAAATAAATGACTTTAAGCAGGCCATATATCCCGTTGGGTCCACAAAATATCTATTATCCATTGGATCAGATTGCCCAGTGGTCCCAGTATGGATCACTTGATTATCAGTTAATAAGGGTAAAAGGCTGTCAGACTTGTTTAAATAGAGACTACATATAACCCCCTATTATACTGACCTATATGTAAATGCCTATTACTAGGCTCGCAAACACAGTTTATATATCAAAACTCATACGAAACAAAACAAAAGACGCTTGGCTAGATACCTTGTGGTGAAATAGTTGCTGCTCAGCTCAGCTGCTAGTGTTTGATGTTCTGCGGCTTTGTAAGCAGCCCGTACCGTTCCTCCCCTGGAGCATCTGTAGGGAGGACGGGATGGCTTGCCGCTTATATATGTGTCCCGTTCTGGTGACGTCGGCACACGTCCGACGTTCACCAGAGCCGACCATATCGTCACTGTGCATACGCAGAGGATGCGCGCGCGACGGCATCCACCGTGACACGCAGCGCTCTACCCCCGGGCCGCGCTGACGTAGTGGACGGCGCTGCTAGGCAACGCCATCCTAGCCGCACGTCCCTTAATCCACTCCTACCTCCTCCGAATCAATTCAGAGGAAGGGAAGAAGTGGACCAGATGCACAAGCGGCTTGGGTGGCCGCATATCCCACTGCACTAATGGGGTTTAGGGAGTGGCACCAGCTAACCGATGAATCCATGCAGAACTGGGGGTGCACCCAGCTTACGGAGGAGCTGTAGAACGAAACAAAGAAAAAACAAAAAACTGGTCAGACATGCATTGCATAGCGCAGATGTAACAAATATTGGTTACAGGGAATTTTAAATACTAATTTCTTAGTTACAATTCCTAATTACATTTTGAAAAAAGAAATGCAGGTGTATTACCATCCTGCTACATTTGCTGATACATACAGTGTATTGTATTATCCTGCTTAGTGCATACTATTTTTGGAACCTTCATACCCTTATTGGATCAATCGTAAAGAAGCGAGAAAGCCAAACAGATATATAGGTGGGGATTTTTTGGGCATTCAAAAAATGACTAAAGCAAGAGAGGGAACAAAGAAGAAAAGACACAAGAAATACTTTCCCCTCAGGGAGGCTGGGATAGCCCAAGGTGATGACCCATACTATTGTATAGGAAAATGTATAATCTGGATTGAAAATGGGCTGGTGAAAAGGGGAGGGGGCCATCCCCCAAAAAAAAGAAAGAAAAGGGGAAAGAGGGTGACTACCCATCGGTACCCTATAAAAAAGGCTGATAAAAGATCACCTCATTGATTCCTGGTGGATTCGTGGCACCCAACCTCTCAATCCAGTACGTTTCCTTTTGCAGGATTTTCTTGTCCCAGTTCCCTCCCCGTGGATCCTGTAGGACAACCTCTAATACCAGAAACTTGATCATGGTAATATCAAATTTATGGTAAAGTCCTAGATGGCGACTGACGGGGGTTAACATCTTTGCCCACTGGGAATAGAACACATGATCATATATCCTCTTTTTAAAGGGCGTATAGTTTTTCCTACGTAGAATGCCCCACATTGACAGTTCGTGAGATACACCACTCCAGGGGTGTCGCACGTGGCATTAAAGCGGGGGCAAAACTTTTCTCCGTTAGGCAATTGAAAGCGGGTTCCCACTAGGGATGAGCCGGTGTTCAATTCGAACCCATGTTCGAATCGAACATCGGGCGTTCGCCCGCTCGGCGAGCACAGAACTATTTTGGCCGCTCGCATCAAATTCGCGTAATGCGAGCGGCCCGCAATGCACTGTACCAGTTGCAGTGCATTGCTGGCTGATGATTGGCCAAGCATGCACTGTGACCCGCATGCTTGGCCAATCAAAGAGCCAGCGGCGAGGAGAGCAATAATCCTGCCTGTGGCCAATTATAGCTCAGGGGGTTTAGTACACGCCCCACAGTATAAAAGGCTGCAGCGCCGGCGGCCTCGCATATTGTGTTGTCAGTGTCAGCGTGTCAGTGTGTTATGTGCTGCTGACTGCTGACATTATGTGCTATGATTCTGGGGATTAGTGTGTGCGTGCTGTTAGTACAGCATTGCAGTATCACATCTGGGGGGTGTCTATAGTATGCCTGTGAAAGGGCACATGTTTCCTGTGCTTAGAACTGTCCCTGCAAAAAGTGTAATTTTTGCAGGAAAAAAAGCTATTTAAAATCACTTGCGGCTAATGAATTGACGGCTCCCGTAACACAGAGAACAGTCATTCATTGAAAGCCATTCATAAAAAAAAAGTCATTGATAAAAAATAAAAAATAAAAAAAAGCGTGGAGGTCCCCACAAATTTAATAACCAGGCCCTTCAGGTCTGCTATGGATATTAAGGGGGACCCCAGCCAAAAAAAAAAATGGCGTGGGGTCCCCCTCAAAATCCATACCAGACCCCTGAGGTCTAGGATGGATTTTAAGGGGAACCCAGGCCAAAAAAAAATGGCGTGGGGTCCCCCTCAAAATACATACCAGACCCTTATCCGAGCACGCAACCTGGCAGGCCGCAGGAAAAGGGGGGATGAGAGAAGCCCCCCCTCCCTCCTGAACCATACCAGGCCACATGCCCTCAACATTGGGAGGGTGCTTTGGGGTTCTGAGACCCCCAAAGCACCTTGTCCCCATGTTGATGAGGACAAGGGCCTCTTCCCCACAACCCTGGCCATTGGTTGTGGGGGTCTGCGGGCGGGGGGCTTATCGGAATCTGGAAGAGGGGACAAGGGGACCCCCAGATCCCGCCCCCCCCCTGTGTGAAATGGTAAGGGGGTACAAAAGTACCCCTACCATTTCACCAAAAAAGTGTCAAAAATTGTCAAAATGACAGGAGACGGTCTTTGACAATTCCTTTATTAAAATCTTCTTTCTTCTGGTCTTCCTTCTTCCTCTCTTCATCCTTCGGTTTCTTCATCTTCTCCTTCTGGCATCTTCTTCCATCTTCTTCTTCCAGCCCCCCGCCCGCAGACCCCCACAACCAAGGGCCAGGGTTGTGGGGAAGAGGCCCTTGTCCTCATCAACATGGGGACAAGGTGCTTTGAGTGTCTCAGACCCCCAAAGCACCCTCCCAATGTTAAGGGGACATGTGGCCTGGTACGGTTCAGGAGGGAGGGGGGGCTGCTCTCGTCCCCCCTCTTTTCCTGTGGCCTGCCAGGTTGCGTGCTCGGATAAGGGTCTGGTATGGATTTTGAGGAGGACCCCACGCCATTTTTTTTTTTGCCTGGAGTCCCCCTTAATATCCATAGCAGACCTGAAGGGCCTGGTTATTGAATTTGAGGGGACCCCCACGCTTTTTTATTTTTTATCAATGACTTTTTTTTTTTATGAATGGCTTTCAATGAATGACTGTTCTCTGTGTTACGGGAGCCGTCAATTCATTAGCCGCGAGTGATTTTAAATAGCTTTTTTTCCTGCAAAAATTACACTTTTTGCAGGAACAGTTCTAAGCACAGGAAACATGCGCCCCTTCACAGGCATACTATAGACACCCCCCAGGTACGAAATTTAAAGGAATATTACACTTTTATTGTTTCACATTAAGCATTATTAA
This sequence comes from Lithobates sylvaticus, assembly GCA_028564925.1. Lineage (NCBI taxonomy): Eukaryota > Metazoa > Chordata > Amphibia > Anura > Ranidae > Lithobates > Lithobates sylvaticus. The sequence goes on from CM053028.1 coordinate 185,199,625, forward strand.
AATCACTGCTCCTGAAAAAACGTCCGTTTTAAAAAAAAATTTTGCATTGATACATGTCCCCTGGGGCAGGACCCAGGTCCCCCAAACACTTTTTTTATGACAATAACATGCATATTAGCCTTTAAGAATTAGCACTTTTGATTTTGAACGTTCGCATCCATTGTAACTAATAGGGTTCTTATGCTCGCACAGACTTTAGGTCCGTTCACGGGTTCTGGTGCAAGCCGAACCCGGGGGTGTTTGGCTCATCCCTAGTTCCGGATCCGGATTCGTATTGTTGGTTTGTTTGGAGTATAATGTTCCCCCCTTTGTCAGAGGGGGGAACATAGTACTCCAAACAAACCAACAACTGCTTTTCCTTCTTCGGCTCCCACTACCTCCAGGTACAGGGCGTTGCCATGGGCACTTGCTGTGCACCGGCATACGTGAACCTGTACCTGGGGGGGTGGGAGCGGGAGATTTTTTCTGACGCAAGTATGGATCGGTACCTGAGCCAGGCCCTCTGCTGGCTCAGGTATATTGACGATATACTAATGATCTGGACAGGCACGACCCCTGAACTAGAACAGTTCATGTGTCAACTTAATACCAACACCTATAACCTCAAATTCACCTATGAATGCCATAAGGATAGTATTTCATTTTTGGACCTAACACTGTATAGGGATGAGTCCAGTAACCTGGTCACCAAGCTATATCGTAAAAACACAGCAGGGAATACCCTGCTGCACGCAGAAAGTGGACATCCAAGGTCATTGGTACACAGTATTCCATATGCGCAGTACCTCCACCTGAGGCACAATTGCACACATGATGTGCAATTTGTAGACCAGGCTAGGGAACTGCGGATCCGCTTACGTGAGCGCAGTTATACTAAGAGTCTTTTAAGACGTGCATACAGTAAGGCTCTGAACCAGGACAGAACCAATCTTCTTTTTTCTAAACCCAAATCCACCTGCGAACAACACACTACGAAATACATAACAGCATTCGCAACTTCGTGCATGTATGGCGAAGCACTGGCACTTCCTCAGCGAGGATCCGGTGCTTCGCCAATATGTACGAACAACCCCAGAAATTGTCTTTAGGAAGGCACCCTCTATAGGGGATAAATTGACAGCTAGTCATTATCAGCCTATTAGTCATACAGACACCCCTCCGAGGGGTATGTTTATATGTGGACATTGCTCTTACTGTCCTCATATACAGGTGGGAACCCGCTTTCCCGCTTTCAATTGCCACTCTACGTAGGAAAAACTATACGCCCTTTAAAAAGAGGATATATGATCATGTGTTCTATTCCCAGTGGGCAAAGATGTTAACCCCCGTCAGTCGCCATCTAGGACTTTATCATAAATTTGATATTACCATGATCAAGTTTCTGGTATTAGAGGTTGTCCTACAGGATCCACGGGGAGGGAACTGGGACAAGAAAATCCTGCAAAAGGAAACGTACTGGATTGAGAGGTTGGGTGCCACGAATCCACCAGGAATCAATGAGGTGATCTCTTATCGGCCTTTTTTATAGGGTATCGATGGGTAGTCACCCTCTTTCCCCTTTTCTTTCTTTTTTTGGGGGGGGTGGCCCCCTCCCCTTTTCACCAGATTATACATTTTCCTATACAATAGTATGGGTCATCACCTTGGGCTATCCCAGCCTCCCTGAGGGGAAAGAATTTCTTGTGTCTTTTCTTCTTTGTTCCCTCTCTTTCTTTAGTCATTTTTTGAATGCCCAAAAAATCCCCACCTATATATCTGTTTGGCTTTCTCGCTTCTTTACGATTGATCCAATAAGGGTATGCAGGTTCCAAAAATAGTATGCACTAAGCAGGATAATACAATACACTGTATGTATCAGCAAATGTAGCAGGATGGTAATACACCTGCATTTCTTTTTTCAAAATGTAATTAGGAATTGTAACTAAGTAATTGGTATTTAAAATTCCCTGTAACCAATATTTGTTACATCTGCGCTATGCAATGCATGTCTGGCCAGTTTTTGTTTTTTCTTTGTTTCGTTCTACAGCTCCTCCGTAAGCTGGGTGCAACCCCAGTTCTGCATGGATTTATCAGTTAGCTGGTGCCACTCCCTAAACCCCATTAGTGCAGTGGGATATGTGGCCACCCAAGCCGCTCGTGCATCTGGTCCACTTCTTCCCTTCCTCTGAATTGTTTCGGAGGAGGTAGGAGTGGATTAAGGGACGTGCGGCTAGGATGGCGTTGCCTAGCAGCGCCGTCCACTACGTCAGCGCGGCCCGGGGGTAGAGCGATGCGTGTCACGGTGGATGCCGTCGCGTGCCCATCCTCGGCACATGCGCAGTGACGAAATGGTCGGCTCCGGTGAACGTCGGACCAGAACGGGACACATATATAAGCGGCAAGCCATCCCATCCTCCCTACAGATGCTCCAGGGGAGGAATGGTAAGGACTGCTTACAAAGCCGCAGAACATCAAACACTAGCAGCCGAGCTGAGCAGCAACTATTTCACCACAAGGTATCTAGCCAAGCGTCTTTTTTGTTTCGTATGAGTTTTGATATATAAACTGTGTTTGCGAGCCTAGTAATAGGCATTTAGATATAGGTCAGTATAATAGGGGGTTATATGTAGTCTCTATTTAAACAAGTCTGACAGCCTTTTACCCTTATTGACTGATAATCAAGTGATCCATACTGGGACCACTGGGCAATCTGATCCAATGGGTAATAGATATTTTGTGGACCCAACGGGATATATGGCCTCTTTAAAGTCATTTATTTAGTGTATACTATACAAACACATTACTTTATGACAAAACCCTGATCACTAGTAAGTGGATTCGGGGCAGTTTAGGTATACAGTACAATATGTTATTTTTATAAGCATATATATATCGTGCCAACGCCTTCAGGCCTAATAGCAGTAAGTTGAACCAAACCCTCTCTATCTCCTTCCAGTATGGACTGTGTCCAAGCTATATGGTCAGTGCTTGCGAATACACAAGCTAAATACACTCTGTGACACGTTCAAATAGAGTAAGTAACGCCGTACTCATTTATCCACGATGGATATTAAATTTAATATAAAAACAAACAACTTATACCTAACTCATATTGAAATAAACAAATATTTTCTTTTGCTCTTTTTCCCTTTTCTTATCTGTAGCTACCCTACGTGTCCCCGTATCCTATCTTGCACTATAGTACCTTGGCCTCTTGGGACTCAATTTTGTTTGAGGACCGTGTAGGGGACGGGATACATTGGTTAGGGTTTTTCTTGGGCACCAGCTTCCCCCGGTCTTTCCGGGATCTATCCTGCAGGGTTGTGACGGCACCCGGCGATGTGAAGTGAGCTGGAGAACTGGTCTGTGCACTGCAGCAGTAAGTTTACACATAGATACTTCCATATGAAATGTTTTGTGAAACATGGATACTATGTTAAAATCTCAATGAATACTGCATTTAGTAATAGAATGTTTTTCTAACCAAACAGAAGCTCCTGAGAAAGCGACAATTAAGTTGTGAAACATGTCGAGCACAAGCTTCTTTTAATCAGTGGGACCGACAATCATCCCATTGGGCCAGTCCACATCCAAGTGGGAGTGCTTCTCTTCAACTTTGTTTGTAAAACTCCACAGATAGCAAAAACGTCGTGGTACTGTGAACCCATTGGGTGTTTCTACTTGAGTCCCCATTTATTCATTCTTTTTTAGTTAATGATGTTAATATATGTTGTCTTTGTATGTATATGTTTATAAATTTTCAATAAATTTTGTAAAAATTCTAATGCGTACCTATAAAGTCCATTCCCGCTTTTTTTCTTCGGTAATCCTCTTAAAATCGTTCAAAAATTCTGTAAATATTTATCATCATTATATTCAGAACCAAAAGAATTCAACTAGTCTGATGCTGATAACTTCTTCTCTAAAATAAATCTTACTAAACTTGCATACACACAAAAAAGCTTGCTGGAAGAACGCATAACATGAAAGGCTGACTTCCGCTTCTGAGGGTGTGTGATCTGAGCATGTCGGAGTGAGAGAGGTGGTGTAGTGCAGCAGCACGCCCTAGCAGGAGAACGGTCGGACTGAGAGACGCCGTGAGCTCATGCCAAGGCAAGGGAAAAACATTGGAGTGACTCATACACTCAGCCACTCGCACATCACAATGTACCTGATGGCAAAGAGAGATACGGGAATGTCAGCTGAGGCCGGCGTGGTTTCACAGCGAACGGTACGGGCTAACCAGAGGCAGCAAGGGGCAACGGAGGAATCTTGTCATTGCAAGCAAATCCGTGGGTTATAGCCGAGCGGAACTTGCAGAATCCGTGGAAGTAAGTCCCCCGATATTACCACAGAATACGGTCGCTATGGAGGCTCAGGTATGTCCTTCAAATTTAGGGGTAACGTCTATACAGGAGTGGGGTAGTGAGCCGGATATCGGACAGCTTATACAGGCTCTCCCCACTAAAGAGGACATACTAGTGCCAATGGGTGATCTGAAAGAGACTGTTAGAGAGGAAGTGAGTGATGTGTGCTCTAAGGTAGAAGCAATGGACAAGAGCTTGCTTAATTGTGAGACATCAATGTACAGCTGACACACGTATCGATATGTTGGAGAAAAAATTAAAATTACAACATCAAAAACTGATAGCATTACAACTACAGGCTGAAGATTCTGACAATAGAAGTAGAAGAAATAATATACACATTAAAGGGATCTCAGAAGGAAGCTATAAAGACACCTGACCTAAGAAAGGCGGCAATCTCTATTCTTAACAAATATCTGGAGAACCCCCCAGAGACTTATATTGAGATAGACTGGGTGCATAGGAGCCTGGCAGTGTATAACTCAGATCAGGGGGTGCCCAGGGACGTTCTGTGCCAAGTTCACTTTTTCAAATTAAAGGAAGACATAATGAGAGCAGCATGGCAGAAAGGGGCTATGGACTTTGAAGACCAGGAGGTGCAGGTGTTTTGCGACCCTTGTTGGCAGACGAAATTCAGACGACGGTTATTGAAGCCATGACTGGAACAGGTGCGAGCAAAGGGAGCGACATATAGATGGGGTACCCGATATCCCTAGTTATAAAAAAAAGAACATGATTTTAACCTGTATGATCCAGAGCAACTGCCAGAACTATTTGCATTTTTGGCCTCAGAAGCAGTGGAGGTACCTGACTGGATTGATGTTCCTATAGAGTCTGCGGGTGAGTATAACCACCAGAAGAAAAGATGGGAAAAAAGGAGGAACCAGTTGGAACATAATGCATAATAACCGTGACTTATGGGTTTAGGATGTTTATTTACTGAGAGCTACCCTCTAGCGACTGCTTTTGGATTTTCTTTTTTTGTTTTTTCCCCTCGCCCCTTTCACCCCCCGTTTTTTTTTATTTTTTTTTAAAGGTGGCCTTACACATGGTGGAAAAAGTCCTTAACCACTTCAGCCCCGGACCAATTGTCAGCCAAAGGACCAGGCCCCTTTTTGCGATTCGGCACTGCGTTACTTTAACTGACAATTGCGCGGTCGTGCGACGTGGCTCCAAAACAAAATTGGCGTCCTTTTTTTCCCCACAAATAGAGCTTTCTTTTGGTGGTATTTGATTGCCCCTGAGGTTTTTTTTTTTGCGCTATAAACAAAAATAGAGCGACAATTTTGAAAAAAATGCAATATATTTTGCTTTTTGCTATAATAAATATCCCCCAAAAATATATAAAAAATTTATTTTTTCCTCAGTTTCGGCTGATACGTATTCTTCTACATATTTTTGGTAAAAAAAATCGCAATTATTGATCGCGTTTACAAAATAGGGGATAGTTTTATAGCATTTTTATTAATATTTTATTAATATACTAGTAATGGCGGCGATCAGCGATTTTTTTTTTTTTTTTGTGACTGCGGCATTATGGCGGACACATCGGAAATTTTGGACACATTTTTGGGACCATTGTCATTTATACAGCAATCAATGCTATTTAAATGCATTGATTCCTGTATAAATGACAGTTGTAGTGAAGGGGTTAACCACTAGGGGGAGGGGAGGGGTTATGGGCTGTGTCGTGTATGTGTTTTTTTACATTAGGGGGCGGGGCTGACATCTGACATCATTGATCGGCTTTCCCGATGACCGGGAACAGCCAATCAATGACAGACAGAGTAGGAAGCGCGGGGAGAGGTTTGTTTACACATACCTCTCCCCGTTCTTCAGCTCCGTAACCCGATCGCAGGACACCAGCGGCGATCGGGTCCGCTGGTCCCGCGGCCGGGGTCACGGAGCTCCCGGCTGGGTCGCGAGTGTGCCGCTAGCTAGATTTTGCCTGCCCGTGCCATTTTGCCACAGTATATCTGCGTTAGGCGGTCGGGAAGCGGTTAAAGATGGCCTTGACTTTTTGTTAATATGTGCTCCTCTTATTTTTTGTTCCCCGTTCTTTTTTTCTTTTGCTTTCTGCTAGGACAATGACTGATCTATCTCATCTGAGGTTTTTTTTTTTTTGTTTTTTTTTTGGAAAACACAAATGGGGTGAATTAAAATGGATGTAGGTGATGTATACGTGGGGTGGGAGAACTATAGATACAAAGGGGAGGGGGGGTAAAAGAGAAGGGACGGAAAACATGGAAAGGGAATTTTTATTTTTATTTTATTTTTTTGGTATAAAAATTGAAGATTCAAGGGGGGGGGGGGGGGGGAAGGTTGAGACCAAGAGATTAAATAAGAGATTAAAAGTATGTTTTTATATATATATATATTAAATGTAGGACACAAGATAGGTGCGATTTCTTCTTTTTTTTTTTTTTTGCAGCACCAAGTAGATTGAATAAGAAGTGGAGGGATGTACGTGGGGGGCATGTTTTGTGTATTGAGGAAGGGTGGGGGGTCTAAAAGATATAGGATATAATTATGAAAATAGCACTTTTTTATTTTTTTATTTCTCTCCCTTCTTCTTTTTCTTCTCTTTTTTTTCTTTTTGTTTTTTTTTTTAGGAAAAGAATGTGGGGAGTAGTAGAAGTGGTAGGCACATAGAGGGGGGGGGGGGATTAATGGAAGGGGGTCAAATAAGGTGAAAAGGGGGTGGGGGGAGGGAAGGGCTGGGAAGGGTGGTTAGAGGGTGGTCAGAGGGATAAGAGAAGAGAAAAGCGAAAGTGGAGAGTCATTTATTAAAGAGGAGAGTGAAGAAAAGGGCTGTATCTTGATTGGGGGGGAGGGAAAGAGTGGGGCAGTTGGGAAGGGGGGGGGGGGGGGGAGGGAAAGAAAATTAGGTTAAATGATGTTGTAAATGATAATGGTAAATGAGAAATGATAAATGTTAATGTTAAAGTGATGCTGTAGCAAACAGTGGAGCGATACATGTTGTAGTCCAGGATATGCTTATGAATAATAGTTGTAAATACGGCGATCTCTACCTTTTTTATTTTTTATTTTTTTTGGGTGTGCTGCTGTTGGTATGCTCGCTCTGATCCCCCTCATGCTTGGGGACGTTTCCCCCATAACAAACGTCTCTCCTCCGGGTGGAGGAAAAGTCGGAGACGTTTACATTTTTTATTTATTTATTTATTTTTTGCTCTGAAGGGGGTAGCTAATGGTATTGAAAAATCACACCGGCTGGACTACCCTCTAGGGATAGGATAGGGGAAATTAGATTTTTTTTTTTTGGGGGGGGGCTTCCTCTCCGGTAGCTCCCAGACGATAGTAAGAAATGACTAAAATAAAGTTTACCTCATATAACGTTAAGGGACTGAACATCCCGTAAAAATGGATCAGGCTACACGCTGAATTGGGAAGATTGAAGACGCAGATCGCCTTCCTACAAGAGACACACTTTAGAAGAGACAAAATACCAAAGCTAGGAAATCATAGATTCTCTATGGCAGGCATATGCAATTAGCGGACCTCCAGCTGTTGCAAAACTACAAGTCCCATCATGCCTCTGCTTTTGGGTGTCATGCTTGTGGCTCTCAGAGTCTTGCTATGCCTCATGGGATTTGTAGTTCTGCAACAGCTGCAGGTCCGCTAATTGCAAATCCCTGCTCTATGGTATACCATGGTGCATCTTTGACTTCCAAATCAAATGGAGTATCTATTATTGTGTCAAAACAGATACCATGGAAGGAATCAAAGGTAATTAAAGATGAGGAGGGCCGTCTTCTAATTGTGAAGGGGTCAATAGGTCAGCAAAAGGTTACATTAGTGAATATGTATCTTCCAAATGAAGATCAGGTCAACTGTCTAGATACCTGTCTTCAGATGGTACACCAGCACAAGTAAGGCATGTTGATAATAGGGGGAGATTTAAACGTGGTCCTGGACCCTCTTATAGATGTGTCCAGAGGAGCTTCTCATTTGTTATATATAAAACTACAAAGAATAAAAAAACTATTAGGTGATCTGCAGGTGGTAGATACATGGAGGACACTTCACGCCCAAGATCGAGATTATACATTTTGTTCGGCGAAACACAAATCATATACTCGGATTGACTATATCTTGGTGTCGCAGACAGGAATAACATCACTGGTGAGAGCTGACATAGGCTCATTCACAATGTCGGATCATGCCCCGACAAACTGCGAGATGGATTTAGAGGAGGTTGATCGTCGTGAATGGCAGTGGAAGATTAATGAATCCCTTTTAAAAGATAAGGAGTATGGAAAAAAATTAAATCAGGTACTGGACTTTTTTTTTCAAGCTAATAGGATGGAGGAAACTACGCCATTTTGTTTGTGGGAAACACATAAATGCGTGATGAGAGGGGTCTTTATCTCCCTAGGGGAGTACAGGAAAATAAGCTTAAAAAACAGATTGAGGCACTACTTAAAAATATCCGGGAACTGGAGCTGATGCATAAAAAATCCCAGACACAACATATAGAGGAGAAATTAAGTGGCCTACGGGAAGATTTAAACTCACTGCTTATTGAACAGGCAAACGCAAAGATAAAACGGGGTAGGCAGACATTTTATGAATTTGGGAACAAGCCAAGTAGGATGTTGGCAAAGGCCCTTAAAGAAACCAATACACAGAAGCATATAATAGGTATTAAAACGCAGAGAGATGAGATGGTTAACTCCTCACAGAAAATGGCGCAGACCTTTAAGGAGTATTATGAGGGTCTCTATCAACTTAAGGGGACACTATCCCCAGATAGAAGTAAAAGTAAATGGGAGGTGGCAAGGGAATATTTATGAACATCAGAAATACCGAAGTTGACAGAAGAGACAGTACAAGATCTAGATGTACCGATTACAGTAGAAGAGTTTAAGAGAGCACTAAATCTTTTAAAACTAGGGAAAGCATCGGGCCCAGATGGGTATACCCTGGCATATTATACATTTTTCGCTGAGAAACTGGCTCCGAGATTCACAATGGCCTTTAACTCATTATGTGAAGGACAGAAGATACCGGCTGAGACATTGCTAGCACATATAGCAGTAATCCTGAAGGAGGGGAAGGATCCATCTCAGTGTTCCAGTTATCGGCCGATATCTTTGTTAAATGTGGACCTAAACTTTTTTGCAAAGATTTTAGCCACTAGATTAGTGGAACATATCCCTTCATTGATACACCCCGATCAAGTGGGGTTTGTGGCTGGTAGGGAGGGGAGGGAGAATACACAAATGACATGAGTAGTAAATGCCATTTATTGGTCACAGAGACATCAGAAACCCCTAATACTTTTAACAGCAGATGTGTAAAAAGCATTCGATAGAGTTGACTGGGTATTTCTGAGGGCCACTTTGCAACATATTAGCTTGAGGGATGGAATGCTGAGATGGTTCTCAAATTTTTACACAGTACCGACTGCGAGGGTCAAGGTAAATGACAGAATCTCGGACCCATTTTGTATCCAAAATGGAACGCTCCAGGGATGCCCACTGTCTCCCATTATTTTTATTCTCACAATGGAGCCCTTCCTAAGGAAGATACGTGCTAACCCCAATATCCGAGGCATGAGGACAGAAAGAGAGGAACATAAGTTAGCGGCCTATGCCGATGATCTAATTTTTTTTCAGAACTTCCCCAGTTATATCCCTCCCACCTCTTTTAATGGAGTTACATCAATATGGGGGATAGCAAACTTAGTGAATTATTAAACATTATAAAGATGAATGTGATGCCAAGGCTTCTTTACTTGTTGCAAACCATACCAATAAAGATTCCCCCAAGTTTCCTGAGAGAACTCTGTTCAAGGTTCCTGAGGTTTCACAGCAGTTGGCCCCACACACGCCATGCTGACGTGAGACGTCGGCGCAGGGGGAGGAGCCCGACGACGGCGGAGGTTCAAGCCGCACGTAACTCAGGCTGGGTATGAGATCCAGGAAGGGTAACGCGGTAGTGAGAGCCCACTCAACGCCTTCCTAACCCGGCCGAGAGGACCCCCGGAGGTCCCCTTCTCTGCCCTCTACCCCACGTGGTCCGCCCCGTCCCTCAGGCCTGGCGGGGAAAGAGGCTGATAGCCGGAGCACTGCGGGGGCTTGATGAAAGGAATGTGACAGGCTCCTCTATTAAGAAAGGTACGGAGAATGGATGAATGGAGATGCCCCGGACCCCACAGCCTCAAGTCAGCGTCCCCTCGGTGATTCCACTCCACACAGGTCCTGCAGCATGGCCAGTATACTGAGCCATCACATCCAGTGATAGGCTCAACTCTCCTTACCTGCTCAAGTGGCAGATTCCCGGGAGTACTCGGTACAGAAGGGGCCACTATTATCTTGGCCAGTGGTCATCCCCCACCCGCTCAGCCAAACAGGTGACTGGGAGGGGATCTTAGAAGGGCATCTCTCTCTCAGGTATGGACTATTTTCTCTTTAAATATATTTACATTATTTTAGTATCTGCCCTGAAATTCCGCTATAAGCTCTGCTCTGCTGAACGCTCAAGCACATCTAACACAGCTGAAAGCTCTTTACTGAAGGAACTGTAAATGTACCTATGTTAAGCGGTCACTTGGGGTATGAGGATGAACTTTTATTGTATTGATTTTGTGGCCAATTAAATGGGAAGTATTCTTGGTGCCTGCAGAAGGTTGTGGAGTAACAAAAGATCAGTGAACACAGTGGGCAGGGGAGTATTGACTTTCAGCCAAATTTGTCTACACTACTTGATAATATAGCACTGAGGTGTATAAGCCAGACTCCTTTGAACATCAGATAAAATCCCCTGAAAACGTTCCTGGTGGGAAGTGGAGAGGGTAGAGTGACCCACAGGAATATTCAAAGGGGTTAAAAGAACTTTGAATGAATCGCTCTTTTCACTTTTTCTCTATTACGCTGCTTGTTTTACCAGGTGCCGCCTGTTTCACCAGGTGCATAACATAATACTGGCTTATTTTTGGAAAATGCGTAATTACTGAGACAACCGGAGCCTATAGAGCCGCCCCTGGGGCATTGGCCTACAGGATTTTGGGTCCAGGAGGCGAGGAGAGATCGTAACCCCATACTCACTTATATGTGACTCGCTATATAAACAGGCTAAAGACTATAAATGACATATCGGGGTTTATTCCATGCAATGCAAGTTTTTTCCAGCTTGGAGGGAGGTGGGGCTGTGTGTTCTTCTCTTTCTCCCTGTTGAGGACGTGCAGGAGACACCTACTATAAAGACCCTAAAACAGGTGAATATCACAGGCAAATAGCGGAGATTAGAAAGGATCACCATTGCTCGCACTGAGTCAACACAAGAGCAGAGATACAAGAATAAGGGCCCTTGGCCTCCACCTTCTTTGATTTTTGTAAAAAGGAAAGGGAAACAGAATAATAAGTACTCTCCTCGGGTAGAGGGTCCCGCAGAAAGAAGTTTCCTTTCCTTTAAGTGAACACCGCCTATTTCTATGTGAGAAAATGGCTAGATTTGATGTTATCACCTGCTAAAAATGAAGGGGAGAACGCAAAGAGGTACGGAGTCTAAAACCCCCAAGGATAGCTTGAATACCAGCACCATACAGAAATATCTCAAAGATATTAGTTTAAAAAGTCCCGAGATGGAAAAGAAACAGCAGGGGGCGAAAGAAAAAAAGAGAGCTGGAAAAGCAAAGAGCAGAGCAGGCCGAAACACTCAGGTTAGAAGTGGATCCGGAAAGGTTTGGGGATGCAGGTCTCACTTTACAACAAAGAGATATTACACAAATCCCAACCAAAACTGAAATGGCGGAAATGTTTGCCAAATTGTAAAGTTCAATAAAAATGGAAATTACAAATATTAGAACTGATATGGGTTTTTTGTTGAAGGGAGTGGAGACAAATGAGGAATTTGCAACTGAACAAGCTAAAGAAAATTCAGAGCTTAGAAAGCAGATGGAAAAAATGCAATTTAGTCAAAGGGACATGATGTATAAAATGGAACGTATGGAAGACCAGAGCAGAAGACAAAACCTGAGGATAAGGTCCCTACCTGAACAGAGGGGGGAAGATCTTATGTTGAAAATGAAAAGCATCTTTAAACCATTACTAGGAATGGATGAGGGAACCGACTTAAAAATTGAGCGGGCTCACCGAATCAGAAAACCCCCTGGGGTAAGAGAGGACATTCCCAGAGATGTACTTATTAGGTTTCACTCCTATGAGGAAAAATCCCAAATCTGGAACAAGCTTAGAGGAAACCCCCCTTTAAAATTTGAAACATCTGACTTACAGGTTTTCTCTGATCTATCTGCTGGGACTTTGGCTAGGAGAAGACAGATGAGGCCTCTGTTGGAAAGCCTACGAACCCTAAATATTAAATACAGCTGGGGATTTCTCGCAGCCCTGATTATCATTAAGTCAGGGAGGACATCACGCTTAAAGTTTATGGACGAGATGCAAAATTTTTGTCAGGAGTTGGGGATCCCAGCCCCCAAAATCCCTGTGACCCGGAACTAATAGAGTAAACCCCGGTGGGAGAGTAAAAGGGAAGAAATGAAATGCGGGGGCCATCTCCTTTTTTTTTTTGTGGACGTGGAGAGCGACTAACTGTGATGAGGCCATGTTGGGGGGGCGGAGAGGAACTGGAGTTACCCGGGGGTCATACGTGGACTTGGCTGGCTCCCCCTTCCCCACTTCTGCTATCAGCGGGAGGAAGGGGAGATCCAGCCCCAGACCGCCAGGTACGGAGTTCCACCCTGGAGGCGCAGTGGACAGGAGGGATCACTAAGGGATGCCTCGCTGTACACACAGGGTCGGAAACCGACCAGGGGGTAGGGGGGGTGGGTAGGGGTGGGGTTGGGTTTGGGTAGGAGGGGAAGGGGTCGGGGGGGTGGGCAAGAGTCCATCCCTGCCTTGCAAGAACGATTAATTAAATGTAAGTTGGTCTGGTCCGGTAATTGCATAGTGCTTTTGTATGAAATATGGAAGGTAGAGATTTGAAGTTTATCTCGTACAACGTTAAAGGGCTAAACTCGCAGTTGAAGAGCTATAAGATACTGAAGGAGTTACAGATTTATCAGGTAGAGGTTGCTTTTTTACAGGAGACGCATCTGTCGCATGAGAGTAACATTAGGATCGCCTCCTATGACTACCCGCTGTGGTTTTACAGGGATTCTCCAACAAGAGGTGCCAAGGGTGTGGCAATTGGGTTTGCGAAAAACATTAAGTTTGTACTCTTGGAAAGGCTGGTAGACCCCGATGACAGGTTTATATTTATAAAGGGCAAAATAGGGGAAAACATACTAACATTGGTAAACATATATAGCCCAAATAAAAATCCAATTGGATTCCTATCACAGGTTCTGGGACGTCTGGCAAACTTCCTGTTTGGGGGAAGTCATTATAGCCGGTGACTTGAACTTTGGATGGGACCCTAATATGGACTCTACATCAAGGGTAGGGAGTCAGAGCCATTGTCAGTTAAAAAAGATAAAATTAAAACTTAAGCAAAGTCAGCTGATAGATGTTTGGAGAGCTTTTTTTTCCCCAGTACATGGGACACATTCTCGTTTAGATTATTTCTTAGTCGAGCATAAATTTTTGGATCAGGTAGTAGAATCTCAGATTGAGATAACGACCCTATCGGATCATGCCCCCCTGTCAATGACCATTAGTCTCCCCGGAATTCAAAGGCGGCCAAGTTCATCGTGTCTAAATGACAGCCTATTAGCAGAAGCCACCATTGAAGAAACCATAAGAAGGGAAATTGTGTCTTTCTTTGAAATTAACGACACGGGGGAGACGTCAATAGCTTCCCTTTGGGAAGCTCACAAAGCTTATATTAGGGGGATCCTTATCTCAATCGGGGTGGGGAAAAAGAGAGAAAAGGGAGCTTAGATCCCAGCTTATAGAAGAAATTCATAGATTGGAACAGGAGCATAGGGACGATAAGTCACGAAGGCAGGATACCTTTCATAGACTGCTAAACAAAAGAGAAGAATTAAAAACGGCCATAGATCAAGAGGCGAGGAAATGGTTCCATAAACTAGATAGAGAAAGACATCTATGGGGAAACAAAAGTAGTAAACATTTAGCAAGAATGCAAAAAAAAAAAGAGAGAAATCAAATTTATCGATAAAATACAAAGCAAAGCAGGATCAATGGTAAACTTAACTAAAGATATAGCCAATGAGTTTAGAACCTACTACGAAGCCCTCTACGACGTTAAAACAAAAGACCAGATAACACAAGCTGAAGGAGAAGAGTGCCAGAACTTTGTCAGGAATAGTTCTGTCCCCTCATTGACATCTGAAGATAGTCTGACTATGGACAGACCCATCACAGAGGAGGAAATATATGAAGCCCTGAAGAGTTCCCATACTGGCAAAAGCCCGGGCCCTGATGGATTTTCTTTGACCTATTTTAAAAGATACCGGGATATATTGGTGCCCAGACTATGCTGGTATTGGAATTTGTTGGGAGGGGACTGTGTTATGGGTAAAAAAACATTGATGGCATCAATAACACTGATTTTGAAAGAGGGAAAGGACAAAACGTTGTGCTCAAGTTATCGCCCCATAGCTCTCTTGAATGTAGACATCAAGCTTTTTCGCGAAAGTACTGGCCAATAGACTAAAGATAAAGATGTCTGAATTAGTATATCCCGACCAGGTTGGATTTGTACCGGGAAGAGAGGGGAGAGAAGATGGGATTAGGACCCTATTACTTTTACAGGCCAGTAGGAGGGGTAAGGTCCCCAGTCTATTCCTGTCGATGGATGCCGAGAAGGCGTTCGACAGAATAGACTGGGGACATATTTTTGCAACTTTAGAGGCCATGGGGATAGGACCAAGAATGATAAGTTGGATAAGGACATTATACGACCACCAGCAGGCGAGGGTCAGGGTGAACGGCTTGCTTTTACTTCGTTTTGTCATGAAAAACGGTACCCGCCAGGGTTGTCCTTTGTCCCCTCTTTTGTTTGTATTATCCTTGGAACCTTTATTATCTACCATACGAAATACACCGGATATAAGCGGGATTAGGGTGGGAGGTGAGGTACATAAGCTAGCGGCTTTTGCCGACGATGTGCTTTTTTTTCTTGACTAACCCTTGAACTACTTTACCCAATTTGCTCAAAGTATTAAAAATATATGGCTATGTTTCAAATTTCAAAATCAACCTTACCAAATCGGAAATCCCTAATATCAATATCAGTCAAGTGGAAGTAGCCCGACTAATAAAAGAGTTCCACTTCCCGTGGAGGGAGAATATTAGCTATTTAGGGGTGAAATTGTCAGGGACTTTAAGGAAGACTTATTTGATAAATGTTATCCCATTACTAGATGAGATTAAAAAGGAAATAAAAAATATGACACTTAGTCCTCTGTCATGGATGGGGAGAATCAACGCAGTGAAAATGATTATTGCCCCAAAAATAAATTACAAGTTCCAAATGCTCCCACTATCGGTCCCTAAAGTTTTTTTTTCAGAATTTTAAAAAGTATTATCTCTAAATTTATATGGTCTAATAAGAAGCCACGTATAGCAGCAGAAATTTTGTCAAGGGAGAAAAAACAGGGGGGGCTTGCCCTGCCAGACTTTGAGAAATATTTAAGCGCTATTGCACTTTCACGAGTTATGGAATGGACAAACCAAGCTTTTTTTTTTTTAGGGGGTTAAAAACAATTGAGATGGGTGCACCCCGCGATTTGCCCGTAATCGATTTTAGGACGTTAAAAAGAGATGGGTTAACGTTGTGGAAAGGAAGAGACCGATGTGTGTCCCTTGTAATTAAACAATCGGTCTCCTCCCCCATCAATCCCCCTCCCCCCCCCAGTAAGAATCACCAAGATAGGGTAACATATTAAATGCACGCCCCCTAGCGTGAACCCCCTTCCCGCCAACATGTAGAACAAGATTCATTGCATTTTTATACGATCGCTGTATATAATGTAATGTCCCAAAATGAGTCAAAAATGTCCGAGTTCCGCCGCAATGTTTTTCCCCACCCCCCCCCCCCCCTCCCATCCTCCAACCCCCCCGCGGCCCCCCAGTCCCCCCCCCCCCCCCCCCCCACCGCCCACCCCCCCCCCCCCCCCCCCCCCCCCCCTGTCCCCCCCCCCCCCCCCCCACTGACCCCCCCCCCCCCCCCAAACGTCCCCCCTCCCCCCCCCCCCCCACCCCCCCCCCCCTCGCCCCCCGGCCGTGTCCCCCCTGTCCGCAACGGCGCCCATAGAGGCCTCTACTCCCTGGGGGGGGGGGGGGGGGGGGGGGGGGGGGGGGGGGGGGGGGGGGGGCCGGCCATTACCAGTGGGGGTGGGTGGGGTGGGTGGGGGGGGGGGGTTGTGGTGTTGTGGGGGTTGCCCCGTCCCCCCCCCCCCCCCCCCCCCCCCCCGCCCCCCCCCCCCCCCCCCCCCCCACCCCCCCCCCCCCCCCACCCCCCCCACGCGCCCCCCCCCCCCCCCCCCCCCCCGAGCCCGAGAGACCCCCCCCCCCCCCCCCCCCCACCTCCCCCCCCCCCCCCCCCCCCCCCCACCCCCCCCCCCCCCCAGACCCCCCCCCCCGGGATTGCCCCCCCGCTCCCAGGCCACCCCGCCAACCCCCAACCCCCCCCCCCCCCCCCCCCCCCCCCCCCCCCCCCCACCCCCTCCCCCCCCCCCGCCAAAAACCCCCCCCCCCCCCCCCGCGCCCCCCCCCGGCCCTACCCCCCCCCCAATCCACCCCCCCCCCCCCCCCACCCCCCCCTTGGCCCCCCCCCCCCCCCCCTCCCACCCCCCCCCCCCCCCCCCCCCCAAATACACTAAGTGTTTTTTTAAATATTTTTTTTTTGTTATGTTTTTATTTGGGTAAATTTGGAAAATACACTAAGTAATATATGAAATCCACCAAAATTTAGGATAATAGGGGAGGAAACACAAAATTACACAGGTCACTTTGAAAGCATGGGAATAAGGGGACGCACGTTTACCCACTAGCTGACCGCCCACTGTCAAATGACGGCGGGACGGTTCAGCTACTGTGGCGGGACGCCGTCATATGACGTCGTCTACAATTTCGCCACTGGGGGCGCGCGCGCGCCGCGGGAGGCGCGCGCGCGCGCGCCCGCCGCGTAGCTGGGGCCTCGGCGCGCGTGCCCGGCGGTCGCGATGACCGCCAGGCACCCGCGATTGCCCGGTAATCGAGCAGGACGTGGATCTGTGTGTGTGTAAACACAGATCCACGTCCTGTCAGAGGAGAGGAGACCGATGGTACATAGGGACACCGATCGGTCTCCTCCCCCAGTCAGTCCCCTCCCCCCACAGTAAGAATCACCAAGATAGGGTACATATTAACCCCTGCAGCGCCCCCTAGCGTTAACCCCTTCCCTGCCAGTCACAGTAATCAATGCATTTTTATAGCACGGATCGCTGTATAAATGTGAATGGTCCCAAAAATGAGTCAAAAGTGTCCGAAGTGTCCGCCGCAATGTCGCAGTCACGATAAAAATCGCAAATCGCCGCCATTACTAGTAAAAAAAAAAATAATAATAAAAATGCTAAAAATCTATCCCCTATTTTGTAGACGCTATAACTTTTGCGCAAACCAATCAATATACGCTTATTGCGATTTTTTTACCAAAAATATGTAGAAGAATACGTATTGGCCTAAACTGAGGAAAAAATTTGTTTAAAAAAAAAAAAAAAATTGGATATTTATTATAATAAATAGTAAAAAATATTATGTTTTTTCAAACTTGTCCCTCTTCTTTTGTTTATAGCGCAAGAAATAAAAACAGAGGTGATCAAATACCACCAAAATAAAGCTCTATCTGTGGGGAAAAAATGATAAAAATTGTATTTGGGTACAGCGTTGCATGACCGCGCATTTGTCATTCAAAATGCGACAGCGCTGAAAGCTGAAAAATGGCTTGGTCAGTAAGGAGGTGTTCGTGGCTGGTAGGCAAGTAGTTAAGAGACATCACCAAACAAGGAAAAATAAACACTTTTCACGAGTTAAGTAAAGAGGTACATTTCGTAGAGGGACTACCGCAAATAATTCGATGCGGGGAAGATTACACCGCAATGGAGAAAATCTGCATGCGCCCCTCTACCAGAAATAATATTTCACGTATATATAAAATTGATTAAAAAGATTAAAAAAAAAAAAAAAGGTTCCTGAGGTTTATCTGGGCAGGGAAGCCAGCAAGAGTGCGGAGAGCTATTTAGTGCTCCCTAAAGAAAAAGGAGGAATTAGCTTCCCATACCCAGTTAGATACCAGGAGGCCTCACAGTTAGCTAGAGTAATGGATTGGTGTGCCACAGAGAAGAAACCATGGGTAAAAATGGAACAAACAACGATTGAGATTCCCTTGGAGGGGTTGGTATGGATAGCAGGAAAGGATATTCCAACGGCAGTGAGAAAACACCCATTGATAGGTACAACCTTACGTATAATTACTAAGATTTTTAGAAAGACAAATATATCAATGTACCTGATCATCATACCTGGTCATATGACTCCGGTGTTGGGTACGCCAGACTTCCAACCAGGTATAACAGATTGGAGATTTGAGGTTATAAGACGAAGGGGGAGAAATAGGATCATACATTTCTCAAGGGGTAATTGTCTAATGATAAGAGGTGAGATAGAAGGAGAATTAACACCAGACTTAGATTATTTCAGGGCGATGCAGTTAGGAGCATATGTGACAGACCTAGCCGGGACACAGGCTTTTTGAGAGGACTAAATGCGAGCCTCCTGCCAACCGATTATGGGCCCTGGATTTTAAGGGGCACAGGGTGAAGGAGAAACCCAGTCAGATTCAATGCTGTATATATGTGTATATATAATGTGTGTGGTCTCATGCTGTTGGGACATACACTCTCAGATGCTAGTGTCATGAACTCAAGATGTTAATTGAGGTTCTACAGTGACTCTCCCACCAAGGGATCCAAGGGGGTGGCCATAGGATTTGCGGACAATATAAGGTTTAAAGTTTCAGAGAGGTGGGTGGACCCTGACGGTCGGTTCCTTTTTTTTGAAGGGAAATATAGGAGAGGTCTCCTATACATTTGCAAATGTGTATTGCCCTAATAATAATTCCATCAAATTCATGAGTCAGGTGTTGGGCCGTTTGAAGGGGTTTAAGAAGGGAGGGGTAATCTTAGCTGGGGATCTAAATTTTTGTATGGACCCCCACTATGATAGTACATCACGGGTGAGGGTACCAAGCTATACACAGCTGAAAAAATTGAAGGATAAATTATTTAACCTCCAACTGATAGATGTGTGGCGTGTTATGCACGCAAACCAGAAAGACTACACTTTTTTTTCCCCAGTACATGGGACTCACTCCCGTCTAGACTACCTTATTATAGATCATAGGCTACTGGACCATGTAAGGACAACTCAGATAGGGGTAACAACTTTATCAGACCACGCCCCGGTTACGATGGAGATGGAGATTCCTGAGACCCAGAGGCAACCATTTTCTTGGCGACTGAATGACTATCTTATCAATGATGTCGACGTAGCGGAAACAATAAAAAGGGAGATTGAATTCTTCTTTGCGAATAACGAAACTAGTGATGTTTCCCCAGCGGTAGTCTGGGAGGCTCACAAAGCCTATATCAGGGGGATCCTCATCTCCATCGGGGCCGGGAAAAAGAAGGAAAGGCGGGCTAAGATACAGGATCTCACGGGTGAATTATATTCGCTAGAACAGGAACACAAAAAGGAGGGGCCCCAAAAGCAAGAAGTATACCACAGATTGATCACTAAAAGGGAAGAGATGCTAGGGGTCATGGAGCAGGAATCCTCAAAATGGTTTCACAAAATTGCGAGAGAGAGACACCAGGGGGGCAACAGATGCGGTAAACACCTAGCGAATATGCTTAAAAAGAAAAGAGAGAGGAATTTTATTGATAAAATACAAAATAAAATCGGGATCATGGTAAACTCCACAAAAGAAATAGCGAAGGCATTCAGGGCCTACTATGAAGAACTGTATGACGTTAGACAAAGGGGACCGCTGCCCCCGCAGATTGCAGAGGGGGATCAAAACTTTGTGAATGGATGCGCCCTACCGACACTTTCCGGTAGTGACAGGGTGGATATGGACAGCGCTATAACTGAAGAGGAAATTTATAAGGCACTGCGTGGCTCTCCGCGCGGGAAGAGTCCGGGACCAGACGGTTTTACTCTAGCATACTTCATAAAATACAAAGAAATTCTGGTCCCAAAACTCTGTCAATACTGGAACAAACTAGGAACTGAATGTACTATGGGGAGGGAGGCCCTCTTGGCCTCTATCACTTTAATACCGAAGGAAGGCAAGGACAGGACCCTATGTTCCAGTTATCGCCCGATAGCGCTACTAAACGTAGATACGAAACTATACGCAAAAGTTCTAGCTAATAGGGTGAAAGAAAAGATCACTAAATTGGTCCATCCCGACCAGGTCGGGTTTGTTACGGGGAGGGAAGGCCGAGACAATGGGGTCCGGGCCCTTCTATTGCTAGAGGTTGCCAAAATGGGGAGGGTCCCCAGTCTGCTCTTGTCAATTGACGCCGAGAAGGCGTTTGACAGAGTAGACTGGGGACATATGACGGGAACACTGGAGGCAATGGGGTTTGGTCCCAGAATTTTGAAGTGGATCGGTATTCTATATCAGCTGCCACAGGCCTCGGTAAGGGTCAATGGGATGTCATCTGCAGTGTTCACAATGAGGAATGGAACGAGGCAGGGGTGCCCCCTGTCCCCCCTTCTGTTCGTTTTGTCCTTGGAGCCGCTACTTTCAAAGGTCCGGGATAGTGTAGATATTACAGGAATAAGAGCTGGTAGCGAGGAACACAAATTAGCGGCTTTTGCCGACGACGTACTTTTTTTTATATCCAATCCTAGGACCACACTACCCAACTTATTGAAGGTCTTAAAAGCATTTGGTAAAGCATCAAACCTGAAAATAAATCTTAACAAATCGGAAATATTAAATATTAACATTAATAGGAAGGAGGTAGAACTGCTTTCAAAAGAATTCAACTTTCCCTGGCATGATAGCATCAAATATCTAGGGGTTATACTGGCAGATTCAAGTAAAAAAATGTACCTTCGTAACTATATTCCCCTACTTGATGAGATCAAAAAAGAACTTCAAACAATGGGATCCCGGCATCTCTCATGGATTGGCCGAATAAATGCAGTGAAAATGATAGTGGCCCCCAAAATTTACTACAAGCTTCAGATGCTCCCTTTAGCGGTACCCCAAATATTTTTTAAAACTCTAAATCAAATTATCTCAAAATTTATTTGGTTAAATAAAAAACCTCGCATTTCGGCGGAGATCTTAAGTCGGGATAAAAAACAGGGAGGGCTTGCGGTTCCGGACTTTGAAACGTTTTTTTCTGCAGTGGCGATATCAAGGGTAATGGAATGGGGGAAGGAAGGCGATAAGAGATGGATTAGTTTAGAGAATACTGTAAATAACAGACACTTAGGACGCGAAATCTGGAACCCACCAAAAGCCAGAACACTAGGGAGTAAGACATACGAAATAACACAGGTGACACTGGATCTATGGGATAGGATTTATAGAAGACACAAGTGGAAATACAATTCACCATTAATTTATTTAAAAAACAATACACTTTTTGAACCAGGGAGGAGGGAGGTGGGGGGGAATTGGATAAAAAATGATGGGGCACAACTGAAAGACATCACAAAAAATGGGGAAATATGCACATTTCACGATTTGAGCTCAAACACTGATTTAATGGAGATTGATATCTGGAGGTACACCCAGTTAAAACACTTTGTGCGGAGTCTTCCCCAACCCATCCGTTCTGGGGATGATCTTAATCAGCTGGAAAGACTCTATTTACGCGAGTCAACTAAGAACAATCTATCTAGGATATACAAGGTGTTAATAAACGAAAAAGCACTGGGTGTACCTCCATATGTCACAAAATGGGAGGATGAGTTAGGTGCACACTGTAGTCAGGATAAGTTAGGCAAAATTTTTGGGATCATTCATAGCACTGCATTTTCGATGAAATCGGTTGAAACGAATTTCAAATGCCTTTCCAGGTGGTATCTCACCCCCGATAGGCTGAGCAGGATTCAGGGGGGGTCTCCACCGGAGTGTTGGCGAGGCTGCAAAATAAAGGGAACTATGGCACATATCTGGTGGGAGTGCCCTGTAATCGCACAATATTGGGAGGAAATAATAGAGCTTATCCAGTTTATAACTAAGGAAGAAATCCCAAGAGACCCGTGGTCTGTACTTTTTCATAGGACTGAGATCCCAGGGAAACGTTATAAAACATCTGTAATCCCCATTCTTCTGAATGAAGCCAAAAACCTGATACCGAAGAGGTGGAGAGATCCTGGGAGCCCGGCGATCCGGGACTGGATTTTTGGAGTAAATGCGACTCAGAGGGTAGAAAGCACGGAAATATACGAGGGGGGGCAGGGTGGGAACCCAGACCAGAGAAATAAGTGGACAGAGTGGAACAAATTTAAAACGTCATGGAGATACTATGTTGAGATCACCAAATAGCGAGCCCCGAGCGCTGTAGGTCAGGAACATTTGTTGAAAACAGGAGCGTTGGACGTAGCCTCAATATGCGCTATGCAAGGAGGGGGAGGGGGGGTGGGGAGGGTTATAGCTGGGTTTTGTCATGAAATATTAAATGGAAACCTTTTGGTTTGTGTTTTTCTTAGTGTAAAATGTTTGTGACATGAGAAAAATTAATTAAATAAAGATTTAAAAAAAAAAAAAAAAAAAACAGAAAACCAGCAGAAGTGCTGGCAACCGGGCAGAGTGCTACCAACCTCTGCCCAGCACCGGTAACGGCACCGGTAACAGCTGCGGAGTTCCAGGGAGCTGGGGCAGTCGGCCTCTCTC
Organism: Lithobates sylvaticus; assembly: GCA_028564925.1. Classification (NCBI taxonomy): domain Eukaryota; kingdom Metazoa; phylum Chordata; class Amphibia; order Anura; family Ranidae; genus Lithobates; species Lithobates sylvaticus. Next base: position 185,222,823 of record CM053028.1, read on the forward strand.
CCCAACCAGCAGAAATGCTGGCAACCGGGCAGAGTGCTACCAACCTCTGCCCAGCACCGGTAACAGCTGCGGAGTTCCAGGGAGCTGGGGCAGTCGGCCTCTCTCCCCAACAGTTAGCTGGAGCAGATGATGTAGGGAAGCTCATACGCCCAGCTGAACTGCTGGCAACGGAACAGAGCGCTGCTGGCCTCTGCCCTCAACTGACACAGGACAGATTTCCTGTAAAGGTGGATGGAAATTCCATCTCCACCTGTATACCCCAGGGATGCTGGGCAGTAGGCCCATATGCCCAACAGCATGACAGACTGAGCCCAGTCACCCTGTCTTCTCTCCAACGGCTGAAAAGACTCCAGGGAGAAGGGCCAGTCCAGTGAGTGCTCTGTTTGAAACAATTTTTGTTTGGGATACTGTGTGGGTACAGGCATTCGAGGACTGGAACTAGTGTGTTAGTCTCCTGCCGAAAGGGGAGAAATGTGACAGACCTAGCCGGGACACAGGCTTTTTGAGAGGACTAAATGCGAGCCTCCTGCCAACCGATTATGGGCCCTGGATTTTAGGGGGCACAGGGTGAAGGAGAACCCCAGTCAGATTCAATGCTGTATATATGTGTATATATAATGTGTGTGGTCTCATGCTGTTGGGACATACACTCTCAGATGCTAGTGTCATGAACTCAAGATGTTAATTGAGAGAGCTGATCACATTGTCCTCTGTACAATGCAGGAGACGGTCCGTCTGTTACTGGTGGTCTCCTGCTATTGTGATAAAATGTCTTGTGGTGGTAATTATGATAATTTATAATCAACTGTGTTTATCTCGGTGACAACAAGTCTGACTTGTAGTGAAATCCTAATGAGTCACATCGGCTGCTTAAAGGGATTAGTTAATTAGTTTATGTTAAGTTGTTACAGGTGTATTGTTAGAGTAATATGAGCAGGAGGGGGGATCTCCTCTCCTACTGTGTACAAATGTGAGTTTGACTTTGTAATAAAACAGTCCATGTTGAGCAACTAAGCAAGTGTCGTCTCGTTTAGTGCTTGGGAGCGGTTGGAATATCTTATATCTATATCCAGACTGTAAGGAAGTTATATATGACGAACGCACTCGGGAGGAGTGTAGGGACGTTCCGTCACATTGTTGGCAAGCAGTGGGATTGTGCTTCCTGCAGTCTGGGACATCCAAACCTCCACCGGGATTCAAGATCAGGATAGCAGACTTCGGTCACCCCAGCGAAGATATGGACCTGGCATCAGAGTTCCCGAGGCTGCTGCGGATCATCCTTGCAGCATACACAAGGACTGTGTCTGAGGAGGAATACCTGGAGCTCAGGCAGCAGATTAGGGTGGAGCTCTGGATTGGAGCCCTCCAGCTCGCTGGTATAAAACAGGGCAAGTGCTTTCCAACCCAAGAGCAACGGGCCAGGGACCAAGGGGCATTGCGGATGGCATTCCTGGGAGAGCAGCCCCAGGAGCAATGGGTGACTGAGTTGGACAGGCTGGTCCAGCAGAAGATAGAGCTGGACAATCATTATCGGGCTCTGCAATGGCACGCAGAGCAGGGATATTTAGGGGAGACAACAGAATGCTCTCCAGAGGGATATGACTTTGGAGGCCCTGGATTGCTGTGGGAGAGCCTTACAGATCATTTTGTGTTTGGCGATGAAGGGGAACCTACCCTTGAGGACCTGCGAGAATATAGAGAGGCTATGCTCGGTTTTGCAGGGGTCTCAGAGCTTAAACCAGATCTGGGCCATTTGCTAAGGAAGGAACAGCATCTGGAAAGGGCATACAGGAAACTGCTAGAACACGTTCAGCAGCATGCCAGAGAATCGGCAGTGGAAACTCTGGAGATTGTCGTCCCCAAACCTGAAGTGCTGACAACAGGGCAGAACTCTGCTAACTTCTGCCCAGCACCAACAGTGGCTTCGCCCTTGTCACGCTCCCTGGTGGTGATGAGTCTGATTGGCAGAGAAGGGCCTCCCTTGCGGCTCCCGCTCGCCGGTCCCCTGATGATGGGACTGTATGCAGACTGGAACGACAGGTAAGCTGGATCTGTATGCAGACTGGAACAACAGGCAGACTTGGATCTGTATGCAGACTGGAACAACAGGTAAGCTGGAACTGTATGCAGACTGGAACAACAGGCAGACTTGGATCTGTATGCAGGCTGGAACAGCAGGTAAGCTGGCTCTGGAATGGTCAGACAGACCGGGTCAGATATCAGGCTGGCAGCAAGGTACAGATGGAGCAGACAACAGGATGGTCAAAGACAAGCCAAGGTCGATACACAGGGACAGAGCGGATGGTCAAGGATAGCCGGGTCAAACACAGGTAAACAGTCTTCAGATCAGGTTTCAAAACACAGAACGTTGTAGAGCAGACAGCGGGGACCGTCAGTCACAGGAGGGTTTAAATAGCCTCACTGGCGCCAATGGAGGCGCGCACCCGTCCGCGCACGCTCGCCCTCGTCTGCGGGCGCGCGCGTGCACGCGCGCGCTCGCGCATGCGCAATGGCAGCCGAGAACGGGAACCAGAGATACTGAGGCGCCGATTACTGGCAGGATCATCAGGTCGCTGGCCACGGATGGAGCCCTCATGACATTGCCCCCCCTAAGGGGCAGCCTCCGGATGCCCCTCGGGGCAAATTTCTCAGGATGGGCTCTCTTAAAAGATTGGACTAGACTCTTAGCGTGGATGTTCTCCTCGGGCTCCCAGGAGTTCTCCTCGGGGCCGTAACCCCTCCACTTGATTAGGAACTGGTTCTGGTTTTGCCTTCTTCTGACATTAAGGATGGCTTCCACCTCGAACTCCTCTTCCCCGTCCACCATGACTGGATCAGGAGGGATGGCCCTCCGGTTGGGGAAAGGGTTACTAACCGAGGGCTTCAGTAATGACACATGGAAGACCGGGTGAATCTTCAAGGAATCTGGAAGTTCTAATTCATAAGCCACCTCGTTGATCCTCCTCTTGACCGGGAAGGGGCCCAAGAACTTGGGCCCAGTTTCCGTGAAGGGCAAGCCAGTTTTAGGTTAGAGGTGGATAGCCATACAGTTTCGCCCGGGACAAGCACCAGTTCCCCCCGTCTTTTTTTGTCAAATACGGTTTTGTTGTACTCCTGGGTCCTAGTCATGGTCTCCTGAAGAAGTTGGTTGTTGGTGGAAAAGAACTGGATTCGCTCTTGGACTGCTGGCACAGTGCAGTCAGGAAGTGAGTTCGGCAGAAATGCCGGGTGGTACCCATAGTTGGCGAAAAAAGGAGTCTGTTTGGTGGCGGAGTGGGTGGCGTTGTTATATGCGAACTCGGCCAGGGGCAGAAGGGAGATCCAGTCATCTTGGGCGAAGGAGGAAAAGCAGCGCAAGTACTGCTCCAGGGTCTGATTAGTCCGCTCCGTCTGCCCATTGGACTGAGGGTGGTACGCAGAGGAGAGAGAGAGTTCGATATCCAAGGACTGGCACAGGGACCTCCAGAATCGAGAGGTGAATTGCACCCCTCGATCCGAGACGATGTTAGCCGGGACCCCATGAAGGCGGACAATTTCCCTAATAAAGGCCCGTGCCGTCTCTGGAGCTGAGGGGGTGCCCTTCATGGGAATGAAGTGAGCCATCTTGGATAACCGATCGACGATCACAAAGATCGTCGTGTGGCCTTCTGCTGGGGGTAACTCCACAATAAAATCTAGGGAGATCATCCTCCAGGGACGATCTGGGACAGACAGGGGTTTAAGGAGACCCCAGGCCCTGGTTTTGGGATTCTTGTTCCGGATGCAGGTGGGGCAAGTGTCCACAAATTTTTTACAGTCAGCCCGTAGTTGCGGCCACCAGAAGGTACGCTGTACCAAGTCGGTGGTCTTAGCGACACCAAAGTGACCAGCCAGGGCGTGGTCATGGCACAGCTCCATAGTTGTTACCCGGAGCTGTTCCGGGGTGTAGATCTTGTCCCCGTACCAGAATAGTCCATCCTTCTCCTGTAGCTGGGTTTCGGAAGTGGGCCTTTGCCCTGCTGAGGCACGTTTGAACTTGGACAGTAAGTCCTCTTGAAGAAGGAGAAAGTTTCCAGGGGCCAGAATAGTGTCAGGGGGATCTTCTTCCTGGTGCTTGTGGTACATCCTAGACAGGGCATCTGGTTTGACATTCTTGGATCCGGGCCGGTATGTCACATGGAAAGTGAATCGGGAAAAGAAAAGTGCCCATCTGGCTTGTCTGGGTTTCAGTCTCTTAGCTGACTTCAAATATTCCAGATTCTTATGGTCGGTGAGTATTAGAATGGGGTGAGAGGCCCCCTCCAGGAGGTATCGCCATTCTTCTAGGGCGGCCTTGATCGCCAGTAGTTCTCGGTCGCCCACATCATAGTTCCTCTCGGCCGAGGACAACTTGCGGGAGAAGAAGGCGACCGGGTGCAGCAGAGACTTGTCCCCCTGTCTCTGGGACAGGATGGCACCCACCGCGATCTCGGAGGCATCAACCTCCAAGGTGAAGGGTAGAGAGGAGTCCGGATGCCTGAGGATGGGTGCCGAGGTAAACAGAGTTTTAAGGGCATCAAAGGCCCCCTGGGCCTCGGAAGACCATCGGAACCGGGTCCCTTGTTTGGTCAGTTGGGTGATAGGCGCCACAATGGCGGAGAACCCCCTGATAAATTTACGGTAAAAATTGGCAAAGCCAATGAACCGTTGGATGCCCTTTTTGTCTGCCGGAGTGGGCCATTCCAAGATGGCAGAGATCTTCTGGGGGTCCATTTTGATGCCTGTACTTGAGATGATTAGCCCAAGGAAGGGGATACTCTCCTGTTCAAACTGGCATTTCTCTGCCTTGGCATACAGACCGTGGATACGGAGCCGTCCCAGGACCTCCTTGACGTGTCTGCGATGGGTCTCTAAAGAGGGGGAGAAAATCAAGATATCGTCCAGATATACCACGGCAAACAAGTCCAGGAAGTCCCGGAGTACGTCGTTAATGAAGTATTGAAAGGTTGCGGGGGCATTGCACAGGCCGAAGGGCATCACGAGATACTCGTAATGCCCATACCGTGTCCGAAAGGCCGTCTTCCACTCATCCCCATCCTTAATCCGGACCAAATTGTAAGCCCCCCGTAGGTCAAGCTTCGTGAAGATGGTGGCCGTGCCAAGCCTCTGGAAGAGTTCAGGGACCAACGGGAGAGGGTAACGGTTCTTGACCGTAATGCTGTTCAACTCCCTATAGTCCACACAGGGCCGAAGGGTGTGATCTTTTTTCTCCACGAAAAATATGCCTGCGCCCGCAGGAGAGGTAGATGGGCGGATGAAGCCTTTTCGGAGGTTCTCCTCAATGTACTCTTTCAACTTGCCTTGCTCCACTTCTGTCAGGGGGAAGACCCTTCCAAAGGGAATCTCTGCTCCAGGGAAAAGTTCAATTGGGCAATCATAGGCCCTGTGAGGAGGAAGCACCTCTGCTGCCTGTTTGCTGAAGACGTCTAGATAGTCGTGGTAGGCCTGGGGAATAGCCTGACGGAGGTCCATCTCAGAGTCCCCACTTGACAGAGTAGCCAGCTGGGAGGAATTGGAAGGTCTGCAAGATATCTGACAATACTGAGAGGAGAAGGAAACCATCCCAGTGGCCCAGTCGATGACTGGGTTGTGGGCCCTCAGCCACGGCATGCCCAAGATTATAGGGGATAATGGAGAGGAAATAATGTCCATGCAAAGAAGTTCCTGATGGTTGTCCGAGATGGTCATGGGCAGTGGGATGGTCTCTTGCGTAACCGGGCCTGAACGGATGGAGGAGCCATCCGCCAGGTAAACTGACAGTCCCTGGGATTTAGACTGGAGGGAGATCCGGTGTTGGGCAGCGAAGGAAGAGTCCATGAAGCAGCTGCATGCCCCGGAATCAATAATGGCGGGTACCTGAAGGATTCTTCCCGGAAGCTGTAATGAGACAGAAAGAGCAAGGTGAGAGGAGACCCGGGTTGAGGGGTCCATGGAGCAAGTAGGCATGAGAGGGCACTTACGAGCCTTGGCCGGACAGTTCCTTACGTAGTGCCCAGGCTCACCACAGTAAAGGCACAAGTTGTTGACCCGACGACGTTGCCGTTCCTCAGGAGTTAGAGAAGGCCTCAAGAGCCCTAACTGCATGGGCTCGGAGGAATCAGGGAGGGTTACTGACCGCTGGGCCGAGCCAGTCTGCAGGTGACTTGGAGCCTTGGGGAGCATCCAGGTAGGATGAGTGACACCGGATGCACGTTCCGACCTGCGCTCCCTTAGTCGTCGGTCAATCTGGATGACCAGGTTGATCAGAGTGTCCAGGGTCTGGGGTACCCCAACTCTCGCCAGCTCATCTTTTAGTGCCTCAGAAAGTCCTAGGCGGAACTGGTGACGCAGGGCCGCGTCGTTCCACTGGGTATCCGCACCCCAGCGCCTAAAGTCCGCGACATAGTCTTCCACAGGCCTTCGCCCCTGCTGGAGGGCGCGCAGAGTGGTCTCCGCGGTGGCAGCGAGTTGGGGGTCTTCATAGAGTTGGGCCATGGAGTCAAAAAATGAATTAAGACCGGCCAGTGCAGGGTCTTTCTGCTCTAGGAGGCGGTGGGCCCAGGTTCGCGGGTCTCCGGAGAGTAGGGAGATCACGAAGCCCACCCTGGTGGCTTCCAGGGAAAAAGTACGTGGCTGCAGTGCAAAGAATAGTTCACAGGAGTTACGGAAGTCCCGAAAGAGGTTGCGGGCACCCGAGAATCTCTCAGGGATTGGTACCCGGGGCTCTGGAGGGAGCATTATCACTGATGGTCCTGGACTTCCCCCAGATGGGGCTGCTGGTGGTAAAGCCAGCACCCGTTCTTCCAACCGGGTGTATCCCTGCTGGAGATTCTTTACCGCCTCGGTCAATCCTGCCAGGTGTTGGCACAGTCCTTCCATAGGAGAGGCCCCCTGCTCAGACTCAGACATGGCTGTCTGCTACTGTCACGCTCCCTGGTGGTGATGAGTCTGATTGGCAGAGAAGGGCCTCCCTTGCGGCTCCCGCTCGCCGGTCCCCTGATGATGGGACAGTAGGACCAGGAGTCAGGAGGGGCACAGGTGCCTGGCAGGAATGGTCAGACCGGTACAAGAGCTTCCTGGATGAGCTCAGCGGATGAGGTAAGTAGGTAGCTGTAGGCAGACTGGAACAACAGGCAGACTTGGATCTGTATGCAGGCTGGAACAGCAGGTAAGCTGGCTCTGGAATGGTCAGACAGACCGGGTCAGATATCAGGCTGGCAGCAAGGTACAGATGGAGCAGACAACAGGATGGTCAAAGACAAGCCAAGGTCGATACACAGGGACAGAGCGGATGGTCAAGGATAGCCGGGTCAAACACAGGTAAACAGTCTTCAGATCAGGTTTCAAAACACAGAACGTTGTAGAGCAGACAGCGGGGACCGTCAGTCACAGGAGGGTTTAAATAGCCTCACTGGCGCCAATGGAGGCGCGCACCCGTCCGCGCACGCTCGCCCTCGTCTGCGGGCGCGCGCGTGCACGCGCGCGCTCGCGCATGCGCAATGGCAGCCGAGAACGGGAACCAGAGATACTGAGGCGCCGATTACTGGCAGGATCATCAGGTCGCTGGCCACGGATGGAGCCCTCATGACAGCCCTTCTTGAGAGAAGAGGTAGTCGGCCTTTCTCCCACAACACTGACAGGGACATGTGATTTTCTGCCAGCAGCACCTATGGAGTTACAAAAACTTCTCCAGCTGAAGATCTGGTAACTGAACAGAGGGTCCAAGACCTCTGTCCCACACCTGTGGCAGTTCTGGAGGCCCAGGGTGAGGAGGTGGTGGTCACTCCCGAGCAGCAGCTCAGGACCCAAGGGGAGAATGCAATCTGCACTTCACAACTGCAGCTTGATCTGGTGTCAGTGGATGGGCCTGTGGTCTCCACTAACAGAAAACCAGCAGAAGTGCTGGCAACCGGGCAGAGTGCTACCAACCTCTGCCCAGCACCGGTAACGGCACCGGTAACAGCTGCGGAGTTCCAGGGAGCTGGGGCAGTCGGCCTCTCTCCCCAACCAGCAGAAATGCTGGCAACCGGGCAGAGTGCTACCAACCTCTGCCCAGCACCGGTAACAGCTGCGGAGTTCCAGGGAGCTGGGGCAGTCGGCCTCTCTCCCCAACAGTTAGCTGAAGCAGATGATGTAGGGAAGCTCATACGCCCAGCTGAACTGCTGGCACTGAACAGAGCGCTGCTGGCCTCTGCCCTCAACTGACACAGGACAGATTTCCTGTAAAGGTGGATGGAAATTCCATCTCCACCTGTATACCCCAGGGATGCTGGGCAGTAGGCCCATATGCCCAACAGCATGACAGACTGAGCCCAGTCACCCTGTCTTCTCTCCAACGGCTGAAAAGACTCCAGGGAGAAGGGCCAGTCCAGTGAGTGCTCTGTTTGAAACAATTTTTGTTTGGGATACTGTGTGGGTACAGGCATTCGAGGACTGGAACTAGTGTGTTAGTCTCCTGCCGAAAGGGGAGAAATGTGACAGACCTAGCCGGGACACAGGCTTTTTGAGAGGACTAAATGCGAGCCTCCTGCCAACTGATTATGGGCCCTGGATTTTAGGGGGCACAGGGTGAAGGAGAACCCCAGTCAGATTCAATGCTGTATATATGTGTATATATAATGTGTGTGGTCTCATGCTGTTGGGACATACACTCTCAGATGCTAGTGTCATGAACTCAAGATGTTAATTGAGAGAGCTGATCACATTGTCCTCTGTACAATGCAGGAGACGGTCCGTCTGTTACTGGTGGTCTCCTGCTATTGTGATAAAATGTCTTGTGGTGGTAATTATGATAATTTATAATCAACTGTGTTTATCTCGGTGACAACAAGTCTAACTTGTAGTGAAATCCTGATGAGTCACATCGGCTGCTTAAAGGGATTAGTTAATTAGTTTATGTTAAGTTGTTACAGGTGTATTGTTAGAGTAATATGAGCAGGAGGGGGGATCTCCTCTCCTACTGTGTATAAATGTGAGTTTGGCTTTGTAATAAAACAGTCCATGTTGAGCAACTAAGCAAGTGTCGTCTCGTTTAGTGCTTGGGGGCGGTTGTAATATCTGATATCTATATCCAGACTGGAAGGAAGTTATATATGACGAACGCACTCGGGAGGAGTGTAGGGACGTTCCGTCACAGCATATATCCGCTCAAAAATTAAAACATATCCAGAAGTATGGAGACTATTGCGTTTTGAGCAGATTTAAAAACTCTCTGCTGAAACATCTTCTTACGGCAGCGAGGGTCTGTATCCCGGCTCTGTGGAAAAGTACAGTTCCACCGACTAGGGCACAGTGGTGGGTCAGAATTGTAGAAATACAACAAATGGAAAATCTGACTTTGATGTTGATAGAGCAGGAGGAGAAATACTGGAAGATATGGGCCCCCTACTTTGCGTATAGAAGGGGTGATAAAGTGAGGTAGACTCTGTTTGATCGAATCGGAGAGGGAGGGGAAGCCACTCCTTCTTTTTTTTTTTTTTTTCCTCGTTGTTTTAAAGAGGGGGGGGGTGGAGGGTAAAGGGGTTAGAAAAAGGGGAAAAAGGAAATTATATATGTTTACTGAGTCCCAGGGTCCAGCGATGTGGGGGAATGAAGCCCCCGCTCCACTCGTGGCACCAGCATTCTTACTGTGGGCACCTGGCTGTGGCTTCACAGCTGGGCACCCACTGCGCATGCGCGATCGGCGCCACGCACCGTGATACGCTGCACAGACATCTGGGACCTGTCACGTGTCCCAGATGACTGACTGCGCCGAGGGGAAGTGATGTCAGTGTCCGGGCACTGATGGAGGCAGACTACGAGGAACCCCCTAGCAACAGGCATTTAGAGGTGAGTTAATTTTTTTTCCAATTTTTTTTTTTTATATTTTTATGAATTTTAAGCTAATTTTTTTGGGGGGTAACACCACTTTAAGTATATCCAAAGCTTAACCTTTCTATTTTGTACAGCAGACTGATGAAGTGCTTTAAGGGCATACTGTATTATATAATGGCATTATCAAGTACATTCCAGTGGGCAGCACATATAAAAGAACTAAAGTTAAACCTGGGTGGCTAAATTCTAGAGTAAAAGTGCATGTTAATGAGAAAACAACTTTTCTTTAAAAAGTCGTCATTCGAACACTACATGGAATGCAATAAGAAATATACAATTGTGCTCATAAGTTTACATACCCTGGCAGAATTTATGATTTCTTGGCATTTTTCAGAGAATATGTATGATAACACAAAAACGTTTTTTACACTCATGGTTAGTGTTTGGCTGAAGCCATTTATTATCAATAAACTGTGTTAACTCTTTTTAAATCATAATGGCAACAGAAACTACCCAAATGACCCTGATCACAAGTTTACATACCCCAGTTCTTAATACCGTGTATTGCCTCCTTTAACATCCTTTAACATCAATGACAGCTTGAAGTCTTTTGGGGTATTTGTGGATGAGGCTCTTTATCTTCTCAGATGGTAAAGCTGCTCATTCCTCTTGACAAAAAGCCTCCAGTTCCTGTAAATTCTTGGCCTGTCTTGCATGAACTGCATGTTTGAGATCTCCCCAGAGTGGCTCAATGATATTGAGGTCAGGAAACAGAGATGGCCACTCCAGAACCTTCACTTTATTCTGCTGTAGCCAATGACAGGTCGACTTGGCCTTGTTTTGGATCATTGTCATGTTGGAATGTCCAAGTACGTCCCATATGCAGCTTCCTGGCTCATGAATGCCAATTTTCCTCCAGTATTTTTTGATAACATACTGCATTCATCTTGTCATCAATTTTGACCAAATTTCCTGTGCCTTTGTAGCTCACACATCACCCCAAAACATCAGCGATCCATCTCCGTTTTACACATTAGGAATGGTGTACCTTTCATCATAGGCCTTGTTGACTCCAAATGTAGCATTTATGGTTGTGGCCAAAAAGCTAAATTTTGGTCTCATCACTCCAAATGACTTTGTGCCAGAAGGTTTGAGGCTTGTCTCTATGTGATTTGGTGTATTGTGAGCGGGATACTTTGTGGCATTTGCATAGTAATGGCTTTCTTCTGGCGACTCGACCATGCAGCCCATCTTTCATCAAGTGCCTCCTTATTGTGCATCTTGAAACAGCCACACCACGTGTTTTCAAAGAGTCCTGTGTTTCACCTGAAGTTATTTGTGGGTTTTTCTTTGCATCCCAATCAATTTTCCTTGCAGTTGTGGCTAAAATTTTAGTTGATCTACCTGACCGTGGTTTGGTTTCAACAGAACCCCTCACTTTACATTTCTTGATTAGAGTTTGAACACTGCTGATTGGCATTCTCAATTCCTTGGATATCTTTTTATATCTCTTTCCTGTTTTATACAGTTCAACTACCTTTTCCCGCAGATCCTTTGACAATTCTATTGCTTTCCCCATCCAGTGCAGCACTGGATGAAAGATGCAAGGGTCTGTCAGGAGTCCAGCAACTCATTGACCTTTTGTACACACACACTAATTACAAGCAAACAGATCACAGGTGAGGATGGATACCTTTAATAGCCATTCAAACCCCTTTGTGTCAACTTGTGTGCATGTTATCGGGCCAAAATCACCAGGGTATGTAAACTTTTGATCAGGGTCTTTTGGGTAGTTTCTGTTGCCATTATGATTTTCAAAAAGTAGAGAGTAAAGAGTAAACACAGTTGATTGATAATAAATGGCTTAAGCCAAACAATAACTACGAGTGAAAGTAAAGTTTTTGTGTTATCATTCATATTTTCTGAAAAATGGCCAAGAAATCATAAACTTTGCCAACATGTACATGCCACAACGTATGAGCACAACTATAATGCCGCGTACACACGGTCGGAATTCTCGTCGGAAAAAGCTCTGATGGTTTTCCCGTCAGAATTCCGACGGAATTTTGTTCAAACTGTCTTGCCTACACACGGTCACACCAAATTCCAACGGTCTGTAACACAGCGCCATTAAAACACGTTCGACAGCACTATAAAAGGGAAGTTTAATGCTTCCGAGCATGCGTCGAATTGTTTTCGAGCATGCGGCGGAATTTTGCGTGTCGGAATTGCATACACACGATCAGAGAATCCGATAGAAAGGTTTTCCGTCGGAAAAATTGAGAACAGGTTCTCAATCCAAAGTCCGTCGGAAATTCAGACAGAAAAAGACCGATGGGCATACACACGGTCGGAAAATCCATTGAAAAGCTCCCATCGGACTGTTTCCATCGGAAATTCCGACCCTGTGTACGCGGCATAAGAGCACAATCAGGGCAGCTAAAATAAACCACAATAAACACATGCCAAAGGGGAGTAAAAAAATTCCCCCCAAATTTTTTTGAATATATTAATAGCAAAAAGGCAAGTTCAGAGCATATTGTCCCCATAAAGGATAATCAAAGGGAGTTGGCTACAAATGACAGGCAACTGTGTTAAATACATTCTTTTCCTCAGTTTTTACAAAGGAGGAGGAGGGGTATAATAAATAGGACTATACTGGTAGTAACACAGCACAGAATGTACCTTTTGTGGCTCGTAGACACCAGTGTTCAAAAACTTCAATGTAAATAAATCATCAGGACCCAGATGGCTTGCACTTGAGAGTTCTCAAAGAACTATTATAGCCAGGCCGTTATTCCTAATTTTTAAGGACAGCTTAGTGACTGGAATGGTACTATCTGATTAGTGAAAAGCCAAGTACCAATATTCAATAAAGAGCTGAGTTATTTACCAGGATCCTACTGACCAGTCAGCCGTACATCAATAGTATGTACTGTATATTAATCTTGAAGGGGAAGATAAGAAACCACATCCAAAAATTTGTTGGCAAAAATAATATCATCTGTAGTAACCATCATGGATTTATGAAAGGTTATTCTTACCAAGCCAACCTGTAACATTTTACAAGGAGGTAAGCTGTAATTTGGCTAGAGGACCGCCTGTGGATGGTAGTGTATCTGAATTTTGCCAAAGCATTTGATAAAGTTCTTACATAAACGCTTAATTTACAAATTTAAGTCTGTTGTCACTAACAATAGTATATGTACCTGGATCGAAAACTGGTTACAGGAGCAGGGGTCATGAATAGCATATCTTCTGAATGGTCTGGAGTTGTAAGAAGATTGCCCCAAGGCTCTATTCTGGGCCCTATTCTGTTTAATTTATTCATACATGATATATAGGTTTGTATAAATAGTTCACTCTCAGTGTTTGCTGATAAAACAAAACCAAGCAGGGCATTAACGTCGCAACAGGATGTAGCAACTTTACAAGAATACCTAGATACAATAGAGGGGTGGGCAACTACATGGCAAATGAGGTCCAATACAAAAAAAGGAATGCATTCGGAAGCTAAAAACATGAATGTGAGCTACTTGCTCACCTCAGAGGGAATCAAGGATGGAAAAGGATCTGGGGTCCTAGTAGATCACAGGCTCATCAATAGCATGCAAAACCAAGCTGCAGCAAGGAAGGCTAGCAGACTACTAGCATGCATTACGAAGGGTATTTACTCGAGAGATAAGACTATCATTTTACTACTTTACAAAACTCTGGTTTGGCCACATCTTGAGTATGCCATCCAGTTCTTGTCACCAGTCCTAAGGAAGGTAGTGTTGTAACTGGAAAGAGTGAGAAGGGCAACAAAGCTGAAAAGGGGCCTGGAGGACCACAGTTATGAGGAGCAACTAGAATCAATAAATGTATTCTCCCTAAAGAAGAGATGTGCTTACAATTTACAAATCTCTAAACGGTGATGCTATCATTGTCAGAAAACGAGTCAGTCTCAGGTCGCTTAACCGCTTCCCGACCACCTCACGCAGATATACGTGAGCAGAATGGCACGGGCAGGCAAAATCACGTATATATACGTGATCCTTTAAATGCCTGCCCGTGGGTCGCGCTCGCGACCCGGTCGGGAGCTCCGTGACCCCGGCCGCGGGACCAGCGGACCCGATCGCCGCTGGTGTCCCGCGATAGGGTCACGGAGCTGAAGAACGGGGAGAGGTATGTGTAAACAAACCTCTCCCCGCGCTTCCTACTCTGCCTGTCATTGATTGGCTGTTCCCGGTCATCGGGAAAGCCGATCAATGACGTCAGACGTCAGCCCCGCCCCCTAATGTAAAAAAAACACACACGTCAGAGCCCTTAACCCCTCCCCTCCCCCTAGTGGTTAACTCTTTCACTACAACTGTCATTTATACAGGAATCAATGCATTTAAATAGACAAATGACAATGGTCCCAAAAATGTGTCAAAAATGTCCGATGTGTCCGCCATAATGTCGCAGTCACAATAAAAATCGCTGATCGCCGCCATTACTAGTAAAAAAAAAAAATATTAATAAAAATGCTATAAAACTATCCCCTATTTTGTAAACGCTATAACTTTTGCGCAAACCAATCAATAATCGCTAATTGCGATTTTTTTTTTACCAAAAATATGTAGAAGAATACGTATCGGCCTAAACTGAGGAAAATTTTTTTTATATATTTATTATAGCAAAAAGTAAAAAATATTGAATTTTTTTCAAAATTGTCGCTCTACTTTTTGTTTATAGCGCAAAAAATAAAAACAGCAGGGGCGATCAAATACCACCAAAAGAAAGCTCTATTTGTGGGAAAAAAAGGACGCCAATTTTGTTTTGGAGCCACGTCGCACGACCGCGCAATTGTCAGTTAAAGCGACGCAGTGCCGAATCGCAAAAAGGGGCCTGGTCCTTTGGCTGCCAATTGGTCCGGGGCTGAAGTGGTTAAAGAAGACACATAGCCAAGCAATGAAATTGGATCAGAAGTGTTTTAATGTTAAGCCACATAAAAGGTTATTTACTGTTTAGATAAGAATGTGGAACTCCTGGTGGTGTCAGTGAGGAGTGTTAATATTTAAAAAAAAATTTAAATGAGCATCTTAACAAACACAATATACAGGGATAGGGGAAATGGTACTAACATCATCACACACACACATTGAACCAGATGGACTGGTGTCTTTATTTAACCTTAACAACTATGTAACTATGTATCATGCACATGCGCACTTGCTCTTGTTAGCACATTAGCGTTGTAGTAAAACTGACTGACTCCTTTTGCTGAAACCCTTTTTTGCATGTTAGTTAGGGATGCAAAAATGCAGAACTCCCGAACACGGTAAATGTTCTAATCTGAACAGTGAACCCTATTGAAGTCTATGGGAGTCGAACAAGAAAAATCAAAAGTGCCCATTTTGAAGGCGTATATGCAAGTATTTGGGGTATGGGGGTCTGGGTACTGCCCTGGGGGACATGTATCAATAAACATTTTATTTTTTAAACAGTGTTTTTTTTCAGGAGCAGTGATTTTAATTATGCTTAAAGTGCAACAATACAAATGAAAAATTACTTTAAATATAGTGCTTGGGGGGTAACCTTATTGTGCCTGTAAAGTGGCGCATCTGTACCATGCATAAAACATGCTACAGCAAAAATGACATTGAAAAAAAAAATAAAAAAATGGCATGGAGTCCACCCCAGCAGTGGCGCCCGGCCCCTAATCTACATGCAGGGAGTCAGACGCATGAATTTCAATGTTTTTTTTTTTAAGCACATGATTGGAGCCTGAGGCTCTAATTGGCTTTAAAAAAGGGTGGGGGCGGGGTGCAGAGCCCTGCGCCCTGAGCCCACCCAGTTGTGTGACAATAGCAAATTAATATTCACTATTGTCTTCCTGATTCGCCTCCTGGCCAATCAGGAAGCGGGTCTTAAGGCCGAGAGGAGAAGCGACCGTATTGGCCGCCGAGGAGGAAGCCGCCGAGGAGGAGAAACAGAGTAAAGCCGCCCAGGAGGAGGAGACGCAGGAAGAAGCCGAAGCTGCCCATGACCTAGATGGGGGTTAGTGCAGAGCTGGTGGGAGAACGAGCAATGGGGGGTTTGACTGGTCGACTGACCGAACGGGGGGGAGACGTATGGTTTGTTTTCTGCACCCCCAAAAAAATGGAACACCAGCCACCACAGCCCCAGTCAATACCAGTCCCTTGGTGGTTTGGTATGGATTTTAAAGGGAACCCCACGCCAAAATAAAAAAAAACGAATGGGGTCCCCCCAAAATCCATACCAGATTCTTATCCGAGCATGCAGCCTGGCAGGTCAGAAAAGGGGAGGGGAAGAGCAAGCACCCCCCCTCCTGAACCATACCAGGCCACATGCCCTCAACATGGGTGGTTGGCATGGGTGGTGGGTGCTTTGGGGTAGGGGGGGTCCTTACCCCAAAGCACCTTGTCCCCAAAAAATAAAAAATTTGTGTCCCTCGATGTATATCCATCATCAATCACAACGCCCATCGGACCCGAAAAACTGGAAAAAAAACACTGCGCCTTCTGGGAGGCCTCCCGCCATCTGCCCACTTTGCGCTTTGACAGTGCTTATATAGGCAAGGGGCGGGGACACCCAGCTTCCTCACCCGATGGCACCGCCCCTTTTGACACCATGTTAAAGGGGGCTTCCAGATTCCGATAAGCCCCCCGCCCACAGACCCCAATAACCATAGCCCAGGGTTGTCAGGAAGAGGCCCTTGTCCCCATCAACATGGGGACAAGGCGTCTTGCAGTGGGGGGGTACCCAAAGCACCCAAAAGCATGCCCCGAAGCATGTGGTCTGGTATGGTTCAGGAGGGAGGGGGCGCTCGCTAGTGCCCTCCCCTTTCCTGACCTGCTGGGTTCCATGCTGGGATAAGGTTCTGATATGAATCCATACCAGATTTGAAGGGCATGGTTTTTGCCTGGAGGGGGACCCTATGCCATTTTTTTCTTTATTCTTTTTACCGGCACTTTTTTTTCCAGCTGTCAGTGTGGAAACCTGACTCAGCGTGCTGATAACTCGTTCTAGGGCCAAACCGTTTGCCCATCCCTAATGTCTTCAGGATTGACTCCTTGTGCTGTTGTCCCCCCTCTTAGACTGAGCTCTGATGCACAGGCACTGCAGGAGGCTGATATCAAAACAAATTCAGACACACAATTCTTTACGTTAAAACAAGTACAGTTAATGATGTATTCATGAATACAGAGCTGCAATAATGCGTGTATTTTTTATCTGATTTAAAACCCCTCCCAGATAATGGCCTGGGAACCAGCAAAGCCCAGCTGGGCAACAGCCAGAGAACCAGCAAAGCCTATCTGGGCAACAGCCAGGGAACCAGCAAAGTTCAATTGGGCAATGGCCAGGAAACCAGAAAAGCCCTGCTGGGCAACAGCAGGGAACCAACAAAGTCTCACTGGCAAAGGACAAGGAAATCGGCCCCAGCAAATTTGACAGCTAGCAGCGGATCATCACTGGCCAACTTGGCAGCAGAAAGCAGACTACCAGAGGCGGGCTTGGCGGCACACAGCGGACCACCAGAGGCAGGCTTGGCAGCGGACAACCAGAGACAAGATTGGTAGCGGACAACCAGAGACAGGCTTGGCAGCAGACAACTAGAGGCAGGCTTGGTAGTGGACAGCGGACCACGAAGGCAGGCTTGGCAGCGGACCACCAGAGGCAGGCTTATAAATGGACAGCAGACCACCAGAGGCAGGCTTGGCATTGGACAGCAGACCACCAGGCCAACCTTGTCAGCAGGCATTAAGAAAGACAGAACCCCATCAGTAGGCACTGAAGCTGCCTGGATCCCATTGGCAGGCAGCATGGAAGCTGACTGAACCCCATTTTTGTTTCTTTTTAACCACTTCCCCACTACCCACTGCAGATATACTGATCTGACACCTCCAGGTCAGGGGCACACGCGCGCCACCAGCATCCCACTTCTGCTGTGATCACACACACAGCGGGAGCTCAGGCAGATTACCGGTCTGACTGTAGGGAAGATATTGATCCTGTGTTCCTGCAAAACAGGAGCATGAATCAATGCCTTCCCATAGTAAAAGCGGCTCTCCACAATGAGAAAGCCCAGGCTAGGCACACAGTTTACCCTTTGATTGTCCCTGATGTTAACCCCTTCCCAGCCAGTGTCATTAGTATAGTGACAGTGCATATTTTTAAGCACTGATCACTGTCTTAGTGTCACTGGTCCCCAAAATGTGTGAGTCTGTGTGCGATTTTTCTGCCTCAATATTGCAGTCCCACTATAAGTTGCTGATCACCATCATAACTAGTAAAAAAGAAAATGAAAAAAAAATCCCATAGTTTGTAGATGCTATAACTTTTGCCCTAACCAAGTGCGTTAGTACACTTTTATTGCAGTATATTGAAGTGCGTCAAAGAACTTTTACTGCAGTATATTGAAGTGCATCAGTGCACATTTACTGCAGCATATTTAAATGTGTCAGTGTAGAGTATCAGAGCAGTTTTACTGCTGTATATTGTAGTGTGTCAGGGCACTTTTACTGCAGTATATTTAAGTGCATCAGGGCACTATTACTGCAGTATATTGAAGTGTGTCAGTCCACTTTTACTGCTGTATATTGAATTGCGTTAGTGCGCTTTTACTGCAATATATTGTATTGCATTAGTGCACTTTTACTGCAGTATATTAAAGTGTGTTAGTGCACTTTTACAGTAGTATTTTGAAGTTCGTTAGTGCACTTTTACTGCACTTCAGTGCATTAGTGCCTTTTTACTGAAGTATATTGAAGTGCGTTAGTGCACTTTTACAGCAGTATATTGAAGTGTGTCAGTGCACTTTTACTGCAGTATATTGAAGTGCGTCAGTGCACTTTTACTGCAGTATATTGAACTGCGAAAGGGAACTTTTACTGCAGTGTATTGATGTGCGTCAGTGCAGTTTTACTGCAGTAGATTGTAGTGCGTCAGTGGAGTGTGTCTGTGTAGTGAGTACTTAGGTTAAGGTGCACCAAACTTAACTTTCCATTGATTAAAGTGCATCCAAGTACACATTTTTCGGTCTCTATTACATTTCGGTAATAAGCCCCTCATCATGTCTGGTAGACATGTGCACAACAAAAAAATTCGTTTATTTTTGTTTAGTTTTTTTCGTTTCCGTTGATTCGTAACTATTCGTAAATTCGTAAGTCGTCGGTGTTCGGATTCGTAACGATTCGTACATTCGTAAGTCGTCGGTGTTCGTATTCGTAACGATTCGTACATTCGTAAGAGTTATTTTTTCGTTGATTCGTTTTTACGTTAGTTTAATTTTCGGACGCATTCGTATTTATTCGTACATTCGTAACATTCATAGATTCATAATTTTATGTAATGTGTATGCTATTATTACATTTTAATAATTTACGAATCGAAAAGAAAAAAAGTTACGAATCGAAAAAAAAAGTTACGAATGTACGATTTTTTTGGTTCAATAGAGACACGGAAAATTACAAATCGAAAAAAAAAAAAAGTTACGAATCGAAAAAAAAGTTACGAAATGTACAAATTTTTTTGTTCAATAGACACGGAAAATTACAAATCGAAAAAAAAAAAAAGTTACGAATCGAAAAAAAAAAAATTACGAATCGAAAAAAAAAAAGTTACGAATCGAAAAAAAAAAGTTACGAATCGAAAAAAAAAAAGTTACGAATGTACGAATTTTTTTGTTCAAACCATTCGAAGCACGTTTAGCAGCACCATTGTAAGGGACACGGAAAATTACCAATTCAACAAAAAAAAAGTTACGAATGTACGAATTTTTTTGTTCAATAGACACGGAAAATTACAAATCGGAAAAAAAAAAAAAGTTACGAATCGGAAAAAAAAAGTTACGAATCGAAAAAAAAAAAGTTACAAATGTACGAATTTTTTTGTTCAAACCATTCGAAGCACGTTTAGCAGCACCATTGTAAGGGACACGGAAAATTACCAATTCAACAAAAAAAAAGTTACGAATGTACGAATTTTTTCGTTTTTCGGATTTTCTTCATTAGTATATTCGTTGTTTCTAATTAGTTTTTTTCGGATTTTCGTTGTTTTTCGGATTCGTTCGATTCGAATGATTTGTTAATCGGATTCGTACGAATCGAATGATTCGTTCATTTGTACGAAAACGAACGAACGAAAATAACGAAAAAAAACGAAAGACGAAAAAAAACGAAACTAATTGCACATGTCTAATGTCTGGGAGGCCAACAAGAAGAGGGAGACGTTCCCATGGCACTGTGAGGGGGCCAGCAGCCTCTGTGCCCACATGCAAAGGGGTCTGTCCTCAGGCAGGGCACCATTTCCTCTGTTTAGTGATGTTGCCCATGCTATCCAGCCACAACATGCAGAGGAGGTAGTGGACTGGCTTACTAAACCATCCTTATCTTCCTCATCTATTATCACCCAAGCAGAGACTAGTGCACAGTCCACCGCAACTGCCAGAGCAGCTTATTTAGCCTCCTTGTCCACAGCTACTCCTGCCATAGCCCCAGCATCATGAATGGAAGTGTCAGCTGAGTTATTTCAACACAGCATCAGCCACTTGCACCTTGACGCACAGACATTACTTGCTTCTGATGTTGGATCTGAGGATGAGGAAGGTAGGAACATGAGCCTACAGAGAGGGGAGAACACTAGTAAACAACAAATTGGCAGTCATGTTCCCCCAGCCGCAGCATATTGCCAAGTTGGCTCTAGTGATGATGAGGATGCAGGGGATGATGGTGATGAGGCCACTGACACGATTGGGGTGCCAGATAGAGCAGAGCATGGAAGAGTAGAGAGCAGCCATCGCATTGTGGGGCTGTTATCTCCTGGCCTATTTCTCACAGCTCAGCTGTCTGGGCCTTTTTTAGCACATGTGCAGCTGATCGCACTGTTGCAATTTGCAGACTTTGCCTGAAGCAGATCAAACGTGGCAAAAACACCAGACATTTGGGTACCACATGCTTGACAAGGCAATTAACCTCCTCACCAGCCCGTTGGCAAGAGCACCTGAAAGCCACACAAAAGGGATGCAATTCTGCTCCTCCTCACTCCTCACCTTTCAGATCTACCCCTGCTATATCTCATGACCTCTCAGCAGCCTCCACTGACAGGGATGATGATATAGTGCAGGGTGTCACAGATCCTTGCAGCACGTCTGCCAGCAGCACACCACCAGCTGTAGAGTATAGAAGGCAAATTTCTCTGCCCAAGCTTCTGCAGCGAAAAAAAAAATAGTCATTGCCACCCACATGCCCAGCGTCTAAATTTAAGCTTGTCAAAGCTGCTGGCTTTACAACTCCTGCCTTGCCATCTGGTGGATTCTGCCCCCTTCCGTCAATTTGGAAAATGTGCTGTGGTGATGATGTGAGATTTGTCAGCTCCACTCCCTCCTCTTCCTCTATGCCCTCCTCTTCTGAATTGTCCTATGAACAACCAGTACACTCTAAGCGTTCAAGGGGCTATTCATTGAGTCAGGCTAAAAGATGCAATGCAGTGCTTCAGCTGGTCTGTCTAGGGGCAGGAGCCACAGCGCAGCAGAGATTCTTTCAGCTCTGCAGGGGCAGGCCCAGAGGTGGTTCACGCCATACCAGCTTGAGACAGGAATGGAGGTGTGCGATAATGGCACTTAACCTCCTGTCTGCCCTTCGACAGGGAGAGTTGACACATATGCCATGCCTGGCACATGCTCTATTTGGTGCTGCAGCATTTCTTAACCAATTGCCACCCAACGTATTGTAAAATGATGGTGGGCGGAATCCCCTCTCGTTCTGGAACAACGTCAGATGACGGCGCTTCAGAACCGCCACTCTTGCGTGCCCACAAGGAAGTGACATCTATCGGCTCTTCTCGGCTCACACTGACAGAGTGTGTGGCGAGGAGAGCCAATCAGCGGCATTTCCTTGCAGATCATCAGTGCCCTGATTACAGTACAGCCCCAGCAGTGCCCATCAGTGACGCCAATCAGTGCTACCTATCACTGCCCATCAGTGTCGCTTTTCTGCACCGCCTATCATTGCCCACCAGTGCCACCTATCAGTGCCCATCAGTGCTGCATATGTTACGCCGAGCGCTCCGGGTGCCTCCTCCATCCCGGAGCGCCAACGGCGTCCTCGGCTCTGTGGCGCCCCGGTCGGCTCCGCTGACCGCAGGCGCCGCTCTGTTTTCAGGATGCGATCCTCGTGGCGGCTCCGGTCCGCCCATGGGATCGCATCCCACTCTCCTTACCTCTCCCCTCCTGTGTTCCCCGGCGCGTGCGCGTCCCCGTTCCCCAGGCGCGCGCACACACACCACTGTTATTCTTAAAGGGCCAGCACACCATTGATTGGTGCCTGGTCCAAATTACTGCACACCTGCATCTTATAAATCCACACTTCCCCTTCCTACCCTCGCCGGATCTTGAGTTGCCTATAGTGCCTAGTGAAAGCGTTTCTGTGTTTGCTCCTACTACTGTGTATCCAGATCTCTGCCGTTGCCCCTGACTACGAACCTTTGCCACCTGCCCTGACCTTTTGCTACGTTTGACCTCGCCTCTGCTTAATCCTTGTGTACCGCGCCTGTCTCAGCTGTCAGTGAGGTCGAGTTGCTATTGGAAGACACGACCTGGTTGCTACCGCCGCTGCAAGTCCATCCCGCCTTGCGGCAGGCTCTGGTGAAAACCAGTAGCAACATTAGAACCGGTCCTCCAATACAACCCGTGCTATCGCCTCATTGGCATAGGGGATCCACCTCCTGTTCTCCGCCATACCCGATACGTGACAGTAGATCCGGCCCTGGATCCCGCTGAGGTCCCGCTGCCAAGCCTCTCGGATCTGACCACGGTGGTCGCTCAACAAGGACAGCAATTGGCGCAGTTGACTGCTATGCTACAGCAGCTTCTGCCATCTCCACCACCACCTCCTGCATCTCCTCCGCCACGAGTTGCTGCTGCTAGAGTCCGCCTGTCCCTTTCTGACAAATTCAATGGGGACCCCAAGCTGTGCCGAGGGTTCCTATCCCAGTGTTCCCTCCATCTGGAGATGTTGTCGGATCAGTTCCCCACAGAACGGTCAAAGGTGGTGTTCGTGGTTAGCCTACTATCTGATAAGGCCCTAGCCTGGGCTACACCACTTTGGGACCGTGGCGATCCTGCCACAGCTTCTATTCCAGCCTTCTTCTCTGAAGTCCACAGTGTCTTCGAAGAACCAGCCCGGGCCTCCTCTGCCGAGACGGCTCTCCTGAACCTCGTCCAGGGGAATTCTTCAGTGGGCGATTACGCCATTCAGTTCCGCACCCTGGCATCTGAACTCTCCTGGAACAATGAGGCCCTCTGCGCGACCTTCAAAAAAGGTCTATCCAGTCATGTCAAAGATGTGCTGGCCGCACGAGAGATTCCTGCTACCCTGTCTGAACTCATCCAGCTAGCCACCCGCATTGACATGCGTTATACCGAAAGACGCCTAGAGCTACGCCAGGAAAAGGACTTTGGTCGCGTCAGGCGGTTTCCTCGCCTGTCACCTCTCTTCCAGAATCCTCTGCAACCCGTTCCTGCTCCTCCTGCTGAGGAGGCTATGCAAGAGGATCGTTCACGCTTGACCACACAAGAGAGGACTCGCAGTCGAGACCATAATCTGTGCCTGTATTGCGCCAGTCCCGACCATTTCTTAAAGGACTGCTCTATCCACCCTCAGCGTCAGGGAAATGTTCGCACCTAGCTAACGTGGGAGAGGCGCTGCTAGGTGTGGATTCTTCCTCTCCACGTCTGACCATTCCGGTGAGGATTTCTCTGACCAAGAAATCCTCTTTCTCCGCTGTAGCCTTTTTGGACTCCGGCTCTGCAGGGAACTTCATTGAAGCCTCTCTCGTCGACAAATTTAATGTTCCAATCATCTGGCTTGCCAAGCCAGTTTTCATCACCTCGGTAAATGGTCAAAATTTGAACTGTATCGTGCGTTATCGCACTGAACTTCTCCTTATGAGAATTGGAGTTCTCCATTATGAAAAGATTGACTTCCTTGTGTTACCCAACTGTACCTCCGAGATCCTTTTGGGCCTACCCTGGCTCCAGCTTCATTCTCCTACCCTCGACTGGTCCTCGGGGGACATCAAAAGTTGGGGTCCTTCCTGTCACAGGCATTGCCTCAAAGCGGTGCCCATTAAACAAGTTTCCACCGCTGCCGCTCTGCCTAGTCTTCCCAAGCCTTACCAGGACTTTTCCGATGTGTTTTGCAAAAAAACAAGCGGAGGTCTTGCCACCACATAGACCCTTTGATTGCCCTATTGATCTCCTCCCTGGAACCACCCCGTCCCGTGGCAGGATCTACCCTCTCTCCATCCCGGAGACCCAAGCTATGACAGACTACATCCAGGAAAACCTCAAGAGAGGTTTCATCCGCAAGTCCTCTTACCCTGCTGGAGCAGGATTCTTCTTTGTCGCCAAAAAGGACGGGTCCCTACGTCCCTGCATTGACTATCGTAGTCTTAATAAAATCACGGTAAAAAATCGATACCCACTGCCTCTCATCTCAGAACTATTTGACCGTTTGCCCGGAGCAAGCCTTTTCACCAAACTGGACCTCCGGGGCGCATATAATCTCATCCGAATCTGTAAAGGCGATGAATGGAAAACCGCCTTTAACACCCGTGACGGACACTTTGAATACCTGGTCATGCCCTTTGGGTTATGCAATGCCCCTGCGGTCTTTCAAGACTTTGTGAATGAGATTTTCAGAGATCTGCTGTACACCTGTGTTGTCGTCTATCTGGATGATATCCTGATTTTCTCCTCTAGCTTGGAGGAGCACCGTCTTCATGTCCGTCAAGTGCTCCAGCGACTCCGTGATAACCGTCTGTACGCTAAACTAGAGAAATGTCTCTTTGAACGCTGCAGTCTTCCCTTCCTGGGGTACTTGGTCTCTGGACAAGGTCTCCAAATGGACCCGGAGAAACTCTCTGCCGTCCTGAACTGGCCACGTCCTACCGGGCTACGGGCCATCCAGCGTTTCCTCGGATTCGCCAACTATTACCGCCAGTTCATCTCCTACTTCTCCATCATTGTCGCGCCTATTGTGGCACTAACCAAAAAAGGTGCGAATCCAAGGTCCTGGCCTCCTCAAGCTGATGAGGCATTTAACCGCCTCAAGTCTGTCTTTGCCTCTGCATCCGTTCTATCCAGGCCTGATCCCCTCAAACCGTTCTTCCTGGAAGTCGATGCCTCCTCTGTGGGAGCTGGAGCCATGCTTCTCCAGAAAGACTCCAAGGGCAAGAACGTCACCTGTGGTTTTTTCTCCAAGACCTTTTCCCCCCCTGAAAAGAACTATTCCATCGGAGACCGTGAATTACTGGCCATTAAGCTAGCACTTGAGGAGTGGAGACATCTCCTGGAGGGGTCCACTCATCTCATCACGATCTTCACTGATCACAAAAATCTCTCTTACCTCCAGTCCGCCCAACGATTAAACCCACACCAAGCTAGGTGGTCGTTGTTTTTTGCCCGCTTCAACTTTGAGATCCATTTCCGTCCTGCAGACAAGAATGTCAGGGCTGAAGCCCTCTCTCGTTCCACCGATACCTCTAAGTCCGAGTCCCCTGTACAACACATTGTACCTCCTGAGTGTCTGATCTCTTCAGCCCCGGCCTCCTTACTGCAAGTCCCTCCGGGGAAAACCTTGGTCCCTCCACGTCTTCGTCTTCAGATTCTCAAATGGGGCCACTCCTCTCTGGCTGGTCATCCTGGAGTCAAAAAGTCCTCCCAATTGATTTCCAGATATTACTGGTGGCCCTCCTTAAAAAAGGATGTGACAGACTTCGTACGGGCCTGTACCATATGTGCTCGCGACAAAACCCCTCGCCAAAAGCCTGCTGGGCTTCTTCATCCTCTGCCTGTGCCTGAACGGCCTTGGGCCCACATTGCTATGGACTTCATCACGGACCTTCCTCCTTCCCACGGCCATACTGCCATATGGGTAGTCGTTGATCGTTTCTCTAAAATGGCACATTTTGTCCCGCTTCCTGGTCTCCATTCTGCAGATTTTTCGTCTTCATGGACTTCCTTCTCACATCGTCTCGGATAGAGACGTTCAGTTCGTGTCTAAGTTCTGGAGAGCTCTCTGCAGTCAACTGAAAGTCAAATTGGACTTCTCCTCTACCTACCATCCTCAGTCTAATGGACAAGTGGAGAGAGTCAACCAAATCCTTGGGGCCTACCTACGACACTTTGTCTCTGCTCGTCAAGACGACTGGGCTGACCTCCTACCCTGGGCCGAATTCTCTTACAACCTGAAAGAGTCTGAGTCCTCCTCCAAATCACCCTTCTTGTAGTATACGGCCGTCATCCTCTTCCCCCCCTACCCATCCCCACTTCTTCCGGAGTCCCTGCTGCGGATGAAGTCACCCAAGAGCTGTCGTCCATCTGGAAAGAGACCCAAAAGTCGCTTGCCCTGGCCTCTTCTCGCATGAAGAAACATGCTGACTGTAAAAGAAGACCTCCTCCTGTCTTCTCCCCGGGTGATAGGGTGTGGCTGTCCTCCAGGTACATCAGGTTCCGCATCCCCAGTTACAAGTTGGGTCCCCGCTACCTCGGTCCATTCAAGGTCAAGGCTCGGATCAATTCCGTGTCCTACAAACTACATCTTCCCCCTTCTCTCCGCATCCCCAACTCTTTCCATGTTTCCCTCCTCAAACCCTTTGTTCTTAATCGCTTTTCCCCCAAGGTCTCCGCTCCTGCTCCTGTCACCGACTCCTCCGACATCTTCTCCGTTAAGGAGATCCTCGACTCTAGAACCGTCCGAGGTAAGCGGTTCTTTCTTGTTGATTGGAAGAATTATCCTGAGGAGAGGTCCTGGGAGCCTGAGGGTAACATCATAGACAAAGACCTCATCCTCAGGTTCTTGGGCTCCAGGAGGAGGGGGAGACCCAAGAAGAGGGGGAGACCCAAGGGGGGGTACTGTTACGCCGAGCGCGGCTCTGTTTTCAGGATGCGATCCTCGTGGCGGCTCCGGTCCGCCCGGGGATCGCATCCCACTCTCCTTACCTCTCCCCTCCTGTGTTCCCCGGCGCGCGCGCGCGTGCGTCCCCGTTCCCCAGGCGCGCGCACACCACTGTTATTCTTAAAGGGCCAGCGCACCATTGATTGGTGCCTGGTCCAAATTACTGCACACCTGCGCCTGTCTCAGCTGTCAGTGAGGTCGAGTTGCTATTGGAAGACACGACCTGGTTGCTACCGCCGCTGCAAGTCCATCCCGCCTTGCGGCGGGCTCTGGTGAAAACCAGTAGTAACATTAGAACCGGTCCTCCAATACAACCCGTGCTATCGCCTCATTGGCATAGGGGATCCACCTCCTGTTCTCCGCCATACCCGATAGGTGACAGCATATCAGTGCCACCTGTCAGTGCCCATCAGTGCAGTACATTAGTGCCTCCTCATCAGTGCCACCTAATCACTGCTCTTCAGTGCTGACTCATCAGTGCCCATCTGTGTAGCCTACCAGTGCTGCCTCATCAGCGCCCATCAATGAAGGAGAAAAATTACTTATTTACAACATTTTCGGTCTTTTTTGTTTTTTTTTAGCAAAAAAAACAAAAGCTGTGATTAAATACCACCAAAAGAAAGCTCTATTTGTGTGAAGAAAAGGATAACAATTAAATGTTATCATTCAAAGTGTGACAGCACTGAAAGCTGAACATTTTTCAGGAAGGGGTTGCAATTTATTGAAATAGTAAATCTTACAGTTAAAAATGTTTAGTGTTTAGTGTAGATACAGTGACTTGCCAGTCTCTTGCATCACTTTCGGTCCAGAATGCCCTACGCGTTACGTCACAGCACATGACTTCATCAGGTGACCACACAGGGTTTACTATTTTAATAAATTATCATTACTCTTAACACTATGGAGGAATACCTTCTTTTACCCTAAACATATGGAGTGAGCATGGGAGATTGAGCTTTAAATGTACCATTACCTAGGTTTCCCTGGATACTCCTGGAATACCTGGAATAAAGCCAAGACAGTTGTAACATCATCCCCGATACTACAAACATAAGGCTTATTATTGCTTTTTTCTGGTACAATGTTTTTATTGATCTATGAAAAGGGGGAAACCAGATAACAAATCCCCACACAGGGGATATGGAGATGAAACATAAGATACGTAAAAAGACATAATAAAACCTATTATGAGGGTAAAGATTATAAACTGACACCGACCCGCAAGCCGAGACCGGGGGTCAGTGCATTACACCCGAGCCTTGAGACCCAGGGCTATGGTAGACAAGGGTGAGCGGAGCTGTCCGCAGAATGAGGGGAGAACAACAACAAAAAATAACAAGACACTCACACACCAGTGGCGGCTGGTGCTCAAAATTTTTGGGGGGGCGCAAACAAACAGCCTCACTGTGCCATCAAACGCTGCCACTGTGCCCATTAAACGCTGCCACTGTGCCCATTAAACGCTGCCACTGTGCCCATTAAACGCTGCCACTGTGCCCGTTAAACGCTGCCACTGTGCCCATTAAACGCTGCCACTGTGCCCCACGTGCTGCCACTGTGCCCATCAAACGCTGCCACTGTGCCCATCAAACGCTGCCACTGTGCCCATCAAACGCTGCCACTGTGCCCCAAGTTCTGCCACTGTGCCCCAAGTTCTGCCACTGTGCCCCAAGTTCTGCCACTGTGCCCCAAGTTCTGCCACTGTGCCCCAAGTTCTGCCATTGTGCCCCAAGTTCTGCCATTGTGCCCCTTAAGTTCTGCCATTGTGCCCCAAGTTCTGCCATTGTGCCCCTTAAGTGCTGCCACTGTGCCCCAAGTTCTGCCATTGTGCCCCAAGTTCTGCCATTGTGCCCCTTAAGTGCTGCCATTGTGCCCCAAGTTCTGCCATTGTGCCCCAAAAGTGCTGCCATTGTGCCCCAAAAGTGCTGCCACTGTGCCCCCTGCTTGCACTCTGCACTTACCTTGTCTCGATGTGCAGCTGGTGATGGTGTCAGGCGGCGAGCGGTGTCTCATCATCCGAGGTCTTCTTCTCCCGCGCTCCTCCTGTCTTCTGCTATCGTCCGTCCGAGGTCTTCTTCTCCCGCGCCTGTCTTTTGCTATGATTGGACGCCTAGCGTCCAATCACAGCGCCTGTGACTTCAGCCAATCAGGTTACAGGTAACAGACCTGGCAACCTGATTGGCTGAGAGGCGGGTCTGTGTTAGGGAAGCGATGTATTCGCTTCTCTAACACAATACTGTGTAATCAGCGAACGCACGGCCGTGCGCCCGCTGTTTACACTTAGGGAAGCCTATTAGAGCACACCGCTCTAATAGGGTCCCCTATTAGAGCTTACAGCTCTAATAGGGGCGCTTCCCGCAACACCCCCCCCACTGTAATTCAGATGCCCGGCGCCCGATCAGGGGCCGGACACCTGAATAGGGGGCGGCAGAGGTGACCAATAGATAGATTCATGCAATGCATGAATCTATCTATTGGTGATAGAGCGGTGCATACTGCACTGTGCGCCCTTAAAGGGACATGGCGCCCTTAAAGGGACATGTTTAAATAATTTTTTTTTTTTTTTTTTGAACTTTTTTTTTTATTTATTTATTTATTTTTTTAACTGCAAGGAGGGGGGGGGGCGGCGCCCGGGCGCCCCCTATGGACGGGCCGCCACTGTCACACACACACACACAACAGTGGGGGGTGGGTTGGTTAGGTGTAGAACAGAGCGGCAGGCAAGAGGCCCAGAAATGGGACGAGTAAGAAAGGGGGACAAAGAGGAGGTGGGAAAGAGAATGAAAGGTCCCCCAGGCTGGAGATGGTGTCAAATTAAATTTAGAGTCCTAGACTAGTCGGATGTAAAGTAGGTTATGCGTAGGACCACCACAGGGCCCACAACTTAAGAAATTTGGCATGGGAGTCGTGGAGGACACTGGACATTTTTTCATGAATCGGGTCGTCAAGGTATTCTTTACCTCCGAAAATTAAAGAGCCTGCTTTTTCCAGGCCCGTGCTATTGTTCGTTTGGCTGCGATAAATAGGTATGTGGCTAGTTTCTGTTGGGGAGAGAAAAGGCCCGGGATCGGGCAATGAAGTAATGCAAATTTGGGGTCCTTGCGGAAGGGTACGTGAAATAGTGAGGATAGTAGGCCAAAGACCCTTGACTAGAATCCTACAAGACGGGGGCAAGACCACCATGTGTGCAGTTCATCTCCTCGCTGGCCACAACCTGGAAGCATCCGTCATTGCATGTTGGGTTTGACTTAGCGATACGGGCTAGGACCCAGTACCAGCGTAGGAGAACCTTATAGGCTGCCTCAAATGTGGCAGTGTTAAAAGAGCACTTTGTTGGACCAGGCCTTACTCCGGTCTGCAAGATCTATGGTCACGTTCCCATTTAAGTAAGGTTAGTAAGGAGTAGATCATAGAGATGGTGCCACAAGCGCCTGGGCAATGCTGACGGGTGTGCTTAAAGGCAGTCATTTGATATGGAAAGGAGCCAAGACGCTGGAGGGAAGTTATCCAGTGCCGCAGCTGAATGTAACGGAAGAGTTTGGCTGGCGGAGCTTCATGGGTCTCTTGGATTGAGGACCATGTGGGGAAAGTGTGGGTACCAAGAAAGTGAGGAACCAGTGAAAACCCATGGGCAGGCCACCACGAGAAAATGTGGGGTTGTTTTGAGCCGGGTTATTCAAGAGGGGGGGGGGGGGGGTTAGCGGCAGGAATGGGGACATAAATTTGCCCGAGTACCTTATCGAGTCCCATAATTTCAGACTGTGTATCATGAGGGGGCTGGCAGAAGGAGGTCGCATTTTAGGGGGTAGCCACAGTAAGGCAGAGAGAGGCACCTCCAGGAGTACCCATAGGGGGATGTCAGACGTCGCATGGAGAGTTGGGAAATTTGAGCTGCCTGATAATATTTTGCAATGTCCGGAATGCCCAGCCTGCCCCGTAACCTATGAGCATAGAGAGTAGAGCAGTAAAACCTGGGGCGCTTATGTGCCCAGATAAAGTCTGGAGTAGCTGCAGATAGAAAGCAGGGACCCGGACAGGAAGAGTCCGAAAAAAGTAAAGAATCTTTGGGAGTATAGTCATCTTGACTGCATGAATAAGGCCGATCCAGGATAAGGTGGGGAATCGCCAAGACTCCATGAGAGCTGTGCACGGTGCGCAAAAGAGGGTAGTAGTTGGAGAAAAGGGAAGCATAAGAGGGGGTCAACTTGATGCCCAAGTAGTCCAGTGAGGAGCTTGCTCACTTGTAGGGGAAGGAAGATTGGAGATGTGAGGCTAGGGAACCTGAGAGAGTAATGTTCAGGGCAGTTGTTTTGTGTGGGTTGATTTGGAGGCCAAAAATAGCAGCAAAGCGGGTTAGAAGGGCCTGGAGGTTTGGTAGGGTGACGATAGGATTGGTGAGGGTAAGGAGGGCATTGTCTGCAAACATGTTCAGTTTATAGCAATAACCCACATAGGGGATGCTCTTGATGTTAGGGTCTGCCCTAAGGACAATAGCCAGTGGTTTTAGGGCAAGAACAAAAAGGACAGGGGACAGAAGGCATCCTTGCCTCGTTCCCCTGGAGATGGGAAAGGAGGACAAAAGGCAACCAGCATAGTGGACTGAGGCAGAGGGGGTTGATTAGAGGGCCATCAACAACGACAGGATTGAGTCTCCAAAACCCCAACGCTGTAGCATGTATCGCAAATTGTCCCACAAGAGGGTATCAAAGGCTTTATATATATCAAGCAAAAGAAGAAAAACAGGATTTTCCCTAAAAGTTTGACGTCTTCATTTAATAGGGAAATTGGGCGAAACGCCTGGGGTTCATAGGCCTCCTCGGTTGTCTTGGGAATCATGGAGATGTGAGCCCGTAATGAGTCTGGGGAGGGCAGCGTACCTTGTTTCATGCAGTTAAAGTAGGCCGTCAGGTGAGGAAGCAAGAAGGGAGAAAACTTGCGATAGTATAGTCCGGTAAAGCCATCTGGGCCTGGAGCCTTTGAAACATGAATGCCCTTAATGGCCTGAGCCACCTCCAATTCGGTCACGTCAGCATTGAGAGTCGCACATGCTGCCGAAGAAAGAGGAGGAAGATGAAGATCGCGGAAGAAGTCGCCCACAAGATTAAGGGGGAAGGTTTGATATAAAGCGAGGCCAGAAAGTCTGCCAGGGCAGCAGAGACTTTGTTTGGATCCGAGGTGAGGTCCCCGTTGGCGTAACGAAGGTGGATAGGTTTATGGCCACTAGATGCGGCATTGAGTTTCTTGGCAAGCATTGTGCCCGGTTTATTTGCAAAGGAATACAATTTGTGCTTAGTCCACCGTAGGGCCTTCTCGGCTCGGTCAGAGGCCAACAAGTCTAATTTAGCTGCAAAATGTCTCTAGCCTTCTTGTTCGCCAGAGAGGGGTGGGATTCCCACTCTGCATCAGCGGAGGCCAAAAGATCTGTAAGTTCCTGGGTCCGCTTTTCTCTATGCCGTTTTCAGGAGGACGCTAATTGTATACAATGGCCTCACATGGTAGCCTTATGGTCCTCCCAGAGAGAGATGAATGTTGGAGATGAAGCGTAGATGAATGAAAACATGGTCGATCCTACAGAAGCTATCATGTGGGCTGGAGTAGAAGGTGAAGTCGCGGTTGCAGGAATGGAGCTCCCGCCAGGCATCCACCAAGCCATGGGATTGCACAAGGGATCTCATCTGTTCCTCCATGACCAGGTCATGGGAGGGGGAGGATCCGGTTGCATATTTCCTGTCCATCGAGGAGTCCAGAGCTACGTTTGTATCACCCATCAGGATAAGGGTTCCGGAGCTATGTTGGGAAACTACTTTGAAAAGGTGGGAGAAAAACTTGTGTTTGGTTGGGGGCATAGTACCCAACCAGGGTTGCGTTCTGGCCATTTAAAGTGCCCTGGAGTAATAAGTATCTACTGGTTGGGTCTGCTATTTCCTTGGATCACGAGAATAGGAGGTTGTGTCTAAAGGCAATTAGAATCCCCTCTGCTTCTCGGGGGCGGAAGCCAGATAAAAAGTAGGGAAGTGGGAGGAAACTAATTTCGGAGCAGAAGAGGAGGAAAACCTGGTCTCTTGCAAGCACACTACGTCAATGCAGCTTGATTTTAGGTGATGAAATACCTTAGACTGTTTTACTGGTGAAGTAAAACCATGGATATTTTGGGAGTAAAACTTCAACGGAGATTGGGCCATAGCGAGGAGATGGTTAGCTCATGTGATGGTAGCCAAGTTCAGCAGGGACCCTGGTCAAAGACTTTTGTGGATTTCCAGCTTGAGGGAACAAGGGAAGAGAAAGACAGGGGAGAGTGCAAGAAGAGAGACAAGAGGCAGGACGGGGGAGGGACAAAACCCCCCAAAAAAACTGAAAACTGTGAAAACATACACCACGCTGGGCATGGACCACATCTTAGATAAGACATGTAGGTACACATGACCATTCTAGGTCATGATAGCTCAAAATACAGCAAAAAGAGGGGGGTCCCAGGGAGGGGGGGGATAACTGGCTTAGCCAACTATAGAAGAAACCCAGACTAAAGGGGTAAGGTAAGCTCATTAGACGGCCACTAACAATCAGCCCGAGAATGAGTTACAGTGAGAAACTGCTACCAGCCACCAGGCTTAGGCTCTATCAAGAAGTGGGCCCCTGGAGAGTCTGAGTAGACTAATACATTTTTTTTATAAAAATGAATCGGGGGGTCAGCTGAAGCTGCTATAAAAGGTGCTCAGACCCAAAGGGTGGAGCAAGCCCGGTAGTTGCACATTATTTATCATCCTGAGAAAAAGAGGGGAGGGAAGGGGGAAGGAGGTATGGCAAGCTCCTATGTACCATGCGCCCGTGATACAGACCAAATAGAGAGGTTCTGGTTTCTGTGCTTTAGCTTGAGGAATCAGTGGTGTTCACTCATTGTGAAAGTCCAGGGTAAGGATCATGAGGCGGTGGCTTGGGTGGTGAGTGGCAATGAAAGTCGGGTGCCACGCGTATGGGGGTGAGATAATAAGTTCGGAAGTCCCGGAGCAGCACAGTTAAATCCGACAGGATACGAAAAGGAATGCAAGCTCTCAGAGGTAGTCGTTCAGCACACTTGGCACTTCAGGAGGTGAATGGATAGGTGTAGTAGAGAAAAATAACAAACATGGGCGGGGAGGGGAGGCCAACATCGAAGCCTGCAACAGCAGGCTTTGTCCAGGCAGGCTGGGGGTAGGGGGGAGGACACACAACTTGACTAAAGTACGGCCATCAGCAGGCTTGTGAAAATAGAAAAAAGTCAAATGCCATTATCATATGCAGTGAAATGAGGGTGTAAAAGGGAAAGAGTCTGATCCAACCATCGCTTACGGGGGATGGCGGGCAAAAAACTGGAAGGTTCGGGGGACCAAAAAAAGGAGGAAAAGGACAGGACTCAGAGGTCAACCTGGGTCAGAATGCTGAGAGTCAGCCACAGATGGAGTGGGAGGGGGAGCACTTTTGCCCCTTAACCGTTTTCCACGTGTGACTAGGGAGGCTGGGAGAGGGTTGAGAGGAAGCTGATCTGGCTGGGAGAGGGCACCTTTACCAGTTGGTAGCAGCTGGAGTGAGTCCAGGAAGGACTGTGCTTCATCTGGCAAGGTCAGCGTGTGGCTGCGGCCATTGTATGAGATGAAGGAGCGATTGAAGGATAAACCCCAATGGTACTGAATTTGAGGTAATTGCAGGGCTGAGGTGTAAGGCTTCATCTGTCTCCTCTTCACGATTGTGGTCTGGGAAAGATGCACAAAGACTTGATAGTCTTGATAGCCTGAAACGCAAGGTTAGTCTTCTCCCGGCCACATGCAGGAGGGTTTCCTTGGTGCGGTAATAGATAAACTTGATGATGATGTCCCGGGGTGGTCCCTCGTATTTCTTGGGGCCGAGCGCCCGGTGGATGTGGTCAAATTCCGGCCTGTCGATGGGGATAGCTGGGACAAGTTCCTGGAACAGAGCCGTGGCAGTGGAGGTGAGGTCCATGACCGTCTGCTCGTCTTGCCCTGCAAGCGCAGATTACCCCTGCGAGCATTGTTCTCAAAATCTTCCAGGCATGATAGGGCTACATCTAGCTCTTTTTTTATGTCAGAAATGTACTGTTCGTGGTTCTCCAGGGCAGTAGCAGCGGCATCCATCTTGTCCTTCAGGTCATTGGTGCGGTAGCAGAGCTCCCTGATTTCCTTAGTGAGGTGGGTGGCCAGCTTGGTGGTCGCCAACGAGAGTTCTGCCTGCAGAATGATCTTGAAACAGGAGAGGAGATCAGCATCCCGCAGTGATGACTGCTGAAGTGGAGCCGCTGTCGGGTCCTCGCTCATCACGGGAGACTGCTCCAGGTCCTCAGATGCGTGCTGGGAGAAGGGGTCTGGACTCGAGGCTGGGGCTTCAAAGATGGCATCCGGCGGGGAGGCCCCAGTCAGTGTGCGGTCCACTGTTTTCAAGCTGGATGCTCGCGTGAGCATTGCCCTATATTCCACTGGGCGCATGGCAGCTGTGGGAGTCAGCGGGCGGTGGTGTGGGTCGGGGATGCCCTCTTAGAATGCTTCCTGAGAGGCTGATGTGTCTGAGCAGAGAGGAGCGAGGTTAGAAGGCGACCATCTTCATTCATTGCTCACGAGCGCCCCCTATTATTGCTTTTTTAAGGTGAGAGTTCTGGGAGCATAGAGGTGGCACGAGAAGGTGAAAGCACCCCATTTTGGTTTTATGAATACGCAAAAACAGCACTTTATTTGGAGAATATTGCATTTGATACATCACCTTTGGAGAATGAACTATCATATAATTTTCCTTGTCAAAAAGGTTTATTGATTTAACAATAAAATAGAAGTACAGTGGTTACATGTACAAAAATGTGTGAACACAAGCTCTTTGTTAAACGATAACTAATTACCTATATACCGTATTTATTGGCGTATAACACAAACCCCAAGTTTAGGAGGGAATTTTAAGGAAAAATAATTATATTTAAATGCCCATCAATGCAGCCTTATCAGTATCCACCTGCAGCCTTGTCCATCATTGCAGAATGATCAGTGTCCATCTGCAGCCTTGCCCAGTGCCATTTGCAGCCTTGCCCAGTGTCATTTGCAGCCTTGCCCAGTGTCATTTGCGGCATGTAACCATTTAAAATTGCCGCCCGCGAGATATACAGAGCCTGTGTACTCGGCTCCTCTTGGCTCATCTCGCAGTCCCGCCCAGTCCCCCCCCTTGGCCCGGCTCCTATGATGGACATAACAGGTCCAATGACGGGACTGTGAGCGATGCAGCGCTCACTTCTCAGATAGCAGGGAGGCGGGACAGCGTGACTGCGAGTGGAGCTCGGCTCGGTCTTTTTCGGCGGCGCTCGCTCTTTTTTGGCAGCACTGGCTCCTCTTCCCCTCAGACAGTTGGGATCGGCGTATAACACGCACCCATGATTTTCCCCTGATTTTAAGGGGAAAAAAGTGCATGTTTATACCCCGATAAATACAGTAACATAGTATGTTGCTGCTTGCAATAAACTTCATCACATACATGTAAATAAGTAACAGCTCTATGTTATTTTTATGAAGTTAGTATGGATGTTGAAACTATAAACATCTAACAAAGGTTATCCTAAAAGTCTAAGTTTATACATAGTTCTAGTATGTATTACTGAAGAGCAGATATGGATGACCAAAAATTGTACAGTAACATAAAATAAGAATAAAAAGAAAGGTGGTAGAAAGGGGAGAATAGATGGAGAGTAAGTTCACAAGGTCAGTCCAGATACCAGAGCGTGGTTCAGTTCAGTTATTCCATAAATGAAAAATGCGTGACTACGCGGTTTCGTTAAATAATCAGTTACCATGGCTGAAGGACTGAGTCATTGAAATTTGGGGATAAATGAGTTTTCATCCATGGATTCCATATTTTTTTGAATTATGGAATACGGTTACCTTCAATAGCAGACATTTTAGCATGAGACATTGCAGAATTCATTCTGTTCTAAGTTTCAGCCAATGCCAGTATCAGTGATTTCCATGCTTTGCCATTGTTTGTTTAGCAGCGGTTGAAAGTTGAACAAAAAGCTTAAATTGGGAGAGTGTTAGATGGTCAGGTTTTAGATTAAGTAATGCAATGAAAGGGTCCGGTATGAGTGGCATTTGGAACATTTTAGAGGCAGCTTGAAAGATTTTCCCTCAAAAAGATTTTGCTACTGGACAAGTCCACCATATATGTAAGTGTGTACCTGGATCTGTAAAACCCCTGAAATAGAGGGCTGAGTGATTGGGAGTGTATTTAGCTACTCTGGCAGGTACAAGGCACCAGCGGTTTAGGACTTTAAAATTTGTTTCCATCGTAGTAACATTGGGCGAGAAGGATTTAGTAGTTAACCATATTGCGGACCATTCTGCATCGTCCAGTTTTCGTCCCAAATCTTCCTCTCTCATTTGTGGACATAGGTTAATTTATCGGATTTTGGTTTATTAAAAATTTGTGTGTAAAGAGATGATATCATACCTTTAGCAAGTGGGTCATTTTTGCACATTGATTCAAAAGTGGAAAGGTGAGGTCAGGGTGGTTCAGTATTTGTGAGAGGTGCAAAAAAAGTTTTTGATTTGTAGGTATCTTCAGACTGTGGTAAACCATAGCTTTCCCTAAGTTCCGGAAATGATCGGAAAGAATTAGGAGTAATACATTTATGATGCTTTAAGAGATTAGCATTTGACCAGGCTTTAAAAGATTTCGGATATATCCAGGCCGGGTAGAAGGCAGGATTTTTGAAAAAGGATAATAGAGGATTATGTTTTGATTGCAGTTGATATGTTGTTTTCAGGGTGTCCCAAAGAGATACAAAATATTTAGTTATAGGGTTTCTTAGTGCACGACGATCTTTAGGATGAAGCCATAGTAAGTTAGTGATTGAAAGTGGATCACATTCCGACGCTTCTATTAGTACCCATAATGGGATTTTCTTCATTGTATGGTACTTGGTGATACTGGCTAGGTGGGCAGCTTTGTAATAGTTGGCAAAATTGGGGAGACCAAGCCCTCCATTAGTTCTAGGGGCAAATAAAGTATATACCGGTATGCGTGGTTTCATAGGACCCCAGACACATTTTGATACGCTTTGTTGCACCAATCTCAGATAATAAGATGGGATATAAATTGTTAATACTTGAAATAGGTATAAAACCTTGGGGAAAATGGTCATTTTGGTTGCATTTATTCTTCCTATCCAGGATAATGGGAGATGAGGCCATTGTTGTAACAATATCATTATTTGTTTTAACCACTTGCCGACCGGCGCACGACGATATACGACGACAGAATGGCACGTACAGGCAGGAGGGCGTATATATAAGTCCCTCCTTTAGCCTGTCCATGCCATCGGGAGCACGCCGGGAGCGGCGCGCTCCTGCGCCGGTCGGGACCCCCGTGAGTCCGATCGCGGTCCCCGCAGACTCGATCGCCGCGGGGACCCCCGCGATCGTCTCACGGGGCGGCTGAACGGGGAGATGCCGAGATAAACAGCATCTCCCCGTTCTGCCTAGCAACTAGTGACGCCGATCTCTGCTCCCTGTGATTGGAGCAGAGATCAGCATTCACTAGCTGACAGCCACGCCCCCCCCACAGTAAAAAAACACACCCCTAGGCATACTTAACTCTTACACTGCCCCCTTGTGGTTAACCCCTTCACTGCCAGTGTCATTTATACAGAAATCAATGCATTTAAATGCACTAATTGCTGTAAAAATGACAATGGTCCCAAAAATGTGTCAAAAATGTCCGATGTGTCCGCCATAATGTCGCAGTCACAAAAAAAATCGCAGATCTCTGCCATTACTACTAAAAAAAAAATTATTAATAAAAATGCTATAAAACTATCCCCTTAGCTTATTGCGATTTTTTTTACCAAAAATATGTAGAAGAATACGTATCGGCCTAAACTGAGGGAAAAAAATGTTTTTTTATATATTTTTTGGGGATATTTATTATAGCAAAAAATAAAAAATAATGCATTTTTTTCAAAATTGTCGCTCTATTTTTGTTTATAGCGCAAAAAATAAAAACCGCAGGGGCGATCAAATACCACAAAAAGAAAGCTCTATTTGTGGGAAAAAAAGGACGTCAATTTTGTTTGGGAGCCACGTCGCACGACCACGCAATTGTCAGTTAAAGCGACGCAGTGCCGAATCGCAAAAAGGGGCCTGGTCCTTTGGCTGCAAATTGGTCCGGTCTGAAAGTGGTTAATAAGGGTGGGTAATTGGCTGTGAATAAATCTGTATAAGAGGCTGTTAGGTGGATTCCCAAATATGGGATAGATTTTTCTGCCCATATAAAGGGGAGTGCAGTTTTTGCTGGAATCAATTCTACATCAGTTAGTGAGATATCAAGAGCCAGACATTTCTCAGGGTTAATGGCCAGGCCCAAGATTGACACAAATCTACTTAAAATGGGAAAAAGATTAGGGCCTGAAATGTGTGGGGATGACATAAAAAGAAGGATATCATCCGCAAATATGCAGAGTTTATGCTGTAGACCTCCTACTTCAATGCCAGTAATTGTGGGGTTGGTCCCAAAAAAATTGGGCTAAGGGTTCTAAAATAAGAGCGAATAAGAGGGGGGATAATGGGCATCCCTGCCTTGTGCCTCTTTCGATGTTGAATGGTTCAGATTAGTATCCAGCATATTTTATAAATGCCATAGGCTTATTTTTTTATTATTATTTTATAAAATGCGGGTCAATTTCCCATTTTTGTTAAGAGTATTTCATGTATGGCCATGAAACCGTATCAAATGCCCTCTTGATGTCCAATGAAAGAAAGCAAGAAGGGATACAAAGTTTTTTGGCAATATGTGCCATAAGCACCGCCCTGCGTACATTATCTCCCGCTTGTCTATGCGGCATGAAGCCTACCTGATCTTTATGTATTAAATTACATATTATTTGGTTAAGGCTTTTGCTAAGAATTTTGCTAACAGCTTAATATCAAGATTCAGCAGAGAAATGGGGCGATAACCCACGCAGGAAGTAGTATCGGAAAGGGGTTTTGGAATCATGCATACTATTGCCGTCAATGATTCTTGTTTGAAAGAATGGTCATTTAACAATATGTTAAATGTGTTGGCTAAAATGGGGGATAGAAGTTCTGTGAATGTATGGCAATATAAAGCTAAATAACCATCTAAGCCCGGTCTTTCATTTGTCTTTAGTTCTTTAATGGAGGCAGCGACTTCATCTGTTGATATAGATTTTTCTAAAAGTTCTTTTTGATCATGGGATAAGTCTGGTAAAGTTATGTTAGAAAAGAAGGAATCAGCTTCGGTATCATTAAAATTTTGAGTTGTTTTGTATAAAGATGATAGATGCATTTTGAATGTATGCACAATTTTGTCTGGGTTTCTAATGTAATTGTCTTTTGATACCTTCAAGCAAATAGGTTTTAATGGTTTATTTATTGAATTTAGTGCATGTGCTAAATAAGTGCCTGGTTTGTTAGTTTTTGTATAAAAATTGTGTCTAGTGCGTTTATAGGTTTTATCTGCAGTTTCCATAAGAAATAAGTCATATTCTATATGCGTTTTCTCTAATTGGGATTTCGTGGTGGGTGACGGATTGTTTTGAAATGAAATAGACACAGCAATAAAGTAGTTTTCTAGTTTTCGGGCAAGGATTTTACGTTCCCTTTTAAACAATGCCATTTGTATATCGCCTCGCAATACCGGTTTGTGAGCTTCCCAGTGTGTAAGGCGGGATATATCAGGTATGTTATTGTGAATCAAGTATTCTTTCAAAGCCTGCTCAACTTTCTGGCATTGTGATGGGTGTTTTAGCATTATGTCTGGTAAATAACAAGTAGGATCATGTGCCTTTGGCATAGTGGAAGCTATGGTTGTAACTACTGCATTGTGGTCTGACCATGGAATGGGGAGTATATCAGAAGCAAGAATCTCAGGTATCATACCAATAGTTAAGAAAATATGGTCAATGTGGGAGAAGGATTGATGAGGATGTGAAAAGTAGGTGTATCTTTTTTTAATTGGATTACTTTCTCTCCAGGTATCAACTAATGCCGCGTACACACGAAGGGACTATCCCGCGGGATTATCCTCTGGACTGAAGTCCAGCGGATAATCCCCTCGTGTGTGGGCGCCGGCGGACTTTTTGGCGCCAAAGTCCGGCGGACTTTTTGGCGCCAAAGTTTTAAGTTTTGTTTTAAAATTATCCGCTGGACTTGGCAGTCCGGCGGACAATCCCGCCGTTAGTAGGCAAGTCCGCTGGACTTTTGAAAATGAACGGACTTGCCGCTCATCGGCAAGTCCGTTCATTTAGCACGTGACTTCAGGTTACGTAGCTAGCGTAGGCAGTAAATGCCGCCGCGTTGGCTCCGTAAGCTGGCATGGATTTAAAGGGACTCCCCACGCCGAAAAAACGGCGTGGGGGTTCCCCCCAAATCCATGTCAGACCCTCATCCGAGCACGCAGCCTGGCAGGCCAGGAAAGGGGTGGGGACGAACGAGCGCCCCCCCCTCCTGAGCCGTACCAGGCCGCGTGCCCTCAACATGGGGGGTGCCCTGGGGAAAGGGGGGCCGTGCGGCCCCCCATCCCAAAGCACCTTGTCCCCATGTTGATGAGGACAAGGGCCTCTTCCCGACAACCCTGGGCGTTGGTTGTCGGGGTCTGCGGGCGGGGGCTTATCGGAATCTGAGAGCCCCCTTTTATAAGGGGGCCCTCAGATCCCGGCCCCCCACCCTATGTGAATAAGTATGGGGTACGATGTACCCCTACCCATTCACCTAAGGTGTAAAATGTAAAGTAAAAAAAACACACACACTTTTGAAAAAATAGTTTATTGCACTGCTCCGGGGGTCTTCTTCCGTCTTGGGGGTCTTCTCGCCGGACTCCCCCGCCATTTACCAAGCTCTTTTACCGAGCGGGGGAAGTCCGGCTACCTTCTTCGTCGTCGCCGCCGTCGTCTGGGGGTCTCGATCCGCCTTCGGGGGTCTTCCGGGGGTCTCTTCTGTTCTTGCGGCGGTCGTCGTCTTCCGCGCCGCCTTCTTCTTCTTCTTGTCCTTCTTCTTGTTCTTCTTCTTCCGATGTTGACCTGACGCTCTCTCTGCCCGGAATGCCTGTGCCGCGCTGCGCTGGGACTTATATAGGGGCATGGGGACAGGGTCACATGTTCATGTCACATGGTGACCCCGCCCCCTTGCGATGTCACAGTCCCAGCATCCTCCGGGACTGTGACAACACAAGGGGGCGGGGTCACCATGTGACATGAGCATGTGACCCTGTCCCCATGTCCCTATATAAGTCCCAGCGCAGCGCGGCACAGGCATTCCGGGCAGAGAGAGCGTCGGGTCAACATCGGAAGAAGAAGAAGAACAAGAAGGACAAGAAGAAGAAGGCGGCGCCGGCGGCGCGGAAGACGACGACCGCCGCAAGAACAGAAGAGACCCCCGGAAGACCCCCAAAGGCGGATCGAGACCCCCAGACAACGACGGCGGCGACGACGAAGAAGGTAGCCGGACTCCTCCGCTCGTGAAAGAGCTAGGTAAAAGAGCAGAAGAGAGCGGAGGAGTCCGGCGAGAAGACCCCCAAGCCGGAAGAAGACCCCCGGAGCAGTGCAATAAAATATTTTTTCAAAAGTGTGTGTGTTTTTGTACTTTACATTTTACACCTTAGGTGAATGGGTAGGGGTACATCGTACCCCATACTCATTCACATAGGGTGGGGGGCCGGTATCTGGGGGCTCCCAGGGGGTTATTAAAGGGGGCTCCCAGATTCCGATAAGCCCCCGCCCGCAGACCCCGACAACCAACGGCCAAGGTTGTCGGGAAGAGGCCCTTGTCCTCATCAACATGGGGACAAGGTGCTTTGGGGTGGGGGGGCCGCACGGCCCCCCTTTCCCCAGGGCACCCCCCATGTTGAGGGCACGCGGCTTGGTACGGCTCAGGAGGGGGGGGGCGCTCGTTCGTCCCCACCCCTTTCCTGGCCTGCCAGGCTGCGTGCTCGGATGAGGGTCTGACATGGATTTGGGGGGAACCCCCACGCCGTTTTTTCGGCGTGGGGAGTCCCTTTAAATCCATGCCAGGTCACGGAGCTAGCGCGGCGGCATTTACTGCCTACGCTAGCTACGTAACCTGAAGTTACGTTCTAAATGAACGGACTGCTCCGTGTGTGGGCAAGTCCGTTCATTTTCAAAAGTCCCGCGGACTTTTGGCCGGTGGATTATCCGCCGGAGAAGTCCGTGCGTGTGTGGGCAAGTCCACACGCTCGGAAAGTCCAGCGGACCCAGCTGGAAAGTCCGGCGGGATTGTCCGCTGGACTAAGTCCGCCGGCAAAAGTCCGCACGTGTGTACGCGGCATAAGTTGTACCTGGAGAGGAGTTGGAAGAATGATAATTTGGTCGCGGTATTGTGAGGTGTGTAGGGCGATTTGTCAAGAAATGTGAGGATAACCTGATTATAATCACCGCCCATAATCACATTCCAATTTGGTGTGTATTCACCACTTGCAAAAGATGTGAGAGGAAAGAGGAGGGATTATTGTTAGGAGCATAGTATAATACAATAGTGACTGCTGTATCGATCATATGTCCCTGAAATATTATGTATCGCCCTTCTGGGTCTTTGATCTAATAAAGTGAAAGGGGTGGATTGGTGGATAGCTATAAGAGTTCCTCTTTGTTTGGAATTTGCAGAGGCTGTAAACATTTTGCGGATAAAAAGAGGACATATATTTAGGAGTGGAATCCTTAGTGAAGTGTGTTTCCTGTAGACACACAATGTGTGCCTTACGTGCATGAAAAGTGCGAAATGCTTTGGTCCTTTTTTGTGGTAAGCTTAAACCCTGAACGTTCAGGGATAATATATTTATTGGAGCCATGGTAACTGATTATAAAGTGTGAACTTACCAAGATGTATACAATTCTGGGTTGGAGGAGCAACCTGTGTGAACTTAATGGGAATAGGAGAGAAAGAGGGTCTCGTAGAGTCTGAAGTGGAAGAGAAAGAACTAGAAAAGCTACAATTTCTGGGGAAATTGTGTGACGTGTTCTTGCCTCCACCTACTGGAGTGGGCAGAGTAACTGGGTGGAGTGGCTTGAGTAACTAAACATTTTTTTTTTTTTTTTTTTTTTAAATGATTTTTATTGTTTTTATTTTTTTCAAATATTATATATTTTTTCTAAAATGATTTTTTTTTCCAAATTTTTTTTTTTTTTAATGTTTTTTTTTTAATTAGTATTTTTTTTTAATGGGGGGTCATAATATTTTGGCTGATCATGTTGTGGTCATAATATTTTGGCTGATCATGTTGTGGTCATAATGTTTTGGCTGATCATAATGTTTTGGCTGATCATAGGGGGGGTCATAATGTTTTGGCTGATCATGGGGGGTCATAATGTTTTGGCTGATCATGGGGGTTCATAATGTTTTGGCTGATCATGGGGTTGTCAGCTTTTGTCACCTCCCACTCTAGTTTTGGGACTAGCTATAATTCCCCTCAGAGCTGTGTGGGAGGAGCTATAATTCTCCTCAGAGCTTTTGTCACCTCCCACTCTAGTTTTGAACATTTCTCCATTCATTCCTATGGGACAAATTTTGCTGCAAAAATGACGATATTTCGTGAACCATTTGGCGAAACGTTCCACAAAGTAATAGCACGCCATTCGGGAACAATCTGCACGTTTTGGTATATATTCAGTATATGTAGTGTAAAAGCTGTGGGAGGAGTTAGGGTGGTAAATTTGGCTATAATAAGAATAATATATATGTGAGATAACAATAAGTGGTCTTCTATGCACTTAAAAACACTTAAAAAGCAGAAGCAAAAAAGGTATAAAGGCATAAATATAGCTTGATTTGAGACAAATAGATATGCAAAAAATTCAAAATTGGCCCGTGATAGGTTATGCAGATCCCTATCAGGGGAAAAATCGCCTACATCGATCTCCCACATCGTATGTGTGGTTAAACAAGGTAGACCAAGGAGGGCGCATGGGTCATTCGCATGCAGGGAAAAAGCCCTATAGTTAAAGCATCAAAAGGATGCATGTGTTTCGGGTAGCAGGTAATTTGATAAATGTTAC
Source organism: Lithobates sylvaticus (assembly GCA_028564925.1). Classification (NCBI taxonomy): domain Eukaryota; kingdom Metazoa; phylum Chordata; class Amphibia; order Anura; family Ranidae; genus Lithobates; species Lithobates sylvaticus. The sequence continues at coordinate 185,267,625 of CM053028.1, forward strand.
CATTCTAGGTATTCCTATATAATTGCCTAGAGAATATAAAATTTTTAGTTTAACTTGTCAAATTTCCTAAAGGCAATTTAAAACAATAGTACTGAAGGAATTTAATAACTGGATTAAATCTGGAATAATGGATGCATTTTAAATAATTCTGAACTATCTTGTATATATTGCAATGGTATGCCTGAAGCTATTGTTAGTTCTATTAACTGTGCTTGCATTCAAACTACAATATTAGACACCATTAACCACTTCAATACCCGCCCATGTACATATGACGCCCACAAGGTGGATCTCCCATCCTGGGTTGGCGTCATATGACGTCCTCCCATTCCCGGCCGCCTAGGGGGCGCATGCGCGCCGCCGGCGGCGTCGCTCGGGACCCGGTGCGCGTGCCCGGCGTCTGCGATGTCCGCCGGGCACCCGTGATTGCCCGTTAAAACAACGGGACCGTGCGGGACCGTGGAGCTGTGTGTGTAAACACACAGCTCCACGTCCTGTCAGTGGCGAGGAGACCGATCATGTGTTCCCAGTACGGAGGAGCACCGATCGGTCTCCTCCCCTTGTGAGTACCCTCCCCCCACAGTTAGAATCATTACATTAGGGAACATATTAACCCCTGCAGCGCCCCCTAGTGTTAACCCCTTCCCTGCCAGTCACATTTACACAGTAATCACTGCAATTTTATAGCAACGATCGCTGTGTAAATGTGAATGGTCCCAAAAATGTGTCAAAAGTGTCCGAAGTGTCCGCCGCAATGTCGCAGTCATGAAAAAAAATCGCAGATCGCCGCCATTACTAGTAAAAAAAAAAAATGCAATAAATCTATCCCCTATTTTGTAGACGCTATAACTTTTGCGCAAACCAATCTATATACGCTTATTGCGATTTTTTTTTTTTACCAAAAATATGTAGAATACGTATCGGCCTAAACTGAGGAAAAAAAAATTTTTTTTTTTTTAAAAAAAAATGGGATATTTATTATAGCAAAAAGTTAAAAATATTGTTTTTTTTTCAAAATTGTCGCTCTTCTTTTGTTTATAGCGCAAAAAATAAAAACCGCAGAAAAAAAAAGCTCTATTTGTGGGAAAAAAAGGACGTCAATTTTGTTTGGGTGTAACGTCGCACGACCGCGCAATTGTTAGTTAAAGCGACGCAGTGCCGAATCGCAAAAAGTGCTCTGGTAAGGAAGGGTGTAAAATGGCCCGGTGCTGAAGCGGTTAAAAAGGTGATATTAACTCAGATCGAGTACAAACTGAATGAGGCTGTTTGGAATAATAGGGTTATAAGAGGATAATGTTTAGGTAAAGAAATTGTCACTATTCATCTTACCCCTAATTAGCCTGAACATTAGTATTATTTTACTGTTAGTCATTCCCTGACCATTCGTGAAACTAAAATCATAAAAAGAAAAATATTTAATATATAAGGAAAAATGAAAAAGGGAAAAAAATCCAAATAGCCTCTTAGGGGTTAAGTATATAGGGTTGATTCTCAAGTCACTTATAGAATTTGAAAAGAAGGCATGTCGCTGGTTGTGAAAAGAGGTAAAAGTCTCTCAGGTTCAAGTGTTCAACAAGGAAATATGCTATGAATTTGCTATGAGTTAATATTTTCAGTCCATGGAATCTTCTTGATCCAAAGGAGTCGGGAAATATTTTTTCTTTTGTGACAATGATGGTTTCCGTTATTCCTTGTATTTTGGGACATATTGCTTGTAGGTGAAGATGGGGCTGCTCTTCTGCGCTGTTGGGGTTGTGCAAGTTGTTTCATGCACCAGGTGCAGGTGTATTAGGGTTTGTTGCAGTTCTTCAGCCGTTCTAGAGGTGTATCTCCTGCCTTGAAAAGTGAATTTGATGGAAAAGGGGAATCCCCATTGGTATATAATATTGTGGTGTTGGAGTTCCAGTAATTGGGGTTTCATTGAGCGTCTTTTGGCAATAGTGAGCTGGGATAGATCCGCAAACAGCTGATATTTGTAGCCTTGAAAGATTAAATCAGAGGGAGCAGAGGATGAAATATCTTTGTTTATTAGGAGTTTATGTAACGCCTTTCCAAACTCTGGTAGGTTACAGTCTCATGGAAAAACTAATTTGAAGCTTCTGTTGGTCAAGAGAGGAGCAATGGAGAAGGAGGCCACCTCAGTGATGCATTTTAATAAGGTTTTTAGTCATCGGCGCCCTATCAGCTTCCACATCCCATCGGCAGCATCTACATTATATGGTCGGAGATTATCTAGGGGTGAAAACAGACATGCAGAGCTTTCCAGTTGACGATCCACTGGATTACTGAGTCATGAGAATATGAACATTGATAATTGGTGCAAAAATGTAGGTGCTGGTGTGTCCCAGAGGTTCTCAAGGCAATCAATAAAATAGTTTTAAAACGCTATAGAATAGTCCATAAAGTCCAAAAAGGTCCATAGGTTGGTTCACTTTGGTGGCAGCTCAATGTACAAGCAAAAAGCAGCATGGGGGTAACTGGGGAGAAAGCACAAGTGCCATGCTAAGTGTAGCATATGTATGGAATTAATTATCGATAACGGGAGTGTTACTCACAAAGGTAAATTCACCAAAAGCATTGAGCACTGCAGATAATCCCCCATCAGTGGAGCGCTTCATGGATGTGATGGGATGTCGTAGACAACGCGTTTGCTGAGCATGCGCTCCTTCTTTAAGCTTTAGCAGTGCCATCTTAGATGAGGGCTTATATGGATAAAGAGGCGTCCTCAGGGTCCTAAGGTCCGGGGGCAGCCCGAGTGTTACAAAGGTTATACAAATGATATGGAATCAAGTATATTAGAGTGCAGTATCAGATAAAAATAGTAAAACTATTATGGGCAATGTATGAGAAATACAAAGATGAGAAATAAAAAGATGCATACAGTACTTATAAAAAAATGCATAATAAGGGGAAATATAAGAAATTCTATACTCAATTAAAAACATATGTGTGCCTTACTAATAATATATGCTGAATTGGACTCCTATATATAATTGGAGGGAGGAGTCCCTCCAACTTCACAAAGGGGGAGGGATGTAAAATACATAGGTGTGTGTGTGTGTATATATATATATATATATATATATATCATGTGATCCTAATTGCTTGCTGTGTATAAGCAATAAAGGGAGATGTTATTAATGTTGGGAATAATTTAAATATATTGGAGGAGACAATATGAAAGATCAGGCAAATGGGTACTAGATCCGTTTAAATGATGCCCTAATCTAAGAGGTATGAAAACAATATGTGATGAAGGTACTGACTTTGGATGTCAGTAAAGACTTTAAGGGTCCCGGGTCATAAATAAAAGAATAATACCTAAATGGAAAACCAAATAAAAACAGGAGAATATGAATAGCCATGAGAATGGAGGGGAACAGGGGAGGGATTGAGGGAGGAAGGGGGGGGGGAAGAAGGGAGTTGGGAGGGAGGGGAGAGGAAAAAAGATGCATCTAAAAGCAAGATCTCGTTTGTGTTGTCCTCAACATGGGTTGAGGCCACCAGGCACAAGGGTGTCTAGGGTGTAAATCCAAAAGGTTTCCCTCTGGCAAAGGCATTTAAAATGCTCTGCCTTTGGAAAAGTACCCAGAATTGAATCAATGGCCCACACTCTGAGCCCTGTGGAACATTTTTCATGGTGTTCCAAGGAGTGCGCTTGCATTCACCACCTTCTACAAAGCAACAGTGTTCCCCGAACCCGAAGTGCAAATGGTTCTTTCTACATAATGTAGACCACAACGACAGGTGAGACAACAGTTGTAAAGATGTACTGTATACATCTTTGTATTTCTCATACATTGCCCTTAATAGTTTTGCTATTTTTATCTGATACTGCACTCTATTATACCTGATTCCACATTGTTTGTATAAACTTTGTAACACTCTGGGCCATCGACGGACCTTAGGACCTTGCGGCCACCTCTTTATCCATATAAGCCCCCATCCAAGATGGCACTGCTAAGGCTGAAGAAGAAGTGCATGCTCCACAAACGCGTTGCCTATGACATCCCGTGAGGTCACAATTGGCTGCCCGTGTGTTCCATGGCTCCCGGAAGTGCCAGAATCCACTGGCAGCGTCCCTCCGAGTACCTAGCCGCAGAAGGCCATCCTGACACACTGCTCCACTGATGGGGATGATCTGCAGTGCTCAATGCTTTTGATGAATTTACTTTTGTGAGTTATCGATAATAAATTCCATATACACTACACTAATGCCGCGTACACACGAGCAGAATTTCCATCCGAAAAATCTTGGATGTTTTTTCTGACGGAATTCCGCTCAAGCTTGTCTTGCATACACACGGTCACACAAAAGTTCTCTGAACTTTCGACCGTCAAGAACACGGTGACGTACAACACTATGACGAGCCGAGAAAATTAAGTTCAATGCTTCCGAGCATGCGTCAAATTGTTTCCGAGCATGCGTGATTTTTTTTGCGCGTCTGAATTGCATACAGACGATCGTATTTTCGGATAGGAACTTTTCCCGACCGAAAAATAGTGAACATGCTCTCAATCTTTTGCTGGCTGGAATTCCGCCAGCAAAAGACCGATGGAGCATACACATTTTCCGACAAAAAGCTCTCATCGGAGTATGGCGCTTGTGCTTTCTCCCCAGTGGGTCATGAGACCACTGGCCAGAATATGTCCAGTATGCAATTGAGCTGCTAGACTGCCCTACATCCAGCGTGCTTTCCGAAGGGCATTCAGTGCTGCTGGAGGTTTTGTGACTGATAAAGACTCTGTTGACCGGCTGACATTTATCAAAATTAATCATTCCTGGATTAGCAGCAGCTCTCAAGCCCCTGATGCCGATGTCGCTAATTAAAGCGGTGTTCCAGCCAAAATGATACTTTTTAAATTAAAATAACCCTATAATACACAAGCTTAATGTATTCTAGTAAAGTTGGTCTGTAAACTAAGGTCCGCTTTGTTAGGTTATTACAGCATTTTGTAACTTTATAAACTTGCAACAGACCGTGGCCATCTTAGGTGTGGGCATATGAAACCAGACTGTATTACTTCCTGGATCTCAGCCTTGCATATCTTGCACATGCTCAGTGCATCACAAGCGGTGTAATAGGTTTCCGGACAGGTTTCCATAGCAACAGCAGTGTCCTTGTCAGAGGAAGTTTCCGCCCCTTAGCTATGCACACCTCTCCTCCTCTCCTCCCCCCTCCCTTCAGGAACCAGGAAATATATACAGCATGTACAACAAGAAATACAGAAATTACCTACCTACCCCCCATCTGCACAATTACCGCCCCCCAGTCTGCGCAATTAACGCCCCCCCCAGTCTGCGCAATTACCGCCCCCCCCCCCCAGTCTGCGCAATTACCGCATCACCCCCAGCAAATCACACCACACCACCCCATGCAAATCGCACCACATCACCCCCAGCAAATTGCACCACATCACCCCCAGCAAATCACATCGCATCACACCACACCACCCCATGCAAATCGCACCACATCACCCCCAGCAAATCGCACCACATCACCCCCAGCAAATTGCACCACATCACCCCCAGCAAATTGCACCACATCACCCCCAGCAAATCGCACCACCCCAAGCAAATCGCACCACATCACCCCAAGCAAATCGCACCACCCCAAGTAATTCACATTGCCCCCAGCAAATCGCACCACCCCATGCAAATCACATCACCCCCAGCAAATCGCACCACATAACCCCCAGCAAATCGCACCACATAACCCCCAGCAAATCGCACCACCCCAAGCAATTCACATTGCCCCCAGCATATCGCACCACCCCAAGCAAAATCGCACCGCATCACCCCCAGCAAATCGCACCACCCCATGCAAATCACACTGCATCACCCCCAGCAAATCGCACCGCACCACCCCCAGCAAATCGCACCGCACCACCCAATCCAAATCACACCACATCACTCCCAGCAACTCACACCACATCACCCCCAGCAAATCGCCACCTGTGCAACCATCAAATGCAGCAACCTGTGCAACCATCAAATGCAGCCACTTACCTCCCACAGGGTCCCCAGAGAGACCCCCCCTCACATCTATACAGCTCTACCTGTCCCGGGCAGTTAAACAGGAGGTAAGTGCCCCGCACACTGAGCAGCCTGTCCAGGTTCCCCTGCAGGTATTCCATGCAGTAGAGAAGCGCGCCGTTGGGCCACAGGTGCAGCTCACGTATCCCCTTACTCAGAGCCAGGAGCTCCTGCAGGCTCACCGCCTAGGGTTGCCACCTTTTCTTCAAGCCAAACCCAAACACTTTAGCGGCGCACAGCATTTTTTTTGTAGTCGAAACTATATCAGGAGGAGAGGATGGGAGATAAGGACGGCAGGAGACGCACGCAGGACCCCGCTCGTCGCTGTCACCCGCTGACAGCGAAAGACAGGGTAAGTGACGGGCAGACGGTGAGTGGGTGGGGGGGTCACACTGGGGGCATTGAGGTGCACACTGGCAGCATATGATGGACACACTGGCAGCGTTTGGCACAGTGGCAGCGTTTGATGGCACAGTAGCAGCGTTTAATGGGCACAGTGGTAGTGTTTGGCACAGTGGCTGCAATTCATGGCACAGTAGCAGCATTTGAGGACACAGTGGCAGCGTTTGATGGGCACAGTGGCAGCACTTGATGGGCACAGTGGCAGCACTTGATGGGCACAGGGGCAGCATTTGATGGGCACAGGGGCAGCATTTGATGTGCACAGGGGCAGCACTTGATGGGCACAGAGGCAGCGTTTGATGGGCACAGGGGCAGCGTTTGATGGGCACAGTGACAGCATTTGGCACAGTGGCAGGGTTTGATGACACAGGGGCAGCGTTTGAGGGCACAGGGGCATTTAATTGGCACAGTGGCAGCATTTGAGGGCACAGGGGCAGCGTTTGAGGGCACAGGGGCAGCGTTTGAGGGCACAGGGGCAGCATTTGACGGCACAGTGGGCAATCGATGATTTTTTTTTCACATTTTTCTTGCACCCCCCCCCCCCCCCCCAGCAAAGAACCACTGAGCATAATAGACCTCCCCTGGGTGATGCCCCCCCTGCCTGCCTCCACCCCCCATAGAGCAAGAAAAAAAAAACCTTACCTTTTAGGAACCGAGTAAAGATGTGTATGTGAAGTGGGGGAGGAGTCTAACACCATGCTCTCTCACTCATCGCGTCCCTGGTTGCTAGGAGACCAGACAGTTCAATGAACTGTCTATGGCTGGCATCGGCGGTGGCTGGGAGAGAGAGAGAGTGCAGTCACAGAGCCACAGACAGTGCAGTGTGACCTGGGCGGCTGCTGCAGGACATTGGCCACTGTAGAGGGGAAGAAGGAGGGCCGGGTCGGGTGCTGTGCTGCTGGAGGTAGAAGAGACGGGAGAAAGGAGTTCTGCAGCTGCTTGATTACACTGCTGGGGTTTTTCTTCTGGAGAGGGGGGGGGCGGGGGGACCGATCACCGATCAAATACAAGTAAGGGCTGCTTCTCCCCTCCACTAAAGATTTCCATGCTACCAGCCGACCTCTGCATACAGTGTGCAGCCAGAAAACTCTTTCTCTTCCACTTCCTCCCGGCTGATGCATAAACTCCTCCCATTCGCGTCATTTCCTATCGGCCAAAAAACGCGAGATTTCGGCAATAGGCAATTCGCAAAGACTGCTGGGATACATGACGAAGCTATCCCAGGAACCCTTGCGATCTGCCTAGTGACGTAATAGCCTAGGCTATTAGGGGCGGAACTGATGAAGAAAACACAAAAAAAAGGTATTTAGAAGAAAATAAAAATAAAATAAATGGCCACTGGATAAAGTATAATCTAAGGGCATGCTGCACAGATAAAGTTAGGAAAATGGGTGGAGCTCCGCTTTAAGTGTCATTGGGATCTCAAATCTCTGCAAGACTGTCTATGCTGCCTAGCTTTGTGGGTGTTTATTTTATCTCGAAGAAATTTTTTGGTGTAGGTTTTATGGGCACAATTAACACCCAAGGACCAATTTTTCCACACCTGTTTAACAGGTGCATAGAATTTCAATTTTTAACAGCAAGGCCATTTCTTGCTTTCATCAAGAGTACCTCTATAGGGTTACGGTGTAAAGGCACCACCAACACCCAAAGCTTAATTTTTCTGCACCTGTTACTTCTACCCAAAGTCTGCAAAACAGACACCAGAATTTATCCAAAAAATCTCTAATCGGCTCCCAAGCCGTTGTTTATAAAATAAAGACGCTAGAGTCCTTCGTACCCCAAGGATTAAATATCGATTTCGACTTAAATTGCTTCATAAGAAATTTTTAGGCCCAACCAGATCCAGCCACCCCCACACTCTCTCTTAGACGCCCTCCTCTGACACAACTGCTCTTTGCTCACCTATCCGGTTCGGAATCTTCACCACTGCTTTTTATCTTTTTTAGACACAGATATGTCTTATTACCTTTTATGTATGTACATTTATATACACATGCATGCCATACTATGAGCAAACTACGTCGCTTCCGGTATGCAAATTTTAAACCAAGAAAATTCTAACCAGGATTTTTACCAAGAATTTTACTCAATAATTTACTACATAGAGAGAATTATATCTCCTTTATAAAAAATTTTTATTAATTTTATTACCCCAAGATGTTGTATTATATCTATTGTTTTTATACCCCATTATGCTCATTTTTATATATATATATTTTTTTATATACATATATATTCTTATATCCTCGTTTATCCTTTTATTAAAATAAGGCTATATAGCCAGATTTAACTATGGTATATTATGCATGCCGTTAATCTGTAGCTAGCCTCCACTGTATGAATATACTTCTCCCTAGCAAAACAACCGAACTACTTCCGGTGACCAGAGGATACTCTTGGCCGCAGAACGGATGTTTACATTACAGACTTCCATTATAATGGCCGCCGGGCCGTTTATAAAAAAAAAAAAAAAAATGGCCGCCGAGACACTTCCGGCGGAAATGACCACACCAAAATGGCCACCGGCAATACCAATTAACAGCAAATAAAAGGACACTTCTGGCATCTAGTAACCACCTCTGAAGATGTCACGTGACAGTGACGAATGCGCAAAGGGACACTAGATACCGGAAGCGAGGTACGAGCTCGATGCTCGTTTATCCCATGCAATTTTGAGCAACATAAATGTGAGTTTACTGTACTTTACTTGTATTGAATAAAACCTTTTAAAAACGTACTACACTATCGAGACCCTTCCTCTCCTTATCCATTTTTGCGAGACACATATACCTGAACTAGAGCGTACACCCCAGTAAAAGAGACGCCCAAACACCTGGATTTAAAGGGAGCCGCCCACCATAGGACACAGAAGCCCCATTGAGAACCAGCTAACACATATACACGCTGTTACCTTACAGCGGTAAGGTAAGGGTACATCCATTACTATATTCCACGGAAGATCAGGAACCACCTGCAGCTACTGGTCACAATAACCACCAGCACCGATACCGTTATACCCCACCAGGATTTGTCACCAGCGCCATAGCAAACCACACTTTGCCCACACTAGGAAAGGGCTCACCCCCACGGACTGTTCTTGCACTTTTGCATTACTTATTTATTGATTGTATTCAACTTTTTGGCTATGCTTACCTTTCACACATCCTTATCCACCTAGTTGGTTTTATGCACCGATGCAATTTTTATTGCGACTATTTTATGTGTCATATTTTTTAACCACTTGTACTTGACCGCAGCACGTTATGCACGCCCATCACAGATTCACCTTATTTTAATGTGACGCTTGATGCAACTTTATGCGATTTTTATGCGTTTCTATGCAATTATAAGAGATGTCATTTTTATATGATTTTATGTGATTTACCCACATCATTCTCACTTGATACACCTCTGCACACCTCTCACGGATTTATTCTTTGAATATGATGTTTTATGCGATTTCATGCGATTTTATGCAATTTTAAGCTATGTCACGTCTATGCGATTTTATGTGATTTATGCACAAAAATTCACACCTTTCACGGATTTATCTTTTGAATATGATGTTTTATGCGATTTCATGCCATTTTATGCAATTTTAAGCTATGTCACGTTTATGCGACTTTATGTGATTTATGCACAAAAACTCACACCATCCTCTATCTTCTGCATAATCAGCACTTACTTGTGTGCATACCTTTTAATATACCTTAGTTTCTACAGCTTTATTATACAGCGCAGCACTACCTCTTTACCTTACCTTAATTCCTTGGGATCCGATAGTTCCTATCAGTGCTTTGCCGCAGTATTCCATTAGCCCTATTTATTCACCAGGCAAGCGCAGAGATACATACTATACTATAAAATAAAGAATGCTTGCAGGGAAAATTTGATTTTTTTTTGGGCTTTATAAATGTAGATTTTGCTGCAGCATGTTTTATACATGGTATAGATGTGCCACTTTACAGGCAAACTAAGGGGACCCCCAGGCACTATATTTATTTAAAGCAATTTTTATTGTTTCAATTTAAGCATCAGTAAATCACTGCTCGTTTACAAATGATCTTTTTTACAAACTTTTTTTTCATTGATACATGTCCCCCAGGGCAGTACCTAGACCTACATACCCTTTGTATACCCTTTGTATGCCCATAACTTGCATATAAGCCTTCAAAATGAGCACTTTTGATTTTTCCAGTTCAGGTTGTAGACTTTAATGGGGTCGCACAAGTGCAAATGGGGCCTAATTCAAAGGAATTATCAATGAATCTCATTAGGTTCCTTTCACACTTGGCCAACTTTTGCTATTTTTATCTGGTAAACTGATCTAAAAACATTTCATATGTAATAAAAAGTCCATATAAATCCAAATAAAAACGAAAGCAGAAGGTGGACTAACAGTCCCAGCAAGCAAAGAGTCCCAGTGAGAAATTTCAATGCAAGGGTGACTTTCCCTCCACCCCCAGCACACTCGCTTTGCTCACCTCTAGAGGTGGACCACTGAGTTAACAGATGATCCCATATGGGTTTGATCTCCAAACAGGATCCAGATTCACTGTTCGATATCCCAGGGGTATAATATTAAGAGATAAGCAGAATCTAAGTGCACACTGATGATTTCCTTTTAAAACAGCTTTATTTAACAAACAAATGGCTTCTCACATGGGCTTCAAAGAAACAGGGCAAATAGGAGCAGACACCTTAAGCATGGAGAATGCCTGTGTAATCTTGAGGTATATGGACACAGTAGTCGCAGGACATTTCACACAAGTGTGAAAGGGGCCTTAGGGCCGGTTTACACTGCTGTGCTGTCCGACATTGGATGTGATTTGCCCCGCACTGCAAATCACATGCGATGTCTGTGTGATGCGAACTCAGCCATACAGATTGTATGGTTGAATTTGCATCGCATTCAGACCAAACTCGCACAGGACCCTTTTTTGGTCCACAGCAGGATCAGATCGCATGGGTGTTCACACACACCCATTCCTCTCTTAATTTGCAGTTTACTCTGCGATATGCAAACTGATTTGGAGGTGTCATTAGCTTTCTACTGACACTCCCAGCAGTTTGCATATGGCAGTGTGAACTGCCTGCGAGTTGTATGCGATGCAGGGTTCCTGCATCGCTCCAGTGTGAACCGACACTGAGAGAGCACCCCCCTCCTGAACCATACCAGGCCACATGCCCTCAACATGGGGAGGGTACTTTGGGTTTTCTTCTTTCCCCTGCTTCTTCCTGCATCTTCCTCCGGTCTTCTTTCGGTCTTCTCCTTCTTCCACCAGCTTCTTCTTTCTCTACTTCTTCCTCCGGTCTTCTCCTTCTTTCTCCAGCTTCTTCTTCCTCCGGTCTTTCTCCACCGCTGCTCCCGCCACAGACACACTAAACATGAAAATAATGACCCTTCTCGATGCTGCGGCCAGACGATCTGTCCGCTTCCATATATAATTATGGGGCGTGGCCACCATATGATGTCAGCTGGAGACCCCGCCCCCTTGTGACATCACTGACCCATCATGCTCCGGGCGATGAAGTCACCAGGGGCGGGGTCTCGGAATGACATCATCTGCCCCATCGCAGCATCGCAGCATCAGAGGAGGTTCGTTTTTTTGAATCATCAGCAGGAGTGGCGGTGGCGGCAGCGGTGGAGAAAGAAGAATGTAGGACGAAGTGGGGGAAGAAGCCGGAGGAAGATGGAGGAAGAAGAAGTGGAGGAAGACCGGAGAAAGATGTAGGAAGAAGCGAGAGAAAGAAGACTTCTTTAATAGAGGAATTGTCAAAAACCGGCAATTGTCTTTTGTCACATTTCACTTTTTCAATTTTTTTGGTGAATGGGTAGAGGTACAATGTACCTGATACCTATTCACATAGGGGGGCGGGGTCTGGGGGCCTTGTTAAAGGGAGGCTTCTAGATTCCGATAAGCCTTCCGCCTGAAGACCCCCACAACCACTGGGCAAGGGTTGTGGGGAAGAGGCCCTTGTCCCCATCAACATGGGGACAAGGTGTTTTGGGGGGGCTCACTCATCATCCCCCCTTTCCTTGCCTGCCATGGCTGCTTTCTCAGATAAGGGTCTGGGATCTGGCAATACATTACAGCCACAAGCAATTTTTAAATGACATTTTTTCCTTTATAAATATAATTTTGCTGCAGTACAGTAATAAAAACAGGAAACGTGCTACCTTACAGGCAGACAAAGGGGACCCCCCAGGCATGACATTTAAATTAATTTTAAATTTTTCTTGTTTCACTTTAAGCATTACTAAAATCGCTGATCCTGAAAAAATGGCTGTTTAAAAAAAAAAAAAAATCCATTGATACATGTGTCCTGGGGCAGGACCCGGGTCCCCATACATTATTTTTATGGCAAAGAACTTGCATACAAGCCTTCAGTGAGAACTTTGGATTTTGCAGGTTTGAGCCCCATTGACGTCCACAAATATGCCGATTTGACAGGCATGTTTTCTGGCAACAGTGCGCTTTCCATTTGCATGTGCGCCCAATTTATGCCCCGTACGCACGGTCGGAAATTCCGACCACAAAATCCGTCTGACTTTTTCCGACGGATTTTGTCCAACACTGGTGTTGCATACACACGGTCGGACAAAGTTGTCGGAAAATACGATCATTCTGAACGTGGTGACGTTCGTTGCATACGACGGAACTACGTAGAGGCCAATAGGTTTGGTCTCCTAATGTGATCTGAGCATGCGTGGCACTTTGTCCGTCGGAATTCTCTACACACGATCGGAAAAAGTCTGATCGGATTTTGTTGTCGGAAAATTTGAGAGCAGGATCTCAATTTTTTTCTGTCGGAAATTCTAACGGAAAAAGTCCGATGGAGCCCACACACGGCCGGATTTTCCAACAACATGGTTCGATAGGACATTTTCCATCGGAATTTCCGACCGTGTGTACGGGGCATTAGAGAAGTCCTAATTGGCCTTAATTGGGTGCTATTTTCCAGGACTGCAGGATCATATTTTGGCACTATAGTAAATGATCCCCACATTGATTACACTGTACAGCTATATCAGATGTGACTTTAGTAACTGTAATGAAATGTTACTCTAAATCTGGATACACACTATACAATTTTCTTGAGATTTTTAGATTTACCAAAACTATATAATATGAGGTCAAACCTAAACATTTGTATGTAAGCAGGCATAGTTGAAGAGAAATCTAACAACAAAAGTTGTATAGTGTGTATCCAGCTTTAGGTCCCTGAAGAGGACATGCAGCCATGATTTTAGGTTAGAAGGTAGGAGGTTTAACTTTAGATTGTGGAAATGGTCCTTTACTGTAATGTAAATGTTCGATGGGAGCTTGTTGTCGGAAATTCCGACCGTGTGTAGGCTCCATCGGACATTTGCTGTCGGAATTTCTGACAACAAAAATTTGAGAGCTGGTTCTCAAATTTTCCAACAACAAAACTTGTCGTAAATTCCGACCGTGTGTACACAATTCCGACGCACAAAATTCCACGCAAGCTCGGAATCAAGCAGAAGAGCCACACTGGCTATTGAACTTAGCCAGTGGTCTGGGGACTCCTCAGGGGGACATGGTGGGGTTAGGGAAGGAGTGACTGATGCCATTGAGCCTAGGGAAGAGGCCGCGTTGGCAGCTGCTTTGCCAGTACCCTGAGTCTGGGTGAGAGAGGATGAGGAGGATGAGGACGGCTTGGTCATCCACTCTACCAAGTCTTCGGCATGTTGCGGCTCAACACGTCCAGCTGCCGAAAAAAAGGACGAGCGTGTCCCATGGCCACGTGCTGATGAGGATGCACCGTGTCCATGACCAGCACTGTTGCCTCTAGACACAGAGCCTGCTTGCCCTCTTTTATTGCCTCGTGACTGTCTGTATCTCCTTGTTGGACTTCCAGACATACTAATTGTCTGCAGAGAGATGTAGCTGCACAAAGCTGGGACATATATACTGATATGCTGCAGCTATCAGAATCAACTGCCTGCCGGTAGTATTATTATTATTATCAGAAGACCAGCAATTGGGGTAGCTTCAGGCGTGTACATTGTGCAGATAGCACAATACGCCGACTGTAATTGCTACAGCTGCCTATGGATAGGATGCGCAGAACAACAGCAATTGGGGTAGGTTCAGGAGTGTAAACTGTGCAGATAGCACAATACACCCACTGTATTTGCAACAGCTGCCTAAGGATAGGATGCGCAGAACCACAGCAATTGGGGTAGCTTCAGGTGTACACTGTGCAGATGGCACAATACACCCACTGTATTTGCAACAGCTGCCTACGGATAGGGTGCGCAGAACAACAGTAATTGGGGTAGCAACAGGTGTACACTGTGCAGATGGCACAATACACCCACTGTATTTGCAACAGCTGCCTACGGATAGGATGCGCAGAACAACAGCAATTGGGGTAGCTTCAGGTGTACACTGTGCAGATGGCACAATACACCCACTGTATTTGCAACAGCTGCCTACGGATAGGATGCGCAGAACCGCAATTAGGGTAGTTTCAGGCATGTACACTGTGCGGATGGCACAATACGCCGACTGTAATTACTACAGCTGCCTATGGATAGGATGCGCAGAACAACAGCAATTGGGGTAGCTACAGGTGTACACTGTGCAGATGGCACAATACACCCACTGTATTTGCAACAGCTGCCTATGGATAGGAATGCGCAGAACCACAATTGGGGTAGTTTCAGGCGTGTACACTGTGCGGATGGCACAATACGCCGACTGTAATTGCTACAGCTGCCTAAGGATAGGATGTGGAGAACAACAGCAATTGGGGTAGCTTCAGGCGTGCAAACTGTGCAGATGGCACAATACACCCACTGTATTTGCAACAGCTGCCTACGGATAGAATGCGCAGAACAAAAGCATTTGGGGTAGCTTCAGGTGTACACTGTGCAGATGGCACAATACACCCACTGTATTTGCAACAGCTGCCTACGGATAGAATGCGCAGAACAAAAGCAATTGGGGTAGCTTCAGGTGTACACTGTGCAGATGGCACAATACACCCACTGTATTTGCAACAGCTGCCTATGGATAGGATGCGCAGAACAACAGCAATTGGGTAGCTTCAGGTGTACACTGTGCAGATGGCATAATACACCCACTGTATTTGCAACAGCTGCCTACGGATAGGATGCGCAAAACAGCAATTGGGGTAGCTTCAGGCGTGTACACTGTGCAGATGGCACAATACGCTGATTTTAATTGCTACAGCTACCTACGGATAGGATGCGCAGAACAACAGCAATTGGGGTAGCTTCAGGCGTGTAAACTGTGCAGATGGCACAATACACCCACTGTATTTGCAACAGCTGCCTACGGATAGGATGTGCAGAACAGCAATTGGGGTAGCTTCAGGTGTACACTGCAGATGGCACAATACACCCACTGTATTTGCAACAGCTGCACACGGCTAGGATGCGCAGAACAACAGCAATTGGGGTAGCTTCAGGTATATACTGTGCAGATGGCGCAATACACCCACTGTATTTGCAACAGCTTCAAAATTAAATGAAATCACACTGTCTCTCTGTGTATATCTCCTAAATGAAATCATACTGTCTCTCTGTGTATATCTCTTAAATTAAATCACACTGTCTCTCTGTCTATCTCTCTGGCCACTGCAACACACTACACAAGGCCGCCACGCAGGCGGCCTTATATAGTGTGGGGTGTGTACTAAACCTCCTCTATCCACGGCCGCCACCCCCTATTCATGCATCCCTTTCAGGACTCTGAGCGCATGAATTACAGCGGTGGGGGTGTTTTTTTGAAGCACCATATTAGAGCTCTAATAGGCTTCAAAATAGGGTGGGCTTGTCGCACAGAGCATTGCGTGACAAGCCCACCCAGATGTTACAACAGTGAATGAATATTCGCTATTGAAACACTGATCCTCAATTCAGTCCATCAGAAGTGGGCCTGAGACCCGTTTTCCGATTGGCTGAAAAGAGGAGTCCCAATTCGCCACCAAGGAGGAGGGAGGAAATGGAAGCTGCCGGATGCCCGTGGAGAGCACGGGAAGGGGGGCCTTATTCTAGGCTTACCTATAGGTTAAACAAAATCAGAGGTTTACAACCACTTTAAATTCTGTGCTTGTATAGACATTGATTTCATTTGCTGCATCTTTTGGAATCTCTGTGGAAGATGAAGGCAAATAGCAGTGAGCCTTATGTTGTATGTAGTGGTTGTGGGTGAAAGAATGGGCAGTGTAAATTCCTATCCATTTAAATTGAACTGTGTTTATCAATGCAGTGGTCTTGATTGACACTGAGACAGTAAACATTAGTATAGGTGATGCAAAATCTAAACATATACTTAAGTCTTCTTTATAACACATCACTTATGAAATATATAGTGACAATTAGCATGTTTAGCATTGGTAA
Source organism: Lithobates sylvaticus (assembly GCA_028564925.1). NCBI lineage: Eukaryota > Metazoa > Chordata > Amphibia > Anura > Ranidae > Lithobates > Lithobates sylvaticus. The sequence goes on from CM053028.1 coordinate 185,284,463, forward strand.
ACATATATAGTTCACTAGTGGAAATACTTCCTGATACAAAGTATTTGTTTTCTTCATGTGCCATGGTTCTTTTAACCAAATGGTGCCACATCCCAGGAATATATTGGTGACCAGAGTCTACTCCCTAGTAAATAGCTATTTCATGGTGTGTGTTGTTTAGCATCTGGAAATAGTGTTACCAGCTCTCTGCTATTAGGGCTTATGCCAAAATTACAAATAGTATTTATTGGAATAAGCCTACATTATTAACATGAGTGACCCATAATGACAAAACCAAATGAACAGGAATGATGTGCATAGTACACATGTATAAGCAGCTTTCTTTTAATTGAACATGCATTTATCTATATTAATAATAAAGCTACACTAATTTAATTACGTTGTGTAAAGCATCACTGATCCCTGTAAGTAAAAAATGTCCTATAGCATCTCTTTAATAAACAATGATACATAAAGCTAATGATTAGTTATAATAACATACTTAAGTGTATAATATGCTTATGATTATGAATGAAAACCCTAATCACCTTCTGTAAAAAGCAGGAGCAGCATTTTTAATGTGAACGCTGAGCCATTATGTGTATAATTCCTGTAATTTAGAAAGTTTAACATAAAAGACTTGTGTTGTGTTATACATGTCAACTAGGTGTGTTAGGCTTGTCCTTTGGGCTGTTCCTGTTCTATTTTTTAAGGTGATGCAACAAATTACTAGACAGCTGTAAAAGAGCTTTTTATTGCTCAACTGTCAGATCTTGGAATAGTCAGTAATTACTGTATATGCTCAAATTGAATATTCAAGAATCTTAAATCCAGAAAAATCTTTTAAAATGTACCATTCTACAAGAACAAGAACCAAAAAAAAAAAAAGAAAGTGCCTCATACTGGTTTATATTCTAAAAAATAACCAATAACTGACTGTACTAATATGCCTGTCATATATTTACTCTCTTTTTTAATGTTTAATACAACTATTCTTTAGACACAAGTAATATCTTACCAAGCATAAACAAATATTACATAGATTTCCCGGTGCCTCCATGGCAGCATACATGTGAATGAGCTCTGCCTCTGCTCCTCCTTCAGGACTAGCGAATTTCAAATTTTCGAATTTCCGAATTTCGAATTTTCGGGTTTCCGAATTTCGGGTTTCCGAATTTCGCATTTTCGGGTTTCCGAATTTCGCATTTTCGGGTTTCCGAATTTCGCATTTTCGGATTTTCGGAATTCCGAATTTTTGGAATTCGGAAATTAAAAAATTAGAAAATTCGAAAATCAGAAAAAAAGAACTAACTATTAAATTATAGGTATTGGAATTCCCTTTCAAATTTGTCTGTTAGTGAACGTAACGAGTACGAATTATCTGAAATAACGAATGTCGCATCTAACCTAATGGAACGTTATGATCTAATAATAATAAATAACAATAATAATAATAAAACCTTTTTATTATTATTAATCATTATTTATTATTAATTTGTTCCGTTCCATTTGTTTAGATGCGGCATTCGTTATTTCAGATAATTCGTTACTTCGGATAAATTCGTACTCGTTAATTTTAGTAGTTTAGTTTTTAATTAAACTGATTTTCTTTCTTTTTTTCAGATTTTCAAATTTTGGGATTTTTTAATCTTTGAATTCCCGAATTCTGAAAATTCGGAAATTCGGAGTTCCGAAAAACCGAAAATCCAAAATTCGGAAATTCGATAATTTGGAAATCCGAAAATTCGGAATTTCGGAAATCCGAAATTTCGGAAATCCGAAAATTCGGAAATTCGGAAATTCGAAAATTCGGAAATTTCGGAAATCCGAAAATTCGGAATTTCGGAAATCCGAAAATTCGGAATTTCGGAAATCCGAAAATTTGGAATTTCGGAAATTCTGAATTTCGGAAATCCGAAGATTCGGAATTTCGGAAATCCGAAAATTCGGAATTTCGGAAATCTGAAAATTCAAAATTCAGAAATCCGAAAATCAGAAAAATAGAAATGTGAAAATTCACGAAATTTTAGAATTTCCAAATTTTCGATTTTCCGAATTTCAAAAAGCAAAAAACGAATGAAACGAAAATGAACGGATTTTTTGTCAGTGCACATGTCTAGGTTGGTGGCGATTCAAATACAAACGAATGTTGGTGGATGCAGCTGGAGGATCAACTTCTTTTCGGTCCCCTTGGTCAGGTTAGATTCTCTCCCTTATTCTTTAAATAAAGGAATTATAGGTGACATTGGTAATAAGAGTTTTTTGAGAGAGAAAAGAGCAAAGAGAGAAATAGGTGTTGTTTTATACAAAAAGTTATTTTTGTCCCCTTAAAGGGCATTGTGTATTGTACTTTTTTTTTGTTGTTTTCTAGGGTCTGAGTTGTTATTGGGGTGCCTACCATGTCCGCTGGCTGGGTCTTCCTCCTCTCCACTCAATGTACAAGCGGTGGGGAGTGAGGGGGTACGGCGGCATCTCTTCTGCATTATCGCGGCGTGTTCCAGGTCTCTGTGTGCAGGCGCAGCCCGGAATACACAGCGTCCTGCGGATGTCATTAGGAGCGTTCCGATGCCCCTAGTGCGCATGCGCATAGGGTGGTGAAGCCTCGGCCGCCATATTCCTTGTGGCTAATTGTTACCAGGAGGGGGTGGGGGTTAATTAAGTAATTAATCAATTGAGTGTTCCCACCCCCTCTCCCTTTAAAAATGGTCTCCTTTTGAGCTCAGGGCTGCTCCTCATAGCCAGTGTGTGTTCTGCAGCGCAAAAACTTTTACAGCAAACAGGTATGTGTCACCTTTTCATTTACACTGCTGATATGGATTTTGCTAGGTCTCTCTTTGGGGTTCTATTCTTTCTTTTTACATATTTCTACAGCTGATCCTCCTGCCCATTTCATCATGAGCCATTCGTCTCGCAGTCAAGATCCATCCTCTTGTGTCTAAAAGGTATGGGACTATCCTTATGTGAGTGTAAAAAAAAAAGAATGCGCCACTTAAACAAACCCTGTTTGTTGCAGCCCTGTTCCCGCCAAGCGGTCCAGAAAGTCTTCAAAACGCTATGACAACTACAACAGTCCCGAGCGAGAGTCACGTTCTTCACGTCCTTCCAAGAGATCTGGGTCTAGAAGACGTCATCGCTCTCCCTCACCCCCATCTAGAGGGCTAAACAAGAAGTGTTGGGCATGTGGCACTGTACCACTCCCTGATAAATTGGTCTGTAAGGTCTCAGGGACTACGCAGCCAATCGAGAGCTAGAGAGACGTCAGGTGGTCGATATGCTCAAACAGACCATGAAGGACTCTTTCTCAGAGCTGGCGGCCATAATACCCACCCATGCGGCTTCTCAGGCTGTTCAGGCTCAAAGCCTAGACCATGACACTCCGGGTCTTTCATCAGGCAGTGCTTCAGGAAGCACAGCCAGACACTCTTCCCCTGAGGATCCTTCTGGAGAGTCGTCAGAGGAAACCGAACCATCGGATTTCAGTTTTTCCTTGGTTCAACCATTTGTTGAGGCAGTGAAGAACGCTATTGGTTGGGAGGAGCTGGAAGAGCTACCTCAAAAGTCAAAGACATATTTTCCTTTCCTTAAGAAAAAACAAGTGTTCTTCCGTTAATGGGAGAGATCAAGGAAGTCATAGAGGATGAATGAAACAAAACAGACAAAAAATTTTCCTTAGCCTGTCTGTCCAAATTGTATCCTTTAGCTGATAAGGATACACAATCTTTAAAGAGGAAGTAAAGCCTCTTAAAAAAAAAAAAAACCCCCTGCAAGGCAAAGGCATAATGAGCTAGTATGCATAGCATACTAGCTCATTTGAATGACTTACCTGAAAACGAAGCCCCCGAAGCGGTCCTCATCCACGATCTTCTGCGTCGCCATCAAACCCGGAGTGACTTCCGGGTCTCGCCGCTCCAGCGCTGTCATTTGCTGGAGCGGCGATGACGTCACTCCCGCGCATGCGCAGGAAAGCGGCATATCGGCGTGAACCCGGCATGGGCAGTGCGCCTGAGCGCCGCTGTCTACGGCGCATGCGCCGTAGACAGTGATGCCTTTTCTTTTCTAAATATCTTCTAAACCATGTAGGTTTAGGAGATATTTATTGGACCTACAGGTAAGCCTTAATCTAGGCTTACCTGTAGGTCAAAGTGGTTTGTAAGGGTTTACAACCACTTTAAGTTCAAGGCCTGTGGTTGACGTGGCAGTTGTACAGCTAGCAAAGAATGTGACTTTGCCAATGGAGGATTCAACTTCATTCAAGGATCCCCTGGACAGGGAAATTGACTTGGATCTCAAGAGGAGCTATCTAGCTGCAGGAGCAGCTTGCAGACCTGCCATTGAGCTAACGTCTGTTTCTAATGCCATCAGATCATGGACAGAAAACATAGAAGCATCCCTCCGCCAGGATTTCCCCAAGGAGGATATAATCAAAGCTCTAGAGGAGCTTAAGTTGGCAGCCGATTTTGTGGGTGAAGCAGCCATTGACACAGTTAGCTGTTCAGCCAACTCAGTGCTACACTCGGTCATGGCAAAAAGGGCCCTATGGCTGAAACCATGGACTGCTGATCTTGAGTCAAAACAGAATTTGTGCAAGATTCCATTTGATGGCAAATCCCTCTTTGGAGAGAGGCTGGATAAAGTAATTTCCAGAGTAACAGGAGCAAAATACGTCTTGTTTCCTCAAGACAGGAAGGTCCGCAGAACAAGAAATTATGGATCTCGCTTCTAGCAGTCAAGCTCCAGAGATTTTAAGCAATCTCGCCCCTTTAAGGACAACAAGAGATCATGGCGAAGCACTCGGTCATCCTTTCTGGGTGCCAGAAAGAACAAGACTCTCACTGCTCCTCAAGAGGGGACACGGTCTTTTTGACACCAGAGGAGCGGAGGCCCCCCCAGTAGGAGCCCGGGTAAAACATTTTTTTCCCAGTCTGGGCAGCCAGGTGCCAGGACCCTTGGGTCCTGTCTACAATTCGGTATGGATATTTCTGGACTTTCTTTCATCAGCCTCCACACACATCCTTCAAGGAAACACAGATTACGGCCTCCCTGAAGAAGGCTCTGGCCTTAGGTCAGTTTATGAAGTCGCTACAGCTTTAGGGAGCAGCGGTACCTGTCCCTCCATTGGGAAGTTTTACAGGTTTCTATTCCACCCTCTTCCTGGTACAGAAGAAAACAGGCGCCTGGAGGCCTGTAATAGATTTGAAGAGACTCAACAAATACATTCATCTCAAGAGTTTCAAGATGGAGTCGCTGCAGACAATCATTCAAGTCATACAACCAGGAGATTGGTTGATATCAGTATACCTGCATGACGCCTACCTTCATGTCCCTATCCTACCATCTTTCCAAAAGTATCTAAGGTTCGCAGTGGGTCATGTCCACCTGCAATTCCAGGCTCTACCCTTCGGGCTGTGCACCTCCCCTCGGGTGTTTACAAAGGTGTTAATATCTGTCCTGGCCCCTATAAGAGAGAGAGGGTTAAGAATTTACCACTATCTGGATGATATCCTATTGTTATCAAACAATCCGGATCAACTTATAGCCCACAGAGAGATACTTCTACAGTCATTGTCAGAACTAAGTTGTTTAGTGAATCACTGAAAGAGCTAGCTGATCCCAACACAACAAATGATTTACCTAGGAGCAATGTTCAATTCAGATCTGGCCACAGTCTCTTTACCGCAACAGAAGATGGAGGGCATCATTCAAAAGATGTTGAAGACCATACAGAAGTCCCACTTGTCAGCCTCAGAATGTCTGAGCCTCATAGGCGCGATGTCTTCCTGTATTGCTCTGGTTCTCTGGTCTCACTGGCATCTGAAACACTTCCAGACAGTTTTTCTAGCACAATGGAAAAAGCAGAATCTATCGCAGACAATTCTGCTGTCAACCCTGATGTCCAGGAGCCTGCACTGGTTGACCAGGCCAGAAAATCTCTCCCGTTCTCATCACCTGGGTTCCCACTCTTGGACCACAATTACATCAGATGTGAGTGGTCAGGGGTGGGGTGCCCATTGCAGAGAAGTCAGGATCCAGGGGAGATGGTCCTTTCTAGCTTTAACTTCGTTGGCACCCCAAATCAAGGGACAGAGGGAGCTTCTGAGCCTGGACAACAAAGCTGCAGTTTCGTATCTTCAGAAACAAGGGGGTACCCACAGCAGGACGCTTCTGAGGGAATTGGTACCTATAATGGTCTGGGCCAAGAAGAACCTGGTGGACCTCAGAGGGATATATCTCTCTCTCAGGCAAGATGAACACAGAGGCAGAAGTCTTATCGAGGAGATTTGGGGACAACGAGTGGTCACTTCACCCCCATGTGTTTGTTCAGATTTCCCATCTATGGCAGACCCCACAGGTGGACCTCTTTGCTTCCCAGGAGAATTCCAAGCTCAGGAGATTATTTTCTTTCCTTCCACACCCACAAGTGGAGGGGGTAGACGCGTTATCGCGTCGTTGGAACTTCAAGACTGATTATGCCTTTCCTCCTCGTCCGCTCATCTCGAAGTTTCTCCTTAGATTCCTAAGGGAAACAGTTCAACTACTGGCAGTATTACCTTATTGGCCGAAGAGGCCTTGGTTACCCCTGGCCTTGCACCTCAGTGTGAATCCTCCTATCAAGATTCCCCCCTTCCCACAGCTGTTGACCCAGGGCCGCCTAATCCATCCAGATCCACAAAAACTGGATCCTTGAGTATGGAGGTTGAAAGGAGGAAGTTTGAGTTGTTAGGATGTTCTCAGGAAGTCATATCCACCTTGCTGAAAGCCAGGAAACCAGCAACCGATGCAATATATGCTAAGATTTGGGACAAGTTCCTATCTTATGCCACAGGAAAGGGTTTGGATCCAGTCTCTCCTACTACTGTTGATATTTTGAGTTTCCTTCAAACAGGTTTCAATTTGGGTCTCAGTCAGAGTTCCCTTAACCACTTGCTTACCGGGCACTTAAACCCGCCTCCTATCCAGACCAATTTTCAGCTTTCGGTGCGCTCACACTTTGAATGACAATTACTCAGTCATGCAATACTGTACCCAAATGAATTTTTTGTCCTTTTTTCCCACAAATAGAGCTTTCTTTTGGTGGTATTTGATCACCTCTGGGTTTTTTATTTTTTTGCGCTATAAATGAAAAAAGACCGAAAATTTTTTTAAAAAAAAGAATTTTTCCTTGTTTCTGTGATAAAATTTAGGAAATTATTAATTTTTCTTCATAAATTTTGGCCACAATTTATACTGCCACATATCTTTAGTAAAAATAACCCAAATTAGTGGATATTATTTGGTCTTTGTGAAAGTTAGAGAGTCCACAAACCGTGGTGCGAATCATACAAAATTTATCACACCTGATGTACTGGTGGCCTATCTCATTTCTTGTGACACTGATGACAGATGGCACCGATACGTGGCATTGATGACAGGTGACACTGATAACAGATGGCACGTGACACTGATAACAGATGGCACGTGACACTGACAGGTGGCACTGATGACAGATGGCACTGATACGTGGCACTGATGACAGATGGCACTAATGTGGCACTGATGACACGTGACACTGATATGGCACTGATGACAGATGGCACTATGTGGCACTGATGACAAATGGCACTGATGTGGCACTGATGACAGGTGGCACTTATACATGGCACTGGGGACAGGTGGCACTGGGGACAGGTTTCACTGGGGACAGGTGGCACTGGCAGATGGCACTGGGGACAGGTGGCACTGGCAGATGGCACTGGGGACAGATGGCACTGGGGACAGATGGCACTGGCAGATGGCACTGGGGACAGATGGCAGTGGTGGCAGTGGGGGCAGATGGCACTTTATTTTATTTTTATTTTTTTTTCCTACTTACGACCGCGGCAGCCGCTCATCTCGCCCTCCTCACACGCTGTTTCTGTGTGAGGAGGGAGAGCAGCGCTGAGAGATGATCTCATATGTTTACATATGAGATCATCTCCCATTGGACACGCCGATCATGCTGTAAATGGCCGCTGTGATTGGCCGTTTACAGCGATCTGTGATTGGCTGTGTCCAAGGGACACGGCCAACACAGAATTTCCCTGCTGCACGCTCGTGAGCGCGCACAGGGAACGAGGAAAGGGGAGGACGTCATATGACGCCCTCCCGGGAATTGACATCCGCGCCGAGGCCGTCATTTGGCTACGGCCGGATGTCTAGTGGTTAAGGTACAAGTATCGGCAATCTCTGCAGCAACCAACACAAGGCGGGCAGAAGATCCTCTAGTGGTCACATTTCTCAAGGGTGTACTGAAGATGCGCCCTCCAACCAGGCGTTCCTTTCCAAAATGGGATCTTCCCCTAATACTAAAAGTATTATCTGCCCACCCATTTGCACCGGTAGATAAAATCTCAATTTGGAACCTAACCTTAAAATCAACCTTTCTCCTGGCTAACACATCTGGCAAGAGGATTTTGAACCACTCCCTGGGAGTAGGAGATGAACACATTTCCTTTCTTCCAGACAGGGTACAACTTCACCCTCTCTGAGGGTTCACACCAAAAGTCACCTCAATGGCAAATCTATTGGATCCATGGGTATTACCAGTCTTTTATAACCCAGAATCAAGCTCCTGTCATGAGTTAGATATATCCAAAGTTCTCAGGGCCTACTTGGAAGCCACAGCGAACTTTAGGAACTCTGACAGACTTCTCATCATCCCATGGGGCAAGAATAGAGGAAGGGAGGCTTCCCCCAGAACTTTGGCCTCTTGGGTTGTCAAATTAATACAGAAAGCTTACAGGGTGACGAACTTGGATCCTCCGGCTCAGAGCGGTATCAGCATCTTGGGCAGCGAGGGCAAATGTTTCTCTTGAAACAGTATGCAGGGCCGCCACTTGGTCTTCTTGGCACATGTTCCTTAAACATTACCGTAATGATCCTGAGGCTCTTACAACAGTAGATTTCGGGAGAAAGGCGCTTCATGGCGCTATGTCTGTGTCTAATTAAAGTTTTTTTGTGAGCTAGTTATTTATCACATGTATGCTGCCATGAAGGCACCAGGATAACGGAAAGTTGTATCATACTTACCGTAATTTTCCTTTCCTGGTGCCTATCCATGGCAGCATAAACTCTCACCCTCAGAATTCTATATTACGAAGAATGTTGGGGGAGGGGCTATGCCCTTTAATTTATGCTATTCATTAGTCCTGAAGGAGGAGTAGAAGCAGAGCTCTATCACATGTATGCTGCCATGTATAGGCACCAAGAAAGGAAAATTACGGTAAGTATGATACAATTTTACGTTATTCAGTACACTTAAAAGTTCTTGTAATTTGTGCTCCTAAAATTCAGTCCAAAAGCAAAAACATGATTCTGAGTAACTTGTTATCTATCATGTAAGATGTGACAGGAAACCAGGAAAAACTACTGCTATCCAGGATGAGAGATATATTTGTCCCAGATTCAAGCAATATACAGACATTTTTTTTTTTGCTGTGTGGTGAGTTTGCTTGGCTCACTGAGGGGTTAATGGCCTCAGCTGAAGCAGGTACTCTGGGCTCTATAAAACACCAAGGCTGGTTAGGGAGCATGCTCCATCCTGGAACCAGAGCTTTGTGCAGGACAGGCTGGGATGCAGCAACTTGCTTGTATGGTGATAGTACGTTTGTGTGACTAAGGACTATGATTTATTCTGGTGCCTGGGCAGCAGTAGGTTGCTCCTGGAGAGGTAGTTAGGATCCAATGTTTGTAGTTAGCCACCCAGTGTGGCAAGGATTTATTTTCTGTTTTTGTTTTATTTTGCTGTTTTGATGCCAGTGCTTTGTGGACATAGATTTTTTAAATAAACCACACTTTTGTTTTACCAAGATCCTGCAAGTCTGCTGTGCCTTTTAAACCGTGCTATGAACTCATCCAGAGTGTCATGCACAACCTGCTGCTGAGCTAATTCCTCACACTGTTTACAGAAGCTGACATCTTTTTAGGAGTTACAAACATTATAAGAATATTAACTACGGATTAATTGATAGAATACATACTGTTTCTTAAACCAGCTATAAAATATTTATATGTGATAAGATCAAAAACTGTATTTGTTATATAAGTGATTTAGGGTACTTGAACAACAGAAAGTCTGTTTTACATAATATCACTGCAGAGATTCAAATACACTTCTCCTTTAGGTAAAAAAAAGTAATGGATACATACAATTAAAATAATATAAATATATAGTATTAATATTATAATAATTTTATTATTTTTTTATTTTTTTAACAGAGCAGCCTCAACAGGATTGATGGACTTGGTGTTGCATCACTTAGTGTGATGTATGTGTCCCTTAGTCTCTCTTCATTATTGCTGCCTCCTTTGCTCATTAAGAAAATGGGTTGCAAGTGGACCATCGTGGCTTCTATGTTTTGTTTCATTTCCTACAGCCTTTGCAACTTCTATCCAAGCTGGTATGTATGCTATATACACATATATCTGCAATTTTATTTTTATTAACTGTAGAAGAGATGCGTTATGTATATGTATGTGTATATATATATATATATATATATATATATATATATATATATATATATATATATATATATATATATATATATATATATATGCATGCATACATACATACATACATACATACATACATACATACATTTTTTTTTTTTTTTTTATTCTATTAATAAGGTTCATTAACTGAAAATATGATGTACAGTAGAATTCTCATACACAGTGAACAGTTAATAATTTTTTCTCTATTAAAAGAGGCAAGTAAAAGGACTAATAAACATGTTTAAAGTGGGGTTCCACTGTCTCCAACGTTTTTTTTTTTTTTTATCATGACAATGATTAATATATGTAAAGATATAACTCACTTGTTTATTTTAAAAATAATTCTGCAGTCCGTTTTTGCCACAAAAACAAAGTTATAAAACGGGAATGCTGACGGTTGTCATCTTGCCTGTGGGCATGTGAAGCACACAGGCATCCTCTTCCGGGACACTGTGCGTCTAATGGACCAGCATGCACCACCCGTATCCCTGATCTCGTGCATACGCAGTAATCGGAGCGCCGTTGTTTGCCGTTCATCTTCGGATATTTTTGCAAACTGCTTGTCATCCGTACTGCACATGCGCAGTACACGGCGGGCACTATCCGACGGAATAATATTCGACAGGACATCGTCAACAGCTCACAACGGGCGGCACGGCTCTATCGTAATCCCGTGAGATCTCGCGGCAGGCATCTGGGGATAATGACCGGAGCTCCCAGGAGTCATTGCAGGTAAAAAGGAAATTACGAAATAGCCGCAGTTGACCCGCCCATATCCGCATATAAGAGACAGGAAGCGGAGAAGGACATTACAAAAAAAGGTACAGAAGGAAAAAAAAAAAACACATTCATGGCATTGGATTGAGCAAAACATCGAAAATAGGGTGGAGCTACGCTTTAAGTGATTTCATGTACATTTGTAGTCAGTCTTACATAGAGAAACGATAACCCCTAACTTACCAAGACCTGAGGCGTGCCTTGGCCTGGCTGGTCAGTACACCTGAAAAGAGGGCAAAAGATACATGAGTAGGTATGAAATGAAAGCTTTAATAAAGGTTGGGTAACAATGATTAGTCTAGTAAAGAAGCGAATGCCCGGATAACTTCAGTATCGGGTTCTGGTATGTATCTGCTGTAACAGGAGGCATTCCAGTGCCCCATATACTTTATGATGAAATAAGGGACCCCCTCCTTGGAAGCTACGGATGCTGCCCCTGATCCTGAATGAATGTCCAGAAAACTGTTTTGGATTTAAGTTTAATTTAGCAAGTAAAATCCTGACATGGCAGACAAACTGTTTTGAGGGCTGTCCAGCTGAGTTGCTGCGACCAGGGTAAAAAGCGAGTCAAGTACCTCAACTGGACACCAGTTGCTATTGGTACTGTAATACTTTCCCACAAAGCCCTGGCCCAACTGTCTATACTTGTTGTTGAGTTTTAAAGCATAGTACCCTAGTGAGACTGCCTTTGGCCAGGAAAGGAGCCTGGTCTGAGAGCCAAAAAAGCTCCAGTAAATAGCTGCCTTGATTACCAAACTCTGACCTACGCCAAAAGAGGAAGATGATAAAATATCTGAAATGCCACGGAAAATCTGGCCAGTGACTTGTAGTCGTGACAATGTGACGCCCCCCCCCCCCCTGTGGCAATATGCCGCAAAAGCCCTCACATAATTTACATCCTCAGGTCAACTGCAAGGGTATCGTGACAAGAATTTGTGAAACATCTTCCAGCCCATGGCATATGCCTTAAGTGTATGCCGGATAAGGAATTGTTGGCCAAATTGATCGCCTGTGTCCAGAACCTGACTGACTGAACCTGAACATGATCAGCAGGGAGTAAGGAGGAATTGGGTTGCCCACCAGCTCTGCTTCCGGGTGCTGTAAGAAAGATTGATTGAAATTAAGTAAATTAACGCGTCGGCTGCACTATTGTAATTACTACTGATGAATTCTCCCTGGAAATTAAATTTGTATGTCAAACCCAGCCATGTCGACCTGCGCAAAAATGACATAATGAGAAGTGAACCAGATCTACTATTATTAATTTTGGTGGTGGCCAAATTCTCAGTAAAGAATATGATCACGTTCCCCAACCAATTTGGTCCCCAAGTGACTGCTGCCGCCAATATAGGGTCGATTTCAAATAACGCCGATGTCAGAGCAAATTTGGACATACAAAATACTTCTGGGGGACAATGGCTGGCCAGCCATTCTTGACCAACAATGTCTGCAAAACCGTCTGATGCAGCGGCGTCTGAAAATACTCTGGGAGACTGACTCGTTGGTTGGGAATGAGCATAGCAATACTGTTCCAGTCACACAGGAACTGGTCCCACATGATGAGATAGGCTCGTGCGTCAGCTTGTAAGCCAACGACCGAGTCAGAGTCCTGATACAGGGGTAGAAGGGCCAGCAACCTGGAAACAAAAGATCTACCCTGTGGAATAATCCTCATAGCATGATTCAGCATGCCCAAGAGTGACTGTAATGCCACGTACACACGATCAGACTTTTCGGCCGGACTATCCGCAAGACTTTCCAGCGGAGATCCGCCGGACTTTCCGAACGTGTGGACTTGCCCAGACTTTTCGTCCGGACTTTTACACAGAGTAAAGTCTGTTCATTTATAACGTGACTCCAGGTAGATGGGACTAGCAAAGGAAGTCAATGCCGCCGCCTCGATCAGCGAGATTGTCACCTCGCTACCCCGTGGCCTGGTATAGATTTAAAGGGTAATCCCTAAGCTGAACGCCCCCCCCCCCCCCCAAAACCATATCAGACCCTTATCCGAGCACGCAGCCCGGCCGGTCAGGAAAGAGGGTGGGGACGAGCGAGCGCCCACCCCCCCCTCCTGTGCCATACCAGGCCACGTGCCCTCAACATAGGGGGTGCTTTGGGGAAAGGGGGGCTCTGCGGCCCCCCCACCCCAAAGCACCTTGTCCCCACATTAATGAGGACAAGGGCCTCTTCCCGACAACCCTGGCCATTGGTTGTCGGGGTCTGCGGGCAGGGGGCTTATTGGAATCCAAGAGCCCCCTTTAATAAGGGGGCCCCCAGATACCGGCCCCCCCACCCTATGTGAATGAGTATGGGGTATAATGTACCCCTACCCATTCACCTGGTGAAAAAAGTGTAAATAAAAAAAAACACGACACAAGTTTTTTTTTTTTTTTTAAATACTTTATTAGATAGCTATGGGGGTCTTCTTCCATCTTGGGGGGTCTTCTTGCCAGACTCCTCCGCTATCTTCTGCTAGCTCTTTTACTAGCAGAGGAGCCCAGCTTTCTCCTTCGTCGCCGCCATCTGGGGGTCTTGTCCCGCTCTTCCGTTCTTTTTGCCGGGCCTCCGCTTTCTTCTTGCAGCTCTTTTACTAGCGTTGGCCCGGCTTCTTCTTCTTCTACCTCTTCTTCCTCTTCTTCCTCTTCCTACGATGTCTCCACTTGTATTGGCCGAGACATGTTGCGCAGCCACTTGTATAGGGACAAGGGGTGGGGTCACCGACTCATGTCACATGGTGACCCCGCGCCCTTATGATGTCACAGTCCCGGAGGATGCTGGGACTGTGACATCATAAGGGGGCGGGGTCACCATGTGATGTGACCCCGCCCCTTGTCCCTATATAAGTGTCTGCGCAACACGTCTCGGCCAATACAAGCGGAGACATCGTCGTATCAACATTGGATGAAGAAAGAAGCAGAAGGTGGCGGCGACAGAAGAACATAACAGAGCTAGTAAAAGAGCTGCAAGAAGAAAGCGGAGGCCCGCCAAGAAGAACAGAAGAGCGGAAAAAGACCCCCAGACGACGACAAAGGAGAAAGCCAGGCTCCTCCGCTAGTAAAAGAGCTAGCAGAAGATAGCGGAGGAGTCCGGCGAGAAGACCCCCCCAAGATGGAAGAAGACCCCCGGCGCTATCTAATAAAGTATTTTAAAAACTTATAAGCCCCCTGCCCGCAGACCCCGACAACCAACAGCCAGGGTTGTCGGGAAGAGGCCCTTGTCCTCAACATGGGGACAAGGTGCTTTGGGGTGGGGGGGCCGCAGGGCCCCCCTTTTCCCAAAGCACCCCCCATGTTGAAGGCACGTGGCCTGGTACGGCTCGCTCGTCCGCACCCCCTTCCCTGACCAGCCGGGCTGCGTGCTAGGATAAGGGTCTGATATGGATTTGGGGGGGACCCCCACACCGTTTTTTTATGGCATAGGGATTCCCCTTTAACCACTTAAGACCCAGACCAATTGTCAGCCTAAGGACCAGAGGTCTTTTTAAAATTTCGCACTGCACTGCTTTAACTGGTAATTGCGCGGTACAACACCCAAACGAAATTTGCGTCCTTTTCTTCCCACAAATAGAGCTTTCTTTTTATGGTATTTGATTGCCTCTGTGATTTTTATTTTTTACGATGTAAACGGAAAAAGACCAAAACATTTAAAAAAAAAAAAAAAGATATTTTCTACTTTTCGAATAAACTCCAATTTTAGTCAAACATTTGGGCCAAAATGTATTCAGCCACATGTCTTTAGTAAAAAAAAATGCCAATAAGCGTATATTTATTGGTTTGCGCAAAAGTTATAGCGTCTACAAACTAAAGCAAATTTTCTGGAATTTACACAGCTTTTAAGTCATGACTGCCTATCTCATTTCTTGAGGTGCTAAAATGGCAAGGCAATATAAACCTCCCCCCCCAAATTACCCCATTTTGGAAAGTAGAAACCCCAAGCTATTTGCTGAGAGGCATGTTGAGTCCATGGAATATTTTATATTTTGCCACAAGTTGCGTGAATATTACAAACTTTTTTTTGTTTTGCCCAAAGTTGTCACTAAATTATATAATGCCCACACATGCCATGGGCATATGTGAAATTACACCCCAAAATACATTCTGCTGCTTCTCCTGAGTACGGGAATTTTCAAAACTTTGTGACAAAAAGCGAGATCTGCAAAATACTCACCATACCTCTCAGCAAATAGCTTGGGGTGTCTACTTTCCAAAATGGGGTCATTTGGGGGGGGGGGGGGGGGTTGTGCCATCTGGGCATTCCATGGCCTCCGGAACTGTGAGGCAGTGAAGAGTGAAATAAAAAAATTACACCCTTAGAAAGCCTGAAGGCGGTGCTTGGTTTTTGGGGTCCTGTACGCAGCTAGGCTCCCAAAAAGTCTCACGCATGTGGTATCCCCGTACTCAGGAGAAGCAACAGAATGTATTTTGGGGTGTAATTCCACATATGCCCATGGCATGTTTGAGCAATATATCATCTAGTGACAACTTTAAAAAAAAAAAAAATAATAATATTTTTTTTGTCATTATTCAAACTCTTGGGACAAAAAAAAAAAATATTCAATGGGCTCAACATGCCTCTGAGCAAATAGCTTGAGATGTCTACTTTCCAAAATGGGGTCATTTGGGGGGGGGGGGGGGGGGTGGGGTTGAACTGTCCTGGCATTTTATGCACAACATTTAGAAGCTTAGGCCGCTGGTGCTTGCCAGTTCACCAGAAGGAATAGCGGCGCTAGTACTTCTCTGCTCCATATGAGAGACCTGCGGTTCTTGCATCTCAACAACAGCAGGGGATCGGGTACACCTGACCTTGGCAGGGACCTCACCTCTGTCATAAGAGCTATCTGTCATGGAGCCGCTGTCCTCTACAGGATCATATTCTGAGCCTGATTCTGACAGATGAGTGACCTCGTCTTCACTATCTGTCATGCTCAGAAACGTGTAGGCCTCTTCACTAGTGTACTTTTGATTTGCCATTTTGGGCTCTAAATTTAGTAGTACACTAGTGAGATTCACAGGTAAAAAAGCTCCTGACTGTTAGCGACTGTATCAAAACGCTACCAAAACAACTGTTAGCGATCGC
The DNA here is from genome assembly GCA_028564925.1 of Lithobates sylvaticus. Lineage (NCBI taxonomy): Eukaryota > Metazoa > Chordata > Amphibia > Anura > Ranidae > Lithobates > Lithobates sylvaticus. Next base: position 185,300,807 of record CM053028.1, read on the forward strand.
AGGGATCAGGCCTGACTCTGCGAACGCTGCAGTTATGTGTTTAATGTTTTGTAAATGACAGTGATCGATCGATACTGCACTTGGGTGGGCTGGGCGGAGGGGGGAAAACGCAGGTGCTAGCAGGTATCTGGGCTGATCCCGCTAACAATGCATTTTTTGGAACCCTAAACTGCTGGGACGCTAGTATAGATCTGATCAGATATTGATCTGTTCATATACTATACCACTAAGGGAGGTGTATGCTTTGCGCGTGGGTGTTTGCGGTACTGGCACTAACCTGGGGCGACGCAGACCTTATTTGACCCTAAAACCTAATTGATATTGCCCGCCGGGCGATCAGGGGGTTAAACCGTTATTGGGTAATAAATGGCGGGTGCCCTGACACTATAAAAAACAAACTAACCAGCGTCACCCGTAACAGTTATACGGTAATCACTGGTGAAAGGGTTAACTAGGGGCAATCAGGGGGTTAAAACCTTTATTAGGTAATATATGGGGGTACCTGACACTATATGAAAACCTGACGGGGAACATAAATAACTAACTGGCTAACCAGCGTCACCAGTGACACTTATACAGTGATCACTGGTGAAAGAGTTAACTCTAGGGGCAATCAGGGGGTTAAAACCTTTATTTAGGTTGTATATGGGGGTTCCTGACCTATAAACCTATTTATGAACCTATATAAAGCTGGCGGTTACCCTAAAAAAATAAGTTGCACTAATGCAGCAATCAGAAAAATGATCGCTTAGTGACACTGGCAAAAGGGGGTGAAAGGGTTACCTGGGGGGAAATCAAGGGGTTAAACCTTTATTAGGGGGGGTAGGGGGCTACCTTGGGCCTAAAGCTAACTGCCCTGATACTTTTTACAGTCACAAATGACACTAAATGCAGTGATCAGTAAATAAATGACCACTGCAATCAGTGACACTGTGACTGGGGGGGCAGGGGGTGATCTGGGGGCTGATCGGGGGGTGACTGGGGGGTGAAATGTGTGCCTGGTGTCAGTGTACTGTTGGTGCACCTGTGTGTCTTTACTCCTCTGCATCCCGGTCAGAAAGAACGCCACGAGGAGTGTGACATCACTTCCTCCTGCCTGTGTTTACAGTTCACAGGCACAGGGGAAGCTTCTCATTCGCCAGGAGCGATCGCGAGGGGGTGGCCAGAAATCACTGGCCACCCCCTCATCTCGGATCGCTCCTGAAGCGAAGCCAACCGTCTCCGCCGGCCGATCGGACCCCCCACCAACTGGAAGGCAGGCACGTACAGGTACGGGATTGTGCCTGTACGTGCCATTCTGCCGACGTATATGTACATGAGGCGGTCGGCAACTGGTTAAAGCCATACCAGGTGACGGGGCTAGCGAGGTGTCAATCTCGCTGATCGAGGCGGCGGCATTGACTTCCTTTGCTAGTCCCGTCTACCTGGAGTCACATTATAAATGAACTGACTTTACTCCGTGTGTCGGCAAGTCCGATCACTTCAAAAGTCCCGCAGACTAGCACACAGACGGCCTGATTGTCCACCGGACTGCCGGGTCCGGCGGATAATTTTGAGTCAAAACTTCTTTCTAAGTCTGCCGGACTTTTGGGAAGAAAAAGTCTGCCGAAGCCCACACACGGTCGGATTGTCCGGCGGATAGTCCGACCGTGTGTACGGTGCATAAGTCTCTCTTTGAACAGACTGGGGACCGGACAAAAAGATGAATCGTCTGTATCCTGAGCAAACTCTCAATCATGAGATTTGAATCAAGCGTAATGCCCAATAAATTGATGTTGGCCAGACCTCCCACCTTACAGGCAGCCAATGGTACATTTAACTCAGCAAAAAGGTCTGTGAGAGACTGCAAGTCCTTGGGCGGACAACCAGGTTCCTCCAAGAGCAGAAAATTGAGATGATGCACTGACAACCTTTGCAGTTACCCAAGATCCAATGGATTGCTTGGGAAAAGATGTCAAACAAGCAAGGACTGCTCTTTGACCTAAATGTTAACTTGGTGGTGAAATAGTAATGATCTCGCCATCTGATGCAATGCCATTGCCAAAGGGCAGGCCTGATCGAAAGTAGCTTAAATGCATCGGCAACATCCGCCTTGGATAACCAAGTTCCCCTACCCAATTGTATGTTTTGGATAACCGAATCCACAGATGATTACTTCAATGAAAACTCCTCCGAGGGGATCAGGGAATTGAGACTAGGGATGTGAGATGAATGAGGCACAGACAAGTCATAAATCAATATACAGGGGGTCCCCTACTTACAAACATCCGACTTACAAACGACTCCTACTTACAAACGGAGGGAGACAACAGGAAGTGAGAGGAAATCTACCCCTAGGAAGGGAAATTCACTCCTGTAAGAGTTAAAATGAGAAAAAGGTGTCTCCACTGATGCTTTATCACCAGTCTGTTTCCCTATCAACCCAAAATTTTCAAAATCCAATTGTCATTGGGACAGAGGGTGAGGTGAAACCTTCTGAACAGGGGCACAGACAGCAAAACAAATGTTACAGGGGTGATAACCCTTCTCTATGTTATCTAAAAAACTAAAAAATGGCTGGAGCTACACTTAAAAAATGTGCCTATTCCGACTTACAAACAGATTCAACTTAAGAACAAACCTACAGTCCCTATCTTGTTTGTAACCCGGGGACCCCCTGTATATTGGAAAACTTGCCACATGGGGTTGACCCTCTACATGCCGAATGGTGTTGAAATAAACTGACCAATCGCAAAACCTGTGGACATGTCTGCCTCCAGTAATTCATCCACAATAGAAGCGTGGCTGTCTGCTGACAATAAATTCCTGCATTCAAACGACTCAGTTGGCAGCCTAATTAGGCCTGTGTAAAATCCTACTGAAAATCCATCCAGCAAGAATTTTCTGAAGGCTGGGGATGGGGGACTTTCTAAACAAGCCCCCAGCAAAGATACGTTAACTTGGCTTAGTCGCAAACTAAATGGCTTGACAAGACAGGAGGACTTGGGGTGAGCTCTGAAACAATTGGAGCAGACATGCAGAAGACTGCATTGGTTGTAGTTGCAACCGGAATTATTTAAATTGTTGCATATTTGCGCCTTACCCAGGTGATGGGCCTACCTAATTTGTACATCTGCCCAGAAAGCCCTGTAGAGGACCCACCGGCCGCTTGCTTGCTGGTCCCTTAGTGACCAGAAGGCTCAAACATTGGACACCACGCTGAGGTGTGTGCTGAAGACTGACAATTCACACACACAGGGGATTTTTGGTTAGTAAAATGCCTGCAAAAAAGTTCCATATCAATGTTACTCCAGCACATTACTACCTGGAACTGTGCCCAAGTGTCTGCCACCTTCCCAGAAAAAGACCGATGGTAAACACAAAAAATGCACCTGCCGTATTTGTGTGCTAAGTCCACCACTTTATGTAAATACAGGTCTAATTCCACCCTCCTATCAGGACTGCCATGCTGAGTTTGCGGGAAACAATCAAGGAGTGAATGAGTTGCTTTGTGGTGTCATTAGTTAGGAAGGGTCGAATTCTGGAGATGTTGCGGAGGTGAAGGCAGCAGGATTTAGTCAGTGATCGGATATGGGGGCTGAAGGAGAGGTCGGAGTCAAGGATTACACCCAGGATCCTGGCATGTGTGGAGGAACCAATGATTGTGGTGTTGATATTAAGGGAGTCCACCTGCACAAAAAATATTAAAAGTCAGCAGCTACAAATACTGCAGCTGCTGACTTTTAATAAATAGACACTTACCTTTTCCAGGTTCCAGCGATGTCGGCAGAAGATGAGGAGCGATCGCTCATCTCTCGGCTGCCCCCGCCGCCATCCTCTGTCAGGGAATCAGGAAGTGAAGCATTGCGGCTTCACTGCCCGGTTCCCTACTGCGCATGCGCGCACCTAGTCCCGGAAGTGGGTGAAGGTACCTGTATTATACCTGAAGGGTGCCAATTGTGGCACCGGAGGGGGGGAGGAATCCGATAAGCGGAAGTTCCACTTTAGGGGTGGAGCTCCGCTTTAATGGTGAAGTCACAGGGGGGGGGGGGGTGCGTTAAGGAGGAAATATAACAAGCACAGTTTTAGAAAGATTGAGTTTGAGGAAGTGGTGTGACATCCATACCGATATGTCATTCAGTAAGTTTGAGATCCGTGAGTAGATCGAGGGGGTGAGTTGAGGAGTGGAGCGATAGATCTGGGTGTCCTCGGCATAGAGGTGGTATTGGAAACCATGGGAGGTTATCAACTGGCCCAGGGAAGAGGTATAGAGCGAGAATAGGAGGGGCCCAAGGACGGAACCTTGGGGTACCCCAACAGAAAGAGGAAGGGGAGCGGAAGAGATGGAGTTGTAAGTGAAAGAGATGGGTAGGAGGAGAACTAGGATAAAGCGGAATCACGGAGGCCAAGGGAGTGTAATTTGCTGAGGAGGAGCAGGTGGTCAACTGTGTCAAAGGCAGCAGAGAGGTCTAAAATTATGAGTATAGAGTAGTGGCTGTTGGTTTTAGCAGTTAGTAGGTCATTGGTGAGTTTTAGTAGGGCAGTTTCAGTAGAATGTTGTGGGTGGAAGCCAGACTGTAGGGGGTGGAGAAGGTTGTTGTCCGTGAGGTAGCGACTCATTTGGTCATGGACAAGGCTTCGATGAGCTTGGAGGCAAATGGGAGCAGGGAGATGGGTCTTAAGTTATTCAAACAGGTGGGGTCTAGTGAGGGTTTTTTTGAGTATGGGGGTAACCAGTGCATGTTTGAGCGGGGGAAGGAAAGGTGCGGGAGGAGAGGGAGAGGTTGAGGATGGAGTGGGAAGGTGGTAGCAGTAATTGTGAGGGGACAGGGTCCAGGGAACAGGTAGTGAGGTGGGCCATGGAGAGTAGTTTATCAACTTCATCTGTGGTAACTGGGCAAAAAGAGGAGAGTATCGAGTGTGGTGTTGGACCCGATGTGTTGGGTAGGGGAGGAATTTGAATGCTGGATATCTCCTTGCGAATTGTGTCGATTTTGCTATTGAAATGGTTGTCAATCTGTTGAGCGTTAAGCAAGTTGGTGGGTGGGGGCAGTGGGGGGGGGTGAAGTAAGGAATTAAGGGTAGAAAAGAGTTGACAAGGTTTGGATGAGAGGGTTTTGATGAGAGTGTTGTAATAGGTTTGTTTAGCAGTGTGGAGGCAGGAGTTGTATTTGAGAAGGGCAGATTTGTAGAGGGTAAAGTCCTGCAGGGACTTAGATTTACGCCATGCTCACTCAAGAGCACGGCTGTGTCTTTTGAGACTTCTGGTGTCGTTTGACTTGTTTTTCGTAACATCCTGAGATGCTATTAGAAGAGAAGCTAGATTCACATCTTTCCCTTCCAGAATATCTTTCTTAATGTTGACAGGTATGAAATGAACCAGGGATACTGATGGTAATGCCGCTAGTGGGGAAGGAGCTGCCACAGGCAAAGAAACGGCAACATTACCTGCGGGAGCGCTGGGAGGAACAGAAGCTGGGGTGCAGTTGGCACTTGAGCTCTGGCCGCATGGGCTTCGATCACATCTATCCTATCTTGCATTTATGACATGGACGAGGAAAGAGTATTTAATAAGGCATGAATCTGTGTCAACAAATTATGCACAGAAACCTGGTCTGCGCTGTTAGAAGAGAGTGCCTGAGATGGACTGGGGAAAAAACCTAAACAACTCTGCTTTCCTAGCTGTGGCTGGAAATGAAATGCCCCTGAAATGTAGCTCTTCTGTGAGCCTGGGTATAGTCCAACTCCTTAAAGATGGGGTGCTGCCATGCTCTGTACCCCCAGTTGGGGTTGGAGGAATAAATGCAAATTTTTCACTTCCCAAAACATGCGACATGATAGTATCTATAAAGAAAACATGACAAGCAAAGAATTTAAGAACCACCCGTACAAGAATCACAACACCCCTTCGTGCCTAACTAAGTCTAAAGATGTGAGTGCAGCAATGTGCCAACAACAGTGCGTGAATGAACCTAGTAACCAATTAAACCATACATGCAATAAGCGAGCCCGAGCAACCTGTAGTGCAAAGACAGGCTATTAGAAACAAACATTCAGAGCTGAGGTACCCACATAGGGTGGTGGGTTACAAAATTGGAGCAAGGAATGATCGTGCAGCGTACGGCTGATAAATTGTACAGACACTTACAAATGAACCTTGGCTGTATGGATCTGTGAACGTGACAGATCCTGACATGTGACAACTGGCTACCCCGTGATACCAATTGACCTGAATGCACCTGCTACGTCTGCATAAATGCTGGGACCTATTTGAACAAATCACCTGAAGGCAAAATATGGCAGACAAAGAAACAAAAAATTAAACCCTACCGTGCAGTGATAGCATGAAAAACCCACATAAAGACCGATATCTGGTAATGAAATGCCCATGTGCAATGGATGATCGACCCAACCCACACACACCCTCCAATATACCAGGCCTTGAAGGTGGACTCACCATCACCCTGTGACAGATCCTAACACGCGACAACCACACATGGCCACACCCCCCACTACACTGACACTCCCATTCCCCAGATCAAAACAACCAGGCCTGCCTGAAATCACAGACCTGGCTAAATTTTGCCTGAATCTGCATTCTATCACTAAAACACTTCTAAGACACCTACCTTTAGGTAGTGACCGCTGCATATGTAAATGGATGATATATAAAACAATAACCTGTCCATTAAACCTGTTCTTTGTCCGAAATAGCTCCAAATGGTGTCGTAGGAGTTGTAAGTTGTGTGACTGTTTGTTTTTGCATTCCAGGAAATGGTGATACTTTTCCCCCAAAAAAGGGAAGATGGCCAAGGCACACAAATATGGTGTAGCACAGTATTTTTGAACTACACTAATAAAAACAAAATACACACTCTCAAAAGAAGATGAAGATTACTATTGTAGCCACTGGCCAGGCGTAATCAAAGTCCACTATTACCTCCCCATCAGTGGCATAGCGTGGGAGTGGGGGGGGGGCTGGGGGGGGGGGGGGGGGGGGGGGGGGGGGGGCTGGGATGTCCGTAGCCCTGGGTGCAATATCTAGAGGGGCGCAGAAGTACAGACTCTATTCCACTGTCTGCGCTTGCCTCTGCCGCTCTCTTTGATCCATGCTAGTGCTACCTGAGCTTTCCCAGCTGTCTGGGCTCAGTAATGGGTGGGCCCTCTCTGTGATTTGGCTGCTGCAGAACTGGCTTCGGCAGGAGATCACGGCTCACTTCTGCCTCGCTGTCCAGGTCTCACCGCTGGCTGGGCAGGCTTCCACCACACTCAGCATTTAGGAGACAAGAAGAGCCCAGGTGAGTGGTGGCTGTGCACTACCATGCTGGGGCCAGGCTGGCTGGAGAAGAGCAGGCTCAGCAGTGACTGGGATATTGAATCCTAGGGGGGGGGAGAAACATGTGTGCCCACACTCCTATTTTAGTGGCTGGTTGCTGGTCTCCTCTTCCTATCTGGCTCACATGGACTCAGAATTCTAGTAAACAACAAGCATTATGCAGAACTCTAGCAGCTTTCCATGTCATGATGTCAGGGCTGTTGACAAAGGACAAAACAAAGCATTCATGCCCAACCCTTAGCTTTCCTTTTAAAGAAGGATTAGGAGGAGGACGTAAAAGTATGGTGGGCTTCCACCCCCCCCCTCTGCCCTGCTGACATGTTCCCTCCCATTATGCCCTGCTGACCTCCCATCCCCTTATGCCCTGCTGACCTATGTACACTGTCCTTCTAATTCATGTCCACTGCACTGCTGACCCCCTTTCCTCCTAACCCCTATCTTCTGCTTTGCTGACCCCTGTCCTTTACCCTGCTAACCCCTGTACACTGCCCTGCTGACGTCCTATCCTTTGCCCCTTGACATTTTTTAGTGCACCCCCACATCAGACAGGCTAGATCCAGTCCTGATGTTGAGTCAGACACTTCAAGCTGCCTGCTCTCATATTAGACTGGTAATTAACCAGCTATAGGGGACTACTAATTCAGAGGTGCAAGAATTGGACTGGTCTGAGGTGTGAAGGTGCAGGAATTGGGGATGATCTGAGGACTGATGGTGAAGACATTTTTTACTGATCTTAGGTGGGAAGGTGCAGGATTTGTGGCGATCTGAGGTGGGAAGGTGAAGATTTGGAGTGATGTGTGCAAGGCCCAGGGGACTTCCACTTTGAATCTCTCACTTCTCCTGCCACTATCTTCCTGCACCTCCTGGGGGACACGCTGTCCCTCAGGGCTGACATTTTAGGTACTATGTGCACTACTCTCAAAGTAAAATAAAAAATGAAAATAAATTTAGGTATACTAGTATTACTTTACATCAGTATTTTATAAATGTACAATACATGTGCTTAGGTAAGGGGTTTAATACTATTCTAGTGGAAAAAAAACTGTAGGTAGTGCTAAAAGTCCACGAGTTAGAGGGCATAAATGACTTGCCTTGCCCTGGGTGCTGACAACTAGGGATGATCCTGATGTTTGCCGAATTTAGAACATTATGGGGCGTTTGTGGGAAATTCCAGCACCCCCGCAGAACGCCCCATAATGAACGGCGAGACTTCAATGCACTGCAAGATTGCAGTGCATTGATGGCTGCTGATTGGCCAAAACATGCACCTGACCTGCATGCTTTGGCCAATCACAGTGCTCTCTGCTGTGAGAGCCATGATTGGCCAAAGGCAGGGTGCTTTTGGCCAATCATTGTTCAGGGAGTCCACGCCCCACACTGTTAAGCCCCATACACACGCTCGGACAATCCGCGGACCAGGTCGGTCGGATTTTGTCCGTCGTACTTTGTCCGATGTTGGTGTTGCGTACACACGGTCGGACTACGTTGTCGGAATATCCGGTCCGGAAGAACGTCGTGACGTAAGTCGTCGTCCACGAGATTACAAAAGGGAAGTTCAGCACCACGTCAGGCACCCGTTGGGCTCCTTCTGCTGATCCCGTGTTTATCGAGAGTTAGTGGAAGTTTGGTGACTTAAGATTCGCGCTTCTCAGTTTTCTGACTCAGATCGTTACTGCTCTTCAGTTTGTGCTTGTCGTGCGTATCTGTTTATTAGTGCGTGTAGTCAGTTCGCATTTGTTGGTCATTGCGGCCTATATCTTGATATAGGACGCTTTGATTTTCACTGCTTATTGTCTGCTCGTTGCTGGTATTCAGTTCGTTCTTTCAGGCCTTGCTGTTTATCGGTGCTTTCTGTTTGTCCGTTCTGACCAGCCGACCTTTTGTGACCTTGTGAGCGATGTTTCCCGTGCGTACTCGTCGCCGAGTTCGTGCTGTACGCGGAATTGGTGTCGGGCTTTTAGCTTTGACCCAAGACCCGTCCATGAACAGAGTGACGAGGAGTATGTGGACCAAGAATTGGTTGCTTCAGCGTGACCAGTTCTCGCACATGCCTTTGCTTCGTGAGATCCGGGAGAATAATCCTGATGATTTCAGTAACTTTCTCAGGATGACGGACCCCGATTTTCACCGTCTTTTGGCTTTGCTGACCCCCTTTATCAGCCGGCAGGATACCTGCATGAGACAAGCCATTACTCCGGAGCAGAGGCTTGTTGCCACGTTGAGGTACTTGGCGACAGGGAGAAGTCTTCAGGATTTGAAGTTCTCTTCAGGTATCTCTCCCCAGGCCCTGGGAATCATTATTCCAGAGACCTGTTCTGCCATCATTCAGGTCCTGCAGGAGGACTATATTAAGGTAACATTTCTACTTGACTATTCCCTTCTATGTATGCTCTGTTTGCTAATGTCTTGTATTTTTGACCTCCTTCCCTAATTACCATGATTGCAATATGCTCTAATATGCTGTGCCCCTTTTCTCCTTCATGCATTTTTCCCTTCACTTACCTCCCCAGCATGCTCTTCTGCCCCAATAGACACCTATGGCCTAGTCACTTAGGCAATGTATTTTGTCTGCTGCATAGTATTGTTTGCCCCCAAACACCCCCTAAAATATGCACAAATGTTTGCTGTGTGGTTTACTTCATGTAGAGCCCCTTTTTTATTTGTTTTTGGTGGGGGGGGGGGGCAAACTCATTATGAACCCCCTCCCCCAACTGCTCTGTCAGATGGTACCAATCCTCTATCTGCTGCCTTTCCCAAGGTCAATACACACTATCTACCTACCTCTTTATAGTGGGCATCTTTACGGATGAATTCTGCAAAGCATGTAGTGCAAGGGGCTGCCTCCATACTTTCCATTTCCTCTTTTTTTGTCTTCTTTCCCTCCTATTAGCTTGCTTGTTAATTTCATAATGTCACAATGTGCTTGCCTTTTTTTGTGGGTGGGGGGGGGGGGGGGGGTTAATGTTATTTTATCTTTCCTGGGGGCTGCCAATAGTGTTAAGTACAGAGGGTCTGGCCAAACTATAACCCCCCCCCCCCCCAAAACCCTAGTTATTGCCAATGGCCCATCAGAATTGGGGGGATTGATGGGGGGTGAGTCATCTGTGAAGGGGAGCCTCTACTTTTCTGTGCAAATACTTTCCAGCCTCCAATTTTATACAATGCTCTTGTTCCAAGATGTTGATTGTCTAATCTGCTTGCAATGTTTAAGTGCAAAGTGACTAATTTTTTTTTCTTGTTTCACTCCACAGTTCCCTTCCACGCCACAGGAATGGCAGACTGTGGCCTCCCACTTTGCCAGCCGTTGGGACTTTCCTAACTGCGGAGGGGCAATTGATGGGAAACACGTCCGCATCGTCCCACCGCCCAACTCGGGGTCCTACTATTATAATTATAAAGGGTTTAATAGTGTAGTGATGTTGGCGGTGGTGTCGGCGACATACGAGTTTATGTATGTGGACGTGGGGATGAACGGCCGGATCTCGGATGGTGGTGCCATTATGCACACGGAGTTCTACTGGCGTCTCCAAAGTGGCAGTCTGTGCTTGCCACCTCCAGAGGAGAATGCCGAAGGACTCCCCTTCGTCTTTGTCGCAGATGAAGCGTTTGCGTTGACTCCCCATGTGATGAGGCCGTTCCCGATGAGGACCCTCACCCCGGACCAGAGGGTCTTCAACTACAGGCTGTCCAGAGCCAGAAGAGTGGTGGAGAACACTTTTGGCATCCTGGCCAGCCGCTTCCGCCTGTTCCTGACGGCATTTAACTTGGCGGAATACAAACTGAACCACATAGTTCTTGCCTGTTGCATATTGCACAACTTCCTCAAAAGACATAACAGGAACTATGTGGTGCCCGTTGGCCCAGATGTGGAGGGCCCTCCAAATGCAGACCTCACAGCCCTTCAAGTTGCACGTCCAGGCTTGCCCCCTCTAAATGCCCGCGTGGTCCGCGAGCAATATATGGAGTACTTTGTGGGTAGGGGGGCCATTGCTCTGCCTGACGATGTGTGAGAGGCATTTTTTAATAAATCTGATATTTTAACCAACCTCTGATTTCTTGTCATTTCAGTCTTCTTTTTAGCTTATTTTACTTTGACATTTTTTCCCTTTGCCTTCGACAGTGGGAATGCACTTTCTGGGCAAAAGGAGGTAACAGTCTCTTCTTCCCAAAAAGATTATTCTCATGTTGTGTGTTTGCTACCTAATCTTTGGTCTAGAGAAGGTTTGTCCTGCATAACTGACAGCCAAAATACTCCTTTTCATCACCAGGTCTGACATGTGTGTATTCTGAAAAATGCTGTGCTCCGTGTTTTCGTACAAAGCACTGTGGGTGTCATTTACATAAGTCAAATCCGCTATGCTCTACAAGTGCATTGAAAAAGTTCCCTGGGAAAGGAAATTGCAGTGCAAAGTGGATTTGCCTTTAGTAAATAACACCCATTGCCCCCCATATCCTTTACATTTTACATACATAATGCATTGTGTTTTTTAAATAAGGAAGCCACACATTTCGAAAAATAAAAAAGTTTACTTGGAAAACATTCACAAGTGCGTTTACAATCTTCACGCCAAAACTGACAACATCTTGGTTATTTACAACATTGTTTACAAAGATTACGCAATTGGTAAAACCAGGCATGGAGCTAAGCAGAACCTATGAAGTAGGAAAGTTCAACTTTGTAAAGTGAAGACAAGATCAGACATGACTATATGTTCAAAGTGTGTTTGATCTTGCCTTCATCACATGGGGGGGTCACCCCCGAAAAGTGGAAATTTGGAACATGCACACAATTTGGGTCTGAAAATGGTCATTAGATGGTAAAACACATGCCTAGAAGCTTCAAAAGTGCCATTTTCCATCATGGGGATGAATGGACGTTTTTTGGGGGTGCAACCCCTTCACCACAACCACTTTCGTAGTTCGTAAAGTGTTTGCACCCCCAAAAAAACGTTGGCATTCATCCACCATGATGGGAGCTAGCACATGTGGACACAATGTGTGCATGTTCCAAATTTCACACAGTTTTTAAGTTGCAAATGTGTTCAGAAGCTGGCACAAATGTGTGTTAATTACTTGGTGCGTTTTCATATTTTTCCTAAAACATCAATGATGTTCTTTAATTTTTGGTGAACATCATTGATGTTTTGCTTTATGTAATCTAGATCTCTATTGCAGACCATTATCTCTCCGATGAGTACGTGGGCACTCTCTGTGGTAAAGTGCGATTTTTCTTCCACAACATCCACGTCACCTAAAAACCACAAACAAACAAAAATGGGGTGTTGGAAATGAGGCAGCCATACATGGATTAGCTTACCAGTAGCTGTGTTCTCACACACTCACCTGTTGTGGTGACAATTTCTCCAAGTTCGATGATCTCTCCTTCCTCCTCCTCCTCCTCCTCTGCTTCTGCTCTTTCCCCTTTTTTGGGAGGTGTTGGTTTGGGGGTTTCCGCAGACGGCCCAAGTTTTCTCTCCCCTATGAGAATGTACAAAAGGAAGATTTAGCAAGACTATCTATTGAGGGCAGAAATAGGAAATGACAAACATTGCTTGAAAGTGACGGACACTATTTTAGTTTGGCCAGTTACAAATGGCAACAACATGAATGTAGTCACTTTGTAAAGGTGCTAAACTGACTAGCTTTTTGGTAGAAGTTTGTGTGATGGAGACCCCCCTCTAGTATCCACTGGAGCACATGTGTGGAAAAGCCTAATAAAAAGTGGGTTTGGGTGTCCCAGCACTAGTGCTCTAGAGTCCAAATGGGTAAACAGCTACTGGGTGACCTCTCCTTTACATTGAATAAATTGGCTTGACATTCTTGATGACATTTCTAGTGAGAACAAACTTCCTTTCCCCAAAAAAAACACCAAACCACGTATTATAAGTGGCCGAACGTTCGAGGTTGCGTACGATCGAATGGACACACACACGACCATGACAGTGGCAGAAAGATCGAGGCTGAGTACGATCGAATGCACAGACGAACATGAAAGTGGCCATTTTGGAATGTACAACTTTGTAAAAATCAAACCACATGGAGCAGTATGCAAGCAAGAAATCAAACACAAAACACAACTACTTACTTTTTTGAAGAATTCGCTTGATATTTCTGTACTGATCGGCCTCCCTCAGTTTCAGGTCTGACCAGCGTTTCCTCAGTTGCTCCTTGGATCGTTGTACCCCAAAATGATTGTACAGCCTTCTCACAACTTTAGACATGATCTTGGCCTTGCGGACATTGGGGTTGAGGTAAGGCCCATACTTCCCATCATAGTCGCTCCTCTTTAATATGTCCACCATCTCCAACATTTCTCCAAATGACATATTTGAGGCCTTGAATTTCAGGCTCCGGGATCGGGACGTTTGTGCCTCCGGACTTTCCTCTTCCACCTCCTCGTTGGGGGGATATTTGGGGCGCACCTGCTGTGTCCCCGCCATGTGCTCTCCCCACTGCGCCGTAAAGAGAAGGGGTGGGGAATAGACGAGAAAGATCATCAGGGGCGGGCGGAGTTTGACGCATGCGCACTGTATATAAAACGTCACACGCCTGTGTCGTAGCCACGATCTGGGAGACGAGGGGAGAGAAAGCTCACGCACGAGACGATCGCTACAAACGAAGGTACAATTTGACGTTGGTACATAACTAGCCTAGACTGATTAGAACTTGAGGCTTCTTTATGGAGAAGATTAGGAGAGTTTAGGCTGACATTATTTATATTGTTTGGTGTGGCGTTGTGTCTTGCAGAGGTGATGGAGGCCTTCTACAACGTGAGCTTTCTACCCCTCTTCATTGATAAATACCGGCAATTCCCCCTCTTATGGCAGGCGAAACACAGGGATTATAGCAACAGACCAAAGAGGTACGCAGCCCTGCTGAAACTTGTGGCATTTGTAAAGCCTACCCTGCCCATGGCAACCGTGGCAAACTTAAAAGTGAAGATCAACAACATGAAGACTACCTATTTCCGGGAGCGCAATAAGGTCCTGAAGTCCCAAGCATCTGGAGCTGCAGCAGCTGATGTCCATGTCCCCATGCTCTGGTACTATGAGAGGCTCCACTTTCTCAAAGACCAGGCTACTGTCAGGAAGTCACTCTCGACTCTTCCTTGCACGCGTCCTTCCACGCACGCCACCCCTGATGAGGCTTCCGAGGACCAACCTGGGCCTTCCAGTATGGAAGATGTGCAGGTGCCCAGCTTGTTCCAGGTATAGTAGTTTTGGAACCAGTTTGGGGAATAATGAATGATGTTCAGTTAATTCAGGATCCCCAATTGCTTATTTCCTAACGTGATTGACATATCAACAGACAGTGGTGTGGGAGACATTTTTGGGAAGAATCTAAACTGCAGGGCTGAGAATTGTATGGTTTTGTATTTGAAAACATTTTGCAACAGTCACTAGATGAGAATTGTGTGTGTTTGATGAACAAATAACTGAAACTATGTCCCTTTTTCAGACACAGGAAGACCTCGGCCAGGAGGTGGCTGTGGAAGGTGGCAGTCAGGAGGAGGCAGGGGGTAGTGGCAGCCAAGAGGGGGGTAGGCGTAGGAGCCTGACTGTCTCCCAAGTCTCTCCCCTCCGCCTTCCCTACAGAAGGGCGAAAAACATGGGGGAGGTGGGAGAGTCAGCGCTCCAGCTGATCAGAGATGCCTCAGCCTCCCTCTATGCCACACCCACCTACGAGGAGGCCTTTGCCTCCTTGGTTACCAGTAAATTTACGGGTATGGAGGCGGGGCAACGCAGCATGTGTGAGGAGGTCATCCTCAAAATACTAAATGAGGGGATGGCTGGGGAGATGACTCCCCTCACACATGTTTGCGAGAGTGACCTTGCTCCGCCTCCTCCTCCTCCTTCTGCCACCCCACCAGCACCAGCACCACGGCGTGGAAGGAAGCGTACAAGGAAGACAAGAGAGTGACGACCTGGACTCAGTCTGGTCTGAGAGAAGATGGAGCCTCTCGTAGGACCAGAGCCTGGGGACCTAGATGGCATCTGCTGCAGTTCCGGATGTTTTGGACTTCAGGACCAGATTGCGCTCCCTTATTATTTAGATAGGTACTCTTCATGCCCCCAATTGTTTAAGTCTGTAAAATGATGGTTGCCATGGGTGTCCAAGGCTTTGCAAATTCCCCAAGTTTCACCATGGCTGCGTTCCTCTTTGGTTTGTTGCTGAGACCTAAATAAATGTTTTTTTGATTTGAAATAATCATTGACTATTGTGTTTTACTTTTCTACAATGACAGTTTTTCTTTGAGTAGGCAGGTACATTTCACTAATCCTAAAGTAGAATTAACAAGGGGCACCAACAACCAACAAACTCCTTGTAAATTTAAGCAAGAAATACAAATGTTAATAATGTGGTTTTGCTAAGTTGAGACATACAAACCCCCTCCAAAAAACCAAAAAATTCTCCTTCAAATATGTATTCCCCAAAAAAAAAAAAAAAAAAAAAAAAAATCATGGTAAAAAAATAACAAAGATTGTATTACGATCTGAGTAAAAATAAACATGTAGTGTATAAATGCTGCAAAGTAATAAAGAAGTAAGTTTGTGAGAAGTGCGGGTGAATAGGAGCAGCTAAAACATGTCATTCTTGTTGCATTGTAAAGAAAAAGAGAATGCGCTGCATTAAAGACATTTTAACATTGCAGCGTGACGAATGTGCTGTGTCGATTAGGAAAGGTAGTTTTACCTGACCGAGCGCTTCCGTCACAGAATTGCTTCTGAGCATGCGTAGCACTTTGTCCGTCGGACAAGCGTACACACGCTCGGATTTGGTGTGATCGGACAGTGTTGACGGCAAATCTTTCCAGCAGGAGATAAGACTTTGTCCGTCGGACAAACCGACGAACACTGTCCGATGGTGCATACACACGGTCTGATTTTTCAACAACCTTGTCCGATCGGACAAAATCCATGAAAAAGTCCGACCGTGTGTATGGGGCTTTAGGGTGCTTACATAGCGGCCGCACATAGTTTTATGAATGAGAGCAGCAAAATCTAATTTACATAAAGGAAAAAATCTAATTTAAAATGTAATGTATTGTTGGGTCCCCCCCGTATATTACCAGGCCCTGGTAATTATCTGGGCAGGCAGCAGGAAAAGGGTGGGGGGGGGGGATGAGAGAGCGTCCCCCCCCTTCTGAACCATACCAGGCCACAGGCCCTCAACATCGGAAGGGTGTTTTGGGGTCCCCCCAAAACACCTTGTCCCAATGTTGATGGGGACAAGGGCCTCTTCCCCCCCCCACAACCCTTGCCCGCTGGTTCTGGGGGTCTGCAGGCACGGGGCTTTAACAAGGGGACTGCCACATCCTGCCCCTCCCCCTATGTGACAAAAGTCCGGCGATGTCCATCCATCTTTAATCACAGCGCCGACAGACCGAGGTAAAAAAAAAAGAAAAAACTCTGCCTCGATGGGTGGTGTCTTTGCGACTGCAGCCTTTTTGCTTTGACAGCTGTTGTATAGCTGAGGGCAGGGCCACCCGGTGAGGTAAACTGGTGACCATGCCCCCTGATGCTGTCCCCTCATGATGTTATGCGATGTCAGAGGGGCGGGGTCCCATAGACTTTAACGGTGTTCGCACAATTTTTTTCTTGCCTGTTCACAAGTTCTGGTGCGAACCGAACAGGGGGGAGGCGGGGGGGTTTGTTCGGCTACTGACAACCTACACTACGCCACTGCTCTTGATGCATATATATGGAGGGTGAGGTGTATGAGCATGTACATTGTTCTCTGGTATTGTTAGACTTTTCCTGTTCGCAAATCATCCTAATGGTTGTGTGATTTCACAGTGTTTACCTATTCATCATGCTATGCTATGTTGCTAACACTGCAGGTTTTCAGGAAAGTAAAGAGCAGAAACATAAACTACTATTGCAGCAACCAAAATACACATTTCTTACATTTGCTCATGTTTGATGTGTAGCGCTACCCCCAGAGGATCCCCATGATTTAATGGGTCCTCTGTTCTGCCATGACTCCTTTAAACTGTCCCCACTGACTCACTTGTGTAAGCAACTCACACCTGTGTAACTTGAGCATTAGTATGCTACCACTCTATAAGAGTGCAAAGAAATAGGACACAAACAATTGATTAAGTATATTGTAGCAAAGTAGAATAGACACCATACACATACAGTACCAATAAACAGGCCAATGAATACATTAGGTAAACTGGTGGGAATATTAGTCTGACCTATGGCCCATTGACACCACAATAGGGGTAAACTCCATTGTGTAATGGGGTTTAGACCGTTACACCAGAATAGGGTTAAACCCCATTAGACTAGTATACACAATGTAACGGCACCCCCGTAGGGGCTGCTGGATAGTGTAGTCCTGCCTGTCACCTCTGCCCGGCCTGGCATTCACTTCCCACTCACCTTTAGAGACCATGAACAGTCTGTATGTTTTGTATTTGTAATAGGAAGAAAATCCTATATGGATAGAGCCTAACACCAATTCATGTAAGTGCAAAGTTTGTCACACATCATTACAATTTGCGTCAGTTATAGTATTCAACATCAAATTAACAGGTTAAAAACAATGCCTGAATGTTACATAGAGAAAATGTATGTTTTAGGGTTAAAAATTCTGTATGGAATAGTTGTGACCTATAATATGTATTTGACCTATAAGACCATTTTTTTTTTAGTATACTAGATAGCTAACCCCAGTGTATGCATTTGAAGGCCTTCTCTGCATCCAAAGAAAAAAGCAGAGAAGGCTCATTTGATTTTTCCATTAAATGGATGAGGTTTATCATCCGTCTGGTTGCATCAGGTGCCTGGCGCCCTGAGATGAACCCTACTTGGTCCTGCTTTACTAAAGATAGCATAAGGCTGACTAATCTATTAGCAAGTAGTTTGGCATAAACTTTCACATCTACATTTAGCAAAAAAATCTGCCTATAATTTTGTGGCATATTTGGCTCCTTTTACGGTTTAGGTAATGTGATAACAGTAGCAGATGGCATTTCTGGAGGAAAGGACACTTTGGCAGCAGTAAAGACCTATGTTAACCGCTTGCCGACTGGCTCACGCCGGTATACATCGGCACAAGGGCATGTACAGGCAGATTAATGTACCTGTACGTTGCCCTTTAAGAAGCGGTTTGCTGGTGTGCGCCCACCTGCCGCAACCTCCATGAGTGTGATCGCGGGTCCCGCGGACTCTATGTCCGCAGGGATACCCACGATCATCTCACGGAGAGGAAGAATGGGTAAATTCTGATATAAACAAGCATTTCCCCGTTCTGTCTAGTGACAGGACACTGATCAAAGCTCCCTGTAAACGGGAGCGGGGGATCGGTGTCGTGTCACACACAGCCCCTCCCCCCACAGTTAGAATCACTCCCCAGGACACACTTAACCTCTAACCCCTTAACCCCTACAGCGCCCCCTAGTGGTTAACCCATTCACTGCCAGTCACATTTACACAGTAATCAATGCATTTTTAATCGCACTGATCGCTGTATAAATGTGAATGGTCCCAAAATAGCATCAAAAGTGTCCGATCTGTCCACCATAATGTCACAGTCATGATAAAAATTGCTGATCACCGCCATTACTAGTAAAACAAAAATTATTTAAAAAAAATGCCATAAAACTATCCCCTATTTTTTAGACGCTATAACTTTTGTGCAAACCAATCAATAAACGTTTTTTTTTTTTTTAACCAAAAATATGTAGAATGCGTATCTGCCTAAACTGAGGGGAAAAAAATGTTTTTATATATTTTTTCGGGGATATTTTATTATAGGAAAAAGTAAAAAAAATGTATGCGTTTTTTTTAAATTGTTGCTATTTTTTTTTTTGTTTATAGCACAAAAAAATAAAAACCGCAGAGGTGATCAAATACCACCAAAAGAAAGCTCTATTTGTGGGGAAAAAAGGACGCGCAATTGTCAGTTAAAGCGACGCAGTGCAGATTTGCAAAAGACGCTCTGGTCTTTTACCAGCCAAATGGTCTAAATGCTTAAAAAGGGTGTTGGGAAGGATCCGTAGACCTGATGTCCTGGTGACTTGTTAGGCCCCTTTCACACTGGGCTGTCCGTTTTTACTTCTTCGCTTGCTCAGCGGGGATCGCTCCGTTGATCCCTGCTGAGCCGGTGGATGGCAAGTCCTTCTCTGCACTCTGTGTAGGGATGGACCTGTCAGATATCCGCTCTCCCCTATGGGGGGATCGGAAGATTCCGGACCGCCTGTCCGTTTTTATCCCATTCGATCCGCCAGACGGATGGAAAATAGGGTTTGCATCTGTCTGGATTTTGGGGATCGGGGCGGATCCGATGTCAGCGGACATGTCCCTGTTGACATCCGACGCTCCATAGAGCTGTATGGAGTGACCGTTCAGATTCGCTGAAAAAACTGACCGGTGGATATGAATGTGGGAGTGCCCTGATGATGTTCTCTATTTCTGGAACAGTAATAGAAGAATTGAGAATCTCCAAATCTTTCTGTTTGACTAATGGGTAGACATTTAGTAATGAGTTCTGGAGTTGGTTGAGCTGTACCAGTATCTCAGTGCAAATTATATAATGTACTATAATGGGCACTGAGGGTATCTGCTATTTCTTTTGGATTTACTATTTTCCGACCAGTAACAGGGTCAGTGATATGTGAAAGTTTTTGTAACAAGGTATAGGAAAGGAAAATGGGACTTTAAATGAGGCATGACACTGTAGTTAGTAAAATTATGTATGAAGATCTGAGAATTGTTTTGGATAAATTTAAATTTGTTTTGGGGTCATAATCTCCCTAGGGGTAGTCCAAGATATTGTAGGCATAATGAAATGGATATATAGATCACAAATAATTTTTAATATAATCATAAGAAAAATATTTAACATTATAATTGTAATAGTAGATTTCATGCAAACAATCAATGGACATAATTAATACAATGTATACCATTTTAAATGTATAACTAAAATTACAGATCATAGGTGATAGGGTATAACACGCACCCCAAGTTTAGGAGGGCATTTTAAGGAAAAAAAGTTTTAGGAGGGAAGTTTAGGGAAAAAAAAACTTACATTTAAGCGTCATTTGCAGCTTGCCCAGCGTCATTTGCAGCCTTGCCCAGCGTCATTGCAGCCTTGCCCAGCGTCATTTGCAGCCTTGCCCAGCGTCATTTGCAGCCTTGCCCAGCGTCATTTGCAGCCTTGCCCAGCGGCATTTGCAGCGTGCCCAGCGTCATTGCAGCTTGCCCAGCGTCATTGCAGCATGCCCAGTTTCTTTGCAACTTGCCAGCGTCATTAGAAGTCCGGTCTGGGTTTAAATTTCCCGCCGCCGAGACTCTGTCGCGTGCGCCGCCGACAAAGCCCGAAGCGCGGCCGAAAAAGACCGAAGCACTCCCGGAAAAGGCCGAGCCGACTGTTCAGCTCTGCTTGCGGTCCTGCCTCCCTGCTGTTTTAGGGGCGATCGCAAGGAGGCGGGACTACGAACAGTCTGCTCGGTCTATTCCAGCGCCGCTTCGGGTTTTTTCGGCAGCGCTCGCTATTTTTCCACGGCGCTTGCCATTTTTGTCATTTTTTTGGGGGGGTATCGGCGTATAACACGCACCCACGACTTTCCCCCGATTTTAAGGGGGAAAAAGTGCGTGTTATACGCCGATAAATACGGTAAGTATATAAACAGTAGATATTAATTATATTGAAAAAAACTTGTATAGGCACCACCCTTAGTTGTATAACCAACGCGTTTCATGGCTGACTGCCAATCATCAGGGTTAAGATGCATATGTATACTGGAAAATCAAATAAATAAATAACTATTAATATACAAATCCCTCGCCTAAGAGGGAAATGTCAAATACACCCCATTTCCTAGAGATACTTACGGAAAAGTCCGCAAGTAGGACCCAGCTCCAGAAAGGGAATGGCATGGTGATCTGGAAGTGTTTGTCCCAAATGGAGTTAAGGCAGGGTAACACCCGCCCCCGAAATCGGAGGAACAGCAGCCATGGAACAAACCAGACAGTCACGTCGCATGTCCAAAAGGTATCGTGTGTGCATATTATACCCAAATCCTGTGAAAAAAAAACATGAATGAAAACAAAAACCGAATAAACTGAAAAATGTGTGGCACAGGTCAAACATGTAGATGTTTAAATAAGGGATTGTATGTGTGTGAAGGAGAGATGTGTACCGTGTGATCCTATATATAGGGTACCTATACAAGTTTATTTCAATCCTGAATTTCAATATCATCATTATCTACTGTTTACTTATGTGGATTTTTTATTTATTTTTTTCAACTATGATCTGTAATTGTATTTATACATTTAATTGTATCTATTGTATTAATTATGTACATTAATTGTTTGCATGAAATCTACTATTAAAATTATCATGTTAAATATTCTTCTTATATAGATAATAAATCTTTTTTTTAATATAATCATATCTATTTTATTATGCCTACAAATATCTTGGACTACCCCTAGGGGATTATGACACCAAAACAAATTTAATTTATCCAAAACAATTATCGGATATTTATACATAATTTTCCCTTAATTGTCTATCAGGACAGCCACCTGAGACCTTGGCTCCTCCCCTCTTCAGGAAACACTGCACCGGCCATCTTTAAATTTCCTCCTCCCCCTGCTGGTTCCTCAGTTATTGTTTCCTCCAGAGAGGAGACACCGAATGGAACCAACTCCACAAGCCAGTGTAGCTCAGGATGGATGTCCAGAGCTCCTAGGGCCAACTTGCCTAAAGTGCTTACCTGTCAAACAACACCACCCTCCGCAGCTCTGAGTGCAGGAGAGGGCAGAGGGAGCCCCGATTCATTACCGAGTGTAGTAAAGGGAGGTTCCATCCCCACAGTCTTGCCGAGCCCCACAGGCATCTACAGCATGGTGAGCCGTGCTGGGCTCAGTGTATGTAAATTCAGCCAGGTGACGTCACGTCTGGTGGAAGAGGCGGGTACTTCCGGTTGACCAATGGCTTTAGGTTCCAGCCGCGGATCACTGAAGAGGGGGTCAGGCGAGGGCTGGAGAGGTGCCACGCTTGCTGTAGAGACATCGTTATGCCGTGTACACACGATCGCACATTCCGACAACAAAATCCATGGTCGCACAAAGTTGTCGGAATTTCCGAACATCAAGAACGCAGTGACATACAATGGGACTATAAAAGGGAAGTTCAATACCAAGTGCGCCACCCTTTGGGCTCCTTCTGCTAATCACGTGTTTATCTCGTGTTAGTAGAAGTTTGGTGAGAGGCGATTCGCACTTTTCAGACACGTGCTTTTCAGATCATTACTGCTCTTCAGTTTGTGCTTGTGGGTTTGTATCTGTTTTTTCAGTGCATTCTTGTCCGCTCGTATCTGCTTTTCAGCTCGCTCTTCTCAGGCCTTGTTGTTTTTCAGTGCATTCTGTTAGTTTGTTCTGACCAGCCGACCGGTTTGAAGTCATATTGGGGTTACGTACTCGTCGTAGAGTTCGTGCTATGCAGGGGCTTGGTGTTGGGGTTTTGCTTTCACCCAAGCCCAGTCCATGAACAGGGTGGGGAGGAGTCCATGGCCCAAGAATTGGTTACTCCAGCTTGACCAATTCTCTCACATGCCTTTTTTGTGAGAGATCTGTGAGAATAATCCTGATGATTTCAGGAATTATCTCCGGATGCCGGCCCTAATTTTTCACTGTTTGTTGGCTTTGCTGTCCCCTTATATTGGCAGACACCTACATGCGGCAAGCCATCACTCCCGAACAGAGGCTAGTCGCCACGTTGCGGTATTTGGCGATGGGGAGAAGTCTGCAGGACATCAAGTTCTCAACAGGCATCTCCCCCCAGACTCTGGGGATCATTATTCCAGTGACCTGTTCTGCCATCATTCAGGTCCTGCAGAAGGACTATATTAAGGTAAAATTTCTCCTTTAACATCACATTCTATGTATTTAATGTATTGTATTTCTTTCATCATCCCCTAATTACCATGGTTGTAATATGCTGTGAATGTCCCCTTTGTCCTCATGCATGCTGGAGGTTTTTAAACTTCCTTTTTTGTCCTTGATATTTGCCTTCACTAACCTCCCCCTCCTGGGCCCATACCCACCTAGCTTAGTCACTTTACAATGTATTTTGTCAGCTCCATTGTAGCGCTTACCCTAAACACACCCTAAAATGTGTACAAATGTTATTTGTGTCCTTAAATTCATGCATAGTGCCAGAGGCGAAATCATTTGGAACCCTCCCTTCCCCCCCAACCGCTAAGTCAACTGATACCAATCCTCTATCTGCTGACTTTGACAAACCCATACACACTATACCTACCTCTATTGTGGTCATATTTATGGATGAATTCACCAAAGCATGTAGTGCAAGGGCCTGCCTGAATACTTTCAAATGGTGCTGTTTTAAAGTTTTGTTCTCCTATTATCTTGATAGGTAACTGCAGAATGTAAAAATGTGCTTCAATTTGTACAGTGTGTATTTTTATTTTTGTATTATGACACTTCTTACCTGTCCAGTGGGCTGCCAATAGTGTGAAGTGTGTTTAGTGGACAGGGTCACCTGTCAAAAACATCTCCCCCCCCTAAAATCTTTACAATGGGCCATCAGAGGGGGAAGGAATCTGATAAGTGGACCTTATACTTTTGTCGTGAAATACTCCTTAAAATAAATGTTATACTGATGTTGGCCAAGAATGTTTGTGTCTAATCTGCTTGCAATGTTTATGTTCAAAATGGCAGTTTTTTCCCTTGCTTGACTCCATAGTTTCCTTCAACGCCACAGGAATGGCAGACTATTATAATTACAAGGGGTTTAATAGTATTGTGATGTTGGCGGTGGTGTCGGCGACATATGAGTTCCTCTATGTGGACGTAGGGAAAAATGGCCGGATGTTGGATGGTGGAGTCATCGCCCAGACGGAGTTCTACAGGCGTCTACAGAGTGGTGGCATGGGATTGCCACCCCTGGAAGAGAACGTGGAAGGACTCCCGTTTGTGTTTGTTGCTGATGAAGCATTTAAGCTGGGTGAACACCTGATGCGGCTGTTCCCAATGAGGACCCTCACCCCGGACCAGAGGGTTTTTAATTACCAGCTGGCCAGAGCCAGAAGAGTCATGGAGAACGCTTTTGGGATAATGGCCAGTCGGTTCTGCCAATTTGAGACCAATCCACATGGCGGAATATAAACTGAACCATATTGTGCTTGCATGCTGCATTCTGCACAATTTTCTTCGAAAAAATGCAATGAACTATGTGGCCTCCGTTGGGACTGAGGCCGGCTTTCCTGATCCTTCAACCCTGACGGCAGTTGAAGCTGGCCGTCCTGGCTTGCCCCCCCCCCAAAGCGCCCGCGAAGTGAGACAAAAATATCGAACAGGGGGGCCATTGATATGCTGGAAAATGTGTGAGACCTTTTTTTCAATAAATCTTTTTTAGAAACTAAACTAATATTTCATTTGATTTACTGCTTGTGTTTCTTTTAGCTGTCTCCTAGGTTCTCCAATGGGCTTTTCTCTTTGGCCATTTTCTTCAATAGTGCAAATGTAATTTCTTTCATACATGAGGTGAAAATCTCTTCTTCAGCTAACCATTATGCCGTGGGTCTGCTACACACACACACACACACACCTTCTTTTTGTTAATGTAATGCATTAATAATAAAAATATTCATAATTGTAAGCACCATGAAGTAATTTTTGGGAGTTATGAAAATGGCGTGATTGTTGCAAATTATAAAGCACTGTGGTTGTTATTTACTAAAGGAAAATCCACTTTGCACTACAAGTGCACTTGAAACTGCACTGAAAGTGCACTTTTAGTGCAAAGTGGATTTTCCTTTAGTAAATAACCCCCACTGTAAACACCAACTTACTCCAAAAACTGCTTTTGAGCATTGAAAGAAATAGCCACACATTGAGTATAACACTTTTTACTCAAAGCACATTCACATGTGCATTTATAAAAGGGTTTTTTGAACAAACCAACATCTTTGGTGTATAACATTATTTTTTTGTCACATTAATTAGAATTACCATCTCAATACAGTGCATTTTCACCCCCTTCCTGACCAAGCCATTTTTCAGCTTTCAGCTCATGCGCGGTCATACAATACTGTACCCAGATGAAATTGTTCTCATTTTGTCCCCACAAATAGAGCTTTCTTTTGTTGGTATTTGATAACCTCTGCATTGATAACCTCTGCATTTTTTTTGAGCTATAAACAAAAGAAGAGTGACAAGTTTAAAAAAAATATATATTTTTAACTTTTTGCTATACTAAATATCCCCAAAAAATATATACATTTTTTTTTTCCTCAGATTAGGCCGATACGTGATGGTCTACATATGTTTGGTAAAAAAAAATGGAAAAAGCGTTTATTGATTGGTTTGCACAAAAGTTATAGCGCCTGCAAAATAGAGGATAGATTTATAGCATTTTTATTATTTATTTATTTTTAACTAGTAATGGCAGCTTTTTTTTTTTTTTTTTTCTTTTTTTTTTTATCGTGACTGTGATATTGCGGTGGACATATCGGAGACTTTTGACACACTTTTGGGACCATTCACATTTATACAGTGATCCGTGCTATAAAAATGCATTGATTACTGTATAAATGTGACTAGCGCTGAAGGGGTTAACAATAGGGGCGCTGAAGGGGTTAATATGTTCCCTGGGAGATATTCTAACTGTAGGGGGAGGGGACTCACAAGGGGAGGAGACGATCAGTGTTTCTCTGTACTGAGAACACACCGACGGTCTCCTCTCCTCTGACAGGACCGTGGATCTGTGTGTTTACACACACAGATCCACGGTCCTGCTGTGTTACCGGGCAATCGGGGGTGCCCGGCGGACATTGCGGATCGGGTGCCCAGTGACACGGCGGGCGCGCGCGCTCCCTGGAGGGCCGGGAAGGGGAGGGCATCATATGACGCCGTCCCGCCACGAGAGCTGCGCCGCCTGGCCGTCAATTGACAGCTGGTGGTCGCAAGGCAGTTAACAGGTATGTTTCAAAACATAACATGCACAACTCAGGAACTTACAAAGTTCAACTTTGATAAAGTGTAGGTAATATCGGACATTAGTATGTCAAAACTGTGTTGATCTTGCCTTCATCAGATGGGGTGATGTCACCCCTGTAAAAAACACATTTTGAAGATGCACACAAATTGAGAGTCAAAATGGGGATTTCCCTCCTGATCCCAAGCCTAATGTCAACATGTGCTAGCTCCCATCATGGGGGATCAATGGAAGTGTTTTGGGGGTGCAACCCCATCCTCTCAGCTACTTTAGTTGGGAGGAAGGGGCTGCACCTACAAAACGCGTACATTGATCTCCCGTGATGGCAGCTAGCACATGTTGACACACTGGGGCTGATTTACTAAGGCTAATGCGCTGCGCCGGTTCACACATTAATTAGTGCACTTGATAAAGCATTAATTGAGCGTGTAAACCAGCGCATAGAGGTGCGAACCGGCGCATTGAACTGGCACACGCATACATGCGCATCCGAATCCGCCAGAGTTTTAGCCAAAGTCCACGGGACTTTTGAAATGAAGGGACTTGCCGACACACGATCGGAAAGTCCATTCATTTAGAACGTGACTCAAGGTAGATGGGACTAGCAAAGGCAGTGAATGTCGCTGCGCTAGCCCCGTCACCTGGTATGGATTTAAAGGGGAATCCCTACGCCGAAAAAACGGCGTGGGGGTCCCCACCAAATCCATCTCAGACCCTTATCCGAGCACGCAGCCCGGCCGGTCAGGAAAGGGGGTGGGGACGAGCGAGCGCCCCCCCTCCTGAGCCGTACCAGGCCGTGTGCCCTCAACATGGGGGGTGCCTTGGGGAAAGGGGGGCCCTGCGGCCCTCCCACCCCAAAGCACCTTGTCCCCATGTTGATGAGGACAAGGGCCCCTTCCCGACAACCCTGGCCATTGGTTGTCGGGGTCTGTGGGCGGGGGGCTTATCGGAATCCGGGAGCCCCCTTTAATAAGGTAGGCCCCCAGATCCCGGCCCCCCACCCTATGTGAATGAGTATGGGGTACGATGTACCCCTACCCATTCACCTAAGGTGTAAAAGTGTAAATAAAAAAAAACACACAATTTTTTAAAAATATATTTTATTGCACTGCTCCGGGGGTCTTCTTCTGTCTTGGGGGGTCTTCTCGCAGGACTCCTCCGCTCTCTTCTGCTCTTTTACCTAGATCTTTCACGAGCAGAGGAGCCCGGCTTTCTTCTTCGTCGCCACCGCCGTCGTCGTCTGGGGGTCTCATTCCGCCTTCGGGGGTCTCTTCTGTTCTTGCCGCTGTCGCCACCTTGTGCGCCTTCTGTGTCTTCTTCTTCTTCTTCTTCCGATGTTGACTCGTCGCTCTCTCTGGCCAGAATGGCAGAGATACGCAGTGTTGTGAATTATATAGGGACAAGGGGCGGGGCCACTGGCTCATGTCACATGGTGACCCCCCCATATGATGTCACAGTCCCAGCATCCTCCGGGACTGTGACATCATATGGGGGCGGGGTCACCGTGTGACATGAGCCGGTGGCCCCGCCCCTTGTCGCCATGTAAGTCACAACACCGCGTGTCTCTGCCATTCCGGCCAGAGAGAGCGACGAGTCAACATCGGAAGAAGAAGAAGAAGACGGCGCAGAAGGCGCACAAGGCGGCGACAGCGGCAAGAACAGAAGAGACCCCCCCAAGGCGGAACGAGACCCCCAGACGACGATGGCGGCGACGAAGAAGAAAGCCGGGCTCCTCCGCTTGTAAAAGAGCAGAAGAGAGCGGAGGAGTCCGGTGAGAAGACCCCCCCAAGACGGAAGAAGACCGCCGGAGCAGTGCAATAAAATAGGACACAGACCGTGGGATTGTCGCGGGATTGTCCGCCGGACTACCGAGTCAAGTGGACAATTTTAATTCTGAACTTAAAACTTAGTCCGCCGGACTTTTGGGAGGAAAAAGTCCGCCGGAGCCCCACACACGGGCGGATTGTCCAGCGGAGGAAAGGCCGCTCGTGTGTATGTGGCCTTAGTATCTGTTCTCATTTAATTATCCCCTTTTGTTACTAAGATAATTCTTGTTCTTCTAATATATCTTTGAATGTTGGTTCTTTTTGTATTCAAATCTTTCAATACAATACAAAGAACAGAGAAGTGTTTCTAAACAAAAGAAATTCATGTTTTCATATCTTTAACCACTTCAATACCAGGCACTTATGCACCTTCCTGCCCAGACCAATTTTTAGCTTTCAGCGCTCTCACACTTTGAATGACAATTATGCTACACTGTATCCAAACAAAATATTTATCATTTTCTTCTCACAAATAGAGCTTTCTTTTGGTGGTATTTAATCACCACTGGGTTTTTTATTTTTTGCGCTATAAGCGAAAAAAACAGCGAAAATTTTGAAAAAAACACACTTCTTTTTTTGTTTTTAGCGTAAAATTTTGCAAATAAGTCATTTTTCTTCATAAATTTGTGCCAGAATTTATACTGCTACATATATTTGGTAAAAATAACCCAAATTAGTGTATATTTGATCTTTGTGAAAGTTATAGAGTCTACAAACTATGGTGCCAATCACTGAAAATTGATCACATCTGATCACACCTGATGTACTATTTCTTGAGACACTAACAAGCCAGAAAAGTACAAATACCCCCCAAATGACCCCTTTTTGGAAAGTAGACAGTCCAAGGTATTTACTAAGAGGCATGATGAGTTTTTTGAAGTTGTAATTTTTTCCCACAATTCTTGGGAAAATTAAGATTTTTTTTTTTTTTTTTTACACCAACTGGTCATATTAACAGGTTATTTCTCTCACACAGCATATGCATAATTGCAACTACACCCCAAAATACATTCCTCTACTCCTCCTGAGTATGGCGATACCACATGTGTGAGACTTTTACACAGCCTGGCCACATACAAAGGCCCAACATTGAAGTAGCACTTTCAGGCGTTCTACAAGCATAAATTGCACATATCCTTTCTCAACCACCTATTACACTTTTGAAGGCCCTGGAGCACCAGGACAATTGAATTATCCACAAAATGACCCCATTTTGGAAAGCACACACCCCAACGTATAATCTATGAGGCATAATGAGTCTTTTGAATGGTTAATTTTTTTCCAGAAGGCTTTGGAATATGTGGAAAAAAAATGAAAATGCATTTTTTTTACACAAAGTTGTCCATTTATAAGATATTTCTAACACATAGCATGTACATAGCAAAAATGACACCCCAAAATACATTCTGCTACTCCTCCTAAGTATGGCGATACCACATATTTGAGACTTTTACACAGCCTGGCCACATACAGAGGCCCAACATCCAAGTAGCACATCCAGGCATTCTAGCAGCATTAATTACACATATGATTTTCTGACTACCGATCACATTTTTGAAGGCCCTTCATATTTCTAACACATAGCAGGTACATGCCAAATAACAAAAGATTACCTGTGGTTTTAGAAGTGCAGTGGTCCACAGAGGAGAGCATCGGTCCAGGCAGCAGGCAGGAATGAGGTCAGTGACAGCAAAAGCAATCATCCAGGCAGCAGGCAGGAATACTGTCCATAGTTCGTAGAGGCAGAGATACTGTCAGCACAGCCAGAGCACAGCCAAAGCACAGGTCCAGGTAGCAGGCAGAGGTGTCCCGGCAGAAATACTGTCCAAAGTCAGTAGAGGCAGCAGGTAGATATATGGTCAACACAGCCAAAGTATTGGTGCAAACAGCAGGAAGAAACATGGTCCATAATGTCATGGGTCATTACAGGCAGCAATATGGTCAGCACAGCCAAAGTATTGGTCCAGGCAGCAGGAAGGACCATCAAGCTTAAGGCCAGGGGGACAGGGGTAGAGGCTTCTCCCACCCAAAACTGGTTTTCTCTACTCGGAACGCTATTCTGAAGCCCCTCACATATTTGAGACCCCTGTGTCCTAAAGTAGATGGTCAAAAGATCAGTCCAAGTGGCAGGCAAAAACATAGTCCATTAACAGGCCAAGGTCGGTGCACGTGGATGTCAGAAACATGGTTTAAATCGGCAGGCAGAGGCATCGTCGGTAAACAGGCTGAGGTTGGTGCACGTGGAAGTCAGAAACATGGTTTAAATCAGCAAGCACAGACATTATCGGTAAACAGGCCAGGGTCAGTTAATTAACATGGAAGGTAGTAACAGGGTAGCAGGCAAATGGGGAAATGGCAGTCTGTTAATAATAAGGGGAACTAATATTGGATGGATGTATGATAATTTTTGAAGCAATTGCCGATGCACAGGCCAGGTTGGAAGGGACAATCTGGACAATAATAGCTGGTATCTCTTCTTACTCCTCCTCTGCTGCATACACGGCATTTCTTCTGGCGTCTTCTTTCAGATTCTGTTGGGGGAAGGCTAAAGGGATAGTGTGGCTCGTGAAGTCGACTGACACTATCAGAGCGAATGCGTTCTGGGACGGGACCATTTTGGTAAATGAGGGCAGTGATGATATCTTCAATATACTTGAGATAGGTGATGTGTTGATTTTGAGTTGCTGTTTGGTAGCAGACAAACAAATTAAAAAGGGCCATGTGAAACAGGTGAAACGCAACTTTCTTGAACCAATAACGGGACTTTCTGGTTGATAAATAGGGCTGTAGCATCTGATCGTTTAAATCCACCCCCCCATGTACATATTGTAGTCGTGGACATATTCGGGCTTTACAATGGGGCCACGTCTTCTTTGGATCTCCACCATGGTGTCATTGTGGATGGTAGAGAGGATGTGGACATCTTTCTTGTCCCTCCACTTCATGGCCAACACCTCCTCGTTCCTCATTCCTCCAAGGGACACACGCTTTCCCCGATCCCCGCTCTGCACGCCCCCGGCGGCGCGCGCGGAGCTCGCCGCCGAGAATAATGTTACCGGCGATCGGCTGTGACTTTGACACAGCTGATCGGGTGGTAAACAGCCAATTACTTTGGCTGTTTACCGTGATCGGGGAAGTGCTGTGTCCGAGGGACACACGCTGCTCGCGGTCGCCGCGCGCCGGCATGTTATCCTGAGGACGTCATATGACGCCCAGTCAGGAAAATTCAACCACTTCCCAGACGTCAATATGCTATTGACCGGGCGGGAAGTGGTTAAGGACCAAGCCTATTTTTCACATTCTGTGTTTTCATGTTTAAAACTGTTTTTTTTTTGCTAGAAAATTACTTAGAACCCCCAAACATTATATATTTTTTTTCTAACACCCTAAAGAAATAAAAGGCGGTCATTGCAATACTTTTTTTTCTCACCTTATTTGTACAGCGTTCTTACAAGCGCACTGTTTTTGGAAAAAAATCACTTTTTTGAATAAAAAAATAAGACAACAGTAAAATTATCCCAATTTTTTTTATATTGTGAAAGATAATGTTACGCCGAATAAATTGATACCCAACATGTCATGCTTCAAAATTGCGCCCGCTCGTGGAATGGCGTCAAACTTTTACCCTCTAAAATCTCCATAAGCGACATTTAAAAAATTCTACAGGTTGCATTTTTTAAGTTACAGTGGAGGTCTAGGGCTAGAATTATTGTTCTCGCTCTACCGATCGCGGTGATACCTCACATGTGTGGTTTGACTACCGTTTTTATATGCGGGCGCTACTCACGTATGCTATTGCTTCTGCGCGCGAGCTCGTCGGGACGGCGTGTTTTCAAAAATTAAATTTTTTTTGTTTCTTATTTATTTTACTTCGATTTATTCATTTTTACACTGTTTACAAAAAGATCACTTTTATTTCTATTACAAGGAATATAAACATCCCTTGTAATAGAGAAAAGCATGACAGATCCTCTTAAATATGAGATCTGGGGGGTCAAAAAGTCCTCAGATCTCATATTTAGACTTAAACGGAATAAAAAAAAAAATACGTCATTTAAAAAAATGACATTGAAAAAAAATGTTCCTTTAAGACGTATGGGCAGAAGTGACGTTTAGAGACAATATAGCCATCTTAGCCTCACTCGTCTCCATACCCATCACGCAGCAGGACCCGATCGCCTCCGGGGGGGGTGGCACCTCTCCCGCCGCCGAGAACGGTGATCTCGCGGCAAACCCGCCACAGAGACCACCATTATCGTAAACACGACCACTCACTGTAAAGATGGATATCTTGGTTGTGGCAGCAGCTGCTGCCGTTACCTAGATATCCCTCTTCAAATAAATAATGTATATATACAGTGAGCAGTCGGCAAGTGGTTAACCACTTCCCACCCGGCCACTCTACATATACGGCCGGGTGGGAGCCGTCTACTTCTGACTGGACGTTCCAGAATGTCTTTCAGAAGTAGCGGGATCGCGCGATCCCGATGCGCGTGTGTCCCCCGCACACGCCACATCGCGGCACGGCAGGTGGGCAATGTAATTTTGCCCTCCTGATCCATGCGATGGCTGTGTCTAATCACAGCCATCGCAATCACAACAAAGGGGGAAGGGCGGCAGATGACAGGAGATCGCGCCGCTGCGTGCCCGCGCAGCGGCACAATCCCGATCTGCCTGTGTCCCCCAGAGACTGCAGAGCACAGTGAGACAGGAGGGCCATGTGATTGGCCCTCCTGATCACATGACGACTGTGTCCAATCACAGTCGTCATGTAATGTAAATAGAGAGCAGTTGTAACTGCTCTCATCTCTTCCTCTCCTCACACAGAGCCTGTCAGTGAGGAGAGGAAGAGAGATCTGTGCTGCAGCCAAGGAGATCAGTGAGTTGAATAGCTGTTTGTCTGCTGTTAACCCACTGACCACCTAGCTAGTGTCCCCAAAACACAGTGAACATCTGTCCGCCATCATCCGGCACAGCTGCCCGCCATCATCTGGCACATCTGCCCGCCATCATCTGGCACATCTGCCCGCCATCATCCGGCACATCTGTCCGCCATCATCCCGCACAGCTGCCCGCCATCATCCGGCACATCTGCCCGCCATAATCCGGCACATCTGCTGCCATCATCCGCATATCTTCCGGCCACCATCAGGCACATCAGCCTGCCATCAGGCACATCTGACGCCCGCCATCAGGCACATTTGTCATCCGCCATCAGGCACATTTGTTGCCCGCCATCAGGCACATTTGCCACCCGCCATCTGACGTCTGCCACCCGCCATCTGACATCTGCCACCCGCCATCTGACACATCTGCCCGTCAACATGACTAAAAGGTTGTACAGCACAGAGGAGGCTTTCCAGATACTCCAGAGTATGTCGGACGAGAGTAGCGGGGAACTCTCTCTGTCAGACTCGGATAGCGACTATGAGCCAGTGGACAGCAGTGGCTCCGAGATGGAAACAGAGGATGATAGAATCCTAACAAGGAGAAGTGGGAGAAATGAGCAGGCGCAGACAACCACCAGCAGCGCAGCACTCCAGGATGATATGCAGGTATCCACCAGCAGCGCAGCACTCCAGGATGATATGCAGGCACCCACCAGCAGCGCAGCACTCCGGGAGAGACAGGCATCCACCAGCAGTTCTACAACCTTCCTAGAAGATAGGCAAGATGCTAGCATCGGAGCATCACATCAACGAGGCAGTACTAGCCTTCCAGATGTTCTACTGTATCCAACATGGCTGCCCAATACGTCAGTAGAACCTGTAATTCCCCTTTTTACAGCCCAGCCAGGCCCTCAGATAAAGACGGAAAATGTAACCCCACTTTATTATTTTCACTTATTTTTTCCCAATGATCTCCTAACCTACATTGTGGAGCAATGTAATCTATATGCCAGCCAACATATAGCCAACAATCCAAGTTCTTCCTATGCCTGCCCTTTTGTTTGGAAACCCCTCACCATTGAAGAATTTAAAATTTTCCTTGGCCTAACCCTCAACATGGGGCTGACAAAAAGAAAATGAAGTCCATTCCTACTGGTCTACCTAACATATCCACCACATGCCGATCTATTCATCAATGATGCCCAGAACCTGTTATGGAATGATTATGCGATTTTTACATTTCAATAACAATGCCCAATGCCTCCCTCAAAATCATCCCAGTTACGATAAATTATTCAAAATTCGGCCCCTAATCATTTTTTTTTGTGCCAGCTTCAAGCAGCTGTTTACCCCAGATAAAAATATCTGTGTAGATGAGTCACTATTACACTTCACTGGAAGACTTGGAATCCTGCAATACATCCCCAGTAAAAGAGCCAGACGTGGGGTAAAATTTTATAAGGCGTGTGACAGGGCCACGGGCTACACATATGACTTTATAATTTATGAGGGAAAAGACAAAAAGCTAAACCCCCCCGGATGCCCTACCTACATGGGAACAAGTGGCAAAATTGTCTGGCAGCTGATCCAACCATCAGCTGCCAGAAAGGTTATCACCTATATGTAGACAATTTCTACACAAGTCTCCCACTTTTCCGCCATCTCTACCTAAAGCAGACTGTGGCCTGTGGGATAGCGCGGACCCAGCGCAAAGGCTTCCCACAGACATTGGTCGCCAAGAAATTGAAGCCGGGTGAAAAGGCTAGTATGCGGACTGAAGAGGTACTAGCGCTAAAGTGGAGAGATAAAAAAAGAGACGTCTACATCCTTTCCACAATACACAACGACACCTTGGTGGAACTGCAGAGAAGAAAAGGCCCCATCCAGAAGCCAAAATGTATCCATGAGTATAACCTTTACATGGGGGGGTGGATATGAACGACCAGATGATGCAGCCCTACTTGGCCACCAGGAGATCGCTGTTTTGGTACAAAAAAGTCGCCATTTATTTGATGCAACTAGCCATGTTCAATTCCTATATTATTTTTTCTAAGTGCACCCAAAGTTCCCTGACCTATCTAAAATTTCAAGAAGATGTCCTCACAGCCCTCATCTATCCCCATGGCCAACCCACTCAACTAATTCGCTCTGATGAAGTAGCCAGACTCAATGAAAGGCACTTTCCTGAACTTCTCCCTCCTACCCAAACAGGTCGCAAACCCCCCAAAAAATGTTGTGTGTGTGTGCAAGTAGAGGAAATCACCGCGACACCCGATACTACTGTCCCGACTGTCCCTCCCATCCAGGCCTCTGTATTGGAACATGCTTTCAAAGCTATCATACTTCACTGCACTATTAGTAAAGTGAAGATGATTTTTTTCCAGTTTCCACTTTCTGCCATTTCTGTGAATGACCCGGACTGTTAACGACTATGCCTCTGCCAAACATCTTTGTGCCTTTAACGTGAATTGACCTCGGCCTGTTAAATGACCATGCTTTTTGCCTGCCTCCTGAACTGATCATTTGCCCTGCCACTGTACAGCACAGGGGTCTCACATGTGAGGGGCTCCAGAAAAGGTTTTCCGAGTGGAGAAAACATTTTTCTCCAGGTTTTGTTTTCTCCGATTAGGGTCTGGAGACTCGGAGGTTTCGTAGAGATTTGGGTGGGAAGAAGCCTCTACCCCTGTCCTCAGGTTTTACCTGACAAAGGCCTAATGTACAAAGTGCCTCCTGCTGCCATCTGAACTGGTCATGCCTCTGCCTGCCACCTGAACTGGCCATGCCTTTGCCTGCCACTTGAACTGGCCATGCCTTTGCATGGCACCTGAACTGGCCATGCCTTTGCCTGCCACCTGAACTGGCCATGCCTTTGCCTGCCACCTGAACTGGCCATGCCTTTGCCTGTTACCTGAACTGGCCATACCTATGCCTGTTACCTGAACTGCCTTCTAAACCTTGGACTGTACTGAACCATGTTCATACTTTTTCCATATCTGTCTGCTGCCTGGACAATTCCTGGACATTTCCTTTGGCTGTCTAGACAAATGCTTTGACTGCTCTGGAACGGTATTCCTGCCTGTTAAAACCACAGGTGAGCCTTTTTTTTTTACCCTTTGCTCAGCAGAATGTATTTTGGGGTGCAATTCTTGGTGTATACATGCTATGTGTTAGAAGCCTAAAGGTGCTACTTGCATGTTGGGCTTCTGTATGTGGCCAGGTAGTGGAAAAGTCTGACACATGGGGTATCGCCATACTCAGAACGAGTATGTACATGCTATGTGTTATAAAGATCTTCTAAATTGACAACTTTGTAAGAAAAAAATTGGTTTTAATTTTCTTTCTACATTTTCCAAAAACTTGTGGAAAGAAATTACATGTTCAAAAGACTCATTATGCCTCATAGAATATACATTGGAGTGTTTTCTTTCCAAAATGGGGTCACTTTGTGGGTAATTCTATTGTCCTGGTGCTCCAGGGCCTTCAAAAATGTGATAGGTATTCAGGAAATGAAATGTGTAATTTTATGCCTTTAGAACACCTGATGGTGCTACATGGATGTTGGGCCTCTGTATTTTGCCAGGCTGTGGAAAAGTCTGACACATGGGGTATCGCCATACTCAGGACGAGTAGCAGAATGTATTTTGGGGTGTAATTTTTGCTATGTACATGCTATGTGTTGGAAATATCTTATAAATGAACAACTTAGCGTAAAAAAATGCGTTTTCATTTTTTCTCCACATTTTCCCCAAACTTCTGGAAAAAAATGAACCGTTCAAAAGACTCATTATGCCTCATAGATTATACGTTGGGGTGTTAGCTTTCCAAAATGGGGTCACTTTGTGGGCGTTTCCATTGTCTTGGTGCTCCAGGGCCTTCAAAAGTGTAATAGGTGGTTGAGAAATGAGATGTGTAATTTATAGGGTTGAGCGAACCCGAACTTTACAGTAGAGTGTAAAGTTCGGGTCCGTACCGGACTTTTGGGTGTCCGGGACCCGGACATGAACCCGGACTATTGGCTGTAAGTTCGGGTTCGGGTCCGGTGTTCGGCGATGTATTGGCGCCTTT
This sequence comes from Lithobates sylvaticus, assembly GCA_028564925.1. Taxonomy (NCBI): domain Eukaryota; kingdom Metazoa; phylum Chordata; class Amphibia; order Anura; family Ranidae; genus Lithobates; species Lithobates sylvaticus. The sequence goes on from CM053028.1 coordinate 185,337,886, forward strand.
TTAACAGCTGCAGGGCAGCCAATCGATGCTAGTTTCACTAGTGTGCCCTTAGAAGCCATCACAGCCATGCCTACTAATGGCATGGCTGTGATTGGGCAGTGCAGCATGTGACCCAGCCTCTATATATAGTCCAGACACACAGCACACAGCGTCATTCTGCTATAGACAGGTTCCTGTGCTGCTAAGAGAGGATTTTAGGAGTTAGTGTGATAAAGTCAGTCAGTCAGTCAGTCCACATTCCTTTAATTTTCTTCTAATTAGTTAGATCAGTGAGCGATCTAGATAGCTAGAGTAGAGTAGGGAGTTTCTTTATTAAGCAAAAGAAAGAGGCAGAGAGAATTATTAAAGAGATTCCTAAATCAATTGTACCCTGGCTGGGGTGCAGTGCACAGTCTTTTAACAGTGCCATGAGGCCAGTGCCAGACAAAATATAAAAGTTTTACCTGCAAGCTCAGTGGACCATTAGGACCAACACTGCATATAGTAAGAGATACACCATAGTCTGTGTGTATTCTGCTATTGGAAAAACATTGCAAAAAAAATTAATTTTGCTGTTTTTTTTTTTCCCAATAGCATTTTCTGCGTGTTCATACATACACGCTGTAGACACTATCCGTGTATTCTGATATTGGAAAAACATTGCAATTTTTTTTTCTTTTGCAGTTTTTTTTTTTTTTTTTTCCCCAATAACATTTTCTGCGTTTTCATAAACGCTTTAGACACTATCCGTGTATTCTGATATTGGAAAAACATTGCAAAAATTTTTTAATTTTGCAGTGTTTTTTTTCTTCCCAAAGGCATTTTCTGCATGTTCATAAACGCTTTAGACACTGTACGTGTATTCTGCTATAGACAAAAACACCCATTTAGGGCGAGATCATAAATTTTGAAAATATGAGGAGATCATCAAAAAGGGGACGTGGCCCGGGTCGTGGTGCTGCTGGTGGCGCTCCTGTTGCAGGGAGAGGACGTGGTCGATCTGTGCCTGCTACACGCACTAGTGAAACACCTTCCTCAGGTGCGAGTAGGCGACAGAGCCTGCAGCGGTATTTTATCGCGCCTAATGAGGCTGTACGAATGTTGAGGCCAGGACAAGTACAGGCGATAGTAGATTGGGTTGCTGACAGTGCCTCCGGTTTCTTCACATTGTCTCCCACCCATTCTCCTGATGAAAGTTCAGAGTTGGCACCTGCAGCCGATGTCCATCAGTCTTTCACCTCACCCCCTTGCAAATCAGCCAATCAGTCTGAGCCCCAAATCATGCAGCAGTCTCTTCTGCTTTTTGATGACTCTGTAAGCAGGGTTTCCCAGGGCCATCCACCTAGCCATGCCCCAGAAGTGGAAGAGATTGTGTGCACCGATGCCCAACCACTTATGTTTCATGATGAGTACATGGGAGGACCATCGCAGCACGTCTCGGATGATGATGACGAAACACAGGTGCCAACTGCTGCTGCTTTCGCCATTGTGCAGACCGACAAGGAGGGCAGGGGTAAAGACTGGGTGGAAGATGATGTGGACGACGATGAGGTCCTTGACCCCACATGGAATCAACGTCATGCAGGTGACCAGTGTAGTTTGGAGGAAGAGGCGGTGGTCGCACAGAGCCACCAGCACAGCAAAAGAGGGAGCAGGGTGCAAAAGCGGAGCGTCCGTCCCCTAGACAGTACGTCTGCTACTGCCCAACGCAGCAAGGGACCGAGCACACCAAAGCCAGGTCCAAGGAGTTCCCTAGCGTGGCAGTTCTTCAGACAATGTGCTGATGACAAGACACAAGTGTTTTGCACGCTGTGCAATCAGAGCCTGAAGCGAGGCATAAACGTTCTCAACCTGAGCACAACCTGCATGACCAGGCATCTAAGTGCAAAGCACGAGATGCAGTGGAGTAGACACCTCAAAAACCAAGAAAGGTCTCTGGCTCCTCCTGCTTCCTCTTCTTCTGCAGTCTCGGCCTCTTCATCCACCTCTGTAGTGACAGTGACACCTGCCAACCCGCAAACAGAGGATCTGCCAGCAACACTACCACCTGGGTCACCAACCATCTCCACAATGTCCCATGGAAGCGTTCAGCTCTCTATTTCCCAAACACTGGAGCGGAAGAGGAAGTACCCCCCTAGCCACCCGCGATCCCTGGCCCTAAATGCCAGCATTTCAAAATTCCTCGCCTTTGAAATGCTGTCATTCCGTCTGGTGGAGACGCAGAGTTTTAAAAGGCTGATGTCATTGGCTGACCCACAGTACGTCATGCCCAGCCGCCACTACTTTTCCAGACGAGCTATCCCTTCCCTGCACAACCAAGTGTGGGACAAAATCAGGTGTGCACTGCGCAACGCCATCTGTGGCAAGGTCCACCTAACTACGGATGCGTGGACCAGTAAGTACGGTCAGGGACGTTATATATCCCTAACAGCACACTGGGTAAATGTAGTGGCGGCTGGGCCTGAGGCGGATAGCACTTTGGCGCATGTCCTTCCACCACCGAGGATTGCAGGGCACTTCAGTTTGCCTCCTGTTGATAACTCCTCCTACTCCGCCTGCTCATCCTCTACCGCCTCCTCATCCGGTCAGCGTAACACCTTCACCACCAACTTCAGCACAGCCAGGGCTAAACGACAGCAGGCAGTTTTAAAACTTTCCTGTTTGGGGAAAAAAAAACCACACCGCGCAGGAGTTGTGGAGGGACATGGAACAACAGACCGATGAGTGGTTGGTGGCAGTGAGCCTCAAGCCCGGCCTGGTGGTGTGCGATAATGGGCGAAATCTCGTAGCAGCTCTGGGCCTAGGCGGTTTGACATCCCTTGCCTGGCGCATGTGCTGAACTTGGTGGTCCAGAGTTTCCTTAAGAATTACCCGATATGCCAGAGCTGCTGCAGAAAGTGCGGCCCGTCTGTGCGCACTTTCGGCGTTCTGACCCTGTTGCTGCTCGCCTGTCAGCGCTGCAGCGTAACTTCGGCCTTCCTGCTCACCGTCTCATATGTGATGTGCCCACAAGGTGGAACTCCACCTTGCACATGCTTGCCAGACTGTGCGAGCAGCAGCAGGCGATAGTGGAGTTTCAGCTGCAACACGCACGCGTGAGTCGCTCTGCGGAACAGCACCACTTCACCGCCAATAACTGGGCCTCCATGCGAGACCTGTGTGCCTTGTTGCGCTGTTTCGAGTACTCCACCAACATGGCCAGTGCCGATGACGCGGTTCTCAGCGTTACTATCCCAGTTCTATGCCTCCTTGAAAAAACGCTTCAGGCGATGATAGAAGAGGATGTGGCACAGGAGGAGGAGGAGGAGGAGAAGGGTGAAGAGGGTTCATTTCCAAGGCTTTCAGGGCAGTCATTTACAAGTGGCTACGAGGGTGGGTTCCTGCACCAACAAGCGCCAGGTACACAATTGTCCGGCAGCAAGGGCACAGTTCTGGAGGATGACGAGGTGGAGGATGAGGAGGAGATGGAGGAGGAGGAACCATGTTCACAGCAGGGTGGCACCCAGACCAGCTCATGTCCATCACTGGTGCGTGGCTGGGGGGATACAGAGGACACGGACGATACACCTCCCACAGAGGACAGCTTTTCCTTGCCTCTGGGTAGCCTGGCACACATGAGCGATTACATGCTGCAGTGTCTCCGCAATGACCGCCGAGTTTCCCACATTTTAACTGGTGCTGATTATTGGGTGGCCACCCTGCTGGATCCCCGTTACACCAGCACCAGCACCTCGGAAGGCAGGGTTAGCATGGCCGAAATGTGGAAAAGCTTTGTCAGCACGCCACAACAACCAGCACCACCAGCTGAGATGGAACGTCTTAGCAGGAGGCAGCATTTCACCAACATGGTGGAGCAGTATGTGTGCACACGCCTACACGTACTGCATGACGGGTCTGCTCCCTTCAACTTCTGGGTCTCCAAATTGGGCACATGGCCTGAGCTTGCCCTTTACGCCTTGAAGGGTGCTGGCCTGCCCTGTCGCCAGTGTATTATCTGAACGTGTATTTAGCACGGCAGGGGGCGTTATCACAGACAAGCTCAGCCGCCTGTCCAGAGCCAATGTGGACAAGCTCACGTTCATTAAAATGAACCAGGCATGGATCCCACAGGACTTGGCCGTACCTTGTGCAGAATAGACACATATACCGGTGTTCTGACGAAAACTGTCTTGCTATCGGATAGTGTCCGCCCACTTACTGCGCAGGTGCAGTGCTTGCGCAGTACGGAGGACAAGGAGATTCACAAAATCTCCAAAGATGAACGTCGCCTGCGCAGTGAGTGCAGGTTCAAGCCCGACCATCCAAGTGGACATACGGTAGCACATAGTAACAGGGCCCCTCATGGGCTCGCTTGGCTAGGCTTCAACCTCGGATGATGTGGCTTGAACCTGGAGTCACCGCGCATCGTCTTCGGAGAGTTTCAAAGTCCCCTTGTCCTACGTACTGAGCAAGCGCATTACAGGGCGGACACTATGCGACGGGGGACAGAATTCGACACATCATTCACCACTAGCCTTACCCAGCCATTGTTGTATTTTTGAACCAGTGTTGGCTACCTCGTCCTCCTCCACCGCCGCTTCCATCTACACCGCCACATCCACCGCCACCTCAACCTCCTACTCCATTTGAATTTCGTCCTCCTAGGTCAAGATTATAATTTTTTCATTTTTTTTAATTTCCAAGTATTTTATTTTCCCACTATCTTATCCATTAAATTGAATAATTTTTTCCAGAAAGTGTGTATTCTGGGGTATTCCCACCATATGTGCGGCATTGTGGCGTTCAGTTTCTGAGGTTCTTAATGACTTCCTGTACCTCTTCTGCTGAGAAGGGGGCCTCCAGCATTTTATTTTTATGTTTTATGTTATTTTAAGTTATTTCCCTATCCACATTTGTTTGCAGATCACTTGACATGCTCTTAACAACATTTTGTTGCCATTTGCAGCCCTCTAGCCCTTTCCATGACTTTTACAGCCATTTTAGTGTTCAAAAGTCCGGTCCCATTGACTTCAATAGGGTTCGGAATTCGGGGTCAAGTTCGGGTCAAGTTCGTCCCGAACCCGGACTTTTTTCCGAAGTTCGGCCGAACCCGCCGAACCCGAACATCCAGGTGTCCGCTCAACTCTACTTACCACATTAATATGTCCTTAATAATATAGTTGTAATACTGGCTGGGAACTCGGAAGGATAAATTGTATACGCGTGCCCAATATCTATTGATGTTCAAAAGAGACATATTAATATTCAATTTTAGTAAGCTGATAAGGTTAGTATGAATTGATACTATGTATAAAGCATATGTCATCCAAATATTCAAAAACATAATGGGGAAGCACAGCTTACTTCTATTATTGTGTCTTGTCAAGAAAAAAGGGAAATCAAGCATTGCAACATCTAGGCATAAAGATGAGAGTAGTATGGAAGTGCACAGTGTGACTTCCAGAGCTTGCTTCCAAGGGGCTTCCGAGCTCCCGCACACCATGTGTTGTGTGTGCGCTTAATATAGCCCTTCCCATGGCGCCAAACGGCGCGGACGTCTGACGTCACACCGCCGTTTTGGCGCCAAGTGGACAAAGAGGGAGGCACCCGCGCCGCAAAAAGCCGCCGCCGGAAATGACATCCTGGAAGTGCGGCATCAAATGACGTGCTGTGCGGACACCCATTCGCCAATGATACCAAAGGGCCTCCGCAGTCACACATCATACGGATCCCGCACCAAGCGGCAAGCAGCTGCTATGGGGGACCTCAGGGTGGACATGCAGTTAAAGCACTAAAAGAAACCCCTGTACATGGGGAGAAATTAAGGCTCCACTGGACATCCTTGGGTGTCCATACGAGTACCCTTAACTTATCATCTTTTTTTTCCCTTTTTTCCCCAGATTTTTAATCTGAGATTATAAGTTAAGGGTACTCGTATGGACACCCAAGGATGTCCAGTGGAGCCTTAATTTCTCCCCATGTACAGGGGTTTCTTTTAGTGCTTTAACTGCATGTCCACCCTGAGGTCCCCCATAGCCGATGCTTGCCGCTTGGTGTGGGATCCGTATGATGTGTGACTGCGGAGGCCCTTTGGTATCATTGCCGAATGGGTGTCTGCACAGCACGTCATTTGATGCCGCACTTCCGGGATGTCATTTCCGGCGGCGGCTTTTTGCGGCGCGGGTGCCTCCCTCTTTGTCCGCTTGGTGCCAAAACGGTGGTGTGACGTCAGACGTCCGCGCCGTTTGGCGCCATGGGGAGGGCTATATCAAGCGCGCACACAACACATGGTGTGCGGGAGCTCGGAGATACCTTTGAAGTAACAGCAAGGTAAACCATGGCTCTTGTTCCTATCTCTTAATTTGCGAACTCTATTTTCCAACCTTGATGCTTCATCATACCATTATTGCTTTACTAAGTATACTTTTCTCTTTTTTTGGGGTGGGCATCTGGCGGGCGCCCCCCCCCCCCCCCCCCCCATCTCTTCTTTTGATTTTTATTAGAATAAAGCCCCTTGGAAGCAAGTTCTGGAATCTTTATGCCTAGATGTTGCAATGCTTGATTTCCCTTTTTTCTTGACAAGACACAAAAATAGAGGTAAGCTGTGCTTCCCCATTATGTTTTTGAATATTTTGATGACATATGCTTTATGCATAGTATCACTTCATACTAACCTTATCAGCTTACTAAAATTGAATATCAATATGTCTCTTTTGAACACCAATATTGTTCCCAGTCAGTATTACAACTATATTATTAAGGACATATTAATGTGGTAAGCAGTAATTTTAGGAGAGAAACTTTTTTAGTTATCAACTCATTTTTCTCTTTGCCCCTGCGGTTTAATACTCTAATACTCTTTACGTATTTTATCTCTAGGTATATGTCCCTTATAAAGCTATGATGACTTTTGTATCTCATTGAGCTCCATATCTTCCTCCCTACGATTTACCCATCATCTCAGTGGGATTTGGGTTTTGAGGGTTGTTTTTAGTGTAGGGCCAGTACCCCATGAGACCCTTCTGAGGATATTTGGCATTGGACCCGATATGAGAGGTAGGGTCCTTTGCATTACTCTTTGAAGTTGTCCCACACTCAGACTGTGGGGCAGATTGGGGACGGTCTGTGGGTGGTTACGGGGTGGTTTTGAATGGGGGTGGGTGATACCATTCGGTGTAGGTGGACGTGTCATGTCTCAGTGTCTCTATATAGTATTGTAAATTACCTCTTTGTCTATGTTAAATCAATTTCATTTTTCTTATGCTTTTTTCTTTATCATACACCCAAGGTTCGATACTTGACTGAAACCACTTTTTGAAAATTTTAACTCTCTGTGATCATGTCAACTTTCCTGATGAAGCCTTTACAGGCAAAACATGTAGAAGATTGTTGAATACGTGACCACACACCAATGAATATTGCACTATCTATGTATATTATAGGAATAGGTGTATATACCTTAGACTGTGGATATTTGCATGTTTGTTCATTTTTTATTTCTCTTCACTTTTGTTAATAAAATATTTTTCAATATTTAAATTTGTGTATTGGAGTATCTAACTCAATAAGCATTCTTATAAATTACCCATAAAATCCCATATCTCTATTCTCTACAGTTACTATCTAAGGGATGTTGGTACAATAATTTAATTTAAATAAATAATGGGACAATCGACTTCCAATCATACTTTCAATTTTTTTTCCTCAGTTTAGGCCGATACGTATTCTTCTACATATTTTTGGGAAAAAAATCGCAATTAGCGATTATTGATTGGTTTGCGCAAAAGTTATAGCATTTACAAAATTGGGGATAGTTTTATAGCATTTTTATAATAAAAATTTTTTTTTTTTACTAGTAATGGTGGCAATCAGCGATTTTTATTGTGACTGCAACATTATGGCGGACACATCGGGGATTTTTGACACATTTTTGAGACCATTGTCATTTATACAGAAATCAGTGCTATTTAAATGCACTGATTCCTATGTAAATAACACTAGCATTGAAGGAGTTAACCACTAGGGGGCGGGGAGGGGTTACGTCCGTGTGTGTTTTTTTTACAGTAGGGGGCGTGGCTTTACGTCTGACGTCGCTGATCGGCTTTCCCGATGACAGGGAACAGCCGATCAGTGACAGGCAGTGTAGGAAGCACGGGGAGAGGTTTGTTTACACAGACCTCTCCCCGTACTTCAGCTCTGTGACCCGATCGCGGGACACCAGCGGCGATCGGGTCCGCTGGTCCGGCGGTCACGGAGTTCAGGACCGAGTCGCGAGTGCGCCGCCGGCGACCCATGGCTGGGCTCTTAAAGGGCAACGTACCTGTATGTGCATACGTTGATCTGCCCAGCCGTGCCATTCTGCTGGCGTAAATGTGCAGGAGGCGGTCCTTAATCGGTTAAAAACTGCCGTTTTTCCTGGAGCAGTCATTTTATTGATGCATAAAGTGAAAAAAAAAGTGAAATATTCCTTTAAATATCATACCTGGGGGGTGTCTAAAGTATGCCTGTGAAGTGGCATGTGTTTCCCATGTTTAGAACTGTCCCTGCACAAAATTACATTTGTAAAGGAAAAAAGCCATTTAAAACTGCTTGCGGCTTTAATGTAATGTCTTGTCCTGGCAATATGGATGAAAATCTTTGAGAAAAATGGCATGACTACCCCTTCACCCCCCCCCCCCCCCCCAGCCCATTACCAGCCTATTACCAGCCCCTTTGTGTCTTGTATGGATATTAAGGGGAACCCTGCACCCAAAACCCTATACCTAAAACCCTATATACTCTGAACAGCAGTATACAGGCGGTGCAAACAAGACAGGGACTGTAGGTTTGTTCTTAAGTAGAGTCTGTTTGTAATTTTGAACAATTGTAGCTCCAGCCAAAAAATCTATTTTTAAGCTTTTTGGAGAACATAGGGAAGGGTTCACCCCTGTAACATTTGTTTTGCTGTCTGTGCACCTGTTCAGAACATTTCACCTCACTTTCCATCCCAATGACAAATGTTTTTGGAAAAGTGTTTTTTTTTTATTGAAACAAGGATTGGTGATAAAGCATCAGTAGAGAGGAGACACCTTTTTCCCATATTAAATCTAACAGGATAGAATTTCCCTTCCTAGGGGTAGATTTCCTCTCACTTCCTGTTGTCTTCTTCCGTTTGCAAGTAGGAGTCGTTTGTAAGTTGGATGTTTGAAAGTAGGGGCCTGCCGTATATACTCTGCAGAAATTTGCCCCTTAGATGTTGGTGTTGCCACAACACTGTAAGCCCTCACAGTTATTCTCGGTGGGCGCTAGAATGCCCTGCTGTGAACTATTATATCAGGAATCGTAATTACATGCAATTGTTGAACAGTGGTAGGAAAAATTGGGCCTTTGGTGGTGCTACAACACTGTAAGCCCTCACAGTTACTCTTGGTGGGCGTAGGAATGGGCCCTGCTTGCTCTTAGGAAAAATAATTTGATAAACTACCTCCCCTTACTAGATGAGATCAAAAATTAAATAAAAAAGATGACATCATGCCCCCTGTCTTGGATGGGAAGAATTAATGCGGTAAAAATGATCATTGTCCCAAAAGTTAATTACAAATTCCAGATGCTTCCATTATCTGTACCTCAAGCCTTCTTTAAAATTTAATAAGGGACTATTTCAAGATTCATATCTGGTCAGGTCTAATAAGAAGCCACATATAGCCGCAGTGATTCTGTCTAGGGAGAAAAAACAGGGGGGGCTTGCTCTGCCCGACTTCGAGAAATATTTTAGCGCAGTAGTACTTTCACGAGTTACGGAATGGACAAAAGAGGGTTGTGATAAGAGATGGTGTAATGTTGAGAATTCACTAAGTAATAGACACTTGGGGCACGATATTTGGAATCCACCAAAATTTAGGATATTGGGGGGGAGTGCACATGAAATCACATGGGTTACATTAAAAGCTTGGGATAGGTTGTGTAGGGAAAATAAATGGGAATATAATTCCCCCTTAATATATTTAAAAAACAATATTTTTTTCAAACCGGGAAGGAGTGAACTTTGGGGTAATTGGATTAAATTGGTTCAATGTAAGGAAATGTATGTTGATGAAAAATTTGGAAATAAATAAAGATTAAAAAAAAAAAAAGGAATGGGGCCTGCTGTGAATTATTAGATCAAGAATTGTAATTGAATGCCCCTGTTGAACAGGGGCAGAAAAATTGGGCCTTTGGTGGTGGTGGTAGTGGACGGTGTTGCCACAACACTGTAAGCCCTCGCAGTTACTCTTGGTGGGCACAGGAATGGGCCCTGCTGTGAATTATTAGATCAAGATTTGTAATTACATACCCCTGTTAAACAGGGGCTGAAAAATTGGGCCTTAGGCACTGGTGCTCGTGCCACAACACTGCAACCCCTCACAGATACTGTACTTGGAGCACAGCAATGAGACCTGTTGCAAAGCATTGCATAAAAAAACTGTAATTACATGCCCCTGTTAAACAGGGGCTGAAAAATTGGGCCTTAGCCACTGATGGTGGCACCCAGAAACAAAAATGTTCTTCCAAGCTATCATCAGGATCATTGAGGAGGAAGAGGATAATCAGTCAACATAACAGGACAGTCACTAAGCATCAGCATAGGCAGTCTTGAAGGCATGTGACATTTCAAAATAAATTATTCTGTTACATCAGCTTCAGGTGCCTGGTAGCTGGTGGTGATCCAAGACTGATTCATCTTTATGAAGGTCAGTCGATCAACCGAGTCGGTGGACAGGCGCACCCTGTGATCGGTGACAAAGCCTCCAGCAGCACTGAATGTGCGTCCTGAAAGAACGCTGGATGCAGGACAGCTCAATTGCATACTTTGCAAGCTCTGGCCAGTGATCCATCCTCAAGACCCAGTAAGCCAGAGGATTTTCCTTGGGAAAGGTGTCCAAGTCTGACCTTGCCCCTAGGTATTCCTGGACCATGTATATCAGACGCTGGCAATGGTTGCTGGAACCGATCATACCTTGGGGCTGCGGACTAAAAAATTGTCTAAACGCATCGGTCAGACAGCCACCTTCGCCACTGCTCCTTCTGCTACTGACCGAAGCCTCAGCAACTTGTTGTCCAGGACCAGGAGTTTGTAACCTCCCAGTCTCTGGGAACGCGTTGCACAGACGTTTCTGCAAGGCCTCCCGGAGATGTCTCATCCTCTGCTCCCTCTGCGACGGCAAGATAAGGTCCGCAACCTTACCCTTGTACCATAGGTCAAGAAGAGTGGCCAGCCAGTAATGGTCCTTCTCCTTGATCCGAAGAATACGAGGATCCTTCCGCAGGCTTTGCAGGATCAGGGAGGCCATGCAACGTAGGTAAGCTGAGGCATTCGGTCCGGAGTCTTCTGGGTCACTAAGGACGACATGATCCGCAGCCACCTCCTCCCAGCCACGTACAAGCCCACCGGTTTCTTGGGACTGTAAATCATCCCTAAAAGACTGCTGCTGCTGATGCTGAGTGCCAGGCTCCACCTCCATGCTGACACAATCCTCCTCCTCCTCATCCTCTTCCTGTGTGATGGGTGGGAGAGAATGAACACTGTCTGGATAAAGGGGGCTATGAGAGGCAAGGAAGTCCTCCTCTTCCTGCCTCTGTTCTGCCTCAAGTGCCCTGTCCATTATTCCACGCAGCGTATGCTCCAACAGGTGGACAAGAGGTACAGTGTCACTGATGCATGCACTGTCACTGCTCACCATCATCGTAGCCTCCTCAAATGGTGTCAGGACAGTGCGTGCATCCCTGATCATGCTCCACTGGCGTGGTGAAAAAAATCCGAGCTCCCCTGACCCTGTCCTGGTGTCGTAGTCGCACAGGTACTAATTGATGGCCCTCTGCTGCATGTGCAGTCGCTGCAGCATGGCCAATGTTGGGTTCCACCTGGTGGGCATGTCACATATAAGGCGGTTCTTGGGCAGGTTCAACTACTTTTGCAGCTCAGCCAGCAGAGCACTGGCATTATATGATCGGCGGAAATGCACACAGATTTTCCTGGCCTGCCTCAGGACATCCTGTAAGCCTGGGTACCTGCCCAAGAACCGCTGCACCACCAGGTTAAGGACGTGAGCCATACAGGGCACATGGGTCAGTTGTCCCTGTCACAGGGCAGAGAGGAGGTTGGTGCCATTGTTGCAAACCACCATTCCTGGCTTAAGCTGGCGTGGCGTCAACCACCTCTCGGCTTGCCCCTGCAGAGCTGACAGAACCTCTGCCCCAGTGTGGCTTCTGTCCCCCAAACACACCAGCGCAAGCACGGCATGGCATCTTTTTGCCTGCATACTTGCGTGGCCCCTTGAACGCCTAGGGAGCACCGCTGGTTCCGAGGACAAAGGACAGGAAGAGGCCATGGAGGAAGAAGAGGAGGAGGGGGTGGAGGAGAGAGGTGTTTCACAACCAGTAGTAGCATTTTGCAGGTGTGGTGGCGGAACAACCTCCAACACTACTGCACCTAGTCCTGCATCCTTCCCGGCTGCCTAAAGAGTGACCCAATGGACCGTGAAAGATAGGTAACGTCCCTGTCCATGCCTGCTGGACCATGAGTCATCGGTAATATGCACCTTACCACTGACCGCCCTGTCCAGTGAGGCATGAACATTGCCTTCCACATGCCGGCAGAGAGCCGGAATCACCTTCCGTGAGAAAAAGTGGCGTTTGGGAACCTGCCACTGAGGAACCGCACATTGCACAAACTCACGGAAGGGGGCCGAGTCTACCAACTGAAAAGGCAGCAGTTGAAGTGCTAGCAATTTAGCCAAGCTAGCATTCAACTGCTGGGCATGTGGATGGCTGGGAGTGAACTTCTTTTGACGGTCCAGCAGCTGGGGCAGGGAAATTTGCCTGGTACAATCGGACGTCGTGTACTGCTAGCAGAGTGCCCGCAAATACTTGGCTGTGACACACCTAATTCTACACCTTCATTCCTCTCAGCGCAGCTTTCAGAGAGGACTGAAGGTATAGTGGGGTTGGAGATCCCAGCTGATGAGAAGCAAGGAGAGGTCCGCTTTATTCTTTGGTGTGGGTCTTTAAGGTACGCTTGCCAACGAGCTGCATGGCAGGTCAACATATGTTTGGTCATGCTTGTGGTGCCCAAGCGGCTGATGTTTGGGCCACGCGAGATACGCTTGAGACATATGTTGGAAATAGCAGCGGTTCGATCTGATGCACTTGTCTCAAAAAAGGCCCACACCAAAGAACTTTTGTAATAACGTGCAGAGGCAGCGCCCTGCACAGGCGGAGCTCTGCAGTGTGATTCAGTCGGTGTGCTGCCTTTAAGCTGGCCTTCGGAGGGCATCCTGCCTCGTTGGAGATGTGCCTCCTCCTCCTCTCCGATCAGGCACCCACGTGGAGTCAGTGACCTCATCATCCCCTCCCTCTTCATCACTGGAGCAAACCTGGCAGTATGCTGCAGCTGGTGGAACATGACTGCCAGATTGCTGTACTTGAGCATCCCCTCTCTCTGCGCTCACGCTCATGCCTTCCTCAACTTGGGTATCATCATCAGAGCCTTCAAAACGCTGGGCATCCTCCTGGAGCATGTGCCCAACACTGTGGTCAAACAATTCGGGGGACTCCTCAGGAGGACATGGTGGGTCTAGGGAAGGAGTGACTGATGACATTGAGACGAGGGAAGAGTACGCATTGGCAGCTGCTTTGCCAGTACCCTGAACCTGGGTGAGAGAGGATGAGGAAGATGAGGAGGACTTGGTCATCCACTCTACCAAGTCTTCGGCATGATGCGGCTCAACATGTCCAGCTGCCGAAAATAAGGACAAGCGTGTCCCATGGCCACGTGCTGATGACGATGCACCGCGTCCAGGACCAGCACTGTTGTCTCTAGACACAGAGCCTTTTTGTACGGGCAGCACAATTATGGAAGTATTTTCATTCCTGGCCAATCGGAAACTTGACCGGGGAAATGTCTTTGAACAATTTGATAAACACCGCAGCTGTGAACCTAGAACAGGGATTTACACAACTTAAGAATGCTATGGATAAACAAATTAGGGTGTGGTGGGACATCATGACCTTAGAGAAACATAGAGATGCCAAAATTACACCAAGGAGACTCAGATGGGACTTGGGACCCAATAAATTATTAGACATCATCATTGACAGATAAGGAATTTTTTAGTAAAAAATGTTTTAGTAAAATATATATACTTTCTAAGAGTTTACCTCCAGGATGTATGTAAGATTGTGAGAGCAATCCAGCTGTGTAGGTGGTGACACCTATCCGCTTTTTTTTTTTTTAGATATTGGTGGGTGGTGACACCTATCCGTTTTTTTAGATATTGGTGGGTGGTGACACCTATCCGGGTTTTTTTAGATATTGAACACTGAGGGATTATAAGACAAATAAGGGAAACACCCCCCTATCATTTAAATAATAGAAGGATTATGTATGGGCCGGTGGATATTACAGTTTATTTTTATTTTAAGAAAATAATTTTTTACTAAGGGTTTGCCCCAAAGACATATAACAGAGTGGGAGAGTAATTCACATGTATTGGGTGGTGACACCCATCCGTGATGCAGAAACAGAGAACTGAGGGAATAAAAGATAAGTAAGGGAATACCTCAGTCAAAATGGTGGAACGCAAGCTTCCTGGCACTAGGAAGGCAAACTGACCACAATAAAGATGGCGGAAATGGCACTTCCTGTTAGGGCGCAAATAAGGCAACCAATTACAGCACACCCAAATGAGGACTGGGACAATAAAAATAGAGCTAACTAATCACCTGGCAGCTTCCTGATGACGCAAAACTAAGTTGCGAAACGCGTAGAGGCTGCTGGGTATTTTCGCATACATGTCACTTCCGGTAGAGGTGGTTCAGGCGAGGAAGAGGCTTGGTACACATACAAACAAGAAATCAGCATAGAGACACCAGCGAAAGGGTCTCACAACACACACGGCTGGAAACGCTCAGTGCCAGCGCAATGCACCTAAGCATGTGAGTTTATTAAATGCTTTCTTTTTAAATAAAAGTTTTTAAGACATACTTCACCATTGGAGGCATATGTTATTATCTTTTTTTTTGGGGAGAGTGGAGCATATGTGACCCCCCACACCAGGAAATAGGAAATTGCAGGAACCAGGAACTAGGAACTTGCAGGAACCTACAGATAGGACTGGTTATCTAGAAAAAAACCATACGCCCTACACTCACCTTGATGTGGTGAGTGACCCATTGCATAGCAGGTGGTGGATACACTAGAATGACTTTGCACAATGAATGTCTAATAGAAGCACTGCAAACACACGGTGGTGTCACAGATTGGAACTTTTTATTTTCACCTTTATACTTATACCTAATATTTACCATTGAATAATATTTTTTTATTATATTTTTTTTCACATTATTGACGGTATCACTGTTATAGATGTATGGATCTTGAAATATTGTAAAAGCACCATGATGATATATTTTTTATAAAACGCATGATTGATGCGGTCTAAATTTGAAAATAGCTAATAGCACATAGCATTTTTTCACCTAGAACTCTGTACCCATATGAAGGGATAGTAAAAACTACTAACTAGAATTCTAATACTTTACTTTGCCTAGTTAGGGAGAACAAAGTAACTTATATTTTCTTTGAGCACATAGCACTTTAAAAAAATTTGGGTAACAACAGTAAAGGGTGGCCCGGTTTTCTTTTTCTTATCATATGTTTTAAATAATCACTGGTGGGTGAATATTATTCTCAAAACTGCTGCACACCATAATAATAAAATAACAACTAATAGAATTACCAAACACAATTAATTGGCGCCGGTACCTTATACCTGTACAGAGCCTGCTTGCCCTCTTTTATTGGCTCGTGACTGTCTGCCTCTCCTTGTTGGCCTTCCAGACATTGTAATGGCCTGCAGGGAGATGGGAAAACCAGCAATTGGGTAGTGTATATTGTGCTGGAGGCACACAACACCCACTAACTCTTGCAGATGGCTGTATTAGAGAACACCAGCAAAGAAGGGCAGATGCAGGTGTATACTGTGCTGTGCTGGAGTCACACAACACATACTAACTCCTGCAGATGGTTGTATTAGATAACACCAGCAAAGAAGGGCAGATACAGGTGTATACTGTGCTGTGCTGGAGTCACACAACACACACTAACTCCTGCAGATGGCTGTATTAGATAACACCAGCAAAGAAGGGCAGATACAGGTGTATACTGTGCTGTAGTCACACAACACACGCTAACTCCTGCAGATGGCTGTATTAATAGAGAACAACAGCACTAAAGGGTAGATACAGATGTATACTGCGCTGGAGGCACAGAACACACACTAAGTCCTGCAAATGCCTTGTAAAGAACACACTGTCCCTGCCTATCAAGCTCTTTCCCTGCACGCCAGAACACACTACACAAGGCCGCCGTGCCGGCGGCCTTATCTAGTGTGGGGCATGTACTAAACCCCCTGAGCTATAATTGGCCACAGGCATCCTGCCTGTGGCCAATTATGGCTCTCCTCGCTGCTGGCACTGTGATTGGCCAAGCATGCGGGTCACAGTGCATGCTTGGTCAATCATCAGCCAGCAATGCACTGTGACTGGCGCAGTGCATTGTGGGCCGTTCGTATCACACGAATTTGATGCGAACGGCCCACAAAGTTCTGGTTTTGTCGAACGGGCGAATGGCCGATGTTCGATGGCTCATCCCTATTCATTAGGAACAATTCTGTCTGCATTGCTAGTGGTAGCAATGTTGGTTTCCATGGTGACTTCTGGTGCAGATTGTTTTTGCCAGTTGAAAACCCTACAAGATTTATAGTCATTTATAACTCTTGTATATTTTTTATGTTTTTTAGCCTTTTGATCTCTATCTTCTTTGATGAGGTGAGCTTGAAGGTTAGAAGAGAGAGTGTTATATTCTACTGTGTTTTTATAAATCAATAGACTTTCCTTAATTTCTTTTATCTCTTTTTCTAAAACAGAAAGGTGGCTTTGTTTTCTGGTTTTAAGAAAATTTAAGAATTCAATGCCTGCCTCATTGAAATATTTGTACCATGTTTCT
This sequence comes from Lithobates sylvaticus, assembly GCA_028564925.1. Lineage (NCBI taxonomy): Eukaryota > Metazoa > Chordata > Amphibia > Anura > Ranidae > Lithobates > Lithobates sylvaticus. The sequence continues at coordinate 185,354,867 of CM053028.1, forward strand.
AGGTCTAGGTCTCCCTGTTGAGGGGGAGATATCCCACCTGAGACTTTGTGGAACCATATGTTCTCTGGTATATTGCTCTAAGAAAGCAAGATCCCATTGAAGGTGTAATTCCAAGACCATAATGTTCCTAAGTCGCATGAAAAGTCCACCTATGTCGGTATCATTGTTTGTTACGACAAAGACTCCCTCTGTGTTTACTGTGTGTGTAGCACGGTATTCAAATACATCCATAGGGCGGCTGGCTCGACACCCTCCCAATGAGGTGGACCGCCCGATCCCCACCCCCCATTTGTAAAAAAAAAATTTGGCATATAACACGCAGGCACAGTTAATCCTGTTTTCAGGGGGGAAAAGTGCGTGTTATACGCTGATAAATACGGTATTTACTTGTAAAAAATTATGAAAACTATTTAGCATTTTCCTTCCACTTGACAACTATTTGCCACTTTGTGTTGGTCTATCACATAAAATCCCAATAAAATACATTTACGTTTTTGGTTGTAACATGACAAAATGTGGAAATTTCAAGGGGTATGAATACTTTTTCAAGGCGCTGTATTTATATTTGATATTCCAGATGGCTGGAACAGGGATGCCCGGCTGTCCTCAGGGTGGTAGATAACTGTGTAGGTGTGTCTCATGAGAGACAGTGATCAGATGTCCATATATGTGGTAAATGGAATTAAAGGGGGGAAGGTCTCCTCCACTGCCACCATTTGTTTTTAAATGCTGATTTTAACCTGCTAAATGTAAGTTTTCTAACTTCATTAAATGTATTGTGTACCCAAACGGTATTACACTATGTGGCCCTTTTTGTTCTCTCCCTTTAATTCCATTTACCACATCTATGGACATCTGATCACTGTCTCTCATGAGACACACCTACACAGTTATCTACGACCATGAGGACAGCTGGGTTTCCCTGTTCCAGCCATCTGAGGATTCCAGTATTCATTCCCATCGGTTATTTTTATAACACAAGCCCGTTTTGACTCACAGAACATATGCTCTTAATTTGGACTTTTCCTTGATATTTATCACTAGTCATAGTGTTTAATATTTTTGTATATATTTCTATATATATTCTTTAGTGGTCTTTATATTGGGTCTAGTACCCTCTGTTTTTTACATGTGTCAAGTCACGTTTCTCATAAGCGCTACACTATTTGTTTTCTTTTGCATTGCCATTGATCCAATTTGCTGTGTTATCTGCTACCCCTTTAAGGCAGCACAAAATTATTTGTTACACTATCTTGTTGTCAAGTATACAAGGCTGCAAATTTTTTGGTTTGAGGGGTCCAATTTAGTGGCGCCGATCAGATCAAGTTCATTGTCGTTGAAGTGCATAAACCGCAAAATTTGCTTGTATCTAGTCCTGGCCATGGCAGCAGAGAACCCGGGCATAAGTCTTAAATTCCGAAACCGTGATAGATTTCAATGTAAATTGTCTGGCAAGGGTCAAATTTTGGTTTGCAGTGATAAATTGATTGGCATATAAATTTATTTGATCCACAATAGATCCGTACAGATCTTCCGTTAAAGCTCAAGAAAACCCAGGATTCCCACTTGAATTCCGGGTTGGCCAGTGCAAGGGGGGAAGTACGGGCGCTGAAGAATCTGTGGGCTGCCAATCAGGATTTGCTAGTGCATCAGAAAGGGCACTATGGGCTATACGGGCCTGTGTTTGAATTCTTTGTGGCAGCAGGACACTACTTGTGCTAGCCACCGCACCAGCTTGAACTGCACTTATGGGACTTGCCACATCATCAAGTGTTACTGCAGTGCTGGTGTGCCATGATTTACTAGACCGCTGGTGCTTGCCAGTTCACCAGAAGGTAAAGCAACACTAGTACTGGCACTCTGCTGCATACGAGAATCATGCGATTGTAGCACCTCGGTAACCTGGGAAGGGTACACCTGATCTTAGCAGGGATCTCTACTCCATCATCAGAGGTATCTGTCAGGGTGCCACTGCTCTCTACAGGTTTGAATACTGAGCCTGATTCTGACAGTGAGGGCTCCCCATCGCTCAGCCTAAACAGCCTTTTTTACACAATGCAGAAGATTAACCCCTTAGGTTCCACAGTGAGTATAACAAGCATGTTTTACTGAATACAGGGGGTAAAATTAATTATTGAACACGTCACCATATTTCTAGGTAAATATATTTCTAAAGGTGCTATTGACATAATATTTTCACCACATGTCAGTAACAATCCATACATACAATGAAACCGAAACAAATAAGTTCAGAAATGTAGTTATATGTAATAAAATGGAATGACACAGGGAAAAAGTATTGAACACGCTAACTGAAATTTATTTAATACCTCATAGCTCGTACCCCATATGTGTTGGTAATGACAGCATCAAGATGCCTCCTGTATGAAGAAACTAGTCCAATGCATTGCTCAGGTGTGATTTTGGCTCATTCTTCCACACAGTCTTCAAATCTTGAAGGTTCCATTGGCCTCTTCTATAAATTCTGATCTTTAGTTCTTTCAATGGATTTTCTATTGGATTTAAGTCAGGTGATTGGCTGGCCCATTCTAGCAGCTTTATTTTCTTTCTTTGAAACCAATTGAGAGTTTCCTTAGCTTTGTGTTTGGGATCATTGGCTTGCTCTGAAATGTCCACCCTGGTTTCATCTTCCTCATCCTGGTAGATGGCAGCAGATTTTTTACTAAGAATGTCTTAGTACGTTTTTCCATTCAGCCTTCCTCCAATGATATGAAGTTTGCCAGTAACGTATGCTGAAAAACAGCTCCAGACCATGATGTTCCCACCTCCAAACTCCTCTGTTGGTATGATATTTTTGGGGTGATGTGGAGTGCCATTTGACCTCCAAACATGGTGTGTATTATGGCATCCAAAGATTTCAATATTGGTCTCGTCTGGCCAGACTATGTTCTCCCAGTATTAAACAGGCTTGTCTAAATGTTGTTCAGTAAACTTTAAATGAGCTTCGACATGCTTTTTCTTCAGCAGTCGAGTCTTCCATGGTGAGTGTGCATACAGGCCATGGCGGTTAAGTGAATTACTTATTGTTTTTTTTTTTTTTTTTTTGCAAACAATTGTGCCTGCTAATTCCATTTCTTTCTGAAGCTCTCCACAAGTGGTCCCTGGCTCTTGGACAGCTCTTCTGATAATTCTTTTCACTCCTCTGTCAGAATACTTGTGAGCAGCACCTGGTTGTGGCCGGTTTATGGTGAAATTTTATGTTCTTTCCACTTCCGGATTATGGCTCCAACAGTGCTCAATGGAACATTCAGAAGTTTAGAAATCCTTCTGTAACCAATGCCAGTGTTTTTGTATCAGTATGTTTTGCAAAAATAAGGTTGCAAAGGTCTTGAGAGAGCTTTTCTTTTACCCATCATGAGATGTTTCTTTGTGACACCTTGGTAATAAGACACCTTTTTATAGGCCATCAGTTGAGACTGAACCAGCTGATATTAATTTGCACTAAGAAGGGGCAGGATTGATTTCTAACTATTGAGACCCCTTTCACACCGAGGGCGTTTTGCAGGCGCTATAGCGTTAGAAATAGTGCCTGCAATCCACCCTCAAACTGCTGCACCATTGTCTGCAGTGTGAAAGCCCGAGGGCTTTCACACTGCAGCGGTGCGCTGGCAGGGCGTCACAAAAAGTCCTGCCAGCAGCTTCTTTGGAGCGGCGAAAGAGCGGTGAACTCACCGCTCCTTCACCGCTGCTCCCCATTGAAATCAATGGGGCAGCTCTGTAATACCGCTGTAATAACTATTGCGGGCGGTTTTAACCCTTTCTCGGCCGCTTGCGGGGGGTAAAAGCACCCCGCTAGTGGCTGAAATGCGCCCCAAATCCGACAGTAAAACGCCGCTAAAAATATTGGCATTTTACCGACGACGCTATAGGCGGCTCAGTGTGAAAGGGGTCTGATAGATTTCAGCTGGTGTCTTGGCTTTCCATGCCTTTTTGCACCTTCCTTTCTTCATGTGTTTAATACTTTTTTCCCTGTGTCATTTCAGTTATTACACATTACTTAAAGCGGACCTTTAGTCGTTTTTTCAACTTTCCATCTATTAAATCTTCCGCTCTTGTTGTTTTAACTTTGGATAGTAAAACTTTTTTTTTCTGCCAGTAAATACCTTATACAGCCCACTTCCTGTTTATTGTCTGGTAAAAAGCCTAGGCTTATGACATCATTCACAGCTCTCTCTCACTCTTGTGAGAATTTGCCACGAAGGGAAGGGGGGTGAGTCATAAGAAGGCCAATGAGAGCTGCAGAGCTGGAGGTGTGCCTCTGTGTAAATCCAGGAAGATGTGTGTGTTTATACTTAGGATAATGTGTAATGTACTTTGTCCTGACCTTGGTGCCCGGCAGTCTGACCTAGAGTTGGATCTTTAATCACAAAATTGTCCAGGTGGGCACTAAGTCACCTAGCTGGCTAGTTGTTTAATTAGCTTAATGTTTATAGTATATGTTGGCTGTTGTTTAGATATGTAAATTATATTCCTGTTTACAGTTTGCATTGTTAGGGTAATATAATTATTTTTGTGGGGTATAAAGTATGTGTCTGAGTTTCAATAAAGAGTCATTCCTTTTTTTTTTTCTAATCCAACATCTTGTCTGTTTACGATGTTTGGGGACTCCAAAAACCTAGCACTGCCTTCAGGCTTTCCAAAAGCGTAAAATTTTGATTTTACTCCTCACTACCTATCACAGTTATGGAGGCCCTGAAAATGTCCAGATAGCACAACCCCCCTCCCCCTCCCCAAATGACCCTAATTTTTGAAAGTAGGCACCCCAAGGTATTTGCTAAGAGGCGTGGTGAGTATTTTGCAGATCTGATTTATTTTTGAAAATGAAGAAAGAAAAGAAAAATGTTTTTTTTTGTTTTTTTTTGTTTTTTTTCAATTTTCAAAACTTTGTGACAAAAAGCGAGATCTGCAAAATACTCAACGTGTCTCTCAGCAAATAGCTTGGGTTGTCTACTTTCCAAAATGGGGTCATTTGGGGGC